>OX451737.1:1070815211-1071415211 GCA_948472305.1 Vicia faba | reverse complement strand
CTCGGATGGCATCTTTAAGCCCATCTCCGATAAGATTCTGTCACATCTCCATATGGAATCTATAAGCCCATCCTCCTACCAACAATCTCCAAATGGAATCTGTAAGCTCATTCCCGACATCATAATGCTGATACTACACCATGCGAGTGCAAATTTCTGGGCACTCTAGTGTTCAATCATCTTCCACCTTCAAGTCACAAATGGCAGATTCGCCAATCTAACTCTTCAGGTGTAAGAAGATTGAACAGGGGCAGCTGTTGTACCCCAAAATTTGCCCTCTCAATTCTCAAGGCCTTTCTTACAAGGATTTTCAAGGTTCAAGCTTGAACAAGTGCATTTGGATTTTCCAATACCAAAATTAAAAGGAAACGGTCAAAAAGGGAGAAAACAGATAAAAATATTATTTTGACAAAAAATTGGAGAAATACAAGTGTCCTTCGATTGGCCTTTTGGCCTCTTTCGACACAAGCTTGGTTTGCATCCTTCTATTGGCCTTTTGACCTCATTCGACACAAGCTTGGCTTGCATCCTTTGATTGGCCTTTTGACCTCTTTCGACACAAGCTTGGCTTGCATTCTTCGATTGGCCTTTTGGCCTCTTTCACTTGGGCACGTGACTTCTTGTTGCAGGTTCCGTTTGTGTCTTTTGCTGCCTGCATGCTTGCAATCGAAGGCCATTGACCTACTGGTCACATGTACCCCCCTGCAAGGCAAGTCTTTGTTTGGGCACTCACCTTCTGTGTGCCTGGATGAAAACTTCAGTTGAGAAAGAGCCTCCTTCGAATGCAACTTGGGAATACCCTTCGACTCAGAAGCCAGGAACCTCCCTCACGCTAAAAGGAAATGACTCCCTTTATGTGTGTTTCGATCCACATGCTTCGATTGGGCAACATTGCTTCCTTCGAACACGGACTTTCAATTGGGAAATATGTTTGCTTCGACCCAGGCTTCAATTGGGAAATATGCTTCCTTCGAGCATGAGTTTTCGATTGGGCAATATGCTTCCTTCGAGCATGGGCTTTCGATTAGGCAGTATGCTTCCTTCGAGCGTGAGCTTTCGATTGGGCAATAGCTTCCTTCGAGTTAGCTTGTTTCGACCACAAGCTTCGACCGAGGAAAAGGCTTCCTTCAAACAGGTGTGCTTCGATCTCACTCTTAGACCAAGTCTCGTTTTCCAGGCTGTGTTGCGTCCAGATCTTTACATAGTCAGAAGCTTGTACAAAGGTTTTAAACTTTACCTTTTGGATACTACTATTCTGGGTTAAAGGCTATATACTTTTTCTTTTCATAGAGAATACATTATCACAAAAGTAGTTGTCAACCTGAATTTGGTCTGACCACAAGCAACGTCAGAGGCCTAGGTCACATCTTCTGCACCCCATTGTTGCTGCTGCCAATAGGCCCCCCACTTGTACCTGTCACGTTACATATTATTTTATTATTTTTGCAAGGCTGGCTGTTGAAGACATGTCCATTCTTTTTCTCTATAAATAGAGTAATTTATGCAAAGCTGAGGAGGATCTTGGGGACCAGCAGAACGAATCTTCCAAAGTTTCTCAAACACAGAAAAACTCTCAAGTTCATCAACACTTGAGAAATCAAAACCCATAATTCCAAACACTTGCTTCCTTCGATTCTGAAGAACAAATACTCTTCAGTATCCTTCGAATCCAGTTTGGAAAGAAACACAAGACTTGTTTCTTTCCTTCCTTCAAATCCAGCAGTCCAAGCACAACTGTTGGCCCCCTCTGTCAAATCCAGAACCTTGGACCTCCACTCAAGGTCCCACATCCATTCAAGGCCTGAAGCGAGGTAAGTTATTCTTACCTTTGAACTTTTTGTTTCATAACATGTAAATACAATTCCTTTTCGTTTGAAACATTGTACATACCATTGTTCCTTTCGTTTCCACATTTTTAACATGTTTTTAAAAGTTAAACCTTTCGTTTTGCTTGCTGCTTTCCTGAACTAGCTTTAGTTATTAAACTGTTTGAAAGATAAATACTAGCATGGCCTCAGGCCATGTTGTCATTTAATGCTTGAAATGAAAGAAACAGGAAACAGGAAATAGGGAACGAAGCTTCTGGCTTCTACCATCTTTCTCCAGGTCAAACGAAAGAGACAACCAGGAGGAAAACCATGTTGACTTCTAGGCCCAAACGAAAATCATGCCTTCACTGACTTCCAGCCCCTAATCGAAAGGCATTCCCTCACTGACTTCCAGGCCCCGGTCGAAGGATACAACTTGTTGTTGTCTTTGCCCAATCGAAGGACAGGACCTCACCCCTGCCAAGGCCCAATCGAAAGACGTGACTTTGTTGTTGCCAACCCCAATCGAAGGAGGCCCACAGAATGCCAGTCGAAGGGTGCTGCTGTCCAAATCGAAGGCTGCTACTGCCTGGGTCGAAAGACACTCATTTTACTTCTTTTTTATCTTATTTTTTTTCCTTTACATTTTCTTGCCTTTCAATATGGTTGTAATAGTGTAGGATTTATTTTTTGCACTTTTTATTACTTTTGTACAAATGCTAGTAACTAGGTGTGTATGGCAAGATAAAACCAACAAGTAGACAACCTAAAAATCCAAGACAAATGCATGCAATAAAACACACTTTGCACACATGCACCCTTAGGGTAATATCACTTGTTGCCTCGGAATATAGTCATGTCCCTCGAGCATAGGCGTTTTAGCAAAGACCCTCGATAAAAGATCGTAGTCCCTCGATGACCCTCGATGTTGCCTTCGGTAAACGATCTAGTCCCTAAAACGACATTGCTAAAACGTCCCATATGTTGCCTTCTATGACTATACAAACGTCCCGCACCCGTCCCATTCAACATCCTAACGCAAGGTTGTTCACCAAATAAAATGGTGAAACAACACTGTTAAAAGGGTTAAAAAGAATAAGAAATATCTTTAAGTAAAATAGGGTAGATAGCTCTTAGTTACTTGATCAAACTTGCAAAACATCCTTGCCATTTTTCAAACACACATCTCAACACAATTTCAAAACAAACTTTCAAAAACATTGAAATATATTTTCAAAAAGATAAACACCTTTGTAAAACATTCAAACGAATTATTACAAAGGTTGCCTAGACAAGGCATCTTTTTCAAAACATTTTCAAAACCACACACACAAAGCACCATTTCAAAACAATTGAAAAGCAAAGGCAAGTGATCTAAACAAGTAACTAAGAGCCCATGGATAACCATGGATAAAAAGGGTGCTAGCACCTTCTCTTTTCATAATCTACCCCCCGAACCCACGAAAACAACTCAAAGGTCTTTCCTGTGCTTTTTGACCTTTCCTTAGGATAAATAAAAAGTCAGTGGCGTCTCTTGCTAAACCGAACAAGTGCGAAAACAAACGCAAATCCCAAGTCAATTCTCCCACCGTATCACAGTCATCATCTGAAGCAGAGTATAATCGCTTCTCTTTATGCATGTTAAGCAACATGGATGGTGAACTTGGTCAAAGAGATTACATGGAAGAATCATAGAGCATTACCATGAAGATTGACAACATATCTGCTATCAATCTGGTGAAGAACCCGATAGCACATGGTCGAAGCAAGCACATCTAAATGAGGTTCCATTATCTCTGTGAGCAGGTAGTAGAAGGGAAGATGAACTTGGAACATTACAGAACTGAGAATCAGATTGCAGACATCATGACAAAAGGTGTGCAGGTTGAAATGTTTAGAAGACTAAGAGCTATGATGAATGTAGATAGCTTAGACACGATGAATTAGGTGGTGTGTTAAGAATGTAATTCCTTTGTGTCGAAGCAGCATGTTGCTCGACATAAGGGTGTGTCAAATTAGTCCTAAAGTGTGTCAAGTTGTGTGTATCGAAATGTCGAAGCAGGTTGCTCGACAGGATTTCAACTTTGATTTATTTTAGTAAGTCTTAACTGAATTAAGTATTTTGGTCTTTTCTATTTTGGGATTTGGCTTAGGGAGCAAGCAAGCTTTATTATAAATAGAGGGAGTAACCCCTATTATTATACACAACTAGTATTCATAGAATTTTACAGTTGCAGGGTGAATAAGATTTTTCCACAGATTGTGGGCAGAGATAAACTCTACTGAAAACCATCATCTTCTCCCACATATTTGTCAAACCCTAATTTTCTTTCTTCCTCGGTTTTATTTCTTTTCGTATTATTGTGTATCGATAAAAATCTTATTCATCAAGATTGATAGAAATTATCCATAGGTTTTGGTAGATTTCCAACATAAATGTCCTACTCCATCAGTCTCAAAATATTTTTCATAGTTGACACTTTCACACAGATTAAGAAAAAGTGATAAATAAAAGAGAGAGAATAACAATTTTACCAAACTATCCTAGTTGGTTATTCATGTATTCAAATTATCATTAATGAAAAGTGAGAAAAATAGTAAATTAGGAGTATTAATTAGAGGATTAAAAGGTGACTTTTTTTTACAAATGCAACATCTATTTTGGAACGGAGGGAATATTATTTAAGTGCATGGCTGAATAGGATAATTTATTTTTTAATTGAATGAGTTAATAATTACTAATGTTAATTAGGTGTTTTCCCATAGACTATATATGAGATATGAAAATATCATAACGATATTTGCTTTGGGCATAGTGTGAATAATAGGAATATAGATGAAAAAAAGCATTGATATGATAGTTTATAGAGAGTGGACTAGTCCTTTGCTTAGACCATATATAACTATTTCGATGATGTCTTAAGTTGTTTTTTCTCTTTTGGTTGTTTTGAAGGTTGGATCCTAGTGATCGTCATGTATTACTTATTTTTGAATTAATATAATTTCTTTGATTAAAAAGTTAGGTGTTTTTAGCAGATTAATTAGTTAAAATTGGATAAGAAGAGTTTTGGGCCCAAAGTCCACTTCGTAAATGCACTGGTCCATTAGCCCTATTGATATTAGCCTTTGTTTCATAAGCTTTATAACCATAATAAAATTTGGGATTTTTTTATTCTACCCCATACCCTAAAATGAGACCCTTTGTAATTTTGAAAATACTCCTCGAAAACTAGAAATGCATTTCCGATTCGCACTTTTTTTAAGTTGTATTTACGTAAAACCAGAAATGTACTTCCAATATAAACTGAAAAGGTATTTCTCATTCCTTCCACCACACATGTTAGTAGCTTGTGCACGCCACTGCCAGACTC
This sequence comes from Vicia faba, assembly GCA_948472305.1. NCBI lineage: Eukaryota > Viridiplantae > Streptophyta > Magnoliopsida > Fabales > Fabaceae > Vicia > Vicia faba. Next base: position 1,071,410,032 of record OX451737.1, on the reverse strand, counting down.
ACATTCACACAGTAGTTAGAAATTTCTACTCACATTTTGTGCATTGGAATATGTATAACTCATACTCCCTATGTTCCTTTTTAATTGTCACATTTTGATTTTTTACACATATCAAGAAAACCTATAATTATTGTTACTTTTTATGTTATGATTTCTATTTTGTCTATAATACCCCTAACTTTTAATTATTTTAATATACTTTTTTCTCTCTATAATAAATAGTTAGGGGTAATTTTGACAAAAGTATAATAATTACTACCTTGAATTTTGAAAATGACAATTAAAAATAAATAATTTTTTTTCACAAAAGTGACATTTAAAAAGGAACTAAGGGAGTAGTAATAAACAGATGCACAAACACAGTACCAATCTTCAAATAATCAAATTCCAATGTATTAAATTCCAAGTTATGTAGGTGTATGTTGAAAATCCACCAAAATCTATGATGAATTTCTATAAATTTTGATGCTCAAGATTGATATCACCATACAATGACAATGAAAAAAAAGACAATTATTTTTCTGCAGAGTTTCTCTCTGCTCACAAACTGTGGAAAACTTTTGTTTTTCACTTTACAAATGCAAAATTCTGTGAGTAAAATTTGATTGACTTGATTACAAAAAATAGGGGTCACTCCCTATTTATAGATTTAGGTTAGCTTGCCCCTAAGCCAAAGCCCAAAACTATAAAAATCCAAAATACTTATTTTGGAACTAAATCAAATCTATCTATTTTAGATCTAAATCAAATCTATCTAAATCTAAAATAAATCTGTGTAACAAGTTGTTTCCACACTTCTAAATTAAATCAAATCTTTTCTATATTCCCCTGTCTCTGTCGAGAAAACTGCTTCGACATAAGGAATTACTCTTTCAACACACCATCTAATTCATTGTGTCCAAGCTATATATATATATATATATATATATATATATATATATATATATATATATATATATATATATATATATATATATATTCATCATAACTCTTACTCTTCAAAATACTTCGACATGCACATCCTTCATCATGATGTCTGCAATTGATTCTCAGTTTTGCAATGTTCTAAGTTTATCTTTCCATCTGTTACCTGCTCTCAAAGATAGTGGAACCTTATTTTGATGTGCTTGCTTAGATCGTGAGCTATCGTGTTCTTCATCATATTGATAGCTGACACGCTGTCGATCTTCATAGTAATTACTCCATGATCTTTCCCTGTTATCTCTTCGACCAAGTTTACCATTCATGTTGCTTGACATGCACAAAGAGAAGCAGCAATGTATTCTGCTTCTTACGATGATAATACCACTATTGGTTCCTTTCTCGAACTCCAAGCAATTGGTGTACCACCTAACATAAACATATATCCTGTTGTATATTTTCGATCCTCAGCATCACTACACTAACTCGAATCAGTGTATCCCACTAACTTGCATTCTTTTCATTTATCAGTTGCAGAAAACAAAATGCCATAGTTGAGAGTTCCTTTGAGATACCTTAGTATCCTCTTCACCGCTGTTAGATGTGATACATTTGGCTTATGCATGAATCTACATACCATACCTACACTGTATGTTAAGTTAGGCCTTGTATGACAAAGGTATCTTAATGACCCAATGAGTCTTATGTATTGGGTTGGGTCGACATCATCTTCTTCTGAATCTTTCGATAGTTACAACCTTGTTTCAACAGGTGTCGAAGTTGAGTTGCATTTTTCCATCTCAAAGCTCTTGAGAATTTCACTTGTATATATTCTTTGATGCATCATCAAACCTCTACTTCTCTTGTAGAATTCGATGCCAAGAAAATATGAAATGTCACCCATATCAGACATTTCGAATTCCTTGTTGAGATCACCTTTGAAGTCTTCGATCTCCTTCTTGCAGCTATCTGTTATTAACAAGTCATCAACATAGAGACATAGTATAAACAATTTACTATTTATTCTTCTTACATATACTCCATGTTCACTTGTGCACTTCACAAATTATTTCTCCCTTAGAAAAATATCAATATTCTTATTCCAAGCTCTTGGAGCTTGTTTCAGTATATACAGGGCTTTATGCAGCTTGTACACCATTCTCTCTTTGTTATGTTTCATAAATCCAACTGGTTATTTAACATAAACCTCTTTGTCTAAGGGTCCATTCAAGAATGCACACTTCACGTCCATCTGACATATGTGCCAATTGTTTATTTCTACAAGACCAGCAACCAACCCAATTTTTTTGATTCTAGCCACAGGTGTAAAAACTTCATCGAAGTTTATTCCTTATTTCTAGAGAAATCCTTTTTCCACGAGCCTTGCTTTGTGTCGAGTTACTTTCCCTTTTGGATTCATCTTCACTTTGTATATCCATTTCACATCATTTGCCTTCTTTCCTTGAGGCAATTCGATAAGTGACCAAGTGTTGTTATCTTCGATAGACTTCACTTCTTTGTTCATTTCTTTCACCCACTTCAAATCCTTCAATGCTTCAGCTGCATTGACAGGTTCGACATCTGCATAAAGCATAATGTACCAACTCACCTTCATTATCTATCACATTATCTGATGTAATCACACAATCTTGCAATCTTACAGGCATGCGTCTTGTTCATTAAGGTATGTTTGTACTTGGTTGATCTATAACTATTGGTTCCTCTTGTCAAACTTCTCTTTCGACTTGAGTTTCTAGTTCTTCAAGTAGGATTCCCACTGAATCTTTCTTGAAATTTTTACTCCAATCCCATTCTTTAAGCTCGTCTATGATCATGTCTCTGCTGATCTCAATCTGCTTGTTCATTGGGTCTAATAACTTATAACCTCATGTCGAATGATATCCTACTTAGATCTTTTGACTCGGCTTGTCATCAAGTTTTCTTCTCAACTGAGATGGCACATGTATATCTGCTATAGATCCAAAATATATGTTGCAGTCGACACAGCTTCACCCTAAAACTCTTTAGGTAAATGCTTTCCTTTCAACATACTTCTCACCATATTCATGATGATTCGATTCTTCCTTTCTGCAGTTCCATTCTGCTGTGGAGTGTAGGGTGACACCACCTCATGTACAATCCCTTCTATTTCACATAATTTGTCGAAGTCTTTCGACACATACTCTCTATTTACCGTTGGTTTTGGTAAACAACCGCTGATCTCCAAAAAGGTAAGTTTTTGGTTTACTTACGGAATTGATCAAACTAATCCCAGGACATATGCTAATTTTTTATGTAAAATGGATAAGCAGGAAGAACGCACGTTCGACCCAGAGAAAGGATGTTTGAGATTGTTGAAAAGTAAGCAGAAGTATAGAAATGCAAGTAAAAGAAGTAAAAAAGATAACTTTGCAGGATAATAGTAAAGTAATGTAAAAAGACTTTCATTAAGCAAAAAAGGTGTTTCCAACGTACATTTCTCAGCTTTATCCTTTCTCACGCAGTAGTTACTTGGATAATGTTTGAGTGACTTAGTACAATAGGTTGAACACACTTAAAAATTACACAAGTTTCTTAATTTATACTAAAAGTAGGTAACCGTCGAGGGAACATTCTGCGCTAGGATGAAGACAAGTGTCTTCTGCATGTCCCTCGACCTATGGCTTTCAGCCATGTTGCCTCTTCTTAAACGTTGGCGAAACTGCCTTTCCCTCCAATAATTCAAAATTCAAATAATCCTCGTATCATGTGCTAAAGCGAGAATACTTTCTCTTAGTCGAGTAACATAAGTCTTCTTCAGTCGAATGATCCCTTGGTCGAAGATTCCAATATAACTTAGATTTTTCCTTAAGTTATTTCATGTGTCGAATCATACTTCCTAGCTTGGTTCATTCCATTTATTTGGTCTAAAAGACCAAATATAGTAAGTGTCGAATTTGGGAGCCAACAAATTGCCCCCCAAGAATGTCTATTTCGACGCTCAAAGAAATGTCCATTCTTTGAACTTCCCATTCGACACATGTCTTCCCAATTGTCCACCAAGTCTTGACGTGTGCTTTTCTCCTTCCAACAGCTGCTACACTTGGTAAAACCATCATTACTTTTTCTCCAAGATGTCTCTTCAAACTGCCGTTACCACGCTTGCCATGATGACCATATTCCTATAACCTAGGTAAGCATGTCTAAACGTTTCCCAATGCCTGCACGGTAACCGTTTCGCACCTCTCCACGTGTCCCACTACCTGTGAAACATTAAATGGCCTTGATGAGACATATCCCTCTTCTGAAGGCTATAAATACTTCTAAGCCTTTCTATTTGGAACTTTTACCATTTCCAGCATTTCCAAATCCCTTGCTTTCTCACAACGTTATACTGTCAACTTCCTTTTTTTCTCTCAAATCCTCAACAATGGCTTTTCTCTCTAATGCACCAAACAATCCTCAACCCAAAAACGCCGATGATGTCCAGAAACCACCAGAGGTCTTTTCCACTAACCCTCCTTCTTCCTCAATTGATAGGTATGTTGTTGAACCTATGACGAAATAATGGCGAGAAGCATATGATTCTCAACTCCTCATTCCCATTAGATACGGTGGAAACATGTATGCTATGTCTGGTCCATTATCTTCCTGCGTCGAAAATCCCTTGAAAAACCGCGCCTTCTTTCCTACTCACCCAAGGCTTAGACCCATAGGTTACGCAAAGAAACCTAGGGAGGACCCTGAAGACGCTACTCCGGCTAACCAGCAGCATCCTCAGACTACAGAGGATATCAACCTCCAGTTCATGAACAAAGGGAACCGAATCTTTCAATCAAGCCCTAACCTCTCTTCTGAATATTCAGTCTGGTTGAATAAAATGGAGAGGGTGCAAGCTTCTGTCTGGAAAGAGATGGGCATTTATGACCTGGTGATGTTGTCGAAGACAGGATTGCCTTACTGTCCCCTCATGCTGGTATCTTCGATGTACTTTTGGGATAGCGCACATTTCACTTTTTACCTTCCTTGTGGGATGATGACCCCCACTTTATTCGACATAGCTGCAATCACTGGTCTTCGACCGACTGGTGACTATTTCGACCCTGAAGACTTGTCTGAGGATGCTATTGGGTTTACTGCTACAAAACCCACTTACACCACCTTTATTAACCACTTTCATGACAAAACCTCTAGTACTGTGTCGGAGGTGGAGCATATAGCCTTCTTGGCTATGTAGCTGTATCATTTTGTTTTTTGTACTAAGTCACTGCAGGTGACGAAAAAGATGCTGACGCTCGCGACGCAGCTTCACCACAAATACCCTCTTTGCCTGACCGAATTGATTTTGGCCAACCTATATGAGTCCATCAGTAATGGTGTGACTCAACTTAAGGTTATAGGGGACAGGGGGAGCCTACTACTATCTGGTCCCTTTTGGCTTCTCCAGCTGTGGCTCAATGCCACCTTTGAATCTTTCCTTCCCCAAAAGAACAAGATTAACGAAGAGGCTCCTGAAATCCTGAACAGGAGAGTCGAAGGCACCAGGCTTTCATTTCTAACTCCCACTGATGAAGGCCAACAGTTTCAGAAGTCTTTCACAAGCTTCATAATGATGTTTGCGGAGCGAAAGCGCTTTGTTTCGACCATGGCTCCCTTTGCCAGTCGAAAAGTTGGTCCGGAATGGTTCACCAAACCATATCCTTCTAATGAGGAGGATGACGTGACTGATGAGTTCGTGAGCATGTGGGAATCGCTTCTTCGTCCCAAGATCATGCCTTTGAGATTTAAGAGCTCAAAAAATCAATTGAGCTTAATTTCTTATCAACCAAATCTTGTCTCTCAACAATTTGGTATTGCTCAATCACTTCCTTCACCTATTTATCCTCGAGAGAAGCTGCTACTTTTTTATAATGCAGAATACTCAGAAGATGCCGCCACCAAGCATATTGGTAGGTACTCTGGTCGAACTATACTGACCCTATTCGACTTTAACCTCAATTTTCTGAGTTCCTTTCCCTTTGAGGAGTGGTGGAAACAATATTATGACGAAGAGTTCTTCAATGAGAAGGACTTCTCCCACCACCTACGTGAGGAGTTTAAGCTTGTTCTCGACAGGGTAAAGAAAGGTATTACTCTTTTCCATCTCTTCGTCTTAGATTTGTCTTTCGACACTCAATTAACTATAGTTGTCTTGTCTTTTGTTTAGCTGTCAAGAGAACCAGATCGAAGAAGACTGCTGAGAGTACCAAAGGGGGAGATTCCGCCGTCAACCCCTATCCTAAGGTATTTACTTTCTTTCATACCCTTATTTATTTTTTTATCTTACATAGGCACTGATCCCTTCGACTTGGTTTTCTGGATGTTCAGAAACCAACCCCCAAAAAACGGAAGGTTCAGGAGATCCAAATCTCTAGCGATGAAGAAGAGGAGTCTCCTCCTGTTCCTTTGCAGAGACGAAGATTGAAGAAACCAATCCCTGTCGTCGAACCCCGTCCAAAAATCAGGGTTAAGAATACAGTTGCGAGGCCTCCTCCTATAGTCATCAACGAGCCCACTGAACAGGAGGTAATCGCTAGGTTAAACAATCCCAGTGAAAGTGACAACTCTAGTCCTGGTGCTGAAATCCCAGTCCAGGTATTTGCTTCAACTATTTATTATTTATTCCTCCACTCCCTTTTGCTTTATGAGGATTCTGAAAGAAACAAATTCCTTCTATTTTCCAGGATACTGCTGGCACTTCCACACGAATTCCTACTCATGTCGAGGATTCTGTCACTCTCTTGAATAGTGAAGGGGATCCTACCTATAGGCCTTCTTCAGCGAAAGGCTCTTTCATGAGTTCAGCTGACGAAGTAAATCAGGCTTTTGAACCTCTGCATGAAACCATAGAAGAAGCTGATGAAGAAGAAGTTGCAGGAAACCAAGAGGAGACTAGGGTTCCGCTGGTTGATGTGCGAGAGACTGAGGAGGAAGGTATCCCTGGCGTTGAAACTGAAATAGAAAGGGAGAATGTAGAGATCCCAGAGGCTGACGGTGAAGAAGGTTTTGCTAAAGGAAGCCAAAATCCTCTAGGTACTGAAACAATTCCAAGTCAAGTGGCCAACGTGGTTGTTACAACCAACGAAAGTATTCCTTCGACGGGATCTAGAACCAAAGAGGATTTGGCCTTACTGAAACAACAGAATATGTTAGGTTATCTGACTGCAATTCTAGAAGGTCAAGAGAGTTCCTCTGATCACAGCGCCTTGACTGCATCTGGAAGGTCTACTTCGACTTCTCCTCTCGACGAGGCTCTTCAGAAAGTTAAAGCACAAATATTTAAAAGAGATTTGATGTTAACTTTAGAGGGGGAACCAGCAACTCCTTCCTTTCTGAAGACTATCGTGAAGGTTGTTGATCTCCTTGTTGCTCCTCCGGATGTGGCCAATGTAATCTTGGATTTACTCTTCATTGTCGACCAGGTATCAGCGGATTATAACCGCTAGAGAACTCTCAATCGTGAGATTGAAGAAGCCAATGGTCAAGTGGCTGCTGGCTGGCATGCTGCTACTGAGTCAGCTTCTAGGGTAAAGGATTTGTCAAAGGCCCAGGAGGCTAGACAAAAAGCAGTCAAGGAGATAGATCGAGATAATGCTCAACTGAGGATGCAGATTGCAGAGTTGGAAGCCAAAATTGCTGCCAACGACAAAAAGAAAGAGGAGCTTCTTGCTAAGAACACTGAATCAGAGAGCCAAGAAGAATTGGCTGAAGGGTTAAGACATGCCGATCGATCTCAATCTCTGGATGCTAAGCTCGAGACTCTTCACCAATCGAAAGCTCTATGTGATCGACGGATAGAATTGCAAAGAATCAATTATCTTTAGATTAAAACTAATCTTCCCTTTTGAATCATGTTTTTTTCTCATATATGTAATCACTTTTTGTAAAGATTTCAGAGCCATTTTGGCACTTTTAATGAAATTTTGAAGTTTCCATTTTGGCATTCTCTATTAACAGTGACTATATATTATTTATTTCTACCTCTTGAAGCATAGGTCTATACGTTTTCAGGTATTTACCATTCACCTTCAAGAGTCTTTGATCTTCGCTTAGTTCTTCGATCTCATAGGCTCCGCCCGAGAATGCTTGCACAATCCTAAAGGGTCCTTCCCAGTTAGGGGACCATTTTCCCAAGTTTCTGTCTCTTCAATCCATTGGGAGTATTACTTTCCAAACTAGATCTTCAGGCTGAAACGTCTTGGACTTCACCCTGCGATTCTAGGATTTCTCAACTCGCTTCTTCTACAGTCTCAAAAGATCCAGAGCTTTCAACCTTTCTTCGTCTAAGTCTACTAGTTCATCCAACATCATACTCCAATAGACTTCAGAAGGGATTTCATGATGTATCTGAATCCTTGTCGCTTGCAAGTGGATTTCCACTGGTAACACTGCATCATGACCATAGGTTAGGCGAAATGGTGTTGTCCCTGTGGCTTCTTTTGGAAAATTTCGACACGCCCACAGGACTTGATCTAGTGTCTTGTGCCAGTTTATGGGTTTCTTTCCCACATGTTTCTTTATTAAACTGATCACTACTTTATTTGCTACTTCGACCTGGCCATTAGCTTGCGCATAATAGGGCGTAGACATTAACAGTTTAAACCCCATTTCTGCAGCGAAGTCTTGCATCTTTCGACCAGTAAAGACTGACCCTTGGTTTGTAGTTATTGTTTCAGGGATTCCAAATCTATATATGATGTACCTTTGAATGAACTCAATGACATTCTCCTGGTCTACATTGACTAAAGGAATCGCTTCAATCCACTTAGTAAAATAATCAATGCCCACCAATATAAACTTCTGACCTTTAGAAGATGCTGGTCGAATTTCTCCAATGAGATCCAAAGCCCATCCTCTAAAAGGCCAAGGTTTCACAATCGAGTGGAGTTCATTTGCTGGCACATGTTGAATGCCTGTATGTTTTTGGCATTCTTGACATTCTTTTGCGAACTCAACACAATCCTTTAGCATAGTGGGCCAATATAAGCCTTGTCGAAACAATAACCATTTCATCTTTTGGCCTACTTGGTGTGCTCCACATGCCCTAGCGTGTGTAGTGGAAAGAGCTATATATGCTTCTGTTTCACTTAAACATTTCAGAAGCACACCTTCTGGTGTTTTCTTAAATAGTTCATTTCCCATCAACACATAACTCAGTGCTCTGTACTTTATCTTTCGTTCTGTCGAAGCCGCTGGATGTTGTAAATAGTCCACTACAGGCTTTCTCCAATCTTGCTCTGTTAGATTGTCTATGAACGAAATTTCAAAATTTTCATGATCAGTGTATCCTAACGTTGTGGTCCTTAAATCCGATGGAGATAACTTAGTGGCAGTTACTCTTCCTCTAACTCCGATTGCTTGTTGTAGCCTATCTTTCAAAACTTTATACCCAGAAACAATTTGTGCCAAGTCATTGGCTGCTTGATTTTCCAATATGGGTATGTGTTGAATGTTAATTGCCTCGAAGTTCTTCAACAACCGTCTGGCTATTAAGAAATACATGATAAGGTTTTCTTTTATGCATTTGTATTCTTTCATAATTTGTTTTAGGACTAACTCTGAGTCTCCCATTATTTCGACTTGAGTTGCCCCCAATTCCAACAGGATTTCAAGGCCTACGATTAACGCTTCGTATTCAGCCTCATTATTGGAGCAATCCCCATCTATTTTATACTTAAATGTTATTGGAATTTTGTTTTGAGAAATAATAACGACTCCGACTCCAACTCCATCTTTATAACTAGAGCCATCAAAGTAAAGTTTCCACGGTTCGATCTCCAAATAATTCAGTGATCTTTCTTGTATAGAGTGGTCGACTATAAAGTCTGCGACCACTTGGACTTTTGTAGCCTTGAGAGGCATAAAAGTTAATGAATACTCAGTTAATGCAAGTGCCCATTTGCCAATTCTACTGTGTAAAATGGGTTTCGACAACATGTATTTGAAAACGTCAAAATGAGACGAAACATAAACATTAACTGGCTTTATATATTGCTTAAGTTTTGTACATGAAAAATATAGACATAAACATAGTTTTTCAACCTCGTTATATCTAGTTTCTGCATCGTTTAAAACTCTACTGAGGTAGTATATGGGCCTTTCGACACCATGTTCATCCTCTTGAGCCAGCATGCTCCCTAAAGTTTTATCAGGCGCAGCTATGTACAATCTCATACTTCTACTTCGACAAGGAGGCACCAAAATAGGTGGTTTAATGAGGTACTCTTTGATTTTATCGAAGGCTTCTTGATGTTCTTCCCTCCATTCAAATCCCCCTTTGTTGAGTCGAAGTAATGGCGAAAAGGCTTGCGTTTTCCCACTAAGGTTGGATATAAATCTCCTTAGGAAATTTATCTTCCCAAGTAAGGATTGCAATTCCTTTTTGTTAGTTGGTGCTTTGGCTTGCAAGATAGCCTTGGTCTTGTTTTGGTTTATCTCTATCCCCTTTTTATGGACCACAAAACCTAAGAAATCTCTTGCTTTTACACCAAAAGCACACTTTAGATGATTCATCTTCAAGCCGTAGTGTCTCATCCTTTCAAAGGATTGTCGAAGATGATCCATGTGAGCCTTCCCTGAAATAGATTTGACAACAATATCATCAATATAAATTTGCATGAAAGTGTCAATAAAGTCATGGAAGATCGAATTCATGGCTCTTTGGTACGTTGCCCCTGCATTCTTTAGGCCAAAGGGCATTACTACCCATTCATAGGTTCCTAAAGCCCCAGGGAAAAGAAATGTCGTTTTCGACACATCCTCTTCAGAATGAAGATTTGATTATATCCAGAGTAGCCATCAAGCATACTCGTGTACTCGAAACCAGCGGCAGAATCTACAAGCATTTTCGCCACTGGAATTGGATATTCATCTTTGGGTGTTGCAGCATTTAGATCTCTGAAATCGATGCACACCCTCAAGGTACCGTTTTTCTTTATAACAGGCACAATATTCGCAATCCATTCGACGTACATGGTTGTTCTTATGAACTTGCATCTCAGCAGCCTTTCGACCTCCGTTTTGATTTTTGACAAAACCTCTGGTGCAAACCGTCTTGGAGTCTGCTTAACGGGCTTTTTTCCAGGATTTATTGGCAACTTCAGTTCTACCAATCTTCTGTCGAGACCAAGCATCTCGTCATAGTCCCACGCAAAGCAATCCTTAAATTCTTTTAGTAATTTGATCATTTCGACCCTGAGTCCTGGATCCATTTTTGTGCTTATGTATGTGGGCTTGTTCACAGGACCTTCGCCTAGATTCACCTCTTCTAGAGGATCTTGCGCCAACATTTTGACATTGTTCGCCAGCGGGTCCTTTTCGAAACCTAGAGGTTCATCGTCATAGATGGCGTCTAACCTCTGGTCTCAAAAGTCTTTCGCTCCTAAGTCGGGAGGCTCTGGGTCGAAATCTTTCCCCGACCCTGTCTTCGAAAGGACTTGTTCATTGTCTTCGAAAGCCACATATTTAACTTCAGCCTCTAAGACCGCTATCATTCTGTTTTCGGCCACATATGCCGAAATCTTTTGGAGAGTTGATGACTCAATCATCATCATCAAACTCGCTTCCCCAGCCTGTTGGCCGTATATCACTAACTCCTCCAAAGTCGATGTTGGATAAGTCTTCTCTATCCCACTGAAAGCCGTGATTGGAGTGTAGGTATAGGGAGCATAATGCATTAGGAGTTGGGGTTAAATCAAACTCGGGTGGGTTACATGGCCCTATGTGAGCCAAATTTTTGTCGAAACTATTCTTTCCGACACTGTTGATTTCAACTAAGTAATAACTCTGATCTGCTTCAATGTTTTCCACAATGCCGTCGGCACGCCATACTGTGACCCTTTGGTGCATTGAAGATGGCACTGCTCCAATGCCACGTATCCACTCCCGACCAAGGAGTAGATTGTAGTTGGGCTTTGCTGAAATAACCATGAACATAGTGGGTCGAAGGATTGAGCCCACTTTGAGGTCTAGTTGAATGACACCCCTTGTGGTGCCAATGCCCCCTTCATAATTGGATAAGACCATGTTATGTGGCTTTATGTCAGCATCCCCTTTGCCTAACTTTTCCAGCATGAATTGTGGTATGATATTGATGGTTGCCCCACAATCAACCAGAATTTTGTTTATGGTTACCTCCCCCACCTTTGCTCTAATGAACAGGGGTTTTAGATGGCTCTTCATTTCCTCTGTTGGTGGTTCAAAAATGCGTTTTGTTCTTCTACGCATCCATTATTCATTATATAGTAACATATTGGCTTGTGTCTAGCCAGTTCTTGTTTAACCATTAGGTCAGCTTCTTCGACTTCGACCTCACGGTTGTATTCTTTGGGCAACACGTATATGACATTCACCATGATGTCTAAACTGTCACTGGAGTCAGAGTCGTCTTCATCATTCGACCCACATTCCTCCGCCCAAGGCATAGGATTTCTCTCCAGAGGTTTCCTTTGTTTCTTCTGCACATTAGTGCTAACTTCTGGATGAGGTCCACCTGCCTCTTTCTCGGCCTTTCGCCGTCTTTGGAACCTTCTCCACTGCGAACGAGACATAGGATTTTTTCCTTTGTAATTGCTCGACACATGGGTCATTTTGTTCGACGCAGAAGCATGGTACTCCTTTTTGTAATCTAGAGAAGAACCTCTAGGTACGTCGAATGCCTGCCATCTTTCCTCATTTGGCCTCTTCCTACCCATGGTATTTAGCCAAGTATCTGTAGGCACATTAGTTGGAGGCCTAAAAATTGGTGGCCTCCTTTCCTGATTCATGGGTCTTTGTTGATGCCCCCTTCTGGGGTCAAATCGGATTTCTGAACCTATTCTTTGTTGGGCATTGGTGCCCTATTTTGCTTTTACAACCCGCATAACTTGTATATGTTCAGCGGCTTTCTTATCGAAAATAGAGCTACATCTAGGGCATAGCATTACTTCCGATTTCTTCTTTTGACACCTATGCAGAAAATATGCCAAATCTTCATTCTCCTTTGGGAATGCAGTTTTGTTTACTTCTTCTTGTCGAATGGCTTCTTCTGAAGCTTTGGCGCCAGAGACTTCAATCACGTTAACCTGCATGTTGCTTTTGGAAACCAGGTTCATCTTCTTCATTTTGGCCTCCAAGTCCTCTGTCGAACCCTTTGCAGTAGCCAAATAAGAACCTGTGGTGGTTCTTTTGCTGGAGCTTTCAGCAACTCCTTTGATTTTGTTTGGGCCTTCAGTAACCCGTTTGATCAGTTTTAGGCTACCAGCAGCCTTCTTGTTCGACCCTTGGCCAGCTTCCTTTTTTAAATCCAGGCCTTCAGTGGCCTTTCTCACCCCTTCAATAGTTTTTCTGGAGATTTTTCCAGTGAAACTTCCAAAGATGGGTTTTGTAATGAAATCTTCAGACACTTCCACCATATGAATGCCAACTGGTTCGGCATAATGCGCCTCTATCTGCAGTGGGTTTGTGTCGATCTTCATTGCTGGTTTATCAGCAAATTTCAGCCTTCCTTCCTTCAGCGCATGTTGAACGAGATCCCTGAAAAGGAAACATTGTGAGGTTTTATGTCCCAAAAAATTATGGTATTTACAAAAACCTCTTTTCTTTCTCTGTTCTAAAGGAGGCAATTTAGCCCCTGGGGGTACTATCATCTGTCCATCTTTAACTAATAGATCGAATATTTCGTCACACTTAGATATGTCGAAGCTATAAGTTTTCTTAGGAAATTTATCACTGTTTTTCTCAGGTTCTACAAGATTTTTCCCATTTGATGGCACTAGCAATTTACAAGAATATGGTGGTCCTTGTTTTAATTCAGCTAAATCAATTTCGCCTTCTTCGACATCTATAGGATCATTGTATGTCTCCGGATCGTTATCATCCATTTCGACATAAGCTACCCTTTCTCGTCGATGAGTTTTGGCAGCTTTAGCTTTTTCAGCTTTAAGGCGTTCTACTTGCCGAACTCTATCAGCAAGTTGGGCCATATCCCTTAGGTATTGTGTATCTAACTTTTCCTGATCGAATAATCCAAACCCCCCGCTGCTATCTCGACTAATTCATGCTCAGGCACTTGGGTAAAGCATCTGGCTTTGAGTAATCGAAATCTATTTAAATATTCATCAATTGGCTCTGTGAACCTTCTCTTCACACTAGCCAATTCTTTTAGACTTATCTTGGTTTTACCCATGTAAAATTGTTCATGGAACAGTCTTTCCAATTGGTTCCAGTTGTGGATCGAATTGGCTAGGAGGGTAGTGAACCAAGTAAAAGCATTCTTTGTCAGGGAACTTGGGAAATATTTGATTCTAAGGTTTTCGTTGTTTTCTATTTCTCCAGCCTCTATCAAATATCTAGCCACATGTTCGACAATCGACTCTGTCGTATCCCCTGAAAATTTAGTGAATTTTGGGACTTTTTCCCTAGGTGGTAAGTCTGTTTGCAGAATATATTCTGACAATGGGGATGTAAAGTTTAGTCTGTGACAACCAACATTCATCCCGTTTTGAAGCATGATCCTCTCGATCATGGCGGTTAAATTATTGTCTGTCCCATAGTTTTGGTGTCGAACTTGCTGTATTAATTCATCAGCATTTTGGTTTCTATTAGCCATAATAACGCCTTGATCGATTTCTCTAAGGTTTCGTGGTATCTTAATCCTTGATTATTCTATCTCTACCCTAGGAATTTGGGGGTTTGGATTAACGGTCAAATCCTCTTCCATAATTACCCCTTGGTTTACTCTTATTGGTATCCTCTGGGGTTGTCGAACAACTTGGGGTACCCCAAAGAATTCAGCCATGCGCATCATTTGTGCTGCCATCTGTTGATTCGACTGTGTAGCAGTCTGAATAAGGGGATTTAGCACTGTACTTAAAGTTTGTGCTAACATTTTTACCATTTCATGATTACTTTCTTCCATCTGTTACCTCAAAATTGTTGTCGAAGCATTTGTGAGGCTTGGTATCATGTGAGATGGTCCTCCCAAAAATTGGTTTCTACTGGCTCCAGACCCTTGTAATGGAGATGTTGCATTCACCAAAGGTTCTGAAAAGGTGGACACAGCATTCATAAGGCTAGCCATTTCAGTAGTTGGCATGCCATATGGTTGTTCTCGACCCATCCAGGTTGTCGAAAAGCCTGGGGGTACAGTTGATCGAGATCCTAGATTTATCCTTGGTGGAGATGTTCCTAAAGGACCTCTTGGACCCACATACGAAAGTAAGGGTCCAGTTTGATTTGTGGTTAACGCTGATATTGATCCAACAGAAGTTGGGATATTCCCTTCGACAGCAGTAGTAACCACTGTTCCTGTGATTGGTGGAGGTATTTCTCCATGGTTTGGCTCGTTAGCCATACTACTTTCTCTATTTTCCTTCCTAACAGTATATTTGTTGGTTACTCTACCACTTCTTAATAACATGCAATGTTATAACTGTACAGGAAAAAACACAATAACATAGAAAATTAGCAAGGTCCCACCAGGTGTGCCAATTTGTTTACCGTTGTTTTTGGTAAACAACCGCTGATGTCCAAAAAGGTAAGTTTTTGGTTTACTTACGGAATCGATCAAAATAATTCCAGGACATATGCTAATTTTTTATGTAAAATGGATAAGCAGGAAGAACGCATGTTCGACCCAGAGAAAGGATGTTTGAGATTGTTGAAAAGTAAGCAGAAGTATAGAAATGCAAGTAAAAGAAGTAAAAAAGATAACTTTGCAGGATAATAGTAAAGTAATGTAAAAAGACTTTCATTAAGGAAAAAAGGTGTTTCCAACGTACATTTCTCAGCTTTATCCTTTCTCACGCAGTAGTTACTTGGATAATGTTTGAGTGACTTAGTACAATAGGTTGAACACACTTAAAAATTACACAAGTTTCTTAATTTATACTAAAAGTAGGTAACCATCGAGGGAACATTCTGCGCTAGGATGAAGACAAGTGTCTTCTGCATGTCCCTCGACCTATGGCTTTCAGCCATGTTGCCTCTTCTTAAACGTTGGCGAAACTTCCTTTCCCTCCAATAATTCAAAATTCAAATAATCCTCGTATCATGTGCCAAAGCGAGAATACTTTCTCTTAGTCGAGTAACATAAGTCTTCTTCAGTCGAATGAGCCCTTGGTCGAAGATTCCAATATAACTTAGATTTTTTCCTTAAGTTATTTCATGTGTCGAATCATACTTCCTAGTTTGGTTCATTCCAGTTATTTGGTCTAAAAGACCAAATATAGTAAGTGTCGAATTTGGGAGCCAACACTCTCCACCACCATTAGTTCTCAATACTTTGAGCTTTCGACCCCTTTGTCTTTTGACCATAGATTTAAACTTGGTAGATACCTCGATCATTTCACTTTTCTTCTTGATCAGGTAAGTCCATAGTTTTCGACTAAAATCATCTATGAATTTGACAAAGTATTTTTTACCTCCCATCGAATCTAACTGGATTGGACCATATAAATCTTAGTATATGACTTCGAGAATAACCTTCGACCTGCTTCCTGCATCCTTGTTGAAGTTATTCTTGTGTTGCTTCGCTGACACATATTCCTCACATACCTCGTTTGGAATGTCACTTTCTATAAATCCTGGAACCATATTTCTTCTCTTCAAATCTCTTATGTCTCTGGAGTTGAGATGGCCTAATTGATAATGTCATATCCATTCATCTCTGCTAGCTACAGTCTAAAGGCACCTGTGCTCCATCACATTAAGTTCGATCTTGAAGGTTCTATTTTGAGACATGGGTTCCTTCAAGATTAACCTTCCATTTGCGTCGAAGACTCTCATCATCATGTCTTCGATTGACACTTTATAGTTCTTTTCGACCAACTGTCATATACTAAGAAAATTGCTCTTCATGCCTGGTATGTACAACACATTAGAAATTACTGCCCTCTTGTCATCTTTCCTCATAATCATAACATCACTAATATCTTCAGCTGCTAGGGTATTGTCATTTGCAAATTTCACTGTGTTCTTCATCGAGGGTTTTATGTTGACAAACCAATCTTTCCTTTCGAACATGTGCGATGAGCATCTTGAATCCAAGTACCATTGATACTTGAATTTTTCTTCATCTCTTGTTGTAACCATCAGCAACATCTCATCTTCTTCATACTTTGCAAACTTTGCATCACTTTCTTGATTCTTTCTCTTTTCTAGACAATCACTAGAATAGTAACCATACTTCTGACAATTGTAACATTAAATATGACTATTGTCATGCTTTTGACCACCACTTCTTCCTCTACCTCCAACACCACCTCTTTGGTTGTCTTGGTATTGTTTTCTCTGATTTGACACATTTTCTTCGTGCTGATTTCCTCTACCAGTCGAATTGTTGTAGCCACCTCTACCTTTGTTACCGAACCACTTTCCTTTGCCTTTCTTTTCTTTTGCTAATTGAGCCTTCAATGTCACATCACTCTTCGACTCGCCTGCAGCTCTTTCAACCATTCTTTGTTCATGAAATTCAAGCGTCCCTTCAAGCTCTTCCTTCTACAAAGATGACATATCCTTCGACTCCTCTATGGCAAGTCTTGATTTGATTCACTAGTTTCGTAACCCTAGTAAAGAAATTAGTTATGCTTTCGCTATCTTCCATCTGAAGCAATTCATACGTTATTTTGTGAGTTTGTAACCTCACTTTTTCACCTTCTTAGTGCCTCCAAACAATTTCTTGAGAGTCTGCCAAGCTTATTTAATAGATTCAACATCACTATCATTTTCGAAATTGTCTGGGCTGACACATTGGTGAATTATAAAGAGAACTTTATAATTCTTCTTCTTCATCGCCATCGTGATCTTCTTCTTATTCTTCCTCGACCGTTCTTGATCGTTTTTCCCTTGAATCACTCAACCGGAGCTCTGATACCAGATGTTGGAAATTCACCAAAACCTATGATGAATTTCTATCAATCTTGATGCTCAAGATTGATATCACCATACAATGACAATGAAAATATGAAAGAAAAAAAGAAAGAAGACAATTATTTTTCTGCAGAGTTTCTCTCTGTCCACAAATTGTGGAAAACTTTATTATTCACTTTGCAACTGCAAAATTCTGTAAATACAATTTGATTGATTTAATTACAAAAAATAGAGATTACTCCCTATTTATAGATTTAGGTTAGCTGGCTCCCTAAGGCAAAGCCCAAAATACCTATTTTGAAACTAAATCAAATCTATTTATTTTAGATCTAAACCACATCTCTAAATCTAAAATAAATTTGTGTGTAACAAACTGTTTTTGCACTTCTAAATCAAATCAAATCTTTTCGACATTCCCTTATCTTTGTCGAACAAACTACTTCGACATAAAGAATTACTCTTTCAGAGCACATGTATTTATAATCTCCATGACATAAACTATAGGAATTTGGGCAATAAGTATCTTGTCAGATGATAACTACCACTATCACATTAATGCTATTCTAGCTTCCAAACAACAGACGTGATTCGTAATATTTCATTTAATTAGAAATCGCAAATGCATTTTCAGTTTATAACGGAAGTGCATTTCCGAAATAAATATTACCGTGAAATGAGGTGAATCTCAAAACGAATGAGTTATATGCGAGTGGGGATGCGAGCCGGAAATATATTTCCAGTTTTTAAGGATATTTTTGAAATTATGTGTGATACGTAAGAAAAGTATTGGTGGAATAAGAAATCTTCTAAAATCTGTTCAGCGAAAAATTGAAACTTTAATAAGAGAAACAGTTTGAGAGAACAGTTGCACCGACAATGGATCAACAAAATTAAAAATGGATGGGATAACTTAGTTGACAATTGTTAGTTGAGTTAAGGGATTGTTGGTCCAAAATTTAAGTCCTGACGGTGACATTTATTTATATTTTCTTTTAAATCATAAAAAGATTGTTGATATTTATAGATAACAACTTTAAAAAAAAAAATCAACAAAACCAATGGAAATAAAATGAATATTTCAGCCATAAGTGCTTTAATCTTATAGAATTCGAATTAATTCTTTACTATTCTCTCACGGAATTCATACATCATTAGACAACATTTCTCTATGATCTCTGAAGATAAAATCCTTCGATACCTTTTGTTTTGAAAGGTAGCCATATCAGTCCAAGAGCAAGTGTTACAAAGATTAAAAAACAATTATGAAGATACCAGCTAGTAGATGATGAAAACACCTGTGATGAATACCTTTTGTCTACAAAGTGTTAATGATACCAAAGACAAGATGCATACTTGAGTACTTCCCTTTGCATTAAAGGAATATCCTATCGGGTTTGGCGAACCAGTATATTGGGAATGATAGACAAATTAAGCAAAAGATGTTTTTCTCACAAAATTCTAGCATCACTCGATTGCCCACAATAACAATCTTAGATATTCGATCACCTCTCACTTTGGAGTGATCACATTATGGTACAACAGCTCCGCACATTATGGTCATCCATACCAATCCCAAGATTGTCATGAAGCTGAACAACAATCATGTTGTTTTCTTTGTCTTCCACTTCACTCATGAACCTTGCTGCTGATTTTCTTCTCAAACCCATTTTACTTCATCTGTTGTCTAGTATTTTCTTCAAATACTGTTGCTAGTGGTTGTTTTAGTTTCATGGGTTTCGAAAGGGTTGCAGCTGGCGTTGGGAATGAGACTTAGAAACATGTGCTTCCAACATACAAGAAACGTGTGCAACATGTAATTTCAAACTATGAAGTATTTGTTTGCAAGGGTTGTCAATGCATGGAAATGTTGATGTTATGTATTATTGAAATCCCACATCGATTACTTTAGAAATAATGTTAGTTGTGGGCTGGAAAGATGCTAATATGACTTGGTCCTTAAGCCCGGATTCTTTATTTTAGAATTTGTATTAATTATAAGTTTCAAATAAAATTTTAAAATTATTAATGATTAATTTATTCTATAAAAAATATTAAAAAGTAAATTATCCTAATCAGCCATGCGACATTAAAAATTAATTGTGTAGCCTAGTCATCACTGACACGTGCAAAAGTGAAAGGGGACCAAAAAATCTCAAAGGAAAGTAAAATTGATGGAAGCAAAAAATCTAAAGAAAAACTTTGGTTTCTCATGAGCTTATCCTAAAAACTTGAACCTCGAATCCAGAAGAGGTATATCCTTAGATGAAAAACACATTCCAGTTGATCATCAATCAAGTTATTGAAGTAATCACTATGGTTTTCAAACACAATTGACACACCAAGGCAATTAGGTTCCAGGAGAACAACACTGGAGAGAAAACTCCAAACCCTATTACATCCACTATAAATCAACTAAAAAATTCAAAATATATATTTGACAACAAACAGGGCATTTTATATACATTCTTTCACCTATATGATGTTTCTTCAAACAGAGTTGTCCCAGAGATAGAAGCTCATATTTCAACCTACGACAACAGATCCCTTTTCTTGGCTCACCTTATCCGTTTCATTTGAGCTGTTTTCAAATACAAGATGCTCCTTCAAATCCACTTAGCCTTGTGGCAAATCAATGATGGGGGAAAATGATTAACATGTTTGTTTAACAGCCTCAAATAGCATCACAGCAATTTTGCAACTTTGCTCACCATTATGAACAAAAAAAAAGCTAGAGTTTACACACCAGTTCTATGTTTTTCCAAACATCTGGCAACCATCTTTGATTCCGTGTTTGGAGTGAGGTTCTAGTGCCCCTAAAATCACCACAGTTGTGTCATCAGGATTGAAGTTCATACCACCTTTGAATCTGGATTGGCACTAACATGTTTAATGCCAAAATCATCATCCTCTAGATCGCTGAAAGATATGTCTTCTTCATTGACAATAGGGAGTGCTGCTCCACCATATCCCCCTAAGTCAGAATCATCCTCTGGCCAATCATCATCGTCATCATCACCATAGTCTTGAATGATAATTTGAGACCGTCGACCACTTCTTAGATCCTTGTTTTCATTTTTAATAATTGGATTTTCTTCAATAACTGACTTATCAGAGAAATGTGATCCAGAACTTTCGATTGTGTGCTTCTCAGACTCATTATCTGCCCTCACAAACAAATAGTCTGTTCTATATCCGTATGCCTGGTGAGGCATGTCATCAGAATATGTGTCATCTGATAAGCTGGGAGTAGAATCATGATGCTGAACATTTTCTCTTGAGTAGAGATCATTTCTTCCGAAAATATCAAATTCAGGCTTTGTTTGTTTGTGCAATTCCTGCATCCATGTCGCTCTGGCTTCCATGACCTGCAAATGTTGAAACTAAGATGTCAAAAAAGTTGATCCACCCATTAACGTTGATGTAAAATATTAGCTGAATCTAGGCATGTAAACTTAAGACATGAGCATAGAGACAAATACTGCTTGTGATGAACGAACCAAACTAAGAAAAGAAACACTTGTTTTCCATTTGATGAACAAACCAACACTTCAGAAAAGTGAACACTTCAACAGACCTAACCTCTTGCAAATAAAGCAAATATTCTCCATAGTAAAATAATAATAGATTTAACGCATCCCAATTACAAATCTTTCTCCTTATAAATAGCTATAATTAGTTAAACACTGCAATTTGCAATCGAAAAGAATAAACAACTTCCACTAGAAATTCAATTATTAGCCAACAAATCAAAATGTACAGTGTAGGAAAAACCAAGTCCCACATAGAGGTAATACTTGATTTTAAAAAGATGCGGCACTCTACACCTTACCAGTCAGTCAGTTTTGTAAGGTTAAGTTAGACCCAATATAAAAACTTAATATGGTATCAGAGCTTATCGATCGGGTCACCCACTATTTATATCCATGCAATAAGCTCTTGTCGGGCGTGAGGGGGGGTGTATTGGAAAAATCATGTCCTACATAGAGATAAGGAATGACTAGAGTTTATAAAAAGTGACACCCCTCTTCTAACAAGCTAGCTTATTTTGTAAGGTTGAGATAAACCTAATACATAGCTATAAGAAGTTGGGGGAATATAACAAGTATAAAACAATATACTTTTCTTCTCGGGGCTTATAAACTGTGAGGCTATATTCAGATGTCTAATGGAGAGCAAAGAGGACTACAATGTAATAGAATGAAATGAAATAAAGTTGCTGTTTCATTGTATGAGAATTTTAGTGAAGGAAAAGACTACTTCCATCCCATTCCACCCAAAGTTACATAGCAAATATTCTCCATGGTAAAACAACGACAGATCAAATGCAACCCAATTACGAACCTTTCTTGTCAAAAATAGCTGTAAACATTGTAATTTGCAATCCAAAAGAAGATACAACTTCCACGACCAATTCAATTATTAGCCAACCAATCAAAATGCACAGCTAAAAGAAGTCGAGGAGAATGTAACTTGTAGACACTTAATGCATAAACAAGCACACTTTTCTTCTCAAGACTTATAATATGTAAGATAATATATAGATATCTAATGGAGAGTAGAGAGGACTGCAATGGAATGAAATGAAATTACTGTTGCATTGTTTGAGAATTTTAATGAAGGAAAAGACTTTCCATCCCATTCATTCCTCCCGAAGTTATAAAGCAAATATTCTCCATGGTAAAAACATTAAAAGATCTAACGCATCGCATCCCAATTACAAAACTTTTTCTATAAAAAATAGTTGTAAAGTAAACGTTGCAATTTGCAATCCAAAAGAGGAATCAACTTCGGCTACCAATTCAATCGTTAGCCAACCAATCAAAATGCATAGCTATAAGAAGCCGGGGCGAATGAAGCCTGTAGACATCTAATGCATACACAAGCACATTTTTTTCTCAAGACTTATAATCTGAGGTTATATTTATATATCTGCAGGAAAGTAGAGAAGACTCCGGTGTAATATAATGGAATGAAATAAAGTTACTGTTCCATCATTTGAAAATTTTAATGAAGGAAACAATTTTTTCCATCCATTCTACCCAAAATCCAAGGTCTGTTAAGACACTTCACAGATCACCCAACAGAAGTAGTAGTTTAAATACTCAGAGACTAAAATGGCTTATCTTGTAAAGCACACAAACAGACACACAGTGAGTTCCACAAATAATCAGGAAAATACACTGTAGTGGATTTGTTACACTGTAGCACCAGAGAGAACTTCATTGGACGACTCATCCCAAGTAAAGCCCCAAAAGACAGCATTCAAAACCACCTATTTCTAGAAATACCGGAACACTATTCCTAGTTTAAAGTATACCAGCAATTATAAGTGTAAATATATAAACAGTTATTCAAAATTACTTCATGAAAAACATCTTTCATGTTTCAAGAGATAACAAGAGCATTGTGAGAGCCAAAGCATACTGCCATAAAACTAACCTGGGGTGTAGACAAAATCTCTGAATCTTGCTTATCAAGCCTCGAATGCAAAAGCACAAAATAGACTTTCCAGAAGTAACTTTCACTCATATGACAAGGACACAGTTCAATTCTGAGTGCAGCTAATCTCGGAGCAAGTCTTTCAACGACCAAAGCATGCTCTTGTTGGGCTTCAGACATGTAAAAATCTACAACAATAAATGTATACAATCAAAATTCATCAATATCATTACACAATCAGGTATGTACCAAATGACCAAATTAGTTTAACCAAATCAAAGAACAGATAAGCCTATCCTACGAAAAAGGCTAACATAACACATTATCTAAATTATGAATATGAAGGCATTTAAAATAAGGTACAATTCACCTTCAGCAACGGATAATTTATAAAAATGTAACAATCATCATGTGAAATGAGTAATGCTATAAATTGAAGAAAATTACCATTGGTATCATCTTCCTCATCAATAGGAAAATCCAACCACGTCTCGGGATGCATAGCGATATTCAAAGCAAACGTCAACACCTCCTCCGTAATTCCAACTGCAGACGGGATATCAAACTCCGGCTCCCGGCCACCTTCTGAATCGGATCCAAATGTATTCGAATTCGGGTCAGGATCATCCTCACGGAGCGCACCTTGTTCCATATCCAAAGATTGATTAAAAATCACAGCCTCATCAAATTGTGGTTGATGTTCATTCTCTTGTTGTTGTTGTTGTCGTTTGTCAGAGAAAGAGTGATCGGATTGAGAAGTCGTTGGGGGAGGAGCGAGAAACGAAGCCATTCCCCAAAATTGACGAGTTAGGGTTTGTTTGATTTCGTCGAGGTCTTCTTTAACACCACGACCTTGCGTTTCATCATCATCATCTTCATCGTGATGTTGTAATTGTGATTCAATTATTGCATTATCTTGTGATTCATTTTGTTGAGGGGAAATTCTGGGGGACGTTGTTGGAGGGTCGGTTACGACGTCGTTTTCAATGTTACCGTCATCGTCGAATCGGAGAGAGTTTGCGAGAGAACGAGCGAGCCATGAAGACATTTTTGGTTTACCTTCTTTTTGTTTAAAATAAATAAAAATGACATGCGAATGGTTTATCGGTGGTGAGAATCTTTGATGTTAAAGGTGGGAAAGGTTGAGCTCTGGGTGGGATCAGGTGGTTCGTGGACTACGGTGGTCGTCTTCTCTCACGATCTTTGTTTTTCTTAATCTAATAGTCTATTGATGGTGGTAAAAAAAAAAATAGTATATCAAAAATGAATAAGTAGGATTTTTCGGCTCACAATTGTTATCGGAAGAGGTTCAAATTAGCATGACGTCACAACTTATCTTTGAATCGGACTATATTAAAATAAAATAAAAATTACTCAAAAATGGTTTAAAAAGACCAAATATTCTTTTAATATATACAGCCAAACAATATATCCGAATCAGTTGAATTCGGATGAATGAAACAGCCAGCTAGGATGATGTCAATGAAGGCACGTGCTGCATAACATAATGCACTGAGGTTGAGAAAATGTTAATCTAAAAAACCAGGCTGCTTTGTTGGTAGTACAAAAAGATTTACAATAAATACGAATGAAAAATTAAATTTTCTGTTTAATAAATATTACTACTATATTGTTCTTTGGAGTTTTTTTTTCCAATATCTCTTTTTTTTTCTTTCAAAATGTCCAATCTATCCTACTATAAAAAAATATTTCCAAATAGCATATAAAAGAAGAATAAATATCATAATGCCTTCTTTGAATCCAAATGGCAGAAGAGTACAAATTTTTTTTTTTTTTTAACATTATTATTTTATAAGTTTACATTATTACATAAATAAAAATAAATATTGATAGAGAGAATTAAATCATAGATCAATCATGTGTATTTATTTAACTCAATTAACCCATATCAATTAATTATTTTATTTAAATAATATAACAATTTAACATTAATTTTCATAAATTATTAAAACAAATAAAAATATGATAATTAATATTTAAACAACATACTAAATAAGTATAATAAAAATTTATATATCAATAAAATCATAATATTAATATTAGAATTACATATTCAAAAATTAATAATTATGTCTTTGGGTAACCATCAGTTTCATATGAGTGAAGTATTAGTTGGCTATATCTTCGATTGTATTGTTGAATTGTATAGGATGATGAAGTGTTTGAACTTTGATCTTGTTATGAATGAGAAGAAATACATCTTTAAAGAAAGTTAATTTTTGAGGAAGTGATTGTTGTTCTGAGAGATTGAGGGGTTAGGATAGGGTTGTTGGAAAATTGGAAAGTTGAAGTTAGGTTGATGTGTTGAGTGGATAAAATGAGAAATATTGGTCTAGTATTTAGAAGTTGTAGTTGATTTATGGGTTAATAGGTGTTTTGGACTGGGACTGTGACTAGTCCACCACCAAGCACGACTCAATCTAACTCTATATCGGGGACGGCCCAAAGCACGCCCAATTTGTTGAGACCAGTGGAGAACGTATTTCCCCACATGCTCTTCACCCGAGGACACGTCCCCAACTGCACCCCCACGCTTCACGTGACTGGAGAAACTGTCTTACCCTTTGTAACGCGTAAGTCCATCTATGATTCGGGAATTGCGGGGCAGTTGACCCAGAATGATGATCACGAGCTGCTCATCCCTACTTTCACGTAGGAATCCTAGCAGTCATCCATTATAGGCCTGGACACTCAATCCATAATGATCATTGCCCAAGCATTGGGGGTTCACTATAAATACCCTCTTCTACAGGAGGGTCAAGTATTCAATTCTTAATCCTTATTCACTCACCTCTTCGCTCGAACTGATTTAAGCATCAGAGTGTCTGCAAGTACAACCCCCCTTGATCGTTTGAGACCAAGTACAACGTCACCGACCACTTCTCATTATGATCACTCGTAAGATCAGTGGCATCGTCTATGGGAACATGTTTCCCAGTCTTTTCTTTCCCTAAAATCAAAAGATCAAAACAAAAAGCCTCAAAACCGATCATGGTTGGTCTAGAAGACGACAATATCGGCAGTCACAAAACCATCATTTCTCACGTGTGTAACGCTAACAACCACAACAAGATGCCATTTCTAGAAGAAGGATTTCCACTGAGAATAGACTGACACACTACTTCCCCCTCCTCCGACAATGTCGCCGATAATTCCATCCAATATATTGAAATCCTCAAAGGATAGAAAGCTCTAGAGAAGACACCAGAGAAGTTTCAACTGATTCAGGTACCGGCCAACACAGACCTAACCATGGCGGCCATGTTCGCAACGCTTAACCAGACCAACACACTGATTTACCAACAAAATGAGAGGATCGGAGCATTGGATAAGAAATGCTGTTCACGCTCTCCCCCATAGAAACACCAATGGTATGAGTCCCGAAGCCTGTCGCCGCAATAATCTGCATGTCGCCTGCCTCTGGGGAAGCTGCATCCCTCGCTGGTCAAGAAGCACAATTGTACTCCTCCCCGCGAGGATCGACGCTCCTCAGTTGCCAAGAAAAGCAAGTTCAGTCGATAAACAGATAACTATCATTCGTCTCTATGCAAATTGAAAGGCAGACAAAAGAACTCGCTGCCACGCTACAATGATAATCCTCGGCGAGAGAGGCACGACCGTTCTCCATCACGGTCGCCAATTTTGAGTGACAAAGACGACCCTCGCGGTCCATTATCTAGAACAAACATGGATGTTCCCCTTCCTGTCGGGCTGGAAAAACCACCGAACTTGAGAACATATGATGGAACAACAGACACCGACGAGCACATCAAAAACATCAATGCTTTGCTCGATTATCATAGCGTCAAAGGCGCCATTAAATGCAGGTTGTTCCCCACTACTCTGAGGAAGGGCGCCATGACATGGTGAAAAGGCCTCGCCGACGAATCCATCATTTCTTGGAAGGACCCAGTGTTGTACCCCAAAATTTTCCCTCTCTTTTCTCAAGTTGCTTCTCACAAAGATCTTCAATGATTCAAGTTTGCACAAGTATTGACTAGGTAAAACCATCTCCTCAACGTTGATGCCTCAAATTAGGGTTTGATTTTGCACAAGGACAGTTGGACTTCTAATGTTTCAAATGACTTCCATGGATCGTTATGGACCCTTAAGATTTCTCCTGTCAAGTTTCAAGTCTCGGATCACCAAAATTGCTCAGTCAATTGATCAGATGACCTAAAAACAACTGTATTGAAAAAAAAGTCAACCTACAGTCAAACTTCAATATTTTGGACCAATATCAACATTTTGAAGTCATATGTATCATTTTATCAAGATCAGATCATAATTCTCTAAGAAAATTGTTCAAATCGTCAAAAGGGCAAAATGGTCAAAATTAGAGTTTTGATTAAGAATGACTAATCTTTGATTTTTCTACCTAGTACATGACTTATTGGTTTGAAATATGATCTCAGGGATTCAAGTACATCATTTTTACCTAATTACATATTTCAATTCATCCCCTGATTGATAGATGAAATTTGGTTAGCTGATGAAAAAGTCAATTGTATACTGAAAAGTCAAACTTTGACTTTTTGGTCGAATTTGAGTTTCCGAGATCACATTTCATCAAGACATTCAAAATATGAAATTTGATCATCAAAAATCAAGAAATTCAAAAATCAAACTTTGCAAGACTTGGAAAAAAATTCTAAGTATTTTCTATACATGTTAATTTCATTTCTTCGTGACATCTTTTCACCACAATTCAAGACAATTCAAATTATTATAAGTTGTCAAGTAAATAACAAGGCTACATTTCTAAAGTTAAAAAAATTGCAAGTTACAAATTCTAAGCTTTGTCTTGTTTGAACTTTTCCCTTTGACTCAATCTTCAAACCTTGCTACTATGTTGTCCACAAGACCAGACTTGTATCATGCTACAAAGGTTGTTGTCCAGAAAAGCCCCAAAATTATATATGCTTCCAAGTCAAAGCCCGCTACCACAAGGCCAAAACTATGTTAAAATACAGTCTGATGTCCTGTACAAAACCAGCCATGCACCAAGCTGCCACTCCACTCCAAAACTGCTACAAAACAGTCATGTTATGCTGCCTCTAACCTTGTCCAAGCCTGCACTATATCAGTCCCCATATTTACACCAAATTAGCATATAAGAGCTGCATCTAGAAATCTATGAAACAGCATACCCAAAAAGTTCAAAAACTCATTTGTTTTCCTCTCAAATTTCAGCCAACTTCATCTACAAATAAACTGTTTTCACAACACAAAAAAAGGGGATTTTTTGAGAGAAAAGAGGGAAGAGAAAAAACAGAATTCTTTGTAAACTCTGCTCATTCACAACAAAAACTCTGCTCATATTCAGCTCTATTTTCATTCATAGAAACAAAACCTCAACCCATTGTTCCACCTTGCAAGCTTTCCACAAACTAACTATCCTAAACACTTCACATCACATTGAGATTGTTCAAACACAAGAATAGTTTCTGTAGTGCCATTACCATCACCTTCCAAACACAAACAAAAAACAGAATTATACCACTTGACTGGGTTGGAGTTGGTTCAGCAGCTTTCAATACAGAGTAAGGGTTGGAGCAACTTCTTGGAGGTTTACTGAATCCATTCTGATCATCACAGCATCTTGAAAGACATCCAGATTCAAAATACAAATTGCAGTCTCAAGGTAAGTCTTCTTGACTTCAAATGTTTTTCATACACGCATCATTATTGGTTCACTTGTAAAGATAGAATGTAGTAACCATTTCCCTTGAAGCTAACCATTTGATTGCTTTTCATTTTGTTAATTATATGTTGAGAACTGACCTGTACAAACAATAGAACAATGTTAAAGGTAAAAATGCAGCATGAGTTAATGCATACTCACATGAACCGACTCATTTTAGTGTAAAACAGGTTATGGTTCGACACAAAACACGCATAAGTTGACTCATATTATTTGCAGAACAGAGCATGAGTCGACACAAAGCCTTATGCATCGATACATACTATTATCCAGGCACAATACAAAGAGACAAAAGGTGCATGAGTCGACACAAAACACGAATGTGTCGACACAAACAAGAAATGAGTCGACACATACCATTATGTATCGATTCATACTGAGTTGATTTTGTTTTTTTTAGAAACAAGCAGTGGCATGTATCGATGCATGAAGATATGTGTCAATACATAAAGTTTGTTTTGCTTTCTTTGTACACTATTTTCCTTTTTATATTTTTTATTTATTCAATATGGTTGTAATAATTTAATTAGGCTTGTATTTCATCCCCATTTGTAAATTGTACCCCCATCCCCCAAGTGATGTAATAGCATAGGATTTTAACTTCCGCAATTTATCGCTTTAATATAATTGTTAGTAATTAGGGTGTGTATGGTAAGATAAAATCACCCATTAGAAAACCCTAATCTCAAAGACAAAAATGCATGCAATCAAGCACACCTTTCACACACGCACCTCTAGAGTAACCTCACTTGTTGCCTAAAAAAATAGTCATGTCCCTCGAATATGGGACGTTTTAGCAAAGACTCTCGATAAAAAAGATCATAGTCCCTCGATGACTCTTTGACGTTGCATTTGGTAAAACGATCATAATCCCTTATGAAAATTGCTAAAGCGTCTCATAAGTTGCCTTTTATGACTATACAATGACCTACGCCTGTCCCTTCACATCCAATGATAGGGCTTCTTACCAATCAATGGTAAGGTAGAAACATCTAAAGGAGGAGGAAAATAACTAAGACCTTTTGAGTAGGTAGAATGTTCATAGTTTCTTGCTCACAACATTTTCAAAATAACATCTTTCAAAACACACCAACACTTTCAAGATGAAATATTTTCAAAGTCAACACTTTGTATACATTCTTATAGAGACGAGAATCATTACAAAGTTCCCCCAAACAAAGGCGCTTTCAAAAATACTTTCAAACAAACACAAACACATTTCAAACAAAGCATTTTCAAAGTGAGCTAGCAACTAAGAGCCCATAGATAACTACGAATGAAAAGGATTCTAACACCTTACCTTTTCATAACCTACCCCCTGAACTCAAGAAAATGTCTCAAAAGGTCTTTCCTGTTCTTTTCACCCTTTCCTTTATTGGGTAAAAGAAAAGCTGATGGCGACTCTTGCTATCCGCAACAATTGTAATAAAATGCAAAACACCCAAGTCAGTTCTCTCAGCGTATTACAGAACTGGAGACTCTGTTGGGGAGGCTTAAAAGTGGGGTTACCTTAGAGCTAGATCACCTTTAAATGCTTTCATTGTTTGATTTGTTTGCTTTACATTTATGAGTCCTTGTTTGGGTTTTTATTGATACTCCACCCGGATCGGGGAACATTATTAGGTAAGTAGCAAAATATTGTGGAACATGTATGGCGTAGACCGATATGGTTGAAGCAATGGCTACATTAGTGTGACTCATTTGTTGGTACTGGTATCCCTTATGTTGAATCGAGGAGAATACGGGGCTGCTGAGTGGTGTCATGAAACACTAACTGACCGTAGAACCTTTAATTTAACAACTTGGCTATTTGGAAGTAGTGAGATATCCGACTTTGGTGCAAAGCTGAAGATTGGTTGACACTCAATACTATGATCATTGAGATCGGACTTTTGGGATATTTCGGCCGCAAGAAAAGATTGATTGTGCTGAGATAATTCCCAATGAATAAAGATCAATGATATTGAAATTCCCTATAACCCGATTGATTTCTAGGACAGGTTGAACCAACTAAACTTTAAGAGGGTACTTACCTATGAAACCCATGCAAGCCTAAACCTAAGGTCTTTGTGTGATTTGTTTATGATTATTATTCATGACATCATAAACATCATAACATCATAAGCATTCTCACTAACCATTTCAAGGATTTAGGAATTTATCTTTATTCTGTTTTATAGGTTATGACTTCCACTCGTAGGAATACCATCTGAGTCAACTTCGTGAAAGTGCATCCTCAACTTAAAGAGTTAGCATCAAGAGTGCTTGGATATTGTCCCTTTACTAAGAAATATGGTCGACTTCTCAACTTGGCTACCTTAAACTTCCAAGAAGAAATGATGTGTGCGCTTTTCCAATTCTTTGATCCTATGCATCATTACTTCACCTTTCTCGACTACTAATTGGTGCCTACATTAGAATAATTCTCTCAATTGTTAGGAGTGCTTGTGCTTGATCAAATACCATTCACCGGTTTAGAGGAGGCTCCAAAGCCTGAAGTTATTTCCAAAGCCTTGCATTTGAAGAGATCTGACATTGTGACAAATTGGGACAAGAAGTGGAGTTAAGGGTTTCTTAGCCAAATTTCTGTTGGAGAAGGCTCGTTTGTTCTAGGAAGATATAGATTTTCAAGCTTTTGAGGATGTCTTGGCCCTTCTAATCTATGGTTTGGTTTTGTTTCCCAATCCGGACCAACTCATAGATGTGAATGTCGTCAAGGTTTTTCTCTCTCGTAATCTCGTACCTACCTTTCTTGGAGACATTCTACATTGTTTCCACACTCGCATCATGAAGAAAAGGGGTGCTCTTTTGTGTTTCATACCATTATTGTCTAGGTGGTTTATTTTGCACCTACCTCGATCAACGTTGAAGAATGAGCAAGGCTTGACATGGTCTCAAAGGATGATGTCACTCTCGCACTCGGATATCCATTGGTGTTCTCAATATTTGGAGGATATTACCATTATTGACCGCTGTGGGGAATTCCCTAATGTCCCACTCTTAGGCATTAGGGGAGGTATCACCTATAACCCTGCTCTTACATTACGGCATTTTGGGTATGCATGAAGAGATGGTCCCCATGATGCTCTCATCCAAGGTTTGGTATTCGACTACGAGGGTGACGACCGAGGCTATCGTCAAAGGTTCATACGAGCTTAGAGAATGGTAAATAAAGTGGATAATAAGACATTAGGGCATACAAATTCCATCCCACTTGAGCCTTACTGTTGTACCCCAAAATTTTCCCTCTCCAATTTCTCAAATATTCTCTCATAAAATCTCCATTGCTCAAAATCGCATAAGGTTTGATCAGCTTAAGACACTTCCTCAACACTGGGCTCAAATTAAGGTTTGGGTTTGGACAGGTACAAATGGACTTTTGTTGCTTCATATGATTTTCATGGATCATATTGGGATCTCAAGCATCAGGTCGAAGAAAGGAGGAAGAGGAAACAGTTCGAAAGGGCAAAGCAGATCGAAAGGAGTGGTTGCAGATAACGGTTCGAATTCAAAATCTGGTTCAGGCTGTTCGAACCACATGACTGATCGAAAGGAGTGGTTTCCAGATTTTGACAAATCGAAGAAGAGCAAGCTTGCTTCGATCCATAAGCTTCAATTGGGGCATTGTTTTCCTTCGAAGCAACCTACTTCGAATCCACCTATAAACCTGCTTTAATCCACAGGTTTCGATTGGGGCATTGGTTTCCTTCGAAGCAACCTACTTCGAATCCACCTCTAAAACTGCTTTGATCCACAGGCTTCGATTGGGGAATTGGTTTCCTTCGAAGCAACCTAATTCAAATCCACCTCTAAACCTACTTCGATCCACAAGTTTCGATTGAGGCATTGGTTTCCTTCGAAGCAACCTAATTCAAATCCATCTCTAAACCCTTCGAGCAACCTGCTTTGAAGAACATTGATCAAATCTCATAACCTTATCCTCCAAATCTCACTTTTCAGGCTATGTTGCTTCTAAATATTTACATAATTAGAGGCTTACACAAATTTGTGATACTTTACACAAAGATTCGAAGCTTTATCCATTGGATTATACCATTTTTGGATGAAATGGAAAAAAGCTATGTGTCTATTTTCATAAAGATTACTTTAATCACAAAGTTAGCTTCTTGAGCCCTCAACCTGATTTTTGTCTGAACATCAAAAGCATGAGTCAAATCTCATGCACCCAACAACTTCAGACCATGCTTGTACAACACATTGAAACTTATTTTCCACTTTTCTTCAAAAAAAAGCAAGTCACCTAGGCAAAAATTAGGGATAGTAAATCAAAGAAAAAAAAGGAGGTCGCTACAAATCCTCGACAACATGAAAAGTGTTACAAAAAATGGCTGCCTTCTCAAATAAACTTAACCATCATCAAGATATCATTCTAGATTCTAGAAAGAGATAAACGCACGATCAACTGAGTTTAGGACTGGAGAACATCATGGAGAGCGGGTTGGGGACAAATAAACTTTGATCATTATCCTTTGTTTCTTAAACAGTGAACCAGGCTACGTTACAACCCTTTAAAAGTCATAATTGAAGCATAGGTTAGTTCGAAAGCATGTTGTTACAAAAGGTATCCTGACTCTTGTAAGGTTTACTATAGATCCTGAGTTGAATTCATATTCTTACAAATTTTTGTTGCTCTTTAAAAGTGTATTTTTTTCAAAAAAAATTCTCGAGACAGACATAAACTTTGCATTGTTTGAATACCACTATTTTCATATGGCTAATTGTTTGACAATGGAGAAATTCTCACGACAGATATCTAATAAACGAAAACTCTCTCAATAAACAGAATCACTTCAAAGGGGAAGACGCTTCCAATGACAAATTTCTCATAATCAAGGGGCACGACATGATCATTGTCCAATACATCTGAGGTAGTCAAGTCGAGATTCAAAGAATCTCTCAAGAAATGTTAAATAGTCAGGGGCAGATCTCCATCCGAATCACTTGGGGGAAATGTTACATTGATCATGGGCTTGAACAAAATCCACTATGAAGACCTTCTATACCACCAAATTGCTTGTCTGTTCCAGTAGTATCAGATGGTGTCAGTATCATGTCTTCGGATTCTTCCATGAAAGTTCTTAGAAAATACTGAGACTTGATTAAAGGACCTCCGATACCACCAAATTGCTTGTCTGTGCCAGTAGTATCAGATGGTGTCAGTATCATGTCTTTGGATTCTTCCATGATGACTCTTAGAAAATACCGAGACTTGATCAAAATATCTTGGGTACCACTGAATTGTTTGTCTTTTTCAGTAATATCAGATGGTGTCAGTATCATGTTTTTGGATTCTTCCATGACAGTTCTTAGAAAAAGATACCTAGGAAGTTCAAGACTACCGGAAATATGATCAAAACTTCAGACATCGAAGTGCACTAGACTAACCCTAGGGGAAAACATACTCCCACATATAAAAAGTCATGCACAATCGAGCAAATGATTTCTGGCATTTCTACAACACTCGCCATCATACAGTGACAACTCTCCAAACCATATGTACGCGGACATAGTCGGAAAATACTACGCATGAAAAAAAACCTGCTAGGTTGACATACCTAGGTAAAAATAAGGGCATACAGGAGAACCAAAAGGTTCGGGCAAAAATTAAGGATATATACAAAAGATTGTACACCTGGCAAGTCAACAACCTGAAAAGGAGGCTTGGGCAAAAAAAGGGTATCTCATTGGACTGAAAATCTGAAAAGACGGTCCAGGAAAAAGTTAGGGATTAAAGCGTACGACTATGTCTCATTATCCCATCATTTTGTTTATTAGTAAAAGATTTGTCACTATGATCAACATTTACTAAGGACTCTAGGAGAAGACAAAGTTCAAACTGTCTACAAATTCCCACAAGGCCAACTCCATGGATATCCCCACAGAATCACTTCAACAGGGTTATCCCCACAAAGTGCATTCTCTACAGTTCCAATCTCCTGAAAATACTCTCCCCAGCTGAGTTGGTCTTAAAAGAAGAAGCCTTGTGGAGTTCTTCCTAAATAATTAACTTCCCTAATAGATCGTCAAAATATCATCTTCGACGGGGTTTATTTCCCAACAAACTACAAATTCCCCAACTCGAGTTTTCCTCTCAGACTATTACAAGTCAATGGAAAAAACCCCTTAACCCCCGATAGAGTCATTGCAATCCCCAACAGAGTCGTTAATATCCCAGTAAGTTACTGCGAAGCCTGGAATCCGACCAGATAAGAGTTAATTTCATCTAAGTTGCTACGAAGCTTGGAATCCGACCAGATAACAGTTTAACTTCAATTTTCTGCGAAGCCTGGAATCCGATCAGATAACAATTAACCTCAGAAAGTTGTGCGAAGCCTGGAATCCGACCAGATAACAGTTAACTTCATCCTCCCCGAAAAGTTGTTGCAAAGCCTGGATTTCGACCAGATACCAGTCAACTGTCCTCTCCAAAGACGAAAGTTTAACCATCTCTTTTATCCTCAATCAGGGTAAATAAGAATTAAATTCCCCAGTAGAGCGATGGACAACCAAAGATCCCTGAACCCTACTTCCTAAACAGAAATCAACATTCCTCGCAGAGTTCCCTCAAACAGCAAACATGAATTCCCAGCGGAAATATTCTAAATAAAGTCTGAAGATACACATACTCTTCATCTCCAGTAGCAGTCTAGGATTCAACTTCCTTTTACTCCCCAACATTTGTCAAGGATTTATTTTCCTAGACAAAGTTACATTTCAATAAAATCCGTTCATCATAGCACATATATGACAAATGCATACAACATAATCTCATTTATTTTGAGAACATCATTACGCCACGCATACATCTGGATGCAACTAACCATTTTCTTTGCGGGAAATATCAATCAATAAAACAAAAGACCTCTCCTGGTTAGGTATATTTCTTCCAGATTAAAGACAGGATAACGAAGACCTCTTCTGGATAGATTTATTTCTTCCGGATTAAAAACAGCAGACCTCTTCTAGTTAGGATTATTTTCTCAGTGAATTCTCCAAACAACAGACCTCTTATGTCACTCTGGATGGCATATGTAAGCCCATTTATGACAAACTCTTCATCACTTATCCAAATGGAATCTTTAAGCCCATTCCCAATACAATCAACTAATACATCATCGAGTGCAAATTTTTGGGCAATCTAGTGTTCAATCATCTTCCACCTTCAAGTCATGAATGGCAGACCCGCCAATCTAACTCTTCAGGTTTAAGAAGAATTAACAGGGGCAACTGTTGTACCCCAAAATTTTCAATCTCTTTTCTCAAGACCTTTCACAAAGGATCTCTAATGCTCAAGGATTCTCAAGAATTGATCAGACAAAATCACCTCCAAAACACTGAGACCAAATTAGAGTTTTGAATAAGAACGACTGATCATTGACTTTTTGACTTAATACACGACCTAACGGCTAGAAGCATAATCTCAAAGACTCAAACATAACATGTTTACCTAATTCCATGGCTTAAATCATTTCTCAAGATCAGCGGATTGATAGATGAAATTTGGTCAACTAATGAAAAAGTCAATTATACACTGAAAAAGTCAAACTTTGACTTTTTGGTCAACATTAAGTTTCGAAGATCAAAATTCATCAAGACATTCAAGAATATCAAGCTTGATCATCAAGAAGTCAAGAAAGTCAAAAGTCAATTTGAAAAGTCAAATTTTTCAAGACTTAGAAATTTTTTTAAGTGTTTTATAGATGTTTATTTCATAACTTCATACCAATTTTTCACCATGATGTCTAAAAATGCTTAGATTGAAATATATAAGCCCATGAATTTATGACATTTTCATCTAACACTTAGAGAAATTTTCAACAGATTTTGGTCAGGATTTTATTCCAACTTCTTGGTATTTTTTCACATAGTTCCAAGATGATTTTGTCAAAATGGTCAACATGAAAGTTATAGAGGATGTTTCAAGCTTTCCAAAACATCCAAGAGCATGAATTTATCATACTTGAGCTAGGAGATTCAAGGGCTTGAAGTTGGGCATCCACCCTTGAATTGCAAGTCCTTTTATTGAACAACAGATAACAAAATTCTTATGCTATGCTGCATAATCTTGTGTTGCAGGCCTTCTAACTTGCAAATCTCACCATAATTTAATGCTTACACCTACTCTTGAGCTATTACCCAAGTGTTTGAACCATTATCCAAAAGATCTTTCCATTTATGGCATAAAGGCACCATTGCTATTCTTGAAAAGCAAGCCTTTTGGTACAAAGTTTGT
Organism: Vicia faba; assembly: GCA_948472305.1. Classification (NCBI taxonomy): domain Eukaryota; kingdom Viridiplantae; phylum Streptophyta; class Magnoliopsida; order Fabales; family Fabaceae; genus Vicia; species Vicia faba. The sequence goes on along the minus strand of OX451737.1, from coordinate 1,071,372,827 downwards.
CTTGAGCCTATACCTTGTTTACTTCTGATTTTAATCCACCATAAATCATAGAAATTAGCCCCTCTATACCAGCAACTTTGGTACTTCATCTTGGGACCATGGAAGAATTGACATAGTTTGATATTTGCATCCCAACCAAACCATAACATGCTGCCTTGCAAACCTAATCAGCCTTTGTTCTCAAACCTCTTGTCTATAAATAGAGGGAGTATTTGCAAGAGAAAGGGGCCAGAAAAAAGAGAAAGAGAAACTTGCACTCAAAATCCCTTCACTCACAAAAAACTAGAACTATTCATAAAACCTCCATCTTTGAGCTTTGAATACCAAATCTTTGAATCTCATACCTTGCAAGTTTTCCTCAAACAAACCATCCAAATACTTCACATACATCATATAGAAGTTGTTCAAACACAAGAAAAACTTCTGTAACATCATTATCTCCACTTCCCAAACTCAAAAAGATTGTCTTGCAAGTTGACTTGGTTGGAGAGATTCAAACACTTTCAGCATAAAGTAAAGATTGAAACAACTTCAGGGAGGTCTAAGGAAGCTCAATCAATCATCACATTGCACCTGGAAACATCCATACACATTTCGAGTTTTCACTTCAAGAGGTAAGTTTTCTCAAACTCTGATATCCTTGTTCATACATCATTTTACTTTCGTTTTCAAAAGAATAAAACAAGACAAATCAAAGTAGAAGAGTTATAAACACTCAAAACTACAAAAAAAAAAATGCTTCTGGAAGTATGACACGGCCGGCCGTGTCACCTGACACGGACCGTGCCAGGAAGAAAACAGGAAAAATGACAAGACAAGGTTCTGACACAAGTGCCCGTGTCACGAGACACGACCCATGTCCCTCTTATTGGGATTAAAACTTGGCAAAATGACAGGACATGGTTCTGATATGGGTGCCCGTGTCACGGGACACGGCCCGTGTCAGCTCAGCTAGGATAAAAAAGGCATGCATGGCAGGACAGGGTCCTGACACGGGTGCCCGTGTCAGCCTAAACACCAAAAATCTTGATTTTTGAGACTTTTTTTTGCTATTTATTTTTATTCAATTTGGTTGTAATAGTAATTAGGTTTTAATTGCTTTCATCCACATTTATAATTTGTATCCTCATCCCCTAAATGATGTGATAGCGTAGGACTTTAATTTCCGCAATTTATCGCTTTTAATATAATTGTTAGTAATTAGGGTGTGTATGGCAAGATAAAATCAATCTTAGAGAACCCTAATCTCAAGACAAAAATGCATGCAATCAAAACACAATTTGCACACTTGCACCTCTAGGGTTAACCTCACATGTTGCCTTGAGAAAAATAGTCATGTCTTGCATGTGGGATATTTTAGCAAAAAACAATCAAATACAAGATCATAGTCCCTCAATGATCCTTCAAAGTTTCCTTCATAAATGATCTTAGACCCTTACAAAAATTGCTCAGGTATCTTACAATATTGCTTTCTATCACTATACGACGACTCACGCCTGTCCCCTTACATCCAATGATAAGGCTTCTCACCAATCAATGGTAAGACAACAATATCTAAAGGAGGAGGAAAAGAACTAAGACTTTTTGAGTAGGTAGAACACTCATAGTTGCTTGCTCACAACCATTTTCATAACATCTTTCAAACACACCAACACTTTCTAAATGAAATATTTTAAAAGTACTTTGTATGCATTCTTATAGAGACGAGAATCATTACAAAGTTCGTCTAAATGAAGGCACTTTTTAAAAAATACTTTCATAAAACAATCGCAAACACATTTCAAACAAAGCATTTTCAAAGTGAGCTAGCAACTAAGAGCTCGTAGATAACTACGGTGAAAAGGATGCTAACACCTTCCCTTTTCATAACCTACCCCCCGAACTCAAGAAAATATCTCAAAAGGTCTTTCCTGTTCTTTTCACCCTTTCTTTTATTGGATAAAAAAAAAGTCAGTGGCGACTCTTGCTATCCGCAACAATTACGACAAAACGCAAAACACCAAGTCAGTTCTCCCACCGTATTACAATAGTATTATCTAAAGGAAGAGGAAAATAACACGAAAGACTTTTGAGTAGGTAGATAGTTCTTAATCGCGCTCGCGAACATTTTAAAAACATTTTTCACACAAACACTTTTCTGAAATATTTTAAAAAATAAACACTTTGTATGTGTCTCATTTGATACGAGAATCATTACAAAATTGTCGAACTTAGGCATTTTCAAAATAATTTCAAACTTACACATTCACAAAGAATTTTCAAAGTGAGCTAGCGATTAAGAGCCCGTAGATAAGTACGGATGAAAAAGGTGTTAATACCTTCCCTTTTCATAACCTACTCCCCTTACTCAGAAAATTTCTCAAAGGTCTTTCCTATTCTTTTCACCCTTTTCTTTATTGGATAAAAGAAAAGTCGGTGGCGACTCTTGCTATCCGCAACATTTGCGATAAAACGCAAAACCAAAAGTCAATTCTCCCACCGTATTACAGTTAGCGAGGGGTGCGCTTGGCTCTTCCCAACAGCTTTGGGCACGTGGTTGTGTGGCCCCAAAGACGACAAGACCACATCTGTCCACAATTGCGTCCTTGCTCATGACAGCGACTAGTTCCGGCCATCCCTGCCCTTGATAACGGCTAGTTTCGAACACTTCTCTCCAAGAAGCCGCGCACGTTCTGCCTGCTTCTGACAATCACCTATTTTTGAGGGCCTAATATCCAGGCCCAAAAATAGGGACCAATGGCCAAGCGCCGGAGGCATTATATAGACTCTCACACTTGTGAGGGTCAGGTATTCAATATTCACTTCTAAAACCCTATATTCTCTCTTGTATCTCTTTGCACTCTTATTTACTTGAGTGTCAGAGTGTCTTACAGGTACACCCCACTCCTCCGTGATTTCAGCCTTACAGACGCAGATATCGGTCCACTACAGGTTCTGATCACCGGTAAGATCAAATACAAATCTCACTCCATTGTTTGGTTATTTTATTTAAAATGTCTCATTCCATCTCATACACCATAAATTGGATGAAACAAAAAATGAGGAATTGGATGGAATAGAATGAAATGTATTCTATCGTATTCTGTTTTATTCCATCCTCTTTTTACCAATCCAAACAATAAAACATAATATTATTTCATTTCATTCCATTCCGTTCAGTCGTGTTCCATCAATTCAAACATAGTCTATAGTAATCGAAACTCAAAAATGCATATTTTCAATAACTCAGTCATCATTAATGTTGATCCACAGTTCACACTTACAACAGTATTCAAAACATCACAATGGTTAAAACATTTCTTCATATATTCACATCATAGCAATCAATAAGTACATGCCAATACAAATTTCAAAATTCCACAGAAAATTTAATTGCAGACGATAGGCATACCATTGGTGGTACTATACTGTATAAATACACATGTCTGCAATCATTTGACATCAGTTATAGCAAAAGAAGTATTGCTCAAACCAAGTTGAACATTAGAATTAAGTCTACTAATCTCACCAATTATTTCATCAACTGCAACTTTATCTTTCAATATTGAAGTATGAGACACCCCTCCAATCTTAATCACTTTCAAATACTGATTCTTCTCATCTTTCCATAATTTTTCAAGTGCCAACAAGCTCACCATATTCACAGTTCCATCGCCATCACCATACAAAAACTCTGGCGGTTCATCAAAATCACCGTTTCTATAAAACAATTCCTCAGGAGTTCTCACACCCTCCCCAACAATACAAGTTATATCCACTTCTGGTGCTTCTATCTTCGCTATCAAGGGCAAAATTCGTGTTTCATAAGGATAAACTCCTTCAGGATAACCAATATCTTTGAGAAAATCAACCATATCATGAGCCGAATAGCTTCTACTCGGAGTAGTAACTAATGGTTTATCAACATCAAACATCTTAGGATTAGGCAAAAGCCATAGATTACTCTCAGAACTTCTCTGTTCATTTCTCACTAACAAAGGATTTACCAATGGCACCCCCAAAGAATTCCCCGATGCAAAAGTAAACATTTCATCAACAGTTCCACCCCATGGAGCAGAAAGAGCTACAAAATGTTTAACAAATTTATTTCGCCAAGAAGACGGGTTCCGATTCAGGAGTTCGAGAACATATAAGCCTCCTAAGCTATGTGAAACAAGTATCACTGGTTTTCCTCCATTGGAATTACCTGCTTCTTCAATCAAATTCTTCAAATCGTTTAAGAATTTCGAACCTACTCGAGATGGATGGCCCGGTGCTGCTAAACCATATCGAAAATCATAAGGAGCTCCAAACAAATTTTCACCATCTATATAACCAAGATGTTCTAATGATTCAACTAAAGGTGCCATGTAATCTGTCACAACCCTACACGTAAAAAACATTATAATAAATAATGTAACACAAATTATTGTTAGATCCTTGAAACATTCTAGGACTTGTCTTGTCCCATAAACAAAATCCTAAAACAAAGTGCATGGAACATAGATAAGGATAAAAAAATGATTATGAAAAGAAGCTTACTTGAGACTAGGATCAAGATACATAAGAGAATAGGTAGAACCAAAGCGAGGGACACGTGTGAGCACTCCAGGGGCATTAAAGTAATCATCAAGTTGTTTATCATAGTAAAGAGTCATGCGAGAAGCAAAACATTTTGTGAAAGGAGCAAGTAAAACGGATGTATCAAACCATAGTCTGAACCATCCATTTTTCTTCTTGAAAGGAGGGTACCATGGATCACAGATTAAGGTAGAAGGTTTGTATTGTGTGGTTAGTTTTGCTTCTAGTTGGTTTCCTCCGTTACCTGGTATTAGGATCAGTGGATTGAGGTTGTTGGTTGTGCTAATTGCAACGTTTGTGCAACAAAAGAATGATAGCATCATAAACACTGTAAGTGTTGTTGTAATGAGAATTTTGAGATTTTTTTGCTTCATCACAAATTAGAACACGCTGTGTAATTTAGTTACTAGGTTTTGTTTTTAGTGAGGAATTGGTTTGGATAGTTTGGTGTCACTAAAACTTGGCATTGTTCAGTTTGTTGTTTCTGAATCACATATAGAGTTTATAGATATGATGATAGAACTTAGAAAGCACATAACTTTGTGTGATGTCATGTGGGGGAGAATTTTTCTAAAAAACTTGGGTTGAAATTAAACGGATATGAAGCTGCCACATTATCACTTACATCTTTTCAAATTGATTATCACCAAACTACTAATAATATCTTTCACACTAATATTTTTTATTTACAAAAGTGTAAAATAATAAAAGATTATCTCTTAATTAATCCACTTTACTTCAATTAAATGTTATAAGTGTAAAGTTTTAATTTAACATCTTTTCTTTCACTTTCAACTCTTTTCTTTTGTATTTAATTCTTCTTTCAAATTAAATTTATTTTTCTTTTATATTTTTTTCTTTTTATTTCATTATTTATCTTTTCTATTTAATCATTTTATTTTTTCTTAATTATTTTTAATATATTAAAATGTATATTATAATATATAAATATCATATTAAATATTTATTAATGTATAATGTGTATAATATTGATATTTAGTTTTGCTTTTATGACATATTAATTAATCTATACGAAACTTTAATAAAATTAAAGATTTATTTTATAAAATTAAATAATACTAAATAGTTATACACACAATTAATTTTTAATCTCACGAATTACTATAAAAAAAAATATATTTTATTTTAATTAATAATTTTTATTATTTGAGTTATAAAATACTTATTTTTAAATGTCAAATTTTTTTCATAGATTGTTATCAATAAAATATCGATTTTTTTTTATTAATAACTATGTATTAAAAAAAATTCGCAAATAACTGCGTTTCGGAAAAAATTACGCAAATAACCATGTTTCAGATGACTCCCCAAAGGAGGAGCCATCTGAATTGGCGCATGCACCCATTTTTTAAGGGGAGGCGCCATCTCACTTGGCGCCTATGTGCTTAGGGCATGCCCTAAGCCAAGTGAGATGGCGCCTAGGTGTTATTTTAGGGCAAAATATAATTATTTTTTTTGTCCGGTGCGTTGCGTGTTGGATACAGGATCAACAAAATGGACTTTTTATTTTAAAAATAATAATTACATCCAACTGTATTACATTAAAATAACAGATTAAAAAAAACAAATAAAAAAAACAGATAAAAAAATACAGGAAAAAAACCAGATAAATCAGTGATCCCCCGAAACCCGGTAATGTCCCCCGGTTCCGCATCCCCGTCCTCGCCTTTCTCGTGCTGGGTGTCGTCGCGTTTCCTGCTGCGGCAAGGTCGATGGCCCAGCGAAGTCAATGCGGTCTGAATCCATAAAATCAATCAGATCTCCATATCTAGAAGATCTGCTTTGGTACAGTCGGTTACCCATACCCTCAAAGTTTGGTCGTGTTGGCGGTGGGTGGGGTTCCATAGTGGGTCTGTAACATTGGTCGTCTGAGTACGGTGGGTAGAAAGGAAATGGATCTTGGGGTGTTTGGTATTGAGGATGTTGGGTGGTTTGGTGATATTGTGGTTGATGGTAGGCTGAGTCGGTTTGTTCGTAATCTTCCGACATTCCCATATCAGGGATAAGGCTGGATGTTGAGGGGCCCATATTGGGATATACGGAAGACTGAAATTGTGTGTGGGGTATGCGGGTGTGCTGGTATTGGAATTGGTATTGTGGTTGGGTGTGAGGCATATCGGGGTATTGGTAGTGTGGTGGTGATTGTGGTTGGTTGTGTGGCATTTGAGTGTAATTGTGTTGTGATGGGGACTGTGGTTGGGTGTTTGTGGGTCTGTTTCTTCTTAGGGGTTGGTGGGAGGTTGATGGGTTTTGGGTTTGTTGTTGGGGAAACGAGGGTTGTGCCCATTGTGTGCGTGGGTCTACCAAGTACCTTGGATGAGACACGTGCATTTCAGGGTTACTAACCGACCTGTACCAAGACAAATATTGATCTGTGTGTCGCATATTACCTTGATTAAGGAAAACTGGGAATTGCAAGACATAGCGGTGACGCCTCTGCCACATATTACACCATTCCGGAGCGAAGTCTTTCCAGTTGGTAAGACCCCACTGGGCGTCGACCCTTTTAAGATGTCATGGGGACAAACAAGTTGGATCACTTGGTATCTCTTGATGCATTCCGAACTGCATCTTCACACGGTCGTTGTGGTGCATCTCCACAATGTTGAACCGAATGATTGCAGTCTTCGCGGTCCAAGTTGCTGCATCCTCCGGGTTTGGATCATGGCCCAAATCCAAATATGGTCTCCAGATGAACTGCGATAAAATTTAAATCAGGTTAACGCAAAAGTAATGTATACATAATTTAAATGAAGAAAAGTTAAAAGCTACGACGTACGTCATCCGGGCCTACGTGATCCAACAGATTGCGGTATAGTGCGACATTGAATCTTGGATTCTTGCCGTAATCCATACCCCTCACGCAGTACCTAAAGGAAATGAAAAACATTTTATTCTTAGCATATATTTGGGGAAGAGATTAATAGTAATAAATGCTATAACTTGATGACTTACTTTGTTGCGTACGGGAAATCGAAAGTGTTGTTGTTGACGGGGTTTAAGGACTCCATCTTCCACCAACCCTAGGCTTGTAGTAAAAAAGCGCACCCATAAAATGTACATTTTTCTTTGACTGCATTTTTGCACAAGGAACTGTATAGGTGGGCTAAAACTGCAGAACCCCAACTATATTTTCTTGTTTTTTCAAAATTTCTTAGTAAATGTAAATACATAAAATTTACACTATTTCCCGTACTTTCGGGAAATAAAAAGGTACCAAATAGTATCATAAGATAAGTTCTGGCTTTTACTACCCTGTCATTCTCGGAGGAATTTTCGTTTAATTCCAAACTTGCATAATGACTTTTCAGCTCAGTGAGTAGTATTCCCTGACCTCTCGCACCACCACCTTCTACCATATCTCTGCCCAACAGTTCTTCACACTGAGAGTTGGGTTGTTGAACTGACCCGTTCACGGCCTTACCGTCGACAGAGAGACCTAGTAGCATGTACACATCCTCTAGCGTGATGGTACATTCACCTATTGGTAGGTGAAATGTATAGGTCTCTGGTCTCCACCTTTCCAACATTGCAAGAATGAACTTCGAGTCAATGGTGCAGTTGGAGATCTTTATGACATGTCCAAAACCTGCGTATTCCAGATATGGTACGATAAATGGGTCGGGAGCCAGGTAGTTGTGAGAACGGATTCTGAATCTTTTTGTGTCCTGAGTTCATAATGTGACATGTGTAAGATTAAGTAAGACGAACAACGCATTATCTGAAGTATGAAAAATGTATAACCAAAATAGAAACTTACAAATGCGGCAATGTTTTCCCTTGTGCCTCTGTGAGTATCGCCCATTGTTAGAAGAGCCATTGTTTAAAATGCTTGAGATTATGAAAGACTTAGGAAGAGATAGAGAGTATGAAAGACTTAGAAAGTGTAAGAGATTATGAAAGATTTCGTAGCAGAGAGTGAGACTTGTGTGGGTGTGAGAGATGTATGATATGGTATGTATTTATAGGCAAATAAATTTCATATAGTGGTTGCTGGTGCTTGCATGCATGCGAAGTGTCACTCTTGCAGGCTAGGTGGCAGCCTAGGGGGTTACATATATGCATGCATGCATGTACAAAAAATGAAAGGTGTCACTCTTGCAGGCTAGGTGGCAGCCTAAGGATGTATCACGATTGGACAGTAAGGGAGGCGCCATTGGACTTGGCGAAAGAGTACAAAAATGAATGGTGTCGCCACCCCAATTGGCGAATAAGAGGTGTCCTTTGTTGCAGGCTAGGCTCAAGCTACGTGACAGCCTTTGGGATTCCTTGCCTGAATGCATGTAAGCCCATTGGAGGTGATGGGAGGAGACTTACAACATACAGTATAGGTGCAGAGTAGGCGCAGGCTAGGTGGCAGCCTAGGGAGTTACATATCGACATGCATGCATCACGATTGGACAGTAAGGGAGGCGCCATTGGACTTGGCGAAAGAGTACAAAAATGAATGATGTCGCCACCCCAATTGGCGAATAAGAGGTGTCCTTTGTTGCAGGCTAGGCTCAGGCTACGTGACAGCCTTTGGGATTCCTTGCCTGAATGCATGTAAGCCCATTGGAGGTGATGGGAGGAGACTTACAACATACAATATAGGTGTAGAGTAGGCGCAGGCTAGGTGGAAGCCTAGGGGGTTACATATCTGCATGCATGTATCACGATTGGACAGTAAGGGAGGCGCCATTGGACTTGGCGAAAGAGTACAAAAATGAATGGTGTCGCCACCCCAATTGGCGAATAAGAGGTGTCTTTTGTTGCAGGCTAGGCTCAGGCTACGTGACAGCCTTTGGGATTCCTTGCTTGAATGCATGTAAGCCCATTAGAGGTGATGGGAGGAGACTTACAACATACAGTATAGGTGCAGAGTAGGCGCAGGCTAGGTGGCAGCCTAGGGGGTTACATATCTGCATGCATGTATCACGATTGGACAATAAGGGAGGCGCCATTGGACTTGGCGAAAGAGTACAAAAATGAATGGTGTCGCCACCCCAATTGGCGAATAAGAGGTGTCCTTTGTTGCAGGCTAGACTCATGCTATGTAACAACCTTTGGGATGCCTTGCATGTAACACTATTGGCAGCCTTGGGGGTTGCATCCTTACTTAATTGAAATTTTTAGTCTTACGTTTATCATAACATTCATTCACTTAATCTGTCAAATCTTCCAACCTTCAAACGTTCTTACAATCAAACCTTCAAACAATCAAACATATAAACTTTCGAATCACTCATAAAGTTCAAACATTCCAACCTTCAAACCTTACAGCATTCAAACCTTCATACAATCAATAAACCTCAAACATTCCAACCTTCGAATCACTCATAAAATTCAAACATTCCAACCTTCAAACCTTAAAACAATTCTACGCAATGGCCTCTGCACCATAATTTGTCGTCAAAGCACATTTCAACGGTGAGACATACATTTGTCCCACCGCTGGGTTTTTGTTTAGAGACACAGACAACATCCGATTTCTCTTAAACGGGAAAGCCAATTTCTCGTACTTCAAAAAAAGATTGGAGGCCAAACTTGAACGAGGCCCGGTGTCCCAGATATTTTATCAGAATCCGGTTTTCTTTAGAAACAACCAAGTAATTTTTTATAAGGTTGAAGTTCAAGATGACGAGGATCTCCAGAATATGTTTTCCAGCCATGTCTATTCTGGGTACGACTCTATTGAGTTGTACGTTATGCTGCGAGAGCCTCAGGTGACACAAGAGGTTGATCCTTTGGAGAATGAACAAGCTGAGGTAGATGCAGTTGATGATGAAGAAGAATATAACGAGTTAGAGTTTGATGAAATGGTGAATGATGATTCCGACGATGATGGCATCCCTAGTATTCCTGCAAACAAAATCTACACACCACCTCCGCACATGACAAACTTCAACATGGGCGGAGATGAACCTTCTACTAACTTATTTTTCAATCCGTATATGCAGTCGGATGAAAATTTAAAAGATAAGGACAAGTTTCGTAACAGAGAGGAATGCATCAGGGCCATTAAAAAATTCCACATGCTCAACTCGATTGATTTTAAGGTGGATCGTGTCAACTCGGAAAGGTACAAGATCAAGTGTGTCCACCCTGACTGTATGTTCAAGCTGACCGCATCATACAGATTAAGGGGTGACTGCTGGATCATAGGTTCCATGACTACCCACACTTGTGTAAGTTCCACTCAATCACAGGACCACCGAAAACTCAACTACGATCTCATCTGTCAAGAAATCCTACCCCTGGTCAGCAACGACCCATCTTTGAAGGTGAAAACAATCATCTCCCACATCACCATGGTTTTTAACTACACTCTGTCTTACCGTAAGGCGTGGTTAGCAAAGACTAAGGCGATTGAAAGGGTGTACGGAAACTGGGAGGAGTCATACCAAGAACTTCCTCGCTACCTCAATGCACTCAAGACGTATTCTCCAGGTAGTGTTTATGTTCTGGAAACAGTGCCAGCATACGCCCAAGATGGTAGTCTACTAAATGGCAACGGAATATTCAGTCGCATGTTTTGGGAATTTCAACCATGAATCACAGGATTTGCATCATGCAAACCAATTATACAAATTGATGGGACTTGGTTGTATGGGAAGTACAAAGGCACACTACTGATGGCAGTTGCACAAGATGGCAACAACAGCATTTTCCCCATTGCCTTTGCCCTTGTCGAGGGGGAGACCGGTGGTGCTTGGAGATTTTTCCTGAAAAATCTGCGGACACACGTGGCTCCTCAACCAGATCTCTGTTTGATCTTGGACAAACATGCCTCCATTGAAAGTGCCTACAATAATCCAGCAAATGGTTGGCATGACCCTCCTTCTACGCGTGTCTATTGCGTTAGACATATCGTCCAGAATTTCTCGAGGGAGGTCAAGGACAAAACATTGAGTAAAGCGGTTATGAATGCGGGATATGCATTGACACAACCCACATTCAAATATTACCGCAACGAGATCCGTTTGTCAAATCCGGAAGCCGGTAGGTGGATCGACAATATTCTGGTGGAAAAATGGACTAGGTCATACGATAATGGCCAAAGATGGGGGCATATGACAACGAATCTTATTGAATCAATGAATGGGGTATTCAAAGGCATACGAAACCTCCCAATCAATGCCTTGGTAAAATCTACGTATTTTAGGATGGCTGCGTTATTTGCCAAAAGAGGTGAAATGTGGAATGCGGTGTTGCAATCTGGACAACTATGGAGTGAAAGCTGCATGAAATACATTAAGGCTGAAAGTGCTAAAGCCAACACTCATATGGTTATACGGTTTGACCGACACAGCCACAACTTCATTGTGAAAGAGACAATCGACCACAATGAAGGCCTGCCAAGACAAGAATATAGAGTCATGCTACCTTCTCAATGGTGAGATTGTGGCAGGTTTCAAGCATTTCATATGCCTTGCTCTCATGTCATTGTCGCTTGTGCTCATACCCATCAAGACGCGCTGCAACTTCTGTCAAACATTTACAAATCTAAAACGTTACTCAACGTTTACAACAACAACTTTCCTTTGGTAGCAAAACCAGATTATTGGCCTGCATACGACGGCGAAATAGTGTGGCACAATGACCAAATGCGAAGGAACAAGAAGGGTCGTCCCAAAAGTAAGCGCATCACAACAGAAATGGACGATCTTGACAGGTTGGAAAGAAAGTGTGGTTTATGCCGTCAGGTCGGACACAATCGCAAAAACTGTCCGAATCGGGCGTCTGGCTCGACCACATAAATATTGTAATACATAAAATCTTTTCTTAATTGTGTTGTAAACATTTGGGTTTTCCGTTAACAGATTTTGCTACAATTAATAAAACGCGTACAAGAATAATTAACGATATTCCATCTACGAAATTACAACTGTTAACACAATTTCATCTGACCCATGCATCATCAACATTACATCGCTGTCTGTTTTGACTTCCTCCAACCACACATTAGGTCTTTCTGTCGCATGTGAGGTTGTTGTTCGTTTTCGCTGGATCCTTCGAATTTTTCCCCCTTCACAATGTCTCCATCTAGCCATCGCATCAACTCCCGCTTCAGACGCTCCATGGAGTGAATGTGCCAGAATTTCATTTTCATCGCAGGTTTCATGGCGGAGAAGATAACATAACCATCTCTGCTAAAAATCATAGGCGACGTCATGATGCAAATAACAGAGTACAAAATTAAAATACAGTGCGAGAAAGTGTGAGAAATTTCAGAGAAACGGACGAATTATTTATAAAACAGCATTTTGCCCTAGTTTTGCCCTAGGAGCCAAGTGAGATGGCGCCTCCTCTAACTTTTAAGGAGCATGCGCCATCTCACTTGGCTAAAAGCCAAGGGAGGCGCCAAGTGAGATGGCTCCTAGGGCAAAATTGTAGGTGCATGCGCCATTTCAGATGGCTCCTCCTTTGGGGAGTCATCTGAAACATGGTTATTTGCGTAATTTTTTTTTGAAATCCGGTTATTTGCGAAATATTATTTTAATACATGGTTATTAATAAAAAAATTCTAAAATATCTATTTTATTTTAATTAACAATTGTCTTTATTTGAGGCACAAAATTCTTATTTGAAAATGTCAAAAATTCTCTTTTTTTTCACGGGTGACAATCACCAAAATACATATTTTATTTTAATTAACAATTGTTTTTATTTGAGACACAAAATTCTTATTTTTAAATATTAATTTTTCTCACAAGACACTAGCAGCAAAATACCTATTTTATTTTAATTAACAATTGTCTTTATTTGAGATACAAAATTTCAAATGTCAAAATTTATCTTTATTTGAGATACAAAATTCATATTTTTAAATGTCAAATTGTTATTGTTTTCCTTTCTCCATTTCATGAGTTTTTTCCCCTTCTTTTTATATGATTATTTAACACAGTTGAATTTATATTATTATTATTCATTTTATAATTAAAAAACTTATTTCAAATTTACATATATATCTAAATAAAATTTATATCGTATTAAATAAATTTACATGTGCGGAGACACAAATATTTTGCTAGCATCTATTATTAAAAATATATTAAAAAAACATGTATGCAAACTACCAATAATACCCTTCACTTTAAATTTTTGAAAAAAGCTAACATGTATCCCAAGAGCACAAGTTAATATGTTATTTGTAGAATTGTTCTCTCAAATGCGAGCATTTAATGTTTTAAAACTTTAACTATGATTTTGTCACATTTAATTATATTTAAATTTTTTTAATTATAGTATCCTTAACATAAGTCCTAAGGACACATGTTAGCATGATCCTAAATTTTTTTACACTTGCAAAATGTTACTCCCTCCGTCTCATAATAAGTGTCTCAATTATACTTTTTTTATGTCTCAAAATAAATATCACTTTAGAATATCAATACAATATTTATTATTTATTTCCACTACTATACCCCTATTTATTAGCTTTAACGCTTTTCAACTACTCTATTATATAATAAATAAGAGTATTTTAGTAAATGAAACTAATTTTATCATTAAAATCAATATATCTAATCATTTTTTTAAGAACCGCGTTGAACTCAAATGAGACAATTATTATGAAATAGAGGGAGTAATAGTGAAAACTTAATCTTCTAATTAGTTCACCTTACTTCAACAAAATGATACCAAGTGTCAACTTTTTATTTGATTTTTTTCACCTTTCACTTTTTCCTCCACTTCTCACTCTTCTTTCTCTTTTCATTTTATTATTTTATCTTTTCTATCAAATTAGTTTATCTTCTCCTAATTATTTTTAATATATTAAAATGTTTTATTATAATATATGATTATTATATTTAATATTTTTTAGTGTATGAATGTATACAATGTTTTCATTTATTTTTGTTTTTACGATATATTTAATTAATTTTATTTATTTATTATAAATAAAAATAAATTAATCTATTTTTAAATTTTAATAAAATTAAAAATTTATTTTATAAAATTGGATAATACTTAGTAGTCATACACACAATGAGCTTTTCATCTAATAGATCACAATTAAAAAAATATCTATGTTATTTTAATTAATAATTTTTATTATTTGAGATACAAAATTCTTATTTTCAAATGTCCGAATTTTCTTTTTTTCACATATCACTATCCACAAAATACTTATTTTATTTTAATTAACAATTATCTTTATTTGAGACACAAAATTCTTATTTTTAAATGTCAAAATTTCCTTTTTTTCTTACGAGTCACTATCAACAAAATATCTATTTTATTTTAATTAATAATTATCTTTATTTGAAGCACAAAATTCTTATTTTCAAATGTCAAAATTTCTCTTTTTCTCACGGTCAATTATCAACAAAATACCTATTTTATTTTAATTAACAACTGTCTTTATTTGAGACACAAAATTCTTATTTTTAAATGTCAAAATTTCTCCTTTTCTCACAGGCCTCTTGCTGAAGCGGTAAAGCTGTAAGAAAAAGTAAGTATTTTTATAAGTTATATCATTATCGTTTTCACAGGGGTTAGTGCTACTGAATTGTCGTTCGACAAATTTTACATTTATGAGTTTGGGAATATAATGGGTTTGTTTGTAAGGTGCGGGAATTAAAAGTTATCAACATAAAAAGAATTTCATTCTTCGAATAGTAAAGAACTCAAGAGTTTGTATTCCGTCTACCATATCAAATATTCAAACTTACTACCCAATTGCACTTAACCTAAACTACTCTTCAATATCATCATGTATCGCTCACACAAAGGTCATCTCTAATCCAGAGCGAGATATCAATCGTATCGCTCTATGTCAGCGATTTCTCAATGCAACACAAAATAACACAGAGACATTAAGAATCGATACATAAGGGATTACTAAGTCTAAATCCATCTCTAGAATATAAGTCCAATAGATATTCATCCTAAGTTCGGATTCAAACCGTCCATTTTTGCAACAAATCAAATCCAAACACTTAACAAGTTAAAAAGGATAAACATCAATAAAGATTTGTAAAGAAAGTTTCATACAACACCATGAGCAATAAATATACATATAATCAAGGTAAAGTTACATATAAAATTTAATAAATAATGGTTACAAAGAGAAGAAGATGAGAAGAAACCAAATCTTTCGTGATGACAATCGGGATCAACCAAGCTTCCGGCCCCAGATCATCTGATTGCAAGCCATAAATATTATTTTCTAAGCTCTAAACATCAAAGAATGAAGGTGGTGGAGTTTAGGAACAAATACCCCAAAAACCATAACCTAAAAATAAACTAAATTTATTTTTATAAAACTCATCTCAACAGACCGCGCTAAGCGGGATGACACTTAAAATACATGTGAAACTGCCTTAACCCTGCTAAGCGGGACCACGCTAAGCGGCCTGATCCCACTAAGAAAGCTCATCAGTACAACCCCTGCAAAAACTAGAAAAAATGCGTAGGGAGCTACAAAATGTGCTAAGCAAGCTTTCCTAGACCAAATTTCCAAAATTGCTTGGTTTTATTCCAAAAACACACACTTGAAGCTGTGTCTTCAGCACCATATTCCTCGATGCTTCAAACATACGACAAATACCTACAAAATAAACCAAAATTATCAAATTGTACATTACTTACATAAAAAAACAATTATACACAAACTAAACGTATTTACAAATAAAATAGATATTATTCAAACAATATTAACAGTATCGATAAGTGCAACGAAACATATATACAAAAATAGCTATAATTTGCACTTATCAAACTCTCCCCAACTTGAACTTGTTTGTCCTCAAACAAGGCAAAATAACTCAAAGAACGAAGAAACAATAATCAAAGAATCACGAATCAATAGGTTTTGAAAACGGAAAACAAATGTATGGTTCAAAATAAAAATTTACACGCAAGACAAACTTACCACTAAACTACAATGATAACATGAAAATGAAACAACTCCTAAATATAAAACACATGTCAAAAATTCTAAAATAACACAATATTCACAAGTGAATCACACCTAGCATACCTTTCATCGGTAGATGAAAAACACAAATATGAGGTGCTCATCTCTCACCCAATAATCTTTCTAGCCACAACTAAATTATGCATTCATCAAAGTATAATCATATTGAAAAGTACAAAAGAAAAATTAAGGGCTTAAAAGAGTATTAGTGTGGCTTGGGTAACAAGGAAGGATCAATATCTAAAGGTAATTGAAACAAACGACAATGCCTAATTCTATGGGAGTGATCGATTCACAAAGTCTCAAGCACCGCTCAATCAACATTTTTCAACATTCTCAAATGTTACACCAACACAAAACTTTTTATTTGATATATTTTTTTCTTTCTTTTTTCAAATTTTTTTCTCTTTTTTCTTTTCTTTTTCACACACATATTTATTTTTTTCTTTCCATTTTTCTCTACTCCCACCATTTTATTTTCAACTTCTACCAACCAACTTACAAACAAACAAACAAACATTATTCTCCCCAACTTAAACACAACCATACAAAGTAAAATAAATGCTCCCAAACTAGCTAGGAAAGGAAAAATCCAACCACAATACATCATTGAGGGTCAAGTGCCCAGAAATAAAAATTAGAATCCATTAGTCAGTTCTAACTAAAAGTCTCAAAGGGGTTCACAAATGATCATTCACTCATAAGGTGAATTATTTTTGGTTAGGTGGGTTTTTCTCAAAATCAACAAAATGCCTTGATCATTTCATGCTTTCATACAAATTAACATAAATGTAAGATTAAACATAATAAAGTTAAGTTAATACAAAAATTGTTGGTCTCCTGTGAATATAGTAAACAATGGAAAGCAACCTCACAAGGAGTTTAGTCCTAAAGTGATTCAAGAGTGAACACAAATCACAAAAGAATGAATGACATAAAAATTGTACAAAAGAAAAGTCTCATAAACATGCTATGTTCTAGAAGGAGATAAATGAGTATCTGGTGCGTACCAACTTCAAAAACTATCATTACCATACATTCGCATGTTGAAACGTTCAAACTTTGAAAATCACCTCAAAATTCCTCTAGATATAGGACCAATAATTGAGTCCAACCAAAAACAAAAGAATTAGAAAATAACTCTATCATGTATGAATCTAAAAAACCTAAGTGAAAATGGGAAAAAGAGAGCCAAGTGAAACAAAAAGAATTCTTTGGCGCATCACAACAGAGCGCACTTAGCAAGCTCCATCGTGTTAAGCGCACTACACCAAAACCAAAAAAAATAGGACAACAACAACAGTTATAATGCAAGCCTCCACTTATCACATACACACTCTCTATTACACAACTAAACAGAATTTACAACACATACACATTTCCTCAAGCTTATAAAATCAAGCCTTTGTAAAAATACAATTAACACAATAAAACAACCGGATGAAAGTGAATAAACAAGTTGAAAAGTGAATATTTGAATTTTAAAACAGGTCCAATTTCAACTTGTTTAAACAAAAATTAACACTACCTAAATTAACACAATGAAAACCAATAAAACATGCTTGTTTTACGTCGTAAGCTCGTCGCCTTATATTTACAAACTAGCAAGTTGCTTCGGATGAGTAAAATGCTTTACTCCCGCCTTTGCTCTCATCTCTTCGAGCTCTAACCAGAACTAAACATCTAACCACACTTTCAGCAAACATAAAGAGAGACAAAAATATACACTAAATTTACAAGTAGTAAAAACATGTAATTCACAAATATGGTAAAAATATACAAGTATCAATATAAACAAGTGAAGATAGACAATATATACGGTATCTACAAAACTTAAAAACAAAGAAATTATTGTAATACGATATAATAAAAACACCAATCCCCGACAACAACGCCATTTTGCTGAAGCGGTAAAATGGCAAGCAAAAGTAAGTATTTTTATAGGTTATATCATATCGTCTCCACAGGGATTAATGCTACTGAATTTTCGTTCGACAAGTTTCGCATTTATGAGTTTGGGAATAGAATGGGTTTGTTTGTAAGGTGTGGGAATTAAAAGTTATCAACATAAAAAGAATTTCATTCTTCGAATAGTAAAGAACTCTCAAGTTTGTATTTCGTCTACCATATCAAATACTTAAACTTACTATCCAGTTGCACTTAACCTAAATTACTCTTCAATATCATCATGTAATGCTCACGCAGGGGCCATCTCTAACCCAGAGCAAGATATCAATTACATCGCTCTATGTCGGTGATCTCTCAGCGTAACACAAAATAATACGAAGGCATTAAGAATCGATACCTAAGTCATTACTAAGCCTAAATCTATCTCTAGAATCTAAACCCAATAGATATTCATCCTAAGTCCAGATTCAAACCATCTATTTCTGCAACAACTCAAATCCAAAGACTTAGCAAGCTAAAAAGGATAAACATCAATAAAGATTTGTAAAGAAAGTTTCATACAACATCATGAGCAATAAATATACATGTAATCAAGGTAAAGTTACATACAAAATCCAACAAATAATGGTTATAAAGAGAAGAAGAGGAGAAGAAATCAAATCTTTTGCAGTGTCAATCGCGACCAACCAAGCTTCAGGGTCCAGGTCATCCAAATACAAGCCATAAATGTTATTTTCTAAGCTCTAAACATCAAAGAATAAAGGTGATGAAGTTTGGGAACAAATACCCCAAAAATCATAACCTAGAAAATGAACTAAATCTGTTTTTATAAAACTCATCTCAGTAGACCACACTAAGTGGCCTAACCTCTCTAAGCAGATGTTGGCTGAATATTTTGATGATACAGTTCGAAACGAAGCAAGTTGGATGTTTTGTTGGAATAAAGCAAGATGTTACGGTTCGGAATGGTAGAAGCAGTTCTTCGAACGAACATGTCAAAGCTCAGAGCTTCGAGTGACAGTTGTGAAGATATATTTTAAAAGAGGCCTCGAAGTGGTAACGAGACTGTGTCTAAGAAATGAGTTCGAAGCGAAGAGTGCCAAAACATTTGAAATTCAAACGCAAGCGGGATGTTCAAAATTTAAATATATATGCGCTGGAGCGTTCGAAGACGCGTGGAAGCTAGAGAGGAGCAGTGCTCTGCATGTTCTGAACGTGGCATAATCTTATAGGCAAGACCGTTATGGTCGAAGTAGTATAAATAGAAGTCTTAGTACTAGGATTTCGTGTGTCATATCTATTGTACAAAATTCAGTAAACATTCAAAATACCACATGGCTAGGGAAACGAATGCTCGAACAATGTACGTATGATAACACCAAATCTTTATAATTCAGTAAAACTCTTTATCTTTTCCGGTTTATCTTTTATCTTCATGTCAGTGTCATTCAACACCTTTACATTCAAAGTCATTTACTTGTTTCTTGCATTTAAACGCTTTCCTTCTATTTCGAATCCTTCCCATTTCAGAAACTCTTTTACATTTCATGCTTTTATATTCATGCTTTTTCATTAAAGTCTTTACATTCAAAGTCATTTACTTGTTTCCTGCATTTAAACGTTCCTTCTATTTCGAATCCTTCATATTTCAGAAACTCTTTTACATTTCATGCTTTTATATTCATGCTTTTTCATTAAAGTCTTTACATTCAAAGTCATTTACTTGTTTCCTGCATTTAAACGTTTCTTCTATTTGAATCCTTTACATTTCAGAAACTCTTTTATATTCATCCTTTACATTTCTTTGCAACCGAATCTTTATTCATACAATTCAGTTTCATATGTTTTCACTTGATTATGTCATTAGACCCTTTTAATATGGTAATCGAAGTGAGTTGAACCCCTATAAAACATTCCAAATACAAATCCTAACTATGAATATCAGATTTACAATTAGAGTTATCCAAACGACCAATACCCCATAGGATTAATCTAGTCGATCCTGCAAGTTACCAGAGAGATTAAATAACAGTCATTAAGATTATTTGGTAGTTTGGAGGACTAGCGGTTGTTTACCAGAAATCACTGTAAACAAATTGGCACACCCGGTGGGACCGTCATTGGTCATTACGAAATTTAGAACAAAGTAAAGATTGTTGGGACATAATCATTGTAAAAGTGCTTTCTGAGTGATAAGTTCGTTGTTATATGAACCTTAGAAGTGGTAGAATAACCAATAGCAACCAACCCTTACCCAGAAGAAAACGTTTAAACAAGATGTCTAATCCAGACAATCAACAAGGGGAACAAAATATCCCACATGGAACAGGCACTAATATGTCCACTTCGACGGGAACGTCTAATGCGATCCCTTCGAACGCACAGTCTGTTGCATCTTCTACCAGTAGTGTAGCCACAAATGGAACAAGTGGCATGTCGACTAACAGTTCGATCCTAGGAAATACAGGAACCATTGGTTATCCTGGGGGATTCGTCCCACCATCAGGGACACAAACCCATTTCGCCACCCCACTAACTAGACCACCCGGTTTCGATGCTAACAGACATAGAAATTCCTCTTATGGGATGCCAACATCTTTTATGGCGGGTCTGCACACTTCGACATCGAATACGTCACCATAATTAGGGTTTGGGTCTGGGGCAAATCAATTTATGACAAATAACCAAGGGTCAGTAGGTTATAGTGCAATGCCTATCTTAACCATAGAAAATCAGTTGGCCTTTAGGCAATTAATGGATGATAGTAACCATAATATGATAGGAGTGTTAGCGCAAACTATGCAAGAGATCTTTACCCCAATAGTACAAAATGTAACTGTGACAAACAGAGAAAACGCGGATAACATGAGTCGAATAGCGGATTTCTTTGCTCCGCCAGAAAGTCGTAGACAAAACCAGGCAGTTGTTCGAGCAAACATACCTATCATAGAACAAATTGCTAATGACCCACCCTATAGACCAGTCAGAGAGGGGGTTAATTTGGGGGCAAGAGCACAAAGGTTAGAAGCCCCAGTGATTTAAGACCCACAAAGGGAAATTATAGAACCAGCGGCGAGGGTCGAAAGGTTAGAAGTCCCAGAGTTTCGAGAAGAACAACCTAGAGGAGTTGTCATGG
This sequence comes from Vicia faba, assembly GCA_948472305.1. Lineage (NCBI taxonomy): Eukaryota > Viridiplantae > Streptophyta > Magnoliopsida > Fabales > Fabaceae > Vicia > Vicia faba. The sequence goes on along the minus strand of OX451737.1, from coordinate 1,071,351,297 downwards.
TGGGTCGAAATCAAGATACAGATGCAGTCGTTCACAGAATTCGAAACGATAACATCTTGGCAGAAAATAATTTAACCACCATGATAGAGAGAATCATGGCCCAAAATGGCCTCAGTACAGGAATTAGAAGGCCAAATTATGCCTCTCCTATATTAGATTACATAATGCATACTGATTTACCAAGGGGATATAAAGTCCCTAAGTTTACAAAGTTTGCTGGAGATACCAATGAATCAACAGTCGAACACATAGCCAGGTATCTAACCGAAGAAGGAGATATAGCAAATAATGAAGACCTTAGGATCAAATATTTCCCAAGTTCCCTAACTAAGAACTCTTTCACATGGTTCACCACTTTTCCTCCTGGCTCCATAGATACTTGGGCTCTGCTGGAGAAATTATTCCATGAACAGTTCTACATGGGACAATCTAAAATAAGTCTGAAGGAACTAGCCAGTGTTAAGAGGAAATTTACTGAACCCATAGATGACTATCTGAATAGGTTCAGACTCTTGAAATCTATATGTTTCACAGTAGTTCCTGAACATGAGTTAGTCGAAATGGCTGATGGCGGCCTGGATTACTCTATTCGAAAGAAATTAGACACACAATACTTGAAGGACATGGCTCAATTAGCCGATAGGGTTCGACAAGTCGAAAGGCTAAAGGCTGAAAAGGCCCGAGTTTTTAAAAATAACAAGAAAGAAAGGGTCTCCTATGTTGGAGCTGAGGAAGCAGAAGATTACCCTGAATTCGAAGAGGTCGAAATTGATCTCGCTGAGTTGAAACAGGCTCCACCTTACTCTTGTAAATTATTAGTTCCCACAAAAGGGAAAGAAATTGTTGAAAATGAGAAAAGTGACAAATTCCCAAAGAAGGTTTATACTTTTGACGTAACAAAGTGTGACGAGATTTTTGATTTGCTTATCAAAGATGGCCAACTCATTGTGCCCTCAAATGTCAAAATGCCTCCTTTAGATCAAAGGAAGAAAATAGGATTTTGTAAGTATCATAGTTTCCTAGGCCACAAAACCTCATAGTGTTTTCTTTTCAGGGATCTAATTCAAAATGCAATTAAGGATGGCAGATTGAAATTCGCTGACAAACCAAAAATGAAAGTAGATGAAGATCCTTTGGATGTCGCAGACACCAATTACTCCGAGCCTGCATGCATTGGAGGAATCAATATGGTGGAAGCAGATCAAGAAGACACTCCATTAGGAGAAAAAGGCACTGAGAATGAAAACTGGGTGTTAGTCGAAGTCAACAAGGGGGTCACTGAGGACGTCCACAAGAAACTAGAGGCTTCGATCGAAGCAGTTCCTTTGGCTGTTTCGAAAGAGATCCAGGCTACTGAAGGCCAGGAGAACCAAAAGCAAGAGTTGACACAGGTTACTGAAGGCCTGAGGCTAAAATTGGAGAAAGTTCAGATCACGAAGCCAGCCTCCCCTCAGAAAGAAATATGGGATACTTTAGGAGAGCCCAGCGGAAAGTTTGACTACTTGGTGAAGTATTCTGCCCCAGAAAGTTCAAAAATTCAAATCGAAGATGTAAAACCTACAGGATAGGGAGATGATGACGTAAAGGAAGAGGATGTAGATGTCAACATGGTGGATATGGAGAGGCCTCGTTCTGAAATGGAGGAGATGGAGAGATACTTAGAAAAAGAGAAATACAAAATGGAGGATAATTATGCTGGGGATGCCAGTCTTAAAGACTACCTCATGTTGTGCCACAAAGGAGATGCCGAAATGATATTATGCCCTAGATGCAGCATCATCTGTGTTGTACCCCAAAATTTGCCCTCGTGCTTTTCCACAAGAAATCTCGGCTTCAAACATTCCCTGACTTCTCAAACTGACTCAAGAATCGGACAAACGGACTTTTCTTGACAGTCAAGCAGAATTAGGGCTTTTTACTGATTTTCAGAGCTCTGAATTGTTTCATACAGTGGGCTTAGGGTTTGGTTGACTTTTGGTTCAATTTTGATCAAGCGAGCGTGATTTGGCATTTAATCGGGAATTAGGGTTTTATGGGCATATTCTCAGAAGAATTTGAATTCCACAGCACTTTGCGGTTTATTTCAAGATTCAGATTAAAAGTCGCGTTATCTTGGTTTAATCAGTAAAAGAGACAGTAGTTTGAATTCAGTACGTTTTGATTGGGCCAGTCAGATACAAGATGCAGTATTGGATTCACAGTGTTCATGTGTTTGATCAGTCTATCTGGGATTAATTGCTGCTTTGCTTTGGATGTTGGATAAGACAGGTTTATTGGATCAATGTTGTTTTATTTTAGTTATTTATTATTCTGAAATTAAATGATTGAATTTATTTTTTCAATTGTTTTAATTCTAAGAATTTTAAATAAATAAATAAGCAATAAAGAAAGTTAGAACCAATTGGATAATTTGATTTTTATTGATATTCGAATTATTTGTACAAATTGTTGTTACAAACAATAATTTACAGTTAATTTAAATATTACATAGAATGAAAAACTATCCTATTTTCTAAATATTCTTCGTTCTTCATTCCGCTCCGGTATTCCATTTTTTCATCTACAAAAAGAACAAGAAAAGTCAGAAAGCATTAGATTGGAAAAGACAGTTAAAACTTGCTCATCATTAGGGGCCACTGACTGGGATCAGTTGACCCTCTCTGCAAATCACGGGATTTCTCCCGGTTCACAGAGAGGGAAGATTATTTTATTTCATGAAATGCAAATGTCAAAAATGCATAAGTTACAAATTTTAAGCTGCATAGAAATTCAAGATTCAAAATCCAATCCAAACTGAAAAGTTCAAATCCAAACTTTCTATCCAAAAGCAAAGGCACTAGCTGTCAAAATGCAAAAGGTATCAAAGAAATCAAAACAGTACAAGTTGCTATCAAAGCATACAAGCTGTCAAAAAGGGACTTTTGCCAAGATATCAAGGAAAAGTGCAAAGCACAAAAACCGGATAGAGAGGATGCAGTAATGTATTATGCAAGTAACCTTATCATCATTTCCCATCATAGCCCCTTCAGAAAAGTACAGAACAATAACATTATAAAATTCTTAAGCTGTACTGTAAAGAGAGAAGAAAAAAGAGATAAAGCAAGCCTAGTTCAGGTTCAGCATAGGCAGGGTTCAGCAGGCATAGCAGTTCAGCAGGCATAGCAGTTCAGCAGCAGGCCAAGACAGTTCAGAGGAGATAGAAGAAAACAAAAAATACACAAAAGCCAACTCAACTCAGCATAGCAGAAGACAGTTCAGCAGGCAATTCAAAAAGAGATATACCAAATCAAAAGCCAACTCAGAAAAGAAATAGACAGTAGAGAAGACAGAAAAAAAGAGATATACAAAGTCAAAAGCCAAACCAGTTCAACACAGTTCAGAAGGTAGATACAACTCACTCCAAACCTTCAAAAAACACCACAACACATCTGAGAACTCAGAGCAAGAACCAGCCTACTGTCCACAAAAACTTCATCCAAACCTGCATCAAGCACTCAACTCTGCCTCAATACAAACCCAGCATAGCAAGCTAATAAAACAGTTCAGGACAGTTCAGAAGAAGAGAGATACAAAATCAGAAAATAACAAAACTGAGTTGGGCAGCAAGCACAGTTCAGAAGTGAAGAGAAGCAAAAGGTAACCTGCATCAGGCCTCACCCTGTCTCAACCTTCAAAAACACCATAACCTGAATAACCTCAAGCATAAGCATCAGTCATAACCAAAACCACCAATAACCTCACCATACCTACAAATTGATCAAAACCATACCTACAAACTGATCAAAACCAAGCCAAGCAAACATAAAGATACTGAAACATACCATACTGTCAAAGCTTGAGCCAAACAATAAACAAAAACTGCCTAACCTCTCAAGCATGTCAAAACATGACATCCAACTCAACAATGTTCAAGGCATCAGGGACTCAGAGAAAAAACAAAGTGTCAAAGGCAACATAGGCCCTCAGATCTGAGATCATCACTGGGCATCTCAAGGCAACCATTCAGCAAAAATTCCAAGGCAATAACTGTTCAAAGTTATTCAAAAGCTAGCATTCAACAATTCAAAGCAACAGGCATACAGCAACTCAGAGAGCCTCAGAAGCAAGCTTCATCATAGGCCAAGGCAACATACAGAATTCCCAAGGCAACGCAAGCAGTAGAGAAGAAGAAAACTAGTCAAAACATCGTTTCAACAGTAGCAAAGGGACAAGAGGTAAAGAAGTGAGGAATTAGGGTTTCTCAGTACGTATCATCATCAAAACCTAAGCAAAAGGCAAAAGAACGAAGATACCGGGAAAAATCAGAAGCGTAGCAAGCATCTCCCTTCGCTGCTCCGGCCTCCTGAGCGCTACTTCTCCACCTTCCCTCCACCTCCAAGTACCAGGTAGTATAATCCTCGCCCCCTATCTCTTCTCTTTCACCTTATAATGAAAAGAAAATAGTAAGAACTCAAATTAAACAAATGCGTATCGTTCACAAAGAAAGCATAAAGCATTGTCATCAAACCTTAAAATCAAGGACGCTAGGCTCATGCCTTAGAGGGAAGAAAGGCGTTGAAACGCGCTGGTGGCCGGAGGAAACTCAGGAAGCCTAATCGGAGAAGACTCAACAAACGGCGCCGCTGCCTTCGCTCCACACTGAAACAACATGAAACCCTAATTTCGCTCAAGACAACATGGGCTTAACCTGACCCGTTTCACCCCCCTGAAGCCCATTTAAAATGCTTCTCTTTTTTACAACACTAACCATTCTTTTCTTTTTTCTTAACAACATTAAATTCTAATCTCTTTTTTATTTTACAAAACAATGTTTACCTTTTTTTATCTTAATTAAAAAATACTTTTTATCATAAAATTAAGACATTTTTTAGATAGTTATTTTATACATTTATGTTATATTAAAAATTAGTTTTGTACATATCATATAAAATATTTTCTTTAGATTAATACACATTTGCCCAAAAAATAACAAAATACTTCTATACGCAATTAACTTAAAAAACATTTTTAATACATATTGAAATATATTTGTATATATTACCTTTTCTTCTTTTTTATATATACATGATTAAATTGAAGACACTTTTTTAATTAAAATGCATATTTGTACATATTATACATTTTTCATACATAATTAAAATTAAACTCTTTTTAGTTAATATACATTTTTGTACATAATAATTCAATACATCTTTTAATATTGAAATTCACAAAACATTAGACTAAAATACTTTCCAATTAATTTCCAAACATTTAGTCAAAACACTTCATTTCATTTTTGTACATAATTAAACATATAAATCAAAAATACATTTAAAAAACATTTATCTAGGTCAAAACCCTAATACGATTCAACTTCACACTTCGCACCTGTACATAATTACACATACACAATTCACATACATATACACTTGTACACTTACACAAATACATTCACATTGCCCTATGCATATTTTATCTTATATTTGTGTATTTGATATTCATTTTGATCGCACATTCGATTTGGTTGTAAATAAGTCTCATCCCCTTGTACATTTATACCCCCACTCCCGGATATTATTTTGTAATAGCGTAGATTCACATTCCGCAATTTACAGTTTTCCAATTATACCATGGTTAGACCTAGGGTTTGTATGTACATAAAATCAAACGCTAGATAACCTAATACAAGACAAATACATCTAATCAATACACAATCACACTTGCACCCCCTAGGGTAATCCCCACATGTTGCCTTCCAAAATGGGCCATGCTTGCACGTCGAGTATCTTTGGCAAAACGAATTCAAATGATCATAAGTCCCTCGATGACGCTTTCGAAAGTCGCCTATCAAAATGATCAAGTCCCTTCAAAACAAATTGCCAAAGACACTTGGCATCATTGCATTCATGGTCTATGCGATGACCCGTGCCCGTCCCGAATAAACTACCTAAACGCAAGATTGTCTACCAATTTCAATGGTGGAACAAAATTGTTTAAAAGGGGTTTAAAACATGACAAAAACCTTTGAGTACAATAGGGTAGACAAAACTCTTAGTTACTTGAGATCAAACTTGCAAAAACACTTGCCTTCTTTTCAAAAACCACAATCCACAACACTTTCAAACAAACTCTCAAAAACATTTGAAAACATCTTTTCGAAAAGATTCACACTTTTGTAAAACACTCAAACACGAGTCAAATACATTAGTTGCCTAAGACAAGGCATCTTTTTTTCCAAAACATTTTCAAAAAGCACCCACACACGCACCATTTTCAAAGCAATCGAAAAACAAGGCAAGTGATCTAAAAAACCAAGTAACTAAGAGCCCATGGATAACCATGGATGAAAAGGGTGCTAATACCTTCCCTTTTCATAATCTACCCCCCGAACCCATGAAATATCTCAAAAGGTTTTTGCTGTGCTTTTTAACCTTTCCTTTAGGATAAAATAAAAAGTCGGTGGCGACTCTTGCTAACCGCACAAGTGCGAATACGAACGCAAAACACTAGTCAGTTCTCCCACCGTATCACAGAACTGGCGACTCTGCTGGGGAGTACTTTTAAAGTGGGGTTACCTTAGGGTTTAGATCACCTTTACTTTCAATTGATTGCTTTGTTTGTTTTACATTTGTGGGCTTTGTATCGGAGTTTTATAGATCCTAACCCGGATCTGGGGAAACTTTTTTAGGTAGCAACAAGGCTGTGAGGGAACTGTGCGGGGTATACCGACATGGTTGAAGCAGTCTGCTACGTTGATGTGGCACTTTGGTGTGTACCGGTAACCCTTGAGTTCAGTCAAGGAGAGTACGGGGCCGCCGCGTGGTGTCGCGAAGCATCAACCGACCTTAGAACCTTAATTGACCATCTTAGCCTCTTTAGGGTAGTGAGATGACTACTTTGGTGTACTCCGAAGTCGGTTGATACTCGATACTACACTCAATTGAGGGTTGTTTTCTTGGGATATTTTGATCGCCAGTCAGTGGCTAAATCGAAACGATGAACAATGAAAGCAATCCAGTGACATTGGGACCTCTAGAACCCGGTTACTTTTGACAGGACAGGTTTTAACCAACAAACTGAAAGAGGGTAGTACCCGAACCTCATGCAAGCCTAAACCTAAGGCCTTGTGTGCTTTGTGTGAATATTGTTTGCCTGTATATACACTTACTTACTTGTGCATACATGTACATAACATCATAACATCATACCATAGCATTTTAGCATTTTCAATAACCATTTCAAGGATCTCGAGGGTTCTTTTGATGCAGGGTTACGTTGAACCAGACATCTATCAAGGGGCAAGAGGTCTCTCCTCTAACCAATCCAGTTAAAGTTCAAGTACAACAACTTGAATCAGGGGCTATGACCCACTCGACATGGTGAGCTTGATTCTAGTGGAAAGACATCCACCGACACAAAGTTCTCCAGTTAAAGTTCAAGTACAACAACTTGAATCAGGGGCTATGACCCACTCGACATGGTGAGCTTGATTCTAGTGGAAAGACATCCACCGACACAAAGTTCTCCAGTCAAAGATCAAGTGCAACAACTTGAATCGGTGGCTATGACCCACTCGACATGGTGAGCTTGATTCTAGTGAAAGAACGTCCACCAGTGCAAAGTTCCCCAATCAAAGATTGAAGTTCAACCTCTAACATTCTCTGGTGTATACCCCAAGAGATCCTTGAAAACATTGCATATATATCACACATATCATTGCATAACAGGTTTCTCCCCTACAGGTCTCCTTATTCTTCCTACTGTTTATTTCAGTAAGACGGATATGGAGCAAACGGTGAAAGAGCTCCAGGCTCAAAATGCTCAATTCCAACAAATGCTGCTGGCTATGGGTAAGGGGCAAGAGGATCTGACAGCTCTCCTTCTCAAAGACAAAAAGAAGAAGTCCAAGAAGGCAGCCCGCATCCTGAATTTGAGGAGAAGGCCCAAGACCCAAGACCTTGCAACTCCATCCAACACAGTGGTTAGTCTTGAAGAAGACCACAATGTGGAGATTGGTGAAGCTGACTACTCTGAGGAACAATATCCTCTCACTGATGACAAGTACAAAGAGTTGGAGGATCGCCTCAATGCTATGGAGATCCAACAAATACCTGGCTTGGATTTAGGAGACATGGGGCTGGTTCCTGGATTGGTCATCCCTCCAAAATTCAAAGTTCCTACCGTTGCTCTGTACGACGGAGTTTCTTGCCCTAAGATGCACCTAAGGTCTTATGTCCGCAAGATTCAACCATACACAACTGATAAGAGGCTTTGGATCCATTTCTTCCAAGAAAGTCTAGTAGGGGCTCATCTCGAGTGGTTCTATCAATTGGAGAGTTCTCGCATCCACACCTGGGAAGATCTAGCCGGGGCTTTTTACGAACAGTATCGGTACAATGCGGATCTCGCACCAACTCGTGTGCAGTTGCAGAACATGACCATGGGTTCTGACGAGAGCTTCAAAGGGTATGCTCAAAAATGGAGAGATCTGGCTGGTAGAGTGCAACCCCCTCTAACTGACCGAGAGCTGATTGACATCTTCATGGGAACTTTGACAGGGCCTTTCTTCAAGCACTTAATTGGAAGTTCCTCAGCCGGGTTCACCGAGCTAATACTAACCGGCGAAAGGGTCGAAGCTGGCATCAAAAGTGGAAAGATCCCGGGAGCTACAACCTCCGATACTCAGATAACTCCCTACAACGGAAAGAAAGAGTCTAATGCTGGGAACAGTCAAAGGAGTCGTCATGATGCAGGGGCAGTCCTGATCTCTGGTTCTACATCACGCCGACAACAACCAAGGGGTAGTCAACAACGACCAGACGAGCCTAAGAGACAGTTCACCAACATCAACATGCCATGGTCTCAAGCACTGCAACACTTGTTGAAGATGAATCTGATTGCATTGATAGGGCCTCATCCCAACCCCAAGACCTCATCTTCTAACTACAATCCTAATGCAACTTGTGCTTATCATTCTGACAGTCCCGGGCATGACACTGACGATTGTTGGGCTTTGAAGTATAAGATTCAGAATTTGATTGACGCCAAGGAGATCGAGTTTGGTCCTCCAGAGACTCCAGCATGATCATTGCTCCTGTGCCAGCTCATTGAGATTGCGTTTGTTTCATTATGAATTTTTCAAAGTTGTAATTTCTTTTACTGTCAAAACAACTATCTGTTGATGTTAAACTCTGTTTTCATTAATGCATTGCATATGTTTGTCTTGAATTCATCCATTCGTTTCACTACTCTTATGCTTTTCTTTATGATATTTGACTCTTGATAAAAAGCTACAAGCCTTTAGAGGGAGGATGACGAAACAATACCGTGATCTTATACAGTATGCTTTTGAACAGACCGTGCTGATGATGTACAGGCATTTCTTTCAATTCCCAAACACTGGAGTAATAAGGAAGTTAATCCCTAGTCAACCCCTTCGAGCCAAAGAAGTAGGAGTTTCCTGTTCTAAACGATCAAAACCTTTGATATAAACCTGGGGCAGGGTAGTATCTCAGTTAATTCAAAAGAAAACGCGCATTGAAGTCGCAAACTCTCAGTTCGTAATACAACGAACGATGAATGACAAGAGACATCATTCCTTTGGAATCAAAAGACAAGGGTGGTTCCCTATCACATAGACAGTCAATCTCTCAAAAGAAAGAAGCCCACTGAGCCAAAACCTATCAAGGAGGCTTAAGAAGGCTGGGGCATCCCGCTGACAGTAATCCCAAAAAACGGTAGCAGTCAGGCAAAAGTTAGGGATAACAAATCAAAATCAAAATAGTGAGGTCATTACAAAATCCTCAACAACATGAAAAGTGTTGGAAAATAAAAAGGAGATGATGATTGTCTCCCAAATTCAAACTGGTGAGCCATCGCCCAAAAGTCGTTCCAAACTCAAAACAGAGTGCGACGCGCGATTAACTGAGCTTAGGTTGAAGAACATCACGAAGAGCGGGTGGGTACAAATATACTCTGAGCCTTTTATCCTTTGTTTCTTAAACCGTGAACCAGGCCACATTACAACCCTTCAAAAGTCCTAATTGAAGCATGGGTTAGTTCGAAAGCATACTGTTACGAAAGGTATCCTGACTCCTGTAGGACTTTGCTCTAAATCTTGTGTTGATCTGTCTTGTGAAAAGTTTTCTGCTAAAAAACGCATTTTTCAAAACTTCGAGACAAACATAAACTTTGCATTATTTGAATATCACTGCCTGCATTTGACTTTTTGTTTGACAGCGAAGAAATTCATACAGCGAATGTTCGGAGGAACGAAAACTCTCTCAGTGAGCAAAATCACTTCAAAAACAAAGGGATGACACTTCCAACGACAAATCTCCTATCAACAAGGGGCAGGACATGTCACAATTCAATTAACCTGGGGCAGTCCAGTCAAGGTCCAACAGATCTTTCAAAGTTCAGTTAACCTGGGGCAGTCCAGTCAAGATTTCAAGAAATCTCTCAATATGCAGAGTAATCTGATTCAAGATTCCTTCTTCACCACTTGGGGCATTCGAATGTCAAAAGTGTTCAAAACCGATGCAGTTTTACACGGACTCATCATGAAGCTACCCTACACAGGTTCCTTCTCAAATTCCCGATGCAGTTTTACACGGACTCATCATGAAGCTACCCTACACAGGTTCCTTCTCAAATTCCCGATGCAGTTTTACACGGACTCATCATGAAGCTACCCTACACAGGTTCCTTCTCAAATTCCCGATGCAGTTTTACACGAACTCATCATGAAGCTACCCTACACAGGTTCCTTCTCAAATTCCCGATGCAGTTTTACACGGACTCATCATGAAGCTACCCTACACAGGTTCCTTCTCAAATTCCCGATGCAGTTTTACACGGACTCATCATGAAGCTACCCTACACAGGTTCCTTCTCAAATTCCCGATGCAGTTTTACACGGACTCATCATGAAGCTACCCTACACAGGTTCCTTCTCAAATTCCCGATGCAGTTTTACACGGACTCATCATGAAGCTACCCTACACAGGTTCCTTCTCAAATTCCCGATGCAGTTTTACACGGACTCATCATGAAGCTACCCTACACAGGTTCCTTCTCAAATTCCCGATGCAGTTTTACACGGACTCATCATGAAGCAACCCTACACAGGTTCCTTCTCAAATTCCTGATGCAGTTTTACACGGACTCATCATGAAGCTACCCTACACAGGTTCCTTCTCAAATTCCCGATGCAGTTTTACACGGACTCATCATGAAGCTACCCTACACAGGTTCCTTCTCAAATTCCCGATGCAGTTTTACACGAACTCATCATGAAGCTACCCTACACAGGTTCCTTCTCAAATTCCCGATGCAGTTTTACACGGACTCATCATGAAGCTACCCTACACAGGTTCCTTCTCAAATTCCCGATGCAGTTTTACACGGACTCATCATGAAGCTACCCTACACAGGTTCCTTCTCAAATTCCCGATGCAGTTTTACACGGACTCATCATGAAGCAACCCTACACAGGTTCCTTCTCAAATTCCCGATGCAGTTTTACACGGACTCATCATGAAGCTACTCTACACAGGTTCCTTCTCAAGTTCTCGATGCAGTTTTACACGGACTCATCATGAAGCTACCCTACACAGGTTCCTTCTCAAGTTCTCGATGCAGTTTTACACGGATTCATCATCAGGAAACCCTACACCGGTTCCTTCTCAAAACCCGATGCAGTTCTACACAGGTTCCTTCTTTCAAGCTTACAATTCAACACGTCTCCAGTGATTATCCATCCTACCTCCAAATGGCATCTGTAAGCCCATTCCCGAGATCAAGTGCCTACGACAATCAAATATTCTTCCCATCCCCAGCGGAGTTCATCAAAATTCCCCAGCAGTAACTTATCTCTGCAAATCCCCAGCCAGGGAATCCCCGGAATTCAATTCCCCTCAGAGTTTAAGCTTCAGTATCCCCAGCAAATCAAGAGCTTCAAGTGGACAATCCCCAGCGGAGTCAGACTTTCAAACCTTCTCCCCACAGAGTTTTAAGAAGCAATCTTGAGTTCCCCAGTAAAGTCTCCAGGGTTACCTCCCATCAAGCCAAAGATTCTCAATCTGGTCTCCCCGGCATGAGTCTACTAGTTGGAACTCCCCAGTAGAGGTCATCAGGAATTCTCTTCCCCAGCAATAGCCAAGGATTTATTTTCCCCGGCAGCAGTCAAGATGTTTTTATCTTCAGCCATCTCGGATTCGTGTATCCTCGGCAAGATTAGCTCATCAGCCTACATGCGCATCCATTACATTCATATCATAAACATTAATGTCACATGCATTGCGTCATGCATCATAACATTGCATACAACTAACCCTTCACCTTTTCAGGTAAGATCAGTCGACAGACACAGATCAACTCCCAGGATTCATCCAGAAATAGTTCAGATGTGACCCGGACACGGCGACATTCTGATACTTATTCCAGATCCATTCAGACGCATCATCAAGAAACCCTACACCGGTTCCTCTTCAACTTCAAGATTTCTGAAAACAGTTCACGGGTTCTCCAAGTAAACGGATGTTAACCTATCACTTGTTCAGATTCTTCTTCAAGACGTCTGAAAATAGTTTACGGATTCTTCCCAACAACGGATGTCAATCTACCGACTGATTCAGACTCTTCTCAACCTTTGAATTTAGTTTACGGATTCTTCCCAACAACGGATGTCAATCTACCGACTGATTCAGACTCTTCTCAACCTTTGAATTTAGTTTACGAATTCTTCCCTACAACGGATGTCAATCTACCGACTGATTCAGACTCTTCTCAATTTTTGAAAATAGTTTACGGACGTGTCCCAACAACGGATGCTGCTCTATTGCTTATTCAATCTCAGATGGGTTACAGATTCTCCAGATACGGACGTCAATCTATTGCTTGTCCGGACCCCAATTCAGAGACGTTCCAAAACAGGGATGCCCTTCTGATACTTGTCCACTCACTTGTGGCATACAGTTCAACATTTCCAGATGGCATCTATAAGCCCATCCCCCTACCAGCAGTCGCCGAATGGCATCTGTAAGCCCATTCTCAGATGGCATCTCTAAGCCCATCCCCCGACAAAATTCTCTCGCACCAGATGGCATCTGTAAGCCCATTCTCAGATGGCATCTTTAAGCCCATTCACCTCCACCGTCACACCGACGAGCGCAAATTTTCTGGGCACATTAGTGTCCAATCTCCTTTTACCTTCAAGTCGCGAAAAGCCAACTTGCCAATCTAACTCTTCAGGTCCAAGAAGATTGGACAGGGGCAACTGTTGTACCCCAAAATTTGCCCTCGTGCTTTTCCACAAGAAATCTCGGCTTCAAACATTCCCTGACTTCTCAAACTGACTCAAGAATCGGACAAACGGACTTTTCTTGACAGTCAAGCAGAATTAGGGCTTTTTACTGATTTTCAGAGCTCTGAATTGTTTCATACAGTGGGCTTAGGGTTTGGTTGACTTTTGGTTCAATTTTGATCAAGCGAGCGTGATTTGGCATTTAATCGGGAATTAGGGTTTTATGGGCATATTCTCAGAAGAATTTGAATTCCACAGCACTTTGCGGTTTATTTCAAGATTCGGATTAAAAGTCGCGTTATCTTGGTTTAATCAGTAAAAGAGACAGTAGTTTGAATTCAGTACGTTTTGATTGGGCCAGTCAGATACAAGATGCAGTATTGGATTCACAGTGTTCATGTGTTTGATCAGTCTATCTGGGATTAATTGCTGCTTTGCTTTGGATGTTGGATAAGACAGGTTTATTGGATCAATGTTGTTTTATTTTAGTTATTTATTATTCTGAAATTAAATGATTGAATTTATTTTTTCAATTGTTTTAATTCTAAGAATTTTAAATAAATAAATAAGCAATAAAGAAAGTTAGAACCAATTGGATAATTTGATTTTTATTGATATTCGAATTATTTGTACAAATTGTTGTTACAAACAATAATTTACAGTTAATTTAAATATTACATAGAATGAAAAACTATCCTATTTTCTAAATATTCTTCGTTCTTCATTCCGCTCCGGTATTCCATTTTTTCATCTACAAAAAGAACAAGAAAAGTCAGAAAGCATTAGATTGGAAAAGACAGTTAAAACTTGCTCATCATTAGGGGCCACTGACTGGGATCAGTTGACCCTCTCTGCAAATCACGGGATTTCTCCCGGTTCACAGAGAGGGAAGATTATTTTATTTCATGAAATGTAAATGTCAAAAATGCATAAGTTACAAATTTTAAGCTGCATAGAAATTCAAGATTCAAAATCCAATCCAAACTGAAAAGTTCAAATCCAAACTTTCTATCCAAAAGCAAAGGCACTAGCTGTCAAAATGCAAAAGGTATCAAAGAAATCAAAACAGTACAAGTTGCTATCAAAGCATACAAGCTGTCAAAAAGGGACTTTTGCCAAGATATCAAGGAAAAGAGCAAAGCACAAAAACCGGATAGAGAGGATGCAGTAATGTATTATGCAAGTAACCTTATCATCATTTCCCATCATAGCCCCTTCAGAAAAGTACAGAACAATAACATTATAAAATTCTTAAGCTGTACTGTAAAGAGAGAAGAAAAAAGAGATAAAGCAAGCCTAGTTCAGGTTCAGCATAGGCAGGGTTCAGCAGGCATAGCAGTTCAGCAGGCATAGCAGTTCAGCAGCAGGCCAAGACAGTTCAGAGGAGATAGAAGAAAACAAAAAATACACAAAAGCCAACTCAACTCAGCATAGCAGAAGACAGTTCAGCAGGCAATTCAAAAAGAGATATACCAAATCAAAAGCCAACTCAGAAAAGAAATAGACAGTAGAGAAGACAGAAAAAAAGAGATATACAAAGTCAAAAGCCAAACCAGTTCAACACAGTTCAGAAGGTAGATACAACTCACTCCAAACCTTCAAAAAACACCACAACACATCTGAGAACTCAGAGCAAGAACCAGCCTACTGTCCACAAAAACTTTATCCAAACCTGCATCAAGCACTCAACTCTGCCTCAATACAAACCCAGCATAGCAAGCCAATAAAACAGTTCAGGACAGTTCAGAAGAAGAGAGATACAAAATCAGAAAATAACAAAACTGAGTTGGGCAGCAAGCACAGTTCAGAAGTGAAGAGAAGCAAAAGGTAACCTGCATCAGGCCTCACCCTGTCTCAACCTTCAAAAACACCATAACCTGAATAACCTCAAGCATAAGCATCAGTCATAACCAAAACCACCAATAACCTCACCATACCTACAAATTGATCAAAACCATACCTACAAACTGATCAAAACCAAGCCAAGCAAACATAAAGATACTGAAACATACCATACTATCAAAGCTTGAGCCAAACAATAAACAAAAACTGCCTAACCTCTCAAGCATGTCAAAACATGACATCCAACTCAACAATGTTCAAGGCATCAGGGACTCAGAGAAAAAACAAAGTGTCAAAGGCAACATAGGCCCTCAGATCTGAGATCATCACTGGGCATCTCAAGGCAACCATTCAGCAAAAATTCCAAGGCAATAACTGTTCAAAGTTATTCAAAAGCTAGCATTCAACAATTCAAAGCAACAGGCATACAGCAACTCAGAGAGCCTCAGAAGCAAGCTTCATCATAGGCCAAGGCAACATACAGAATTCCCAAGGCAACGCAAGCAGTAGAGAAGAAGAAAACTAGTCAAAACATCGTTTCAACAGTAGCAAAGGGACAAGAGGTAAAGAAGTGAGGAATTAGGGTTTCTCAGTATGTATCATCATCAAAACCTAAGCAAAAGGCAAAAGAACGAAGATACCGGGAAAAATCAGAAGCGTAGCAAGCATCTCCCTTCGCCGCTCCGGCCTCCTGAGCGCTACTTCTCCACCTTCCCTCCACCTCCAAGTACCAGGTAGTATAATCCTCGCCCCCTATCTCTTCTCTTTCACCTCATAATGAAAAGAAAATAGTAAGAACTCAAATTAAACAAATGCGTATCGTTCACAAAGAAAGCATAAAGCATTGTCATCAAACCTTAAAATCAAGGACGCTAGGCTCATGCCTTGGAGGGAAGAAAGGCGTTGAAACGCGCTGGTGGCCGGAGGAAGCTCAGGAAGCCTAATCGGAGAAGACTCAACAAACGGCGCCGCTGCCTTCGCTCCACACTGAAACAACATGAAACCCTAATTTCGCTCAAGACAACATGGGCTTAACCTGACCCGTTTCACCCCCCTGAAGCCCATTTAAAATGCTTCTCTTTTTTACAACACTAACCATTCTTTTCTTTTTTCTTAACAACATTAAATTCTAATCTCTTTTTTATTTTACAAAACAATGTTTACCTTTTTTTATCTTAATTAAAAAATACTTTTTATCATAAAATTAAGACATTTTTTAGATAGTTATTTTATACATTTATGTTATATTAAAAATTAGTTTTGTACATATCATATAAAATATTTTCTTTAGATTAATACACATTTGCCCAAAAAATAACAAAATACTTCTATACGCAATTAACTTAAAAAACATTTTTAATACATATTGAAATATATTTGTATATATTACCTTTTCTTCTTTTTTATATATACATGATTAAATTGAAGACACTTTTTTAATTAAAATGCATATTTGTACATATTATACATTTTTCATACATAATTAAAATTAAACTCTTTTTAGTTAATATACATTTTTGTACATAATAATTCAATACATCTTTTAATATTGAAATTCACAAAACATTAGACTAAAATACTTTCCAATTAATTTCCAAACATTTAGTCAAAACACTTCATTTCATTTTTGTACATAATTAAACATATAAATCAAAAATACATTTAAAAAACATTTATCTAGGTCAAAACCCTAATACGATTCAACTTCACACTTCGCACCTGTACATAATTACACATACACAATTCACATACATATACACTTGTACACTTACACAAATACATTCACATTGCCCTATGCATATTTTATCTTATATTTGTGTATTTGATATTCATTTTGATCGCACATTCGATTTGGTTGTAAATAAGTCTCATCCCCTTGTACATTTATACCCCCACTCCCGGATATTATTTTGTAATAGCGTAGATTCACATTCCGCAATTTACAGTTTTCCAATTATACCATGGTTAGACCTAGGGTTTGTATG
Organism: Vicia faba; assembly: GCA_948472305.1. NCBI lineage: Eukaryota > Viridiplantae > Streptophyta > Magnoliopsida > Fabales > Fabaceae > Vicia > Vicia faba. Next base: position 1,071,334,182 of record OX451737.1, on the reverse strand, counting down.
TACATAAAATCAAACGCTAGATAACCTAATACAAGACAAATACATCTAATCAATACACAATCACACTTGCACCCCCTAGGGTAATCCCCACATGTTGCCTTCCAAAATGGGCCATGCTTGCACGTCGAGTATCTTTGGCAAAACGAATTCAAATGATCATAAGTCCCTCGATGACGCTTTCGAAAGTCGCCTATCAAAATGATCAAGTCCCTTCAAAACAAATTGCCAAAGACACTTGGCATCATTGCATTCATGGTCTATGCGATGACCCGTGCCCGTCCCGAATAAACTACCTAAACGCAAGATTGTCTACCAATTTCAATGGTGGAACAAAATTGTTTAAAAGGGGTTTAAAACATGACAAAAACCTTTGAGTACAATAGGGTAGACAAAACTCTTAGTTACTTGAGATCAAACTTGCAAAAACACTTGCCTTCTTTTCAAAAACCACAATCCACAACACTTTCAAACAAACTCTCAAAAACATTTGAAAACATCTTTTCGAAAAGATTCACACTTTTGTAAAACACTCAAACACGAGTCAAATACATTAGTTGCCTAAGACAAGGCATCTTTTTTTCCAAAACATTTTCAAAAAGCACCCACACACGCACCATTTTCAAAGCAATCGAAAAACAAGGCAAGTGATCTAAAAAACCAAGTAACTAAGAGCCCATGGATAACCATGGATGAAAAGGGTGCTAATACCTTCCCTTTTCATAATCTACCCCCCGAACCCATGAAATATCTCAAAAGGTTTTTGCTGTGCTTTTTAACCTTTCCTTTAGGATAAAATAAAAAGTCGGTGGCGACTCTTGCTAACCGCACAAGTGCGAATACGAACGCAAAACACTAGTCAGTTCTCCCACCGTATCACAATCTGCAACCAGAGAATCGCTGCAAACTTCGAGAGGAAACAAAGGGCACGAACTGGCATCAACTGGCGCCAGGATAACCAGTTATTCAGGTGTTACCCTAAAGCTGGAGAAAGTTTGCTGGAGTTTTTGGTTCGCTGTTACAAAGGGGTAACCAAATGCCTGGTATGCTCAAGGTGTTCTGCAGTGTACGATCAAAGCATGGCCAGAGCCTTCGAAACAATCCCTTTCGCCCCATGCTGGAACCACCAAGAGATTGGTCAGATGGGCCAACGTTTCGATAGCAAATACACTCAACGAAGGCCTGATAGTCCTCATCCCAAAGGCGCACGAAGGGTAACGTTCAAAATTCCTGCTGAAATACCAACAGACAAGTGGCTGCAAGTCAGAACTGACAAGGGCAAAGACAAATGGAGAAACAATGAACGAAACGCACGCCACGCTATGACATATAGAAGGCAGTTCAACATGGCGAAGAGGGAAGAAGTGAGGTTAGAAAATTACAAAGGAAGAAACCCTATGTCAAGATCACAATGGCGAAGGCAACAGAGAATTCGAAAGGCTGAAAGGGAAGCTGTGGCAAATAAAGGAGCAACTTCGATAAAAAACCAAGGAGAATCAAGCACCAACAAACCCACACCAAATAATCAACCTGAGGACAAACCCCCAGTTAGTAGGAGACTCTTCTCTGAAGCACAACCAAATGAATCGAAGGAGTACACACCAGGTCCAGAAGAAGACGAGGATATGCTAACGGACAACTTCGAATCAGAGGGGGAGTCTTCACTCAATATCAATTGCAACGTGGTATCTGTACTACCTTGTGAGTTTGGACAGGAAACTGAAATCGAAGAATATGAGGAGGATGATGCAATAGATCTGATGAAGCATGGGCCTGTGTGTTACTACATAATGGATAACGGAGCTGTCGAGGAGCAGAATGCTTTCTTCGAGCGCCCAGAGCCAGCTATGAAAAATCATATGAAGCCATTATTCATTCGGGCAAAGGTTGGTGCCCATGGCGTAAATAAGGTCTTGGTGGATGGGGGCGCTGCAGTTAACTTAATACCCCATTTCATGCTGAAAAAGTTAGAAATACGCGAAAGTGACATCAAACCACACAACATGGTTCTATCCAACTACGAAGGGAAAGTAGGTCAAACATTGGGGGTAGTTCAACTGGACTTGACGATAGGATCGAGCTGCAGGCCCACCATGTTCATGGTGATCGAAGCCAAAGCCAACTACAACTTGTTGTTGGGAAGAGAGTGGATCCATGGCGTAGGAGCAGTTCCTTCGTCAATGCATCAGAGTTTGGTTTTATGGAGAGAAGATGGGATTGTGGAGAACATTGAATCGGACCAGAGTTACTTCATGACAGCAGTCAACTTAGTTGACAAGAGGAATTATGACAAACATCTGGCCAAGATTGCTCCTTGTGTCCCTAATGATGAAATCAACGAAACCAGGAACGCACACTATTATATGACCCTTCGCCATGATGGCATATATTGGGATAGAAGAATAGTCAGTGAAGATGAAGGAGTCGAAGGTACTATGCAAAGACGGCCAGCAGGCTGGGAGTTCGACAACCTTGTTCGTGACTGAGTCCTCCTTCTTCGAAAGGATTTCGGCCTATATGGCTGAGAACGAATGGAAAACGGCCTTAGAGGCTGAAATAGATAAATTGGCTGTAGAAGTGAACGAAATAAATGGGGATGGCTCGAAAGGCTCACCCTTTGAAGAACACGAAATAGATCAAAGGCTAGATGCCATCTATGATAAAGAACCCTTAGGCTTCGAGAGGGACCCCATAGACTCAGGGGCCAAAATGTTGGCGCAGGATCCGCTCAAAGAAGTGAATCTGGGGGATGAGAACATGAAAAGAATAACCTACATAAGCGCAAAACTTAACCCAGGCCTCAAGCAGGGAGTGATCGAAGTCCTCAAAAGAAACAAAGATTGCTTCGCGTGGGACTATGATGAAATGCCTGGTTTAAAGAGGGAGTTAGTGGAACACAAAATTCCAATCAAGGATGGCAAGAAGCCCATCAAGCAAACTCCTAGAAGATTCGCACCAGCGGTTCTCACAAAGATCAAAGCTGAGATCGAAAGGTTGATGCGCTGCAGATTCATCAGAACCACAAGGTATGTCGAATGGTTAGCAAATATAGTGCCTGTTATTAAGAAAAATGGCTCTCTGAGAATTTGCATAGATTTTAGGGATTTAAATACTGCAACCCCTAAAGATGAGTACTCCATGCCTGTGGCAGAAATGTTAGTAGACTCTGCTGCAGGATTCAAATATTTAAGTATGTTAGATGGATACTCTGGGTACAATCAGATTTTTATTGCTGAAGAAGATGTTGCCAAGACAACATTCCGTTGCCCAGGAGCCTTAGGCACCTACGAATGGGTAGTGATGCCTTTTGGTTTAAAGAATGCTGGGGCAACTTATCAAAGGGCAATGAATTCGATCTTCCATGATTTCATTGAAACCTTTATGCAGATGTATATTTATGATATAGTCATCAAGTCTATATCTGCAGAAACCCATTTGCATCATTTGAGCCAATCATTCGAACGAATGAGAAAACATGGTTTAAAAATGAACCCCCTTAAGTGTGCATTCTTTGTGCAGGCTGGAGATTTCCTTGGCTTTGTGGTTCATAAAAAAGGAATCGAGATCAACCAAAATAAGACCAAAGTCATAATGGAGACGAAAGCACCTACATCAAAAAGGGAGCTGCAATCTTTGCTAGGGAAGATTAACTTTCTCAGAAGGTTCATTTCGAATCTAAGTGGAAGAACCCAAGCTTTCTCTCCGTTGCTTCGTTTGAAGCAAGGCCAAGCCTTCGAGTGGAACGAAGCCCATCAGGAGGAATTTGACAAGATAAAAAGATATCTCTCTCAGCCTCCCATCTTGTCTCCACCTTCATGGGGAAAGCCCATGAGATTGTACATATCTGCCTCTGAAGTTAGTATAGGTAGTATGTTAGCACAAGAAGATAGCAATGGCATCGAAAGAGCCATATACTATTTAAGTAGGGTGTTGAATGATGCAGAGACTAGATATAGCAATATAGAAAAGCTATGTCTCTGTTTGTACTTTTCTTGTATGAAACTTAAGTATTATATAAAGCCTGTTGATGTTTATATTTCATCTCATTTTGATGTTATCAAACACATGCTTTCGAAACCAATAATGCATAGCAGAGTTGGTAAATGAGCTTTAGCCCTAACAGAATATTCTTTAACTTTCATGCCTTTAAGAGCTGTGAAAGGTCAAGTAATTTCTGATTTCATTGTGGACCATTCACTGGTCGAAAATACTGTCATGAGTTACGTTGAAATGCAACCTTGGAAATTATACTTTGATGGTTCGACCCATAGGGATGGTAGTGGTGTTGGAGTTCTTATAATTTATCCTGAAGGAATTCCAACAAAGTTCAAGTATAAGTTAGACGGTCCTCATTGCTCGAACAACGAAGCGGAGTACGAAGCGCTTATTGTTGGACTCGAAGCTTTGTTGGAATTGGGGGCAACTAGAGTCGAAATTAAACGAGACTCAGAGTTAGTGGTCAAGCAAATAACAAAGGAGTACAAATGCATAAAGGAAAATCTGATGACATACTTCGTCATAGTTAACAGGCTACTTAGAAAATTCGAATACATGGATATTCAACATATACCAAGAATAGAAAACCAAGAAGCAAATGACTTAGCACAGTTGGCTTCAGGTTATAAAGTTTCTACCAAAAACTTTGAGGATTTGGTCGAATTAAGAGGTAGGGTTATGGCTACTAGACTTATACCATCAGATCTAGAGAATATAAAATTAGGTTGTGCTGAGAAACAGAGATTCGAAGTACTAGCCATAGACACCTTATCAGATGCAGATTGGCGAAGTCCACTTGTGAGTTATTTAACAAATCCAACTTTGAATGTTGATAGGAAGATAAAATATAGAGCATTATCATATGTCCTCATGGGAAATGAATTGTTCAAAAATACCCAGGAAGGCGTATTACTGAAATGCCTAGGAGAAAGTGAGGCATACTTAGCATTGTCAGAAGTCCACAATGGGGCATGTGGGGCACATCAAGCAGGTCATAAAATGAAATGGTTGTTATTTCGATATGGCATGTATTGGCCCAGCATGCTCAAAGATTGTATAGACTTTGCTAAAGGGTGTGAAGAATGCCAGAAACATGCAGGGATTCAACATGCTCCTGCAAGTGAGTTACATTCGATCATTAAACCATGGCCCTTCAGAGGATGGGCATTGGATTTAATAGGAGAAATACATCCTGCTTCGTCTAAAGGACAGAAATATATCTTGGTAGGAATAGATTATTTTACCAAGTGGATAGAAGCAATACCATTAGTAGCTGCTGATCAAGAGGCTATTATTGAGTTCATACAGAAACAAATTATCTATAGGTTCGGATTGCCAGAGAGCATAACCACAAACCAAGGTTCTGTGTTTACTGGTAGGAAGATGCAAGAATTTGCTCAAGAGATGGGGTTTAGATTACTCACATCAACACCATATTATGCTCAAGCAAATGGTCAGGTCGAAGCAGGCAATAAAGTGATAATAGGGTTAATTAAGAAACATGTTGGTAAAAAGCCAAGGAATTGGCACAAGACTTTGGACCAAATACTATGGGCCTGTAGAACATCTCCTAAAGAAGCTACTAACACCACGCCTTTTCAACTAACATTTGGTCATGATGCAGTTCTACCAGTAGAAATTCATCTACAATTAGTTCGAATTCAAAGACAAAACGAAATCCCATCTGCATTATATTGGAAGATGATGATGAATGAGTTAGTTGAGTTAGATGAAGTTAGATTGCATGCATTGGAAATCCTAATGAGACAAAAGGAAAGGGTAGCCAGGGCATATAACAAAAGGGTGAAAGGAAAAGCATTCACTATTAATGACTTAGTCTGGAAAGTCATATTGCCCATGGACAAGAAAAATAAAACATTAGGTAAATGGTCACCTCATTGGGAAGGACCTTTTCGAATAGTAAAGATATTTTCAAACAATGCATACGAAATCGAAGAGTTGGCTGATGATAAGCGAATCCTAAAGGTTAATGGGAAATATTTAAAGAAATATAAGCCACGCCTGCAGGAGATTCGAATAATAACAACGTAATCGAAACATCATAAAGGAATGCCAAAATGGTAATATAGGATTGCCAAAATGGCGTTGTTTGGATATTACAGACCAAATTCAGCCAAGATTCAAAACTAATCAAATAAACAGAGATTTAAAAATAGGCATTGTTCCTCAATCTATTAAAAGTACTCCTAAAGGACTCAAGCCTTTGTTGAGTAAAACGCCTTGCTCCTTCTAGGGTAGCTACTTCTCCTTTAAGTTGCTCTGCTACTTCCATTTCTGCAAGTCCTTTGTTGAGGAGCTCTTCGAACTGATTGTCAGCAGTATTGGTTTCATAGGCCAATTATTGTTGTTGAGCCTCCTTAACCTTTAGTTGAAGCTCTTGAATTTGCTTTTCCCAGAGAAGAATAGACTCAGCTCGAGCTTCATAGTCAGTTTTGGCTTGCTTTATGTGCATGGCTTGGTCTTCAGCTTCTTTAGAGAGCTTCGAAGCATGCTCATAAGCAGCGTCCATGGCAGTTCGTTTCTCTTGGACCTTTCTAGTAGCAAATTCATCTTGAAGAAGACACCCAGTCACGTTATCTAACAGAGATTGAAGATCGAATAATATGGTGCTGACTGGCAAAGAGCAGGTGGCGAGGTTAACTTGCGTAAGTAGCTCCTTCATGGTATAGCAAGCTGTACTATCTTGTTTGAGCACTTCGAACAAGTCCACATCAAGGATTGTTCTCCTAATTCTGTTAAGGAGTACAACTCTATCATCTGAGGGCAATGGATTGTTAGTCGAACTAGTACCAGCCCTAGCAAGAGGAATATCCCTTTGAGCTAGTTTTGCCTTCATATACCCAATTGGGTCATTTCGTCTTAGGAGAGCTAGCTCCTCTTCAGTCATTTGAGATTGAGACGATTGAGTAAGTTCCATGCGCAAGGGAGTCACATCCATTTCGACTTCCATAGGCTCATTGGTCTGGTCACCATCACCTTCACTTGTTTCCTGCTCATTGCCTTCTTCATTATCAACCAGATCCACCACTTCGATATCATTGTTCTCACTGCTATTGGCATCTTTTTCCTCGGATCCTTCCTTTGCAGATTCTTCGTTCTCTTGATCAGAATCAGCCTTCTCCTCTCCAGCATGAATGTCCTTTGGGTTCTCTTGAAGGGTTTCAAGAGGAGACTTTTGAAGAGAAGTTTCTGGTAAAATCTCTGCAGATTCATGAAGCGTCGCTTCATTCGTTTCTTTCAAAGGAGGAGAAGTGCTTTGGTCATCTTGTTGCTCTGAAGCCCCAGTCGGAACCGCCATGTTGGTGGATCCTTTGTTTTGCACCAGGTTACTGGAGTCCCCATGAGGAGAAGAGTTGATGGGAGCAGCAGTCTTTGATGGAGAAGTCGAAGTGGTAAGAGTTGGGTTCGAAATGTCCTACAGAGACAAAGAATATTAATACCACGCACCAAGGTAATGAATAACTATTTTTGTTAAAAATTCGAGTTCAATTTACCTGTGGATTCTCAGAGGAGAGGTTGCTATCTATATGTTCCAACATTACGTTAGAGGTCGAAGGTGGATTTTTGGATTTAGTTGAGGGAGCAGCATCTCTGGAATCGAGTCCAGAAATGCCAGTTGGTTCAGTGCCTTTGGAAATTTCTTTCTTCTGCTTCTTCTTCTAAGCAGTTGGTGAATTCCCTCCATCATTGGGATTCTTCCCAATAGTGCTTGTTTTTCTCTTCTTCAGAGTGGTTGGTGGGAGTTTGTTGGTCTGAAAAGATTTAAACATGAGTTAGATCCAAATCATGAAATTCAGTTTATTCAAAACATCAGGGCTAATTGATTACCTGTGGAGTTGGAAAAGTTGTTATTACTGGTGTTGTTGTTGTTGTAGTAGTTGTTGTTGGCATGGATAAGGTCACATCATCAGTGGTTTCGACAGATTGTTGGGAGGCGCTTCCTTCTTTAGACTTCGAGGCAACGGATTTTATCCTGATGGCTGAAAATCGAAACAATTAAGGTAAAAGTTAAAAATGAAGAAAGTAAGAAGCATTTGGGATTTCCCCAAGCATTTGCACCTGCGCCTTGATTAGATATAATCGACATGGCAGAAAGGTCATAGCGAAGATGTCCTGGGAAATCATGGAGCCAATGACGAGCCCATGTCACAGTCTTAGATGGCTTTGGTTTCTTTTGAAGGTATTTGAACATTTCTTTGCAAGTGAACCACCAAGGGTATGGAGGAAACCAAGCCAGAGCCAGTTCTGAGGTAGGCAATCTAGGGAATTTAGGTGGATGCATTTCGAGTGCCAACCTATACCTATCCTCAGGTGACAACCCTGAAGGAAGTTTGAGCTTAGAAATTTTTTCTTTAAATTTTTCCTTCAAGGTCTTAGCCGCTTGATGCACAGTGGTTTCCAAGTGTGTGGGATCATAAGTGGTTTCGAAATAATTTTAGAAAGCCCTAATCTCTTTGGCATGAGTGAACATACCTTTCTTGGAGTGTACCTGCACATCGAACGCATCAGTTAGTTTTTGTTGAATGGAGAGGGTATCGAACATATAAGATTGGTAGAACTTTGTCCACCATTCCAGAAAACCCTTTGCTGTGAAGTGTGTGGGTTCAAAGGGTAGTAGTTCAAATTGAGCGAAGCCTTGATATTGTTCCTGTTGCAGTTTGGCTTCTCTTGCTTTAAAGGTTCGACCAGAAGTGATGGCACTCTCTGTTTGGAACAGAGGTTCAGGGATTAGTTGGCACAGGCCAAATTGTCTAGAAACAAAGTTAGGTTGATAGGCAAAGAGGAAGATTTGATTCTTGGAAGGAGTGATTCGTGAGGAAATTAATCTAGGAAGCAAAAAGGCTTTCCAAATATCTTGAATTTCTTTGCTTTTAACTGCTTCTGAGAGAGCCATGGTGAACCATGATGGTCCATGAGTCCTTGAAGCAAAGGGTGCCATGGTCTCTTCAAATTTGTGTCTTTTGGAAAAAATCATGATGTATTTTGAGAAAAGGACTTTGAAGTCATCTTTGTCATCATTCGGGGTCAGTTTTCGCAGCCTGGTACCTTCAATAATTCTATCCGCTACCTCCGGATCTTGTTCAACAACGGTGTCAGCAGTTGATAGTGAGGGTTCAAACATGGCATTAAGCCATAATTGGAGTAACCAGAAGGGGCCATCTAGAAGGATGTTTTTGGGAGTGTGGGATTTCAAACTCGAAACGGCTGATCTTAAGCTTTCGTAAAGATCAACAAGTAACAGTTCGCTCAAACATACCCTCCTATTCTCATGTAAGTCTCTAGCTAGAGGAATGAACCTGCTCGCTACCTGTAAGGACCTGCTGCAGAATACATATCTTGATAACCATAAAGTGAGGAAAGCAATATGTTCCACATCTGACACATTATCTCCTTCAGTGTGGTAATGGCTAATGAATTTGGAAAAGCTGGCTAATTTGACTTCGAAGTCAATAATGCTGGAGTGTTCTTCATTGTCAGGGATATAGGTTTCTCCTACTGGTGACAAACCAGTGATGGCTGCTATATCGAAAAATGTGGGTGTTATCATTCCCCCAGGAAGATGAAAGGTGTTGTAGGTGCTGTCCCAGAAATATAAGGACGCAAATAACAACGGATGACTATAGGTGAAGCCTGGTTTCGATAACTTAATCAAATTATAGATTCCTAATTCCTCCCATTGCTGGGATTTCTTTGCTTCTACTTTGGTAAGCCAGTTTTGGTAAGCTATGTCAGAGGTAGGGCAGGATCGGAATGGTTTAAAGTTGCTCTTCACGTAGTCTAACACAAAGGGATCTTTTGGGGGAACGGTTGGAGTTTCTTTGGTTGTCGAATCAGAAGACTCGCCTATCTTAGGGATATCCATCTTATTAAACAAGGGTTTAAAGTTATAACAAACAGGGAAGATTTTTCTAGTATCTTTCAAGATTTCAAAGACTATAAGAGGACCCATTAGAGCAAACCTCTTTCCAGCAGCGTTAGTTGGAATTAGTACCTGAGAGGCGTAGAGCATTTCCTTTTCTTTGGAGATCATTTGGGGGATAAGCACAGATTGACCTTGATAAGTACCAACCTTGCTTTCCATTATTGTTCCTGTGTTCTTGCCTTTATTTTTGGAAGTTTTCTTCAGTTGGGATGATGTTGTAGAAGACATTGTTGAAGATTGTTGGAAGTTTTAGGGTTTCAGTGAGAAGAGAGGAAGAAAAGTTTTAGAATGTGGAAAAGAATAAAAGACTAAATTGATTGGTTTTTATAGTGTGGAAGTTTAAACATCCACTAAGTGAGACTAGGATACGTGGGAGTCGTGGGTTGGATTGAGAAGGAGGTGGCGTAAAGGTTGATATTGGTAATAAGCGTGATTAATAATAATCATTGTTTTATAACTGCACCATGCTGTGAAATACTGATTCAAGACGGTTAAGAAATCCAAGAGGCGTCGTGATTGACGTGATTGGGGTCATACGCAATAAATGTTATGATTACTCAAAGGTCACATCAAAATCTTGCAAATATATTTAAAATAAGTGTTTCTCAAGGGATCGAAATACATATTTTAAAGGGGCATTTTGTTGGCTGAAGATTTTGATGATACAGTTCGAAACGAAGCAAGTTGGATGTTTCGTTGTAATAAAGCAAGATGTTACGGTTCGGAATGGTAGAAGAAGTTCTTCGAACGAACATGTCAAAGCTCAGAGCTTCGAGTGACAGTTATGAAGATATATTTTAAAAGAGGCCTCGAAGTGGTAACGAGACTGTGTCTAAGAAATGAGTTCGAAGCGAAGAGTGCCAAAACATTTGAAATTCAACCGCAAGCGGGATGTTCGAAAGTTAAATATATATGCGCTGGAGCGTTCGAAGACGCGTGGAAGCTAGAGAGGAGCAGTGCTCTGCATATTCTGAACGTGGCAGAATCTTATAGGTAAGACCGTTATGGTCGAAGTAGTATAAATAGAAGTCTTAGTACTAGGATTTCGTGTGTCATATCTATTGTACAAAATTCAGTAAACATTCAAAATACCACATGGCTAGGGAAACGAATGCTCGAACAATGTACGTATGATAACACCAAATCTTAATAATTCAGTAAAACTCTTTATCTTTTCCGGTTTATCTTTTATCTTCATGTCAGTGTCATTCAACACCTTTACATTCAAAGTCATTTACTTGTTTCTTGCATTTAAACGCTTTCCTTCTATTTCGAATCCTTCACATTTCAGAAACTCTTTTACATTTCATGCTTTTATATTCATGCTTTTTCATTAAAGTCTTTACATTCAAAGTCATTTACTTGTTTCCTGCATTTAAACGTTCCTTCTATTTTGAATCCTTCACATTTCAGAAACTCTTTTACATTTCATGCTTTTATATTCATGCTTTTTCATTAAAGTCTTTACATTCAAAGTCATTTACTTGTTTCCTGCATTTAAACGTTTCTTCTATTTGAATCCTTTACATTTCAGAAACTCTTTTATATTCATCCTTTACATTTCTTTGCAATCGAATCTTTATTCATACAATTCAGTTTCGTATGTTTTCACTTGATTATGTCATTAGACCCTTTTAACATGGTAATCGAAGTGAGTTGAACCCCTATAAAACATTCCAAATACAAATCCTAACTATGAATATCAGATTTACAATTAGAGTTATCCAAACGATCAATACCCCATAGGATCAATCTAGTCGATCCCGCAAGTTACCAGAGAGATTAAATAACAGTCATTAAGATTATTTGATAGTTTGGAGGACTAGCGGTTGTTTACCAGAAATCACTGTAAACAGCAGACTGACACTTAAAATACCCGTGAAACTGCCTTAACCCCGCTAAGCGGCCTGACCCCGCTAAGCGGCCTGATCCCGCTAAGCGGACTCATCAGCATAGCCCGTGCCGAAACTGGAAAAAACGCATAGCGCGCTACAAAATGTGCTAAGCGGGCTTCCCTTAACCAAATTTCCAAAATTGGTTGATTTTATTTCGAAAACGCGCACTTGAAGTTTTACTTTCGACACCTTATTCCTCGATGCTTCAAACATGCAACAAATACCTACATAATAGACCGAAACTATCAAACTGTACACTATTTACATGAAAACACAATTATACACAAACTAAACGTATTTACAAACTAAACGGAGATGATTCAAACAATATTAATAAAAGGTATCGATAAGTGAAACAAAACATATATACAAAAATAGCTACAATTTGCACTTATCACCTTTATCAACAAAATACCTATTTTATTTTAAGTAACAATTGTCTTTATTTGAGACACAAAATTCTTATTTTCAAATGTCAAAATTTCTATTTTTCTCACAGGCCATTATCAGTAAAACGTCTATTTTTTTTTAATTAACTATTGGTTTTATTTGAGACACAAAATTCTTATTTTCGTTATTATTTTTTTCCTTTCTCTATTTCACGAACTTTTTCCCCTTCTTTTTGTATGATTATTTAACACAATTGAGTTTATATTATCAATATTTATTTTATAATTAAAAGAATTATTTTAAATTTACTCGTATATCTAAATAAAATCTATATTGTATTAAATAAATTTATCTGTGCGAACGCACGAGTATTTTGCTAGTTTACATACAATAAGAAAATTGTGACATTTAAAGTCAACGATGTAATTCTTTTTTATGAGCCCAATTTTAATTTTAATTTTAAAATGTCATATATAACATTTATTTAGTATAGTAATACAACTTTCAAATAAAAATTAAACGCAATCTCATGCATTAAACAAATAGTTGTGTTGAATGAAATAGCACATAAATGAAAATAGAAAAGTTTAAGGCAAAATATCATTTTTGATCCCTTAAGTTTACTTCAAGATCCATTATGGTCCCTTATCTTTAAAAAATTTTAAAGTGGTCTTTTAATTATTCAAAAAGGTCCACTTTAATCCTTTCCATCCTATTTTTTGAAACGACATCAACTTTTTCTTGAGTGTCATCTGACGTGACACTTAATCATACGCGTGGTATGCGAGATCATTAAATACCTAGAAAATTTCTAAAAAAAATTGTTATAGCCAAAATTTGAACACAGATAGATACACTTGATTACTAGACAAAATATCAAACCACTATACTACTTCATCTTTATTTGTATGTCTTACTCATTCTTAATTATTAATTATTAACTTTCTCATTCCTTATTAACGATTACAATTTCATTCTGGCTGCAACACTTTCAATGAAGAAGAAGAAACCCTGCAACATGGGAAAATTTTCTATCATATGACAACAACTTGTTAAATAATCTATCATATGGTATATGTTACAGATTTTTGTTTTAGAAAATTGAATTTTAAAACATAAACTCTTTATTCAAATTCAAATCATCAACAAACAACAACATTGTCAATCTTAAAACATAAACACAGCATGTTATAGATCCTATCTTCCATGTTGCTTAGAAAACGGAAATATGCATTTCTCCAAGATCCTATCTTCCATGTCGTTTTCATGTTCTTCATTGGGACTGCAATATGCATCTTTGAACGAACTTTTTTCACCGCTTGAATTTGAAACTGAATTTAGGGCTTTAGGGTTCATGATGTTGTTTTTTCATGAAACTCAGATTGAAGAACTCAGGTTGAGGAACGAGTATATGTTTGTAGTAACGATTGAAGAACCCAGATTGAAGAACCCAGGTTGAAGAATCCAGATTGAATTGGGGGCTTTAATAATGATTTATTCGCTACCCTTCGTCTGAAACATGTCAAGGTAAGAACTTGCACTGGAGTGTTGTACTTGTAACTTAGACAATTTGGTTCAAATATATTCAGATATATCAGAAGATTCCATTTTTATGAAGGACCAAGCACTCGAATTGATAAAAGGAAAATGGAATTTCTAGATATTGAACCAGGTTGATTTTTGGATATTCCTAGTTGAAGTAGGCGTTTTATTAAACTTAATCACAAAAGAAAAAATACCTCAATGGTAAGCTAACTTCTATAGGTGCCATCATGTACTTACTTGGTTTGAATCCAGGTCTAAGGTAAAGTTTTTGAGTTTTTGTTGAATTTTAATTAATATGGTGATAATCATATGTCACATCAAATTTCACGTGTATAACATATGTCACACATTAGATGCCAACATACAAAAATTGACGGGATTTCAAAAAATTGGACGGAAAGGACTAACGTGAATCTTTTTGAACAATTAAAGGACCATTTTAAAACTTTTAAAAAATAAGATATCATAATAGACCCTGAGGAAAACTTAAGGAACCCAAAAGGGTATTTTTGCAAAGTTTTAAATATCATAAAAGAAATTACATGGTTATAAATAAATAATCAACAAGTAAACTCTGAACATTCTGGAACACTTCTTTGTAAACTACATTTCCAGTTACATTTTAACCTTCACTTTCATCGTCAGTTATTAGTATCTTTAAACCTTTCCTTGAAGTATCTCTAGATAATGCAACATATAATTGTCCATCAGAGAAGATTGATTGGATCGAATACACTTTAACATGTTTGAGCGATTAACCTTGACTCTTGTTGATAGTAATGGAGAATGAAACAATCAATGGGAATTACTTACGCTGAAATTTGAAAGGAAGTCTTTTATCTGAAGGAGTCAGTGAAAACTTTGGAATACAAATTTTCTCACCAATATTGCTACCAGATGTAGTTTTTCCTTCAAGCACATACCTTCCCATTTTTGTAATTATCAACCGGGTGCCATTGGACAATCCTAAAAACGGGTCTATATTTCTCAACGGCATGACCGAGACTCCAACTTTCAATCTTAATTTGTGATTTTGAAGTCCAGAAGAAAAATGGTGTTTAGAAATTCAGGAGTATGTACATCATCTAGCATGTTAATATCTGATCTGACATTACATGGAGAACCATAACTCAAATAGTTTTTTCTTCTCCAAGTATTAGATCTAACATATATTCATTATGGCATCTACAATTGAATTCTTAGGAGCCAATATAGCTCTATTCAAAAAATGATGGATCACTCGTGCTATGCAATAGATTTGGATATATACTTTGAAAAATAGTTGAAAGTGGATAAACATAGTTAGTAATCAACCAATCTTGTGGTATTTGGACTATAATATCTTCATCATTAGCGTCTCTGATACTTCCATCACAAATTCCCAAAATCCACTCTAAAAAACTCGTTCTCTCTTCAATGTTAGAATTTGTACCTTCAGTTAGAAGTCTTATGTTAGTGGTCAATGTAAGCACTTCACAAAAATTCTAGAGGAGAAAAACTTACAGTAGAATGAAAAACTTCTTGTCTTATTCCTTTAGGTATAACAGGAAGAATTTGACGAAAATCTCCACCCAACACAACTACCTTTCCACAAAATGGAATATTTTTTGCTCTCAGTATATCCTTCAAAGTACGATCAACAACTTCAAACTAATATTTGTACATCATAGGCGGTTCATCCCATATGATTAGCTTTACACAACATATTAAATAACCTAAAGGGTCTTTTGAAGTAATTTCACATGTCAAATATTCATCATTTAATGGAATTTTGAACCTTTAGTGTGAGGTTCTTCCACCAGGAATTAGCAATGCAACTATTCCACTTGATCTTACTGTTAGGATAATCTCACCTTTCGACTTAATACGGCAGATATTGCTATCCATATGTAAGTTTTGCCAGTTCCTCCATAACCATAAAGAAAAAAAAGACCCGATCTATTTTATTCGGCCTTTTTCATGATCCTATCATATATTTCCCTGTGTTCAGTTGTCATCATTGACATCAATTTACGCTACTCCTCAGCTAACAATTGTATATCATAGTTCAACTCACCGTAAATCAATTAATTTTGTATCTCTAATTACAATGCCCTATTAGACTAAGACATGTTTGGATAATTTTCCAATCTCTCATTATTGCTTTGCAACAAAATTTCAATTTCATCCAAAGCATAACTCTTCAATTGATCGAGAGTCAAAATCAAATATGCAAAATTTAGAAGAACTTATAATCAGAATTTATAATTAAGACAAAATATAATATAAACTACCATCAAAACGCAAAATGTATTTGTCTGTGTAGAATATCGTAACTCAAATGCTCATGAGTTATTCCAAACAAAATCAGGTCGACACAATTGATTAGAAACCAACAAAGTTGCAAATAACATACATAAAAAGCTACTGGTACCCCAATGACACGCCTCCATAATTGGATCCACAAACTCCTTGTCATAGCAAACCCAATGCAAAACTTGCATCTTTGAAATGTATTGTATTTTATATTATTAATTGTTTTGATATCATTATAAGATGTAAGATCTTTCACATAATTCATCAAAGTCATCAAATAAAATATTTGATCGAACTTAGGTGCCATAAAATCCAGTCTTCCAATTGAAAAACCCCTTTGACATGGAGCTCATCGTTGCTCGCTTTATTTCCATACAAACTTTATTTGGAACTCACTGTATGTAAGGTTCTGTGCTTCGACATATTTTTTGTTAGCATCCATCCATGCCAAAAATTTGGTGCTCTCAATATATGGTTTATTTACAATCTGCTCAATTGAAGCATCATTAGAAAAAACCATGTACTGTATCTTTATCAAGAATCTCAACGGATATTATTTTGTAACCCAGCCACCCAAGCTTATGCCATAAAAATCTTTCATGTTAAACCAACAATCTTTGAAACACTTTTCAATATTTTTTTCAATTGAGATTTCAATTTCATTTTCATTTGGATCTTACAAAGTAACATGATCACTGACGTATTGACCATAATCGTTCACCAAACACGCGAGTAACCTGTTTTAGAATAATTTAAACATTAAGAAAGTTACAAACATATCTAAAGGTAGCTTATTTATATTAGACAAAGAGAAACTAAAAATCAAGTACACATAAAATATAATCGTTTACAATCAACATTCATGCCTAACAAAATGTGACTTACATTTTTTGGGTCAAATTCCATATGGTATGTTCTTGCCATCATCATATGAGCTCTTACACTTGGATGTATATGACCATGGCCACCACTGGTTTCTCCAACTGTAAACATGAAACAATTTAGGTATTGTTTGAATGAAAATTACAACTAAGCCATGCACTGAGGATTGAATTGAAAATTATACTATGCTATTATTTCTCTCAAACGTGAGCAAAAATCACTATAAGAAAACATCAAATTAGTCCGGTGACTACGCCAAATGTCATTCACCTCGCAAAATAACACATTTGCGGGATGATATTCACCTCGTAACACAATTTTTTTTTTTAATTTGTAAAATTTTTGAAAAAGAAAGTTGCGAAGTGATAAACACTTTCTAAAAAAATTTGGGGAGAAATTCTACTGATACAATTACTGCTAAGTCAGTGGTGGCAGGTTACTTGTACTGTCACAAAATTTACAAGGTGAATTGCACTCCACAACTCTCAACGGTAAAAAATGTTGCGAGGTGCCCAGCACGTCGCAAGCGTTTTTAAATTTTTTTGGAGGAAATTACTGATACAATTATTATTGCGTCAGGTGACAGGTGAGTTGTATTGTTACAAATTTTGTAAGATGAGTTGCACCCCGCAACTCCCAACGATAAGAAAAGTTGTAGGGTGATTTTCACCTCGCAAATTTCCTTTATATATCACTAATTCACTTTCCTTTTTTCCCATTCTAGTTTCATCTTCCTTATTTCTTTCTATATATCTATGCACAAACTCTTTCACAAATCCTTTCCCAACTCCTCTAAATCTCTTAAATCTCTCAATTTTAACACCAAATCAAGACTTCAATATTCAAATTTCTTGATAGATTCGAATTTGCTCTTCATATTTCATCAAATTCGTTTACAAAAGGTGCACATATTAATAAATTGTTTTGTTTAGAAACATATGAATTGTATGATATTTATTTAAATTGGTTTGGTTTATATGATAGAAACATATGAATATTTACTTAGGATTAAATTGATTTGTATGAATAAAACGTATGAATATTTGTTTAAAATATATATATATATATATATATATATATATATATATATATATATATATATATATATATATATATATATATATATATATATATATATATATATATATATATATATATATATATATATATATATATATATATATATATATATATATATATATATATATATATATATATATATATATATATATATATATATATATATATATATATATATATATATATATATATATTAGGGTTTAGTTTGGTAATAGATTTTATTAAGTTTGATATAAGAAAATTAGAATATTAAATAATATATTTATAAATGTGTTAATAATATTATTTTTTTCGTTTTTTCATAAATAAGTAAATAAATAATATTATAGATCTAGGTTATTATTTTTGTAAAACATCTTAATATAATACACTGTTTAAAATTTAAAAAAAAGTTTAAAAATATAATATTATTAAAATTGAAATAAATATAAATATATATAGTATATTTTAAAAGTGAATATTATATTTTTTAAAGTAGAATACTATTGTTTTTTTATAAACAGAAAAAAATTTTTTTTTAAAAACAGAATTTTAGTATTAATCTTATATTTATTAAAATGGAATAATATATTATTTAAAATAAAATATTAAAATAAAAATAAAAATAAAATATTTTTTTAACTCTGGGAAAGAAGTTACGGGTGCTTTTCACTCCGCAAGTGTGTCACTTTCTACTCCATTATGCTCTGAACCATGTGTTATTTAACTACTCTGATATGCGTTGCAGCCTAAGAAAGGAGTTGTGGGATGTATTTCACGTGACAATGTTGCGAAGTGTTTTTCTCCTTGTAAAGTTGTGGGATGCATTTTTTCTTATAAAAAGTTGCGACTAACATTTTGTGGGGTATCCCGTCTATTCCGTAAAAGTTATGTTGCAGAGTGATATTTGTGTTTGCAAGGTGTTATTTACCTGACAAATTGAAATTTTCTTTAGTGAATTTACCAGGAGAGAAGGTGATTTAGTTTCTATTCTCTATCAATTATACAAAACAAACAACCATGTAGTTACAATTTTAAGATGTTATAATGTGAGAAGTGACATTTTTCTAACATCTACAAACTATACAAAACAAAAGTTGCACTTATCTATTATATATTTTAGCAGAACAATAAAATTTAAATGGATGAAAATAAAAGAAACATCATATATGTTAGATAAATCCACATCTTAAGCTATAAAAAATTCTATGGACATATAGCAGTGAAGGTCTTAAACAATAATCTCGCCATGGTTCATAGTACTGGACAAAATTGTGATCAAACACGGTATAATGGTAGAATCCAAACAACTACAAACACATGGTAGAATTAGAAATATCATCAAGATTATAGAATTTTTTACCTGCAGCCCTGTTAGTATTAACATGATCAAGGAATTCTTGCACATGAAACATGAAATTTCGGGTAGTCATAGTTGCTCCTAACTATTTTGATAATTTTGGTTTCTATGAGGTGGAGATATGGTATAAAATGCTGGAGGAAATCAATGTATATCCCCAAGTATGTGTGTGAAGATGATATGAGTAGCAGCTTCCAAATGGCGTATAGAAGCAAGCAAGAAGTAAGTGTTTAGGAATTAGCAATTGATAGTAAGTAGTAGCTACTGTACATGTGCATGTAATGATAGCAAATCATTGCATATATTTTGCCTATGCTTGCAATTAAATTAGCTAGATTATTTAGGAAGTTGATTACAATAAGTTAACTGACACACATTGATAGGAATTATACCACATGCTTCCTTCCAATGCTATCTCATATCCATATCTTTTTCCATGTTTGCAAGCAAATTAATTAGACTATTGAGGAAATGGATTTGGAAATTGATTCGGAAGGATTTCGATTGGTTAATTGAAACATGCTAAATGTGTAGCCATATCAATGTTGTCTTTTTGTAGCCCATTGATTTTAACTTGAACAAAATATTTGGAGCCATATCAATATAAGGAAGGAAAATGAGTTTTTAGGGTTTGCTATGAGACCTTCTTAGTTTTATTATAATAGAGATATATGGTAGAATAATCTATAAAATTCGGTACATGACAAAAAATCTGATAGTATATATGAAAAAATTTAAAAATGTTCGGAATGTTTGCTTTGTATTGAATGTTTGAAAATATCTAAAAGTTACCGGATATTTTGTCAATGAATGAAAAATATGGTTGTTATAAAAGAGTGAAAATTAAAAAGTTGAGATTTTTCCGATACTTTTATTTGGCTGTGATTGCACCGATCGTTTTACATGGTCTAGAATGAATCTAAATTTGTATAAATATGGATCATGTGTTGTTAAGAATAACATGTTACAATGCCTCTTTCTCAGTTTTTGTTTAAGGCATAATTGTACTTCAACGGGGTGAAACCTCCCGTAGAGTTTCAACTTCCAAAGGACACTGCATGTCTCACCGTCTTGATATCCACATTGAATTATTTGTTCCCCAATACCGATAACAGAAAGGTGAGTAAGATCGAGTTTCATGAAGACTTGATTGAGTTGAAGATCGATGAAGATTTGAAAATTATGTGGAGATCATATCATGTAGGCTAACAAAGAAACCAATCGAGTTCGATTCAACAATTTCTAGATATGTTGATGATATAATCAAGATGTTGAAACATCCATAATCATCTAGTAGTGTTTATGTTTTCTTATTTATTATTGTTTTCTTAAGTTGTGTAATTGTTTGTCTAAGTTATGTAACTGTTTATCAAATGTTAAGCTATGCTCATCATGCATCAATCAAAGTGTCAAAATGTAATCTAATAAATAATGTTGTACAAATTTCCAAGTAATACTACACATAATATATAAATAATACATAAAAATAATAATAATGTCTAAATAGATCCCCCACGGGCTATGTATATTGCCTGCGATGTCAAACTATAAACTTCACCATCTGGGTTCGCCAAACCCATGAGGTTATCCATAATGACTGCAATCATCTGTATGCGTTGAGCGTCATCCGCATCATGTAGAGGCATTGATGGCGGTTGAACGTCATTAGAAGGTACCTCAACATCAGCATTAAAAGATCCTTCATGTGATGATCCAACATGAAAAGGTCCATCATCATCTTCATGATGCCTAGGTGGAATGATGCAATGGTGTAGGGATGAAAATGGATAGGGTATGTCAGGGTATTATAGTATTCGTCCCCATACTCGTAGTTTAAAAACATCCTCGTACATGAGCTCATACCTGCATAGGCACCAACATTTGTATCCATACACGTACCCTATGGGTACCTAAATACCGGTATCCATATCTTTTTATCCGCATTTCTAATAAAAATAATTAATCAATTATAATTTATTATGTAATTTTAAGTTTTTAGTAACACCAAAAAAATCCAAGAATGTTATGGTTGAGTTAAGAAATAAACAAACATTCATATAAAAATGCATATAAGTTTAATAGTGATATATTTAATAAAATTAATAAATTAACTTATGTACATTATAATAAAAAAATAAAAACACATAAGTATATATTGTGTGAGTATGAGGCGGGATGGATACTAATATACTTGTACCCACGCCCATACATGCTTATTTTAATGGATAACTGCTCGTGCTCGTAGCCGTGTCTATTTTGTGGGTTTTACCCTACCCGTTGTGGGTAAATTATGAAGGTACTTGTTGGGGATGAGTTCAATTATCATCCCTACAAAAGTGTGATACAATAAGATATCACTCCAAATACCCATCCACACACTCCATAAGAAATTGAACCTCTACTGCAAGAACTCTGATGACATGTGCAGAACTCATAATGTTATCACAAAACCAGCTATAAGTTCCCTTAGATGGAATATCAGGGACTGGTCGTGGGATGTTCCGGACATATCCAAACTGGTGCAAACACCTCTCAAGTAAGTGTCTAGCCACCAACCCCTCCAATTGCAGATAACTAGAAAAACATGTAGCATCATCAAACTCGTCATCCACTTTATGGCCTATGTAGGGTGTCTAGATGACATCGTCTACAATCAACGCATCAATCCTCCTCTTGTACTCCACAAGACCACAACACCTCCCGGGTGTGCATGTTATCCTCTCCATCTCTTTTCCCGCGGGGACCCAACAGTGGTAGCAATAACCCGCATGTCCCAAATGGATGTGAAATGCTGGTATATCTAGTATTGCACAATAACAAACACTCAAATAAACAAAAATAATGTCATAAATATAAATAGTATAATAAGAAATAATAATTTAGTTATACCTGAAATAGACTCATATTATCGGCAAGGCCAACATATAGAACTGTTAATGCAACACACGTTCATGCCCAACTGTAATGCTCAAGGCTACGAAATAGCCATATGTACTTTGCATCGATATATACATGAAACTTATCTACTATGATAACACATTATATAAGATGTAGCATGTATACCCTAGCGACTATCTCATACATACCCTGGTGCACTAGATCGTCATACCTATCCCGCAACAAAGATAGGAAAAAGTTAGCACCCTTATAGTCCTGAACTCATCTATCACCTGCTCCTCAGTAACCGCCAAGTATTGTACAACTGTCATGTGTATGGTCTCCAAACTAATGATAGAAGCAGTGAAGAAACTACCTGCCATCAAAATATGGAAAAGTGAGAAGACAACATCCAATGTAATCGTCATCTCACTAAATAGAAGATGGAAGGAAGATGTCTCCTTGTGCCATCACTCAACAAAGGTTGCCAATAGTTGATCGTCGAGCTTGGTCAGCGAATTGTCCACTAAGGGAAGGAGAACACACTCCTCAGCTATATTTTTCACCTTTGGTGGCAATCGTATCATTTGTTCCTCCGGTCTTCACTGAAAAATAAAAAATAAAATTAACCTACCGGATTTTTCAAAATATCAGGAAATTATGAACTTTTTGGAATTTTCCAAATATATGGTAACGAAGCATACATTTTTCGCATATTTCAAAAATAGTGGTAAAAATGCATCCCTTTTTAGAGTTTTTTTTGAAATGTTCGGTTGAACGTATGAGTTTACCGGTTTTTCTAAAAAATGTAGAAACATTTATGCACTTTTACCGCATTTTTCAAAAAATCTTGAAAAAGGTATACATTTTTATCGCATTTTTTGAAAAGTCAGATTGAACGTATGCATTTTCACCAGATTTTTTCAAACATGCGCTAAAAAATCATTAAAAAATCTAGAAAAATATTTAAAATGTGGTAAAAAATCATACTTACTTGGTATCGATAGCAAATATATGGTAGTGTCTATGAAATGTCCGAAAAATTATAGAGCTTTTCTAAAAATTTGAATTTCTCCAATACTTTTTGTGAAATGAAATATAATATTGTATGGGACTAAATGGTAAAAATATAGGGGGTGTGGAACTTTGTTTTGCAGGTATTTGACAAGGACATTCACTTTGATGATGACAATTATGATGAAAATTGTGAGCTTATGATAAGTTAAGCATATATGGATAAACGGATAAAGATATAAACCTAGTCGTTTAAGTTTTGATGCAATTGACTATGCGATGATGGAAAACAAATAAAGCTTGACCTCAACCTACTCAAGCAAGTGTCCACAAAAGAGAAAGCACATGGAAAAGACTTGAAGTACTTAGGTGTATCCTAAATTTAATAAATGAGTGAACAATTGTTAAACAAAAGGGTTTTATCGTAAAAGCGTGTGGCTAAAGCATACACACGCAGTAAAGATTTTTCAAAAATACTTTTCCAAAAGAAAATATTTTGAAAACCATTTGGAAGTTGTGCCAGATGAATTAGGAGCAGTCAAAATAGTCATAAGCGAGTTTTTTATTTTTCTAATCGATTAGAGCATTTGTCTAATTTGTTAGAAATGAGAAAACTTGATGCCCAAGCTGTTTTGAAAACGTCTTGATTATGTGAAACGACTAGATATCTTAACCTTCCTTTTTTAGAATTTACAAGCAAGTATTTCAACCATCTATTCAATTAGGAATATGCTCTAATCGAATAGATTGTCTTGACGTGCAAGATTTTGAAATTCCTTTTTGAGGAAACCTCGTGCCTATAAGTTGAGGTTCCTTTTCTCATTTAAAATCATCTAGATTTGTATTTTTCCATAATCTATCTCTCTCTCTTTATCTCTCTCTCTCTCTCTCTCTCACACACACACACACACTCTCTCTCTCTCTCTCTAAAGTTTCACTTTTAACTTTCTCTCGTTAAGATTTTAGCCTAAGTGCTTTGTGAGAAAATTCCTTTTGTGAGTAGGGATACTTTTGTAATTTTGAAAAGGGTGGAATTGTAAAATTTACCAAGGGAATCTTGTGTATACATCTTGATTGAATATTGTCCAGTTAGGGATTATTTGTGGTTAGAAGCTAAACCTGATAAAAGCTTTGGTATGTGGATTATATGATTAAACCCTATATAGGTTGAAGCTCAACCTAATATGAAAAGCTTCACATGTTCAAGATCAGTCCGATATTAAAAGCTTCACAGGTTCAAGATCATCCCGGTATTAAAATCTCACAGATTTTTGGTTAGCTTGTAAAACCAAGGTTTTAAGCTCAAGGTTTAAGGAAGCTTGGAGACTTACATCTCCAACGTTCGTGTTCGTGGAAAGAGGACTCACTCTTAAGAATATTTTAAGGAAAATACGCAAACGCCCATGTGATACGGTGGGAGAACTGACTTGGTTGTTTTGTGTTTTATCACAAATGTTGCGGTTAGCAAGAGTCGCCACCGACTTTTCTTTTATCCAAAAGGAAAGGTGGAAAAGAACAGGAAAGATCTTTGAGATTATTTCTTGGGTTCGGGGGGTAGATTATTAAAAGGGAAGGTATTAGCACCCTTTTCATCCATAGTTATCTATGGGCTCTTAGTTGCTTGCTAGATCACTTGCTTTTGTTTAAAAAATGTGTCTTGTGTGGTTTTTTGAAAATATTTTGAAAAGGCACCATCGTTTAGGAAAACTTTGTAATAGTTCTCGTTCGTAAGAACATATACAAAGTTTTGATCTTTTGAAAATGTTTCAAGTTTTGGAATTGTTTTGAAGGTGTTTTTGAAAGGGTTGGTATTTGTTTGGAAAATAAGCAAGAGTGTTTGATTTGAAATTGAGCAAGCAACTAGGAACAATCTACCTACTCAAAAGTCTTAGTTCATTTCTTCCTTTCCTTTGATATTGCTATCTTACCATTGATTTGGTAAGAATCCCTATCTTTGGATGTAAAGGGACGGGCATGGGTCATCGTATAGCCATTATAGCAATGTTGTGAAATATCTTAGCAATTCTATTTGAGGAACTAAGATCATTTTGAAAGGCAACATTTGATAGCGTCATCGAGGGACTATGATCTTGTATTTTTGATTTATTTTTGCTAAGATACCCCACATGCATAACATGGCCATTTTTTATAAGGCAACAAAGTAGATTTACCCTGAGGGTGCAAGTGTGCAAATGTGTTGATTTACATGCATTGTTTTGTCTTGAATTAGGATCTTCTAATTTGTTGATTTTAATCTTTCCATATAAACCCTAATTTACTAGCATTTATATATAAAGCATTAAATTGCGGAAAAAATAAAAATACTAAGTTATTACATCATTAGGGGAGGGGGTGTACAAATTTACAAATGGGGGATTTTCAAGAAAATTAAATCTAATTAACTATTACAACCATATTGAATATTGTACAAAATTGAAGATAAAATGCAAGAATGCAAAATGGAAAAAGAAATGATTTTTATTTGATTTTATGAAAGGTTTTAACTTAAAATTAATTGAGAAAATAATTAACTAAAATTAACTAAAATTAACTTAAACTAATTAAGAAAAGAAGTTAATTCAAAAGGGTTTTATGAAAAAAAGGTTTTAAATAATGAAAAATATCATGAGAATTGATTAATTAAAAAGAAACCTAAGTTCTAAATTATTTTAATTTACAAGAAAATAATGCAATAATTAAATCTAAGTCTAAACATTAATTATTATTAAAAAAAGGTATTAATTTGTTAAAAGAAAATATCTTTGGTTTTTTGTTTTATGAAGAAAAATAAAATATTAATGAATATTTTTTAAATATGTAAATAAATAAAATATTTTTTTTTGGGATTTTTATTAATAAAAATGATAATGATAATAATAATAATAATAATAATAATAATAATAAAAATAATTAAAGTAATATGAAAAAGAAACTAAAATAAAGAAAATAAAAATGAAATAATAAAAATAAAAGGGCTAGGATGTATGAAACATAATCAGGGGGAGTCAGCAAAATAAAGGCCCAAAGGGAGGAAAGCCCAACACCTGTTGCAAACAAAAAAAGAGAGAAAACAAAAAATATGAAAAAATGGCAAAACGAACGCTGGGGCTCGAACCCATGTCCTGAGGGTGACAAGCGCGCACTTTAACCACTGGGGTGGTGATACATCCGCTAACTTGTACATAACAGTAAATATATAACACAAGTTTTGCCCTGACTGTACTTCATCTTCAACCTCCAGCCAAAGGATCTGTAACTTCTTCATTTCTCATCCACTTATAAAACTTCCAACATCAAACTTGTTAGAAATTTCCTCACGATTCTGAATATGTAAACAACTTAATCTAATTCTCAAAGATAAGCATGAATTTCTAGCAGTACCAAATTCTGACCTAAATATTTTCAGAGGTTCAAACTCAAAATTCTCCCTACTCAAGTAACATAAATGAAATCTATGGACATGTATAGTTTCAGGGCAATAATGTTTACATTTTATCTTCACAAATGCAAGCCTAACAATGCCTAAATAATGAGATAGAAGTTCAAGAAAAATACCTCAAAATTGGAAATCGTGAAATGAGTTTGAGCTTGTTTCAAGTGATGGTGATGATTAGGTTAGCTTCCTTGAACCTCTAGGAAGCTAATGCAATGGCTGGCTTGAACTGAGAGTGGCTGGAATGGTCTGGAGAAGTCCAACTGCAATGCTCTATTTTTGAACTTGGAAGTTGATGAAGATGAGGTTATAGTCTGCAAACAGGGACATGGATGGTTTGTATTTGATGTGAGTAAGCTTTTGAAACTAAAAGGCCAAGAAATGCATGAGGGAATGGAAGTTTGAAGTTCTTGGTCAGAATATGCAACAATGGTGGTTTGTGATGCAGTTCTGAGTTTGGGGGAGTTTTAGAGCTTGTGTATTCGTGTGTTAGCTTGCAAATAACTTGTGCGTATGTATGGAAAAGGTTAGTTTACTTGAGGTGGTCAGAAGCACAAGATATAGAGTTATGGCTATGTTACTTGATTTTGAAGAAAAGTGAAAACATGGTTTCAAGGTATAGTACAAACATGGCCTGAGTTGTTGGGAGGCTATAGACATGTTTCTTTTACCTTTGACATTACTTGTGATCAAAAGGAACAAGTGCAAAGCTCTATGTATTGACTTTATGATTAAATCCTCTTTACAAGAATGGAATGGTAACTTTGTGCCATAAATGGAAATACAACTTGGATAATGGCGATCAAAGCTCTAACAACTGTGTAAACATTTAATTATGGAGTGACAAACAAGTTTGAGGCCTTCAAAGCAAATATTATGCATCCTAGGCTTGGATTTGAATTCTTGTTCATCATGGAAATGACCTATAATTCAAGAATGAATGTCCAACTTCTTGTCTTCGATTCTCTTTGCTCAAACATGATCTAAATGAGTTATTAGACATTTTGGAAAGCTTGTAACTTCCTCTACAACCTCTATGTTGGTAATTTTTTAAAATTCCTCTTGTAACTATGTGAAAAATTTCCATGAAGTTAGGTCAAAATCTTGCCTAAACTAGGGCAAAATTTCACTAAGTTTCCAAGTTTCATGAACATTGTGATCGGTGGATCTGGAACTGACTGTTTAAAGCTGGTTCGCGAAATGTCGCGAAAGCAAGAGTCTCCACCGTCTTTTATTTTCTCCAATATGGAAAGGACAAAAGCACAGAAAAATTCCTTAAAGAGATTGCTCTCGGTTCGGGAGGTAGGTTATAGAAAGGGAAGGTGTTAGCACCCTTTCTATCCATGGTTATCCATGGGCTCTTAGATACTTGCTCATTGTGTTTTCAAAATTGTTTGTTTGCTTTTCAAGGTGGGTTTTAAAAAGTTTCTTTGAAAAATTTCAGTTCGACTCGTACGTCAGAGTGTTTGAAAAATTTGCTTTGAAAGCTTTTGAAAAGTGTTGGTGCGAAAAGATTTTTTGTTTGTTTTGAAGAGAGCAAGTATCTACAAGAACCTACCTACCCTAAGGAATTCGTCTGTGTAAATGTCTTTTAAAGTAGTGCCATCCCACCATTGAGAGGTAGGTAGCACCACCGTTGGAGGTGTTCGGGTCAATTCGAGTTTGTAGGGACATGGTGATCACCAGAGCAATGGGAAGACACCTTAGAAGCTACCCTCATGCCAGGTTCCCGGATCATGAGGACTTACTAAGACATCCTCTACTCGACGACCACCTTTCGAAAGGCAAGGCAACAGTGAGGCGTACCCTAGGGGTGGTGTGTGCGATTTGTGTGTCGTTTTCATTGATATTTGTCTTGTCATGTTTGAGTGATCTACGCTTGATTTTATTATGTCCATTCATTCTTACATGCTTATTTAACAATATTTGCGGAAAAGTAAATTCTAAGGCTATTACAAATGGCGCGGGTCCACATCGCCAAAATTAAACCGGACCCGATTTGACAGAAAAATAAATAAGGCAAAAGAAATAAAAGTGCGAGAAGTTTAAGTTACAACGCTTTGGGAGAGATACATAATTATTTAAGCAATAAAAATAAATGCGCGAAATTAAATAATTAAAAATATGGGCGTTGGACCCTTTTGCAAAATTAAAATTAATAAGGAATTTAAAATTAAAATTAAATGAAAATGTTTTTGGGATTTTTTGTGTTTTTTAAGATTTAATAGAAAAAAAGAATTAATTAACATTAACTAACCCTAATTCTAATGGTTTTTTAAGTTTGTTGTGAAAATATTAAAATATAACCTAAATTAAACCTAAGTTAATTTACATGCATTTTTAATTTATGAAAATAAATAAAATAAATATTATTATTGTAAAAAAGGGAAATTAAAAGGAATAAAATTAACAATTAAACCTAAATTCTATATTTTTGGATTTTTAGTTATTAAAAAAAAGAATTAAAGTTGTAACCTAATTAAAACTAAATATTTACATGTGAAAATACTTATAAAAACAATTAAAATAAATATTACATTTTTGCTCTTTTTTCTGATTTTTGGCATTTTATAATTTGTAAAGAAAAAAAAAATTAATTAAAACAAGTAAAGAAAATATAATAGCAATTAAAAATAAAATAAGAAAAATATGGAGAAGGCAAACCAGGGGGGGTTCAGGCCCCAAAGTGGAGGTCTTAGTGAGAAATTCTGGCCCATTAAGCTTGAAATTGTTTGACTTTCCCAGGCCACGTATGCGCGTGTTGACTAGTCCTCATGATGTTCTTTAATTCTGAGCCCTTGATCTGGACTCATTAAACACGTGGCTGGCTTGATATGGCGAGTGTATGGTAGCCTTAACTTTGGGTGCTGCATATGAAAATCATGGGAAAAATATTATTGAGAATAGTACAGACCTGGGACTCGAACCCAGGTCTTGAACGCTACAAGCATAGGTACCTGCCACTGAGCCAGTTTGATTACGTTTAATATATAATATCAAATAAATAATATAAAAGAAAAGCTATATTAGTGGGAGTCAGCGCGCGAAAGTTTGAATCCGCCTATCACGTTTTGACAACGCCTCGTCCTCTTCATCGTCCCTGTAACATAAAGCTTTAGGCAACAATTTTGCACGCGTTGTATTAGGCCGTTTTGGAGAAAATAGCGAATAGCTCAATTCTAAATATAAATTAGGCGCGAGGGTTGGGATTTCTTCGTCTGGACGTGCTCATGCCAATGGTATTACTCCTGAGTCCTAATTTTGCCTTGGGTAAAAAACCCCAATTTAGAGCTCTGCAAACCCTAAAACGTAATCATGGCATAATCGTGTGTATGGCGTAAAAATGCAATTAAAGGCATTGGTTAGCATAAGAAACTCACAACAAACATGAATCAATAAATAAAAATGGCAAAGGATGCATAAATCATGATGCACAGTTCTGAATTTTTCTCTTTGCAGTTCGAGTCATAGATACCAATTCTTGGAGTTTTGATGGTGGTTAATGAGTGAGAATCGTTCAGTGAGACTTGAGGATGCTATTGGGATCGTTGTTGTGCCTTGAATCGCCTCCTAAAGTTGATTTCAGATTTTTGTTCTTAAGCCAAATTTTCAAGTTTTTATCTTGTTCTTCTGCGCAGCTTTCAGTGTTCTAGGATTAGGTTTTGAATCATGCTTATGTACTGAGGCTATTAGGTCAACAAAACTTGATCAAATCCATGGCAATAATGATTTTGCATATTTGATTTTCTTAAGATCTTTACATATCTTTTTCACATGGTTTTTGTGCAAATTATGATCAATTCAAACCAAATCTTTCCTAATTGGCATATGCACGAAATATTGAGTCTAGAATGTGTATAAAAAGATTTGTTTGGTTCATTTAGATATTTTTCACATATTTATATAATTTAAATGAATTAATATGAATAATAATTCAAATAAATAAATAAAAAATGAGAAAATACTTCCCTTTGGGCCAGGTGGTCGTGCATATGCTTGGAATGATGAATCATGGAAGAAAAATGGGCCCATTAGCAAATTTAGGTCATTTGAAGTAATGTTGACTTTTCAAAATATCCAGAAATTTCCCAACTTCCACAAGGCATAACTTGCTCAATTTTTAAGCTTTTCTCATGTTCTTGGACATTTTGGAAAGGTCTTTGAGTCCTATAACCAATGCCTTTGGTCCCATGTCATTTTGATTTACCAATCTCAAGTTATGGCCTTTGACTTAAAGTCCCTTTTTGTTGACTTTTGAAAATGACCTATAATGTTGAAATTGATAACTTTTTTTGAGTGCATTTCTTGGACTTGAAGTATGAAGATGAGTTGTAGGAAATGTATTTCTCTTCAAAATGAGCTTTGGATGGAATTTTTCTGATAATCCATGTGAAAGTTATGCCCTGGTCAATTTCAGTTGACTTTTTCAGCTGTCCAAATATAGTAACTTTTGCATCTTGATGATTTTCTGAGCCAAATTTTGAGAATCATGATCAAGCATTTATCAAATGATGTTTGTGGCTTCAAAATGATATGTTGACCAAAAATTTGAACTTTTGACTGTCAAATGACCATTTTGCCCCTACAGTTGACTGTAGTGCAATTTAGGGTTTTGACTGTGCAATTTTGAACTGAATGCCTTGAAACTTGATATGAGGATGCTTGACCATCTTTGTAAGCATATGAGACTTTATTGGGCCTTTGAAAACTTCATTTTCTTGATCAGAACCCAAACCCTAGTTTTGACTGTATAGGAGACCTTTGCATTGTGCAACCCTTGGGGAATTTTGCAGCTTGACTTGGCAATTTCTTGAAGAATATGGGAGGGCAAATTTTGGGGTACAACAGTTGCCCCTGTTCAATCTTCTTAGACCTGAGGATGCAGATTGGCTGACGTGCCTTTCGTAATCCGAGGGTAGAAGATGATTGAACACTAGAGTGCCCAGGAATTTGCGCTCACGTAGTAGCCGTGTGGTGGGAATGGGCTTATAGATGCCATTTTGGAGATTGCTGGATAGGATGATGGGCTTATAGATGCCATCTGGATGTTGATTGCGTAGGAGATTCCTTAGCGAGAACCTGCATACCTGCAAAAGAAAATGAGTACCTGACACGTTGCAGGAGCTGATTTTAGATGTGTCCTGACTGGTTACAGGAGCTGAGTCTGGAACTTCAAAAGATGATGAATGAACCAGGTATGGTTACTGCCTTAGCATGAATGGTAAGAGAACCTTGGGTGATTTTAACTTCAACAACGCTCGTTGAGAAAATCTTGGTGGGAAATACCATCTTCGCCGGATCGGAACGAGAACCATAGGCCATTATAATCTGAAAGGGAATCACCTCACTCGCCGTCGGAGAGGGAATCATAGGAAAAGGAATTGTCACCTCACTCACCGTCGGAGAGGGAAACATAAGAGACTATCACCTCACACTCATCGTCGGAGAGGGAACCATCTGAAAAGGACTTACCACCTCACACACCGTCGGAGAGGGAACCATGGGAGACTATCACCTCACACTCACCGTCGGAGAGGGAAACATCTGAAGAAGGAATTACCACCTCACGCACTTGTCGGAGAGGGGACCATAAGAGACTATCACCTCACACTCATCGTCGGAGAGGGAAACATCTGAAAAGGACTTACCACCTCACACACCGTCGGAGAGGGAACCATAAGAGACTATCACCTCACACTCATCGTCGGAGAGGGAAACATCTGAAAAAAGAATTACCACCTCACGCACTTTTCGGAGAGGGGACCATAGGAGACTATCACCTCACACTCATCGTCGGAGAGGGAAACATCTGAAAAAGGAATTACCACCTCACGCACTTGCCGGAGAGGGGACCATAACTTCTGCTGAGTCTTTATCAGAAAAATCTGTTGGGAATCGATTTAGCTGGACTAGAGGAGGCTCTGAAATATGTTTGAGCATTTTAACTGCGTCTTTCCTGAAAGGTAAAGGTCAGTCATATGCAATGCATGATATGGATCAAGCAATGATGTTCTCGACATGAATGAGACTTGTATGATATGATGCGTCTATGCATGCTATAATGATGTATGTGATGTTTTATGAATGTATGTTTTCGTCTAGGAAAGTAAATCCTTGACGGGTGCCGGGAAGTCATATCCTGGGCTGATGTTTGAAGAATAAGCTTCTGCTTCCGCTAGGGATGATAATTGCAAGAATACCGGTAGGAGAAGATGACTCCGTTGCGGAATAAACTTGGCAAATGGAAGATTCTGCAGGGAGAAAAGATACTCTGACGACCATGCTGGGAAGCAATACTCTGTGGGGAGAGAGATGCTTTGCTGAATTATTGAGAATGACTTGCTGAGGATGTCTTTGTTGTATTGGAAGTGTTGATAGACTTCGCTGGGGTAGGAAAGAACTACGTTGACGACGACCTTTCCGTGGCTTTTGGCTGAGGATAACCCAGTTATATCCTGTTGAGGAAATAACTCTTTATATAAAGCCGGGCGACGCGTTCGTGCTCTGCGAGGGGATAAGCTTCCAGAATATACTGGGGATGAGCTTACTGCTTGGAGATATGAATTCCAAATTTCCTGGGGAATTGGATTGGACTGGACTCTTTTGGGGAAGTTTGATATGCTGGGGAAGTGATCCCTTTGAATGTTGAGATACCGCCGGGGAACAATCTTTAGGCCACGACTGCCGGGGATGCTTGCATTGAATATATGCTGCTGCTGGGGAGGTATTGAGATCTACGGGAGGACACTCAATTTCCTTGATATTTGTAATAATTTTGCTTGGAGAGGAATGTACTGTTTAATCACTCTCTGGGGAATTAAGACGTACTGGTCATGTTCTTCAGCTGAACCTACCTTGGTACCTTTGGAGGATAGAACAATTAGACTGCTCAGACAACCCTTTTATTGCCCCTGTTTCTAGTGTCACCTGCAATTAATTCCTTTGTTTCGTATGCAAGTATTTATGAGTTAGCAAATTATTGTCAATGCATATATCACAAATTGAACCTTGGACGTTCTTCGCAAAAACAAAACAGAAAAAGAAAAACACTGGGCACGTTTAATTGAAAATATATTTGTATTGATTTTGAATGGCCTGTGAATAGGCGTTTTGTATACAAGAGGCTGACGTCCTAGTAAGAGGAACGTCGCCGAACAAAAGAGTTTATACAAGTTTTGTACAAAAGAAAATAAAACAGTTGTGTGAAATGAATGATCCACTGGGTTTCAATTCTGCTATTGCCTTTATAACTCCGAGCGTCTCATCACTTGATGACCTTGGTTGAAGGTGAAGCTGACTGATCGATGCCGTCTGAGCTTGATGTAGATGCCGGATTCTGGATGCAAAGTGATCAATGAGACATAGTATTACGCTTTTATCCCTAATTTTTGCCTGGACCGCCCTTACGGGTTTTCAGTCCACCGGGATACCCATTTTTGCCCAAGCCGCCTTTTCAGGTTTTCGACTTGCCGGGTGTACAGATTTTTCATTTTCATCCCTTCATTTTGCCCGAACCCTTTTGGTTCGACGGGAAGCCCTAATTTTTGCCTAGGCATGTCAGCCTAACGGGTCTTGTTTTCATGCGTAGTATTTTTTAACTATGTCTGCATTGGCGGGGTGAGGAAGGTCGTCACCATCCATATTAGTTAGAATCATGGCTCCTCCTGAGAACACATGCTTAACCACAAATGGCCCTTCGTACGTAGGGGTCCATTTGCCCCTTGGATCACTCTGAGGAAGGATGATTCTCTTGATAACCAGATCCCCAACTTGATACTCCTGTGGTCTGACCTTTTTGTTAAATGCCCTGATCATCCGTTTCTGATACGTCTGACCATGATAGATAGCAGCAAGTCTCTTTTCATCAATGAGGTTGAGTTGATCAAGTCGTGTCTGGATCCAATCATCTTCGCTCAGATTTGCATCCTTCATTATCCGGAGAGAGGGAATTTGTACTTCGATCGGCAAGACCGCCTCCATGCCATAAACCAGAGAGAAAGGAGTTGCCCCGGTTGACGTCCTAGCTGAGGTACGGTACCCATGCAGAGCGAACGGTAACATCTCGTGCCAATCTTTATAGGTCACTGTCATTTTCTGCACGATCTTCTTGATGTTCTTGTTCGCTGCTTCTACAGCCCCATTCATCTTCGGTCTGTAAGGAGAAGAATTGTGGTGCTGTATCTTGAACTGTTCGCAGAGCTCAGCGATCATCTTATTATTCAGATTGGTACCGTTGTCTGTAATAATTCGCTCAGGGACGCCGTACCGACAGATCAGATTGTGTCGAATGAACCGTGCCACAACAGTCTTGGTTACCGTAGCATAGGATGCTACCTCAACCCACTTCGTAAAATAATCAATCGCCACTAGGATGAAGCGATGTCCATTGGATGCCATAGGTTTTATCTCACCGATCATGTTTATGCCCCACATTGCAAACGGCCAAGGCTCCGTTAGAACATTCAGGGGAACCGGAGGAACATGCACCTTGTCTGCATAAATCTGGCACTTGTGGCATGTCCTGGAGTGTTGGTAACAGTCAGCTTCCATTGTGGACCAATAATATCCTGCCCGTAGGATTTTCTTAGCCATAGTGTGCCCACTGGAATGTGTACCAAAGGTCCCTTCATGTAGCTCTTCCATGATTCTTTCCGCTTCAGTCTTATCCACACAACGCAGTAAGGTTGAATCATGGTTTCGCTTGTACAAGATGCCGTTGCTTAGGAAGAACTTGGCTGCGAACCTCCTCAGGAATTTCTTATCGTTGACAGAGGCACCTTCAGGGTATTCCTGAGTTTCCAGATATCTCTTCACTTCGTGGTACCAAGGCTTCTCAGTCACCAATTCAGTTTCGAGATCACAACAGTATGCCGGTTCGTCCAGTTTCCAGATGATGATCCGGGGAGCCTCATTGTCCCATTTAACCTTGAACATTGAAGACATTGTAGCTAACGCGTCCGCTAACTGATTTTCTTCTCTTGGAAAGTGCTCAAAGGTTATCTCTGTGAAGTGGGGAGTCAGGGTCAACACACATTCTCTGTAAGGAATCAAGTTTGGATGTTTCGTATCCCACTCTCCCTTGATCTGATTGATCACAAGAGCGGAATCTCCGAAGACACTTAGAAATTTGATCCTTAGGTCGATCGCAGCTTGAAGACCCATGATACACGCCTCATACTCCGCCATATTGTTGGTACAGTTGAAACATAGCCGGGCAGTGAGTGGAGTATGAGTACCTTGAGGTGATATGATGATGGCGCCGATACCATTTCCCAAAGCATTGGAGGCTCCGTCAAAGTGCATAGACCATCGGGATCCTGGTTCAGGTCCTTCATCCGGTCCAGGTACTTCACAATCAGTCACAATCATGATGCTTTCATCCGGAAACTCGAAGTTCATTGATTGGTAGTCATCTACAGCTTGATGAGCTAAGTGGTCTGCCAATACACTTCCCTTGATGGCTTTCTGGGTCGTATACTGAATGTCGTATTCCGTCAAGATCATTTGCCATCTTGCAATTCTCCCAGACAGAGCAGGCTTTTCGAATATGTACTTTATAGGATCCATTTTTGAGATCAACAGGGTAGTGTGAGTCAGCATATACTGTCTCAGCCGGCGAGCAGCCCATACCAAAGCGCAGCAAGTTTTCTCAAGCAGTGAGTATCGGGTCTCACAGTCGGTAAACTTTTTGCTAAGGTAATAAATGGCATGCTCTTTTCGGCCAGACTCGTCATGCTGCCCCAGCACACACCCCATTGAGTTGTCTAGCACTGTCAGATATAGGATCAGAGGTCTCCCTTCAACCGGTGGCATAAGGATAGGTGGTTCTTGGAGATACTCTTTGATTTTGTCGAAGGCAGCCTGACATTCATCGTTCCAACGTACTACCTGATCTTTCTTCAGCAGCTTGAAGATTGGCTCACAGGTAGCAGTCAGATGTGAGATGAACCGAGCAATGTAATTCAGGCGTCCTAAAAAGCCTCTGACCTCCTTTTCTGTCTTAGGAACTGGCATCTCTTGAATAGCTTTGACCTTAGCAGGGTCCACTTGAATACCTTTATCACTGACCACGAAGCCTAGCAACTTCCCAGATCTTACCCCGAAGGTGCACTTGTTCGGGTTCAATCTCAGCTTGTATAGTTTCAGCCGGTCAAACAACTTCTGCAGATGATCTAAGTGCTCTTCCTCGGTCTGGGACCTAGCGATCATGTCGTCAACATACACTTCTATCTCATGATGGATCATATCATGAAATAAGGCAACCATGGCACGTTGGTAGGTTGCCCCAGCATTCTTTAATCCGAACGGCATGACCTTGTAACAGAATGTGCCCCACTGAGTAACAAATGTAGTCTTCTCCATGTCTTCAGGTGCCATCTTGATCTGATTGTAACCTGAAAAGCCATCCATGAAAGAGAATACTTTGTGCTGAGCTGTATTATCAACAAGGACATCAATGTGAGGTAAGGGGAAGTCATCCTTGGGGCTGGCCCTGTTCAGATCCCTGTAATCGACACACATTCTGACCTTACCGTCCTTTTTAGGTACCGGCACCACATTAGCAACCCACTGAGGGTAAGAAGTCACTGCAAGGAACCCGGAATCAAACTGTTTCATGACCTCGGCCTTAATCTTCTCAGACATCTCTGGACGCATCCGACGGACCTTTTGCTTAACTGGAGGGCAGTCTTCCTTAGTTGGCAAGTGATGGACCACAATGTCGGTATCCAACCCGGGCATGTCTTCGTAGGACCAGGCAAAGATCTCCATATAATCATGCAGCATCTTGGTTAACCGTTGCTTCACGCTGAGCTCTAGGTTGGCACCAATCTTTACCTCTTTCCTGTCTGCTTCAGTACCCAGGTTTATTGTTTCCACTGGCTCTTCATGGGGTTGAATTGCCCTCTCTTCCTGAAGCAACAGTCTTGCAAGCTCGCCGGGCACTTCGCAATCATCTTCACCTTCGTCTTCGGCTAAGTTGATCGGATTTTCGAAGTCATAATTGGCAGTAGCAGAGTTGTTATCAGTAAGATCCAGAGTGGATTGGAACCTGTATGAGTGAGTGTGTGTGTAAATACAGCTGTTTTGAAAATTATGTAAAGGAAAAGAAAGACAGAAAAGGAGCACAATATTTGCAATGCGAAAAACGTCCAAGATTTTCATTCATGATGTATAAAATGACAGTTTGTATGCCCTCACAAATAGAACCATGGTGCCTCGGGTAAGACACCGGGCCATAGAGTTTATCATTGTTTATTACAAAATAACGAAACAAAGAAATTTATTACTGCGTCACAAAGGTAACAGGGGTATGGTCCTTTGCGCTCCAATTGTTCAATCCGTCTTCGGCCGTCGGATAGATCCAGCTGTTGAATTCAGCTTCGTCCACTTCATGATCCTCCCCAACAGCGTTCACTCCTGAACTTTTAATAAATACCGGAGGCCTTCCGATCTTCGCTCTCCTCATAGCTCTCTGACCTTCTGTGGTAAAACCCAGCCCAAGTTTATCAGTCTTCTGAGTAAAATCTGGAAGTCTGCCCCAGTCGGCACATTCACCCTTCTGAACCACAGCCCGGGCATCCTTCAGGGAAGCCATCTTCAAAGGGCCGCTTGCTTCTGTTGTTTCTGCTGCAATTGGAAACACCTCCTCGAAATGCTGAAAGGGGGTTTCAATAAACTCTCCATCCATCTCAATGTACCTGAAGGAGTTCAGGTGGCTCACCATATATTCTTCCTCTCCTTGCACGGTGACAATCTTCCCTCTGACGGGGTACTTCAGCTTCTGATGCAAGGTAGAGGTCACTGCCCCAGCCTTATGTATCCAGGGTCGACCCAATAGACAAGAGTAAGATGGACGGATATCCATCACATAAAAAGTGGAGTCGAACACCTGAGAGCCCACACGAATCGGAATGTCAACCTCTCCATGGACCATCCTCTTTGAACCATCAAAGGCCCTGACGATGATGTTGCTGGGTTTCAATTCCAGGCCTTCACAATCTAGACGGTCCAAAGCCTTCTTAGGTAGCACATTCAAGGATGAACCCGTGTCCACCAACACATGTGCCAAGGTGGTGCCCCTGCATTCAATAGAGACATGCAGAGCATCATTATGGTCTCTCCCCTTTGTGGTCAAGTCGGCATCTGAGAAACCCAAGCCATTATCTGCCGTTAGACTTGCCACGCAATCAGTGAACTGGACTGCAGAGGTTTCATGTGGCACATGGGCCGTCTTGAGGAACGAGATTAGGGCCTTTGCATGGGCCTCAGAGCACAACAATAAAGAGAGCATGGAGATCTTGGAGGGCGTATGCCCCAGTTGTTCCACAACATTAAAATCGCTCTTCTTTATGATCTTCAGAATCTCCTCCATCTCTTGTGGGGAGGCCTCAGCAGCTATGGGTATGGGTGCCTCCATCTGGGCAGGCTCAGCTTCGATTCCCTTGCCCCGAGCATTGGATGACTCGGCAGCAGGAGAAACAATCGGATTAGCAGCAGGAACAACAACTTGATCAGCAACAGGAATAGGTGTACTTGTAGGAATTATCAGGAGTGGTCTTCGGGCAGCAGGCGGTGCAATGTCAGGTGAGAAGAGCCTGCCACTGCGGGTAACTTTGGCTGGGCCAGTGATGTCACAGATGCTGGCGCCAGCGTTGAGCTCTTGTTTAATCCCGTTTATATATACATCTGCCCCATAGTGCCAAGGGACAGCTTTATCAGATACATAGGGCAGGGGCCCTGGAACAGTGATAATGACGGGTGCAACGGTCATAATTTGAACGGGCTTCTTCTGGAGAGTCGGGATCGGATTATTGAAGATAGTCACCACAGAAACTTCTTCCATTGGAACCAAACGAACAGCAGACTTCTTGAATAGAATCTCTTTGCTATCCATTAAGCTTTGGATGCCTAACTTTAGCAAGGGACAACCAGATGGGGACACAGCACAGAATAGGCAACCCTCACTACAACCCGGAAATAAACCGGCCTGCAGTAGGTTCTTCTTGATGATCTTTAGAGGAGTGGCTAGATCATCCACCGAAACAGCATAAACGTCTTCATCAACAGCATTTACCCCGTGCTGAGGCATATGGGCAGTAACTACATTCGGCTTTGCAGGCGCTTCGAATTGTATCTCCTTTGCGTCGATAAGGTCTTGCACCTTATTCTTCAACGCCCAACAGTCATCGGTAGAGTGCCCCGGGCTTTCTGAATGGTAGGCACAACGAGCATTCGGATTGTACTTGGGAGATGTTGTATTTGGGAACTTTGGAGCCTCCCTGACAGTCACCAAATTGGTTGAGAGCAACTGTGGCAGGATCTGTGATAGGGTCATGTTTAACCGGGTAAACTCCCTCCGGGGTCTTTCAGCCCTTTGGGAATTGTTTGGCCGAGGAGCGGCAGCAGGCTTAGCAATCATCACCGCACTGACAGATTGGCGGTGCTCAGGTCTCTCTGATTTCCTGGAACCATACACGGCACTAGACTCCTTTTTGAATGGTTTCTTTTCCGAACTAGATGATGCACCCTTTGTAATCTTCCCAGATTTCAGCCCAGCTTCAATTCTCTCTCCAGTCAAGATTAAATCAGTGAACCCAGCAGAAGAATTCCCAATGAGATGGTTGAAAAATGGCCCAGATAGGGTCCCCAAGAACATGTCAACCAGCTCCCGATCGGTCAATGGTGGCTGCACCCTGCCAGCCAGGTCTCTCCACTTCTGAGCGTACTCCTTAAAACCTTCGCTTGCACCTAACGCCATACCCTGGAGTTGGGTACGTGTGGGGGCAAGGTCGGCATTATATTGGTACTGCTTGTAGAAAGCAGTAGCCAACTCCTCCCAGTTACGAACTTTGGTCCCATCCAGCTGATAGAAGCATTCGAGATGAGTCCCTGAAAGACTCTCCTGGAAGAAGTGGATCCATAAATTCTTATCCACAGAGTACGGCTGAATTTTCCGAACATAGGACCTTAAGTGCAGCTTGGGACAAGACGCCCCGTCATATTTGGAGAAGGATGGTGCTTTGAATTTGTGGGGGATAATCACACCAGTCGACAAACCCAGATCTCCAAAATCCAGCCCAGGTACCTGTTGAACCTCCATAGCCTTCAACCTGTCCTCCAGTTGCTTATATCTGTCGTCTGC
The DNA here is from genome assembly GCA_948472305.1 of Vicia faba. Lineage (NCBI taxonomy): Eukaryota > Viridiplantae > Streptophyta > Magnoliopsida > Fabales > Fabaceae > Vicia > Vicia faba. The sequence continues at coordinate 1,071,293,352 of OX451737.1, read as the reverse complement.
CGGAGGGTACTGCTCTTCATCAAAATCTGTCTCGTTGTCGGAGACCACCGGACTAGGGACCTTTACTTCTGCCTGAGAAGGACTCTTGCCAACAGAAGAACCAGCCTCTTCATGCTGCAGAGTATTACCGAACCTTCGGCCCGAGTTGAACAGAACAGTTCTTCTCTTCTTCTTCTTCTCCTTCTTCAGGAGCATAGCCTTCAGTTCTTCTTGGCCTTTAGCCAGACCCTTGATTAATTCTTGGAATTGCGCATTCTGCGCCTGAAGAGCCTTGATTGATGTCTCAGTTGATGCAGATTCGGGATTCATGATGCTGAAATAAACAGCGAAGAACTGTAAGCAACCTGAAAAGAGGAAAAACCTGCTATGCACATGATGTATGAAATGCGTATGCAATGCATTCAAGGGTTCGAAAGTTCAAATTTGTTGTAGACAAAAAGGAACACACATTATCATTAAAGAAATCATTGTTTAATACATCCAGCCTCATGGGCAAAAGTACAAAAATCAAATCAATCCCAGAATACACTGCGCATCCTCTTCGGAGCTATGTAGGTGTTGAGATTCCTCTCCTCATGCAACAGGCGGGTGAGCTCCAAGACCTTCTTTTCACTGGCCTGCAGACTAGTCTCAAGAGAGTTCCGTTCTTCCTTAAGCTGGATCCAACTCTTCTGCATCTCTTCCCAGGATGTGGGCATATCAGGGTGCTGAATAATGTGGGACACTTCCCCTTCCAAGGCTGGTTCTTTGATTACGGGGAGCATGTGAGGATAAGGCATCACTAACTTCTGAGAGCGGGCGCGTACCCACTTGAGATAGGGTTCCAATGGGATGGAGTTCCTGTGCCCCAGTGTTTTGCTGTCTATCCTACTGGGCATCCTCCAGGCTCTGATAAATCTCTGACGAAGTCCTTGAGTATCGTTGTCGAAGTCAAAAACTATGTCGGGAATTAACATGTCATGAGGACCATCCCTCCGAGCATAACCAAACTGTCTCCAAGCCAGGCATGGGCTATAAGTAATACCTCCTCTGATTCCAAGTAAAGGAACATTAGGGTACTCCCCGCAACGATCAATGATAGTGACGTCTTCTCTGGACCTAGGACACCAATGTATATCTGCATGTGTAAGAGTCATCAACCGTTGTGACCATCTCAAACCCCGCTCATTCTTCAAGACTGATTGTGGAAGGTGCGAAATAAACCACCTTCCCAGGAGAGGAGTGCAACACATAAGGACACCTCTTTTTCTCATGGTTCGAGTGTAACATGAGTGAAGGATGTCCCCCAGCAATGTAGGTATGGGATTCCTGGACATAAAGATCTGAACAACACTGATATCAATAAGCTGATCTGGGTTAGGAAACAACACCAAACCATAAACAAGAAGGGCCACAACCTCTTCAAAAGCTTGCAAGTCAAGGGAGTTCCAACATTCAAGGGCTTTTTCAAACAGAAACCTGGCTAAGAACCCTTTGATACCACTTCTAACTTCCCAATGTCCCTTGAGGTCAGATGACTGTAGGTGCAAGGCTTTAGCAATCTCTTCCAGCTTAGGTTCCTTTTCTGTATCGTTGAAGGGTAGCTGATCAAGGATAGGGATCTTCAGGAGCCGGGAGAACTCCTCCAGTGTAGGTACCAACTGATAGTCCAAGAAGGTAAAGCAGTGATGCAGAGGGTCATAGAATTGGAACAAGACCTTTATCATATCTTCCTCAATGTTGGTGTTGACCAAGCTGATGAGGCTTCCATGCCTTTCACTGAATGAAGAGTTCTCGGGAATCCTGGATATAAGCTCCTTAAGCTGAGGAGGTACCCTTACAAGACTGATTTGAATTGTCTTTCTACGAACAGTTTCCATGTCCTACAAAACAAGAACAAAGATGAAAATTCGAACCCCTGAAATGGTTAGTCAATGCATATGATGCTGGATGATGTCATGATGCTATGATTAAACACACCACAGATATTTACAAAGACAAACATGTAAGGCACACAAGGCACACAAGACAAGCCCTTAAGGTTTAAGGCCAGCATGGGGTCTGGGTAGTACCCTCTTGAAGTTGGTGGGTTCAACCTGTCCTAATCAAAGTAGTCGGTTTCTAAGGTTCCCAATATCACGGGATTGCTTTCATTGTTCATCGTTTCGATTTAGCCACTGAACTGGCGACCGAAATATTCCAGGAAAGCAACCCTCAATTGAGTGTAGTATTGAGTATCAACCAACCTCGGACTGCACCAAAGTCAGTTATCTCACTACCCTAAAGAGGCCAAGATAGTTCAATTAAGGTTCCTAAGGTCTGTTGATGCTTCACGACACCACGCGGAGGCCCCGTACTCTCCTTGACTGAACTCAAGGGTTACCGGTACACACCAAAGTGCCACATCAACATAGCAGACTGTTTCAACCATGTCGGTATACCCCGCACAGTTCCCTCACAGCCTTGTTGCTACTTTCTAAGAAGGTATCCCCCAGATCCGGGTTAGGATCTATAGAACTCCCAAGCAACCCACAATTTAAAGCACACAAGGAAAACAATTGAAAACACAGTTATGAACTAGCCCTAAGGTACACCTCACTTTAAGAGTGTCCCCAGCAGAGTCGCCAGTTCTGTGATCGGTGGATCTGGAGCTGACTGTTTAAAGCTGGTTCGCGAAATGTCGCGAAAGCAAGAGTCGCCACCGTCTTTTATTTTCTCCAATATGGAAAGGACAAAAGCACAGAAAAATTCCTTAAAGAGATTGCTCTCGGTTCGGGAGGTAGGTTATAGAAAGGGAAGGTGTTAGCACCCTTTCTATCCATGGTTATCCATGGGCTCTTAGATACTTGCTCATTGTGTTTTCAAAATTGTTTGTTTGCTTTTCAAGGTGGGTTTTAAAAAGTTTCTTTGAAAAATTTCAGTTCGACTCGTACGTCAGAGTGTTTGAAAAATTTGCTTTGAAAGCTTTTGAAAAGTGTTGGTGCGAAAAGATTTTTTGTTTGTTTTGAAGAGAGCAAGTATCTACAAGAACCTACCTACCCTAAGGAATTCGTCTGTGTAAATGTCTTTTAAAGTAGTGCCATCCCACCATTGAGAGGTAGGTAGCACCACCGTTGGAGGTGTTCGGGTCAATTCGAGTTTGTAGGGACATGGTGATCACCAGAGCAATGGGAAGACACCTTAGAAGCTACCCTCATGCCAGGTTCCCGGATCATGAGGACTTACTAAGACATCCTCTACTCGACGACCACCTTTCGAAAGGCAAGGCAACAGTGAGGTGTACCCTAGGGGTGGTGTGTGCGATTTGTGTGTCGTTTTCATTGATATTTGTCTTGTCATGTTTGAGTGATCTACGCTTGATTTTATTATGTCCATTCATTCTTGCATGCTTATTTAACAATATTTGCGGAAAAGTAAATTCTAAGGCTATTACAAATGGCGCGGGTCCACATCGCCAAAATTAAACCGGACCCGATTTGACAGAAAAATAAATAAGGCAAAAGAAATAAAAGTGCGAGAAGTTTAAGTTACAACGCTTTGGGAGAGATACATAATTATTTAAGCAATAAAAATAAATGCGCGAAATTAAATAATTAAAAATATGGGCGTTGGACCCTTTTGCAAAATTAAAATTAAAATTAAATGAAAATGTTTTTGGGATTTTTTGTGTTTTTTAAGATTTAATAGAAAAAAAGAATTAATTAACATTAACTAACCCTAATTCTAATGGTTTTTTAAGTTTGTTATGAAAATATTAAAATATAACCTAAATTAAACCTAAGTTAATTTACATGCATTTTTAATTTATGAAAATAAATAAAATAAATATTATTATTGTAAAAAAGGGAAATTAAAAGGAATAAAATTAACAATTAAACCTAAATTCTATATTTTTGGATTTTTAGTTATTAAAAAAAAGAATTAAAGTTGTAACCTAATTAAAACTAAATATTTACATGTGAAAATACTTATAAAAACAATTAAAATAAATATTACATTTTTGCTCTTTTTTCTGATTTTTGGCATTTTATAATTTGTAAAGAAAAAAAAAATAATTAATTAAAACAAGTAAAGAAAATATAATAGCAATTAAAAATAAAATAAGAAAAATATGGAGAAGGCAAACCAGGGGGGGTTCAGGCCCCAAAGTGGAGGTCTTAGTGAGAAATTCTGGCCCATTAAGCTTGAAATTGTTTGACTTTCCCAGGCCACGTATGCGCGTGTTGACTAGTCCTCATGATGTTCTTTAATTCTGAGCCCTTGATCTGGACTCATTAAACACGTGGCTGGCTTGATATGGCGAGTGTATGGTAGCCTTAACTTTGGGCGCTGCATATGAAAATCATGGGAAAAATATTATTGAGAATAGTACAGACCTGGGACTCGAACCCAGGTCTTGAACGCTACAAGCATAGGTACCTGCCACTGAGCCAGTTTGATTACGTTTAATATATAATATCAAATAAATAATATAAAAGAAAAGCTATATTAGTGGGAGTCAGCGCGCGAAAGTTTGAATCCGCCTATCACGTTTTGACAACGCCTCGTCCTCTTCATCGTCCCTGTAACATAAAGCTTTAGGCAACAGTTTTGCACGCGTTGTATTAGGCCGTTTTGGAGAAAATAGCGAATAGCTCAATTCTAAATATAAATTAGGCGCGAGGGTTGGGATTTCTTCGTCTGGACGTGCTCATGCCAATGGTATTACTCCTGAGTCCTAATTTTGCCTTGGGTAAAAAACCCCAATTTAGAGCTCTGCAAACCCTAAAACGTAATCATGGCATAATCGTGTGTATGGCGTAAAAATGAAATTAAAGGCATTGGTTAGCATAAGAAACTCACAACAAACATGAATCAATAAATAAAAATGGCAAAGGATGCATAAATCATGATGCACAGTTCTGAATTTTTCTCTTTGCAGTTCGAGTCATAGATACCAATTCTTGGAGTTTTGATGGTGGTTAATGAGTGAGAATCGTTCAGTGAGACTTGAGGATGCTATTGGGATCGTTGTTGTGCCTTGAATCGCCTCCTAAAGTTGATTTCAGATTTTTGTTCTTAAGCCAAATTTTCAAGTTTTTATCTTGTTCTTCTGCGCAGCTTTCAGTGTTCTAGGATTAGGTTTTGAATCATGCTTATGTACTGAGGCTATTAGGTCAACAAAACTTGATCAAATCCATGGCAATAATGATTTTGCATATTTGATTTTCTTAAGATCTTTACATATCTTTTTCACATGGTTTTTGTGCAAATTATGATCAATTCAAACCAAATCTTTCCTAATTGGCATATGCACGAAATATTGAGTCTAGAATGTGTATAAAAAGATTTGTTTGGTTCATTTAGATATTTTTCACATATTTATATAATTTAAATGAATTAATATGAATAATAATTCAAATAAATAAATAAAAAATGATAAAATACTTCCCTTTGGGCCAGGTGGTCGTGCATATGCTTGGAATGATGAATCATGGAAGAAAAATGGGCCCATTAGCAAATTTAGGTCATTTGAAGTAATGTTGACTTTTCAAAATATCCAGAAATTTCCCAACTTCCACAAGGCATAACTTGCTCAATTTTTAAGCTTTTCTCATGTTCTTGGACATTTTGGAAAGGTCTTTGAGTCCTCTAACCAATGCCTTTGGTCCCATGTCATTTTGATTTACCAATCTCAAGTTATGGCCTTTGACTTAAAGTCCCTTTTTGTTGACTTTTGAAAATGACCTATAATGTTGAAATTGATAACTTTTTTTGAGAGCATTTCTTGGACTTGAAGTATGAAGATGAGTTGTAGGAAATGTCTTTCTCTTCAAAATGAGCTTTGGATGGAATTTTTCTGATAATCCATGTGAAAGTTATGCCCTGGTCAATTTCAGTTGACTTTTTCAGCTGTCCAAATATAGTAACTTTTGCATCTTGATGATTTTCTGAGCCAAATTTTGAGAATCATGATCAAGCATTGATCAAATGATGTTTGTGGCTTCAAAATGATATGTTGACCAAAAATTTGAACTTTTGACTGTCAAATGACCATTTTGCCCCTACAGTTGACTGTAGTGCAATTTAGGGTTTTGACTGTGCAATTTTGAACTGAATGCCTTGAAACTTGATATGAGGATACTTGACCATCTTTGTAAGCATATGAGACTTGATTGGGCCTTTGAAAACTTCATTTTCTTGATCAGAACCCAAACCCTAGTTTTGACTGTATAGGAGACCTTTGCATTGTGCAACCCTTGGGGAATTTTGCAGCTTGACTTGGCAATTTCTTGAAGAATATGGGAGGTCAAATTTTGGGGTACAACAAACATGTATTCACAAAATCATAACTTGAAATCCATGTATTTATAGGAGAAGTTGTGTTCTACAATGTTTTAGATATCATTGAGATATACAACTTTAATGTTGAAAGTTTCCTTTGAATCATCTTGCATTATGGTGAAAAATTGGCTCAATGTTGTGAAAAAATATGAAGTTTTCAACACTTAGAAAAATTATTAAGTTTAGAAATTTTGAATTTTCAAAATGAAATCTTGACTTTTTGATTTCTTGATGAACAAGTTTCATATTTTGACATGTTTTGATAAATTGTAATCTTTGATACTTGATTTTGACCAAAAAGTCAAAGTTTGACTTTTCAGTGTACAGTTGACTTTTGATCAGTTGATTAAAAATCAACTATCAATCAATTGATCTTGAGGGAAGTTTTGAGTCATGCAATTAGTTAAAAATTATGCAATTGAATCCTTGAGATCATGTCTACAACCAATCAACCATTTGCTAGGTCAAAAATCAGAAATTGCACTTCCTCAGTTAAAACCCTAATTTTGACCATTTCACCCTTTTGATGATCTGATCAAATTTATAGAGGAATTATGGTCCAAACTTGACGAAATGACATATATGAGTTCATAATGTTGACATGGACCAAAAATTATGAAGTTTGACTGTAAATTGACCATAGTTGACTTTTTCCCCAATATAGTTGATTTTTAGGTCAATTGATCAATTGACTGAGCAAAAATGTGATCCAAGACTTGAAACTTGACATGAGAAATCTTGAGGATCCATAATGATCCATGAAAGTCATATGGGGCATTAAAAGTCCATTTATCCTTGTGCAATCTCAAACCTTAATTTTCAGTCATTGGTGCTTAAGGAGGTGTCTTGAGCTGATTAACCCTAGTGCAGTCTTGAACCAAAGGAGATCTTGTGGGAGATTACTTGATAAATTAGAGGGAAAATTTTGGGGTACAATAGCTGCCCCTGTTCAATCTTCTTAAACCTGAAGAGTTAGATTGGCGGATCCGCCATTCGTGACTTGAAGGTGAAATATGATTGAACACTAGAGTGCCCAGAAATTTGCACTCAAACATGGATTGTGAATGGTATTATAGATTCCATTTGGAGGAATGTTGGTAAATACTGGAAGCAGTATCGACACAAATCTCTTGTCGATTTATACTAAAACTTGATGTTTTACTTGTGAGAAAAATAGTTAGTAAAATACAGATGTATGCATGATGTTCACCAGATGTGATATTATGCTAGATGCATTTTGTATGTACATGCTATGATGTATGAATGTGAGATGTACGTTTTTGTCCGGGAAAATAAATCCCTGACTGTTGCTGAGGAATTTTGGGAAGTTGACTCCCGGATTTCCTTTGGGGATGAAGAATATGCATATCTTCAAACTTTGTTGAAAGGATGCTTCTGGTGGGGAATATCTCTTGAATGTAAGCTATTATCTGGTCGGATCCAGGCTTCACAATTTGCTTAGGATGAAGTAGTCAACTGTTATCTGGTCGGGTCCGCGCTTCACAGTAACTTACTAGGGAAGAAATAAATAAACAGTTATCTGGTCGGATCCAGGCTTTGCAGTAACTTGAAGTGGTAACTACTATCTGGTCGGGTCCAGGTTTCATGGTTTTTTGGAAAGTTGTACTATTATCTGGTCGGGTCCAGGCTTCACAGTGTCTCTCTGGGGATCGTAGTTAATTATCATCTGGTCAGGCTCCAGGTTTCACAATAACTTGCTTGAAAAGTAACATCTAGTCGGGTCCAGGCTTTGAGGATTTTTGAGGTTGATGAGGTTAATTGTTATCTGGTCGGGTCCAGGTTTCACAATAAACTGTTTGGGGATTTGGTTGTTATCTGGTCGGGTCCCAGGTTTCACAACGAATTTCTGAGAGTAATTGCTATCTGGTCGGATCCAGGCTTCACAATAACTTGTTGGGGTAGAGGCAAACTCTACTGGGGAAAAGAAGTTAAACCTTGGTCTGGTTGAGTACAGGTTCTTCTATGTTTTGAAGAGTTAAACTATTATCTGGTCGGGTCTAGGCTTCATAGAATTTGAAAGATTACACTATTATCTGGTCGGATCCAGTCTTCATAGTGGCTTGAGAAGTTGACTACTATCTGGTCGGGTCCAGGCTTCATAGTAGTTTGAAAGTTGTACTAATATCTGGTCGAGTCCAGGCTTCATAGTAGCTTTTGGAGATAGTAAAGGTTTTGTTGATGACTTTACTGGGGATCAGGGATTGTGGCCCTATGATTTGTAATAGTCTGAAAGGCAAACTTAAGCTAGGGAATATAGCCTCAGTCGTGGAGGACAGGCTCAGCTTGGGGAGGTATATTCAGTTGGGGGTAACAAGCTCAGCTGGAGAAGATAGACCGGTCTGGGGAATTTTGTACCCAGATAGGGAGTTATACTACTCGTTGTTTGTTGGGGAAATAAATCCTATTGATGAATACTTGATGAACTGTTGACAAGGCGAGTTCTTTGAGGAAGAGATCCACGAGGCTTCTACTTGTAGGATCAACTTTGTTGGGGAGAGAGCTGCCAAGAGATTGAGACTCTGGCTGGAGATTGGTCTATTGTAGCCGATCTACGGGGGATAATGTTAATGAAATAACTCTATGGGGATATCCCAATATACATTAAAGATATGTTTGTTGCTGCATAGTAGGTCACATGTGCCAAACAGTTTTAATTGTGTTCATATGCATATGTTCGTTCAATTTTAGTCATTGGACAATTTTGCATTTAAAACAAAAACAGAAATTTTGCACTTCAAAGTATATTTGTATTGATATTTTGCCCATGAATAGGCATTTTGTACAAAGAGACGGAGATCCTAGTAAGAGGAAATCGTCGAAAGGGAAACAAAATTGAAAACAAAAACAAATAGCCATGTGAAATGATCTCATTACCTTCCAACTCTACTATTGCCTCAATGTCTTCGAATGCCCCTTGTCGTTGATAGAAATTGATTGGATTGATCTTGGACCGTTTGAACTCGGCCCTTGTTGATAAAGTTGACTGTGGTGAATCCACGGGACATATTCATATGCTTTCAATCCTTAACTTTTTCCTGGACCGCCCTTTCGGGTTTTCAGCCTACCAGGATACCCATTTTTTCCCAAGTCGCCCTTTCGGGTTTTCAACTTGCCGGATGTACAATTATTTTGCATATATCCCTAATTTTTTCCCAAACTTTTTGGTTTGTCGGGATGCCCTTATTTTGCCTAGGTGTGTCAACCTAGCGGGTCTCTTATGCATAGTATTTTTTAACTATGTTCGCGTTTATAGGATGTGGGAAGTCTTCGCCATCCATGGTAGTCAGCATCATGGCACCGCCAGAGAACACTCTCTTGAAAACAAATGACCCTTCATAGGTGGGAGTCCATTTGCCTCTGGGGTCACCTTGTGGTAGAATGATGTGTTTTATCACCAAGTCACCAGCTTGATATACTCGAGGCTTGATCTTTTTATTGAAAGCCTTGATCATCCGTTTTTGGTACGTCTGACCATGACAAACAGCATCCAATCGCTTCTCATCGATCAAGTTCAGCTGATCCAATCTCGTTTGAATCCACTCGTCTTTGCCTAGGCCTGCCTCATTCATAATTCTCAGCGAGGGAATCTAAACTTCCACTGGCAGAACAACTTCCATGCCATATACTAGAGAAAAGGGAGTCACCCCAGTTGATGTTATAGCTGAAGTGTGGTAGCCGTGGAGAGCAAATGGTAACATCTCATGCCAATCCTTATATGTTACTACCATTTTCTGCATAATCTTCTTGATATTTCTGTTGGCCGCTTCGACTGCGCCATTCATTTTCGGTCTATATGGAGAAGAATTGTGACGCTTGATCTTAAACTGAGTGCAAAGCTCAGTAATCATAGCATTGTTGGGGTTAGTCCCATTGTCGGTGATAATCCTTTCGGGGATACCATATCGGCAAATGAGGTTGTGTATGATGAATCTGGCTACCGCATTCTTGGTGACTGAGGCAAAAGAGGCGGCTTCAACCCACTTGGTGAAATAATCAATAGCGACCAAAATGAAACGATGTACATTGGAAGCGGTTGGCTTGATTTCTCCAATCATATAAATGCCCCACAATGCAAATGGCCACGGAGCAGTCATGACTTTCATAAGGATAGGAGGCACATGGACCTTGTCAGCATAGATTTGACATTTGTGACAAGTCCTAGAGTGTTGATGGCAATTAATCTCCATTGTTGACCAATAATAGCCAGCTCTTAATATTTTCTTAGCCATCGTATTTCCACTTGAGTGAGTACCAAAGAGACCATCGTGCATGTCTTTCATGATTTCCTTTGCCTCCTTCTTGTCCACACATCAGAGTAGAGTAGTGTCATGATTGTGTTTGTATAATATCACATTGCTTAGGAAGAATTTGGCTGCAAATCTTCGTAAGAAATTTCTGTCATTGATGGATGCTCCCTCGGGATACTCTTTTGCTTCAAGGTATCTCATCACCTCATGGTACCATGGCTTTTCCGCGTCAGTGTCAAGTTCATAGCAATGTGCAGGTTCATCGAATATTTCAATCGTAATCATAGGGGCCTCGTTATCCCATCTGACCTTGAACATTGAAGACATGGTGGCCAAAGCATCGGCTGACTGATTTTCTTCCCTATGGAAGTGTTCAAAGGTGATATCTTTGAAGTAAGGAATTAGGGATAACACAAGTTCCTCGTAAGGTATGAGATTAGGGTGTTTAGTGTCCCAATCTCCTTTTACTTGGCTGATCACTAGAGCAGAATCCCCAAACACATTCAAATGCTTGATCCTCAAGTCAATGGCAGCTTTCAGACCCAAAATGCGTGCTTTGTACTCAGCCATATTTTTCGTGCAATCGAAGCATAGTCTGGCCGTGAAAGGAGTGTGGCAACCTTCACGAGAGATGATCACATCACCAATTCCGTTACCCTAGGCGTTGGAAGCCCCATCGAATACCATAGTCCATCGGGATCCTTGTTCAGGTCCGTCATACGGTCCAAGTTTCACACAGTTGGTCACCAGCATGATGTTCTCATCAGGGAAGTCAAAGTTCATTGACTGATAATCATCCATGGCTTGATGGGCCAAATGATCAGCTAGTATGCTTCCTTTGATGGCCTTTTGTGTAGTGTATTGAATGTCGTACTCAGTCAAGATCATTTTCCATCTGGCTATCCATCTGGAAAGGGAAGGTTTCTCGAAAATGTACTTGATTGGGTCCATCTTAGAAATCAACAGAGTTGTATGAGTCAGCATATATTGTCTTATCCCGCGAGCAGCGCATGTCAGAGTGCAGCAAGTTTTCTCGAGCAGTGAATATCTGGTTTCACAGTCGGTAAACTTTTTGCTCAAGTAGTAAATAGCATGCTATTTTCGGCCAGACTCGTCATGTTGGCCCAAAACACACCCCATAGAGTTCTCTAGTACTGTCAAGTACATGGTCAAGGGTCTTCCTTCAACTGGAGGCATGAGAATAGGAGGCTCTTGTAGATATTCTTTGATTTTGTCAAAGGCATCTTGGCATTCATCATTTCATCTGACTACCTGATCTTTCTTCAAGAGTTTGAAGATTGGCTCACAAGTAGAAGTCAAGTGTGATATGAAGCGGGCGATGTAATTAGACGACCCAAGAATCCTCTAACTTCCTTTTCAGAATGAGGGACTGGCATTTCTTGGATAGCCTTTACCTTGGCAGGATCAACTTCAATGCCTTTATTGCTGACAACAAAACATAGAATCTTTCTAGATCATACTCCAAACGTGCACTTATTAGGGTTTAACCTCAGCTTGTACTTCTTCAGCCTTTCGAATAGTTTGTACAGGTGATCGAGATATTCTTCTTAAGTTTGTGATTTGGAAATCATATCTTCCACATAAACCTCTATTTCATGATGAATCATATCATGAAATAGAGATACCATAGCTCTCTGATATGTTGCCCCTGCATTCTTCAACCCGAACGACATGACCTTATAGCAAAAGGTGCCCCATTGCATAACGAACGTAGTCTTCTCCATATCTTTGGGAGCCATCCTTATCTGATTATAGCCGGAGAAACCGTCCATAAAAGAGAAGACTTTATGCTGAGCAATATTATCGACCAAGACGTTAATGTGTGGTAGAGGGGAGTCATCCTTGGGGCTTGCCCTATTCAGATCCCTATAGTCTACGCACATGCGAACTTTTCCGTCTTTCTTCGGCACTGGCACCACAATAGAAACCCATTAGGGATAGGATGTCACCGCTAGGAACCCTGCATCAAATTGTTTCATCACCTCAGCTTTGATTTTTTCATACATATCAGGCCTCATGTGACGAACCTTTTGTTTGAAAGGAGGGCATTCTTCTTTTGTCGGTAGACAATGAACTACGATGTCGGTATCCAACCCAGGCATATCTTCATAAGATCAAGCAAATACTTCCACATAATCATTCAACATCTGAACCAACCTTCTCTTGACACTTCTTTCCAGATTAGTGCCGATCTTGATTTCCTTCTTATCTGGCTCAGTACTCAGATTAATGACTTCAACTGACTCTTCGTGTGGTTGAACAACTTTTTCCTCTTGTAATAGAAGTCTGGCTAGTTCTCCTGGTATTTCACAATCTTCCTCGCCTTCGTCTTTGGCTTGGTTGATTGGACATTCGAAGTTATAGTCGGCAATAGTAGAGTCATTGGCAATAGGATCCAGAGTGGATGAGGACCTTCAAGAATGTGTGTGTGTGTGTGTGTGTGTGCATGTAAGATACATGGCTATTTTTTTTGAAAAATGTATTTGAAAGAAAATAAAGACAATGAACACAAATATTTGAATGCAAAAGAGTCCAATTTACTGAATGACCATATGATTAGATGAACATAAATAAAACCCTTGACAAATGGACCAAAGTGCCTCGGACCAGGAACATGGCTTAAAAGTCATTGTTGAATATTACAGACAAAATGTTCTTGAATTGAAAGAAAAGCAATAACAAGTAGATTACTCCTCAATGAAGGAGATGGGCACAAAGTCCTTTGCATGCCAATTCTTCAACTTCGTTGTAGTTGGATACACCCATTCTTCAAATGCAGCTTCTTCATCAGAATCACCCACGGCGTTGACTTCATGGTTTCCAATGCAGAGAGGTGGTTTTCCAGCGCGAGCACGCCTCACTTACTTCCGAGCTTTGACGGTGAAGCCCAAACCAAACTTGTCCGCTTTAAATGGGATATCGAGGATTTGCCCCCAAGTATCACAGTTTCCTTCTTCAATTGTCGCACGGCCATCTTTGACTGAAACCATCTTTGGCACAACCTTAACAGCTTCAGACTCATCAGAGGAACATTTGGTAGCAGCAATCATTGGTTGTACAACCTCAAGGGCTTGACACTGGGTCTCAATGAATTCTCCATCCATCTCTATGTATTTGAACGGGTTAAGGTGGCTTACCATAAACTCTTCTTCTGCACATACGGTGACTATTCTTCCCTTGGCATGATATTTGAGTTTCTGATGGAGAGTTGAGGTTACTGCCCCAACTTTATGGATCCATGGGCATCCTAACAGACAAGAATAGGCAGGACGAATATCCATAATGTAGAAGGTGGAGTTGAAGATTTGGGAGTCCACTTTGATTGGAAGATCTACCTCCCCATGAATTGTCCTCTTTGATCCATCAAATGCCCTTACAATGATATCACTTGGCTTCAAGACTAAACCTTTACAGTCTAGACGGTCTAACACCCCATTGGGTAATACATTTAGAGAAGAACCAGTGTCGACTAGCACATGTGCTAAGGTAGTCCCTTTGCACTCGACAGAAACATGTAAAGATTTATTGTAGTTCTTCCCAAGCGGTGTTAGGTCAGCATCTGAAAATCCCAAGCCATTATCAGCTGTCAGGCTAGCCACGCAATTCTCAAATTGGTCCGTTGTTGTCTCATGGGGGACATGATCCTTTTTCAGGAATTTAATTAATGTCCGAGCATGGGCATCGGAACAAAGCAACAATGACTACATTGAAATCTTAGAAGGGATTTGTCCCAACTGTTCCACAATCTTGAAGTCACTTCTTTTTATTATCTTCAAGATCTCGTCTATCCCACGAGCGGAGGGTTCTTCATCAGAAACGTCCTTGGAGGGTATTTCAGTTACAACCGGCTCAATAACTTTTTCCTTCCCTCTTGTATCGATACTTGGATTGGCAGCAGAATGCGAATGGGTGCTGTTGTACCCCAAAATTTGCCCTCCCATATTTTCAAAGATTTGCAAAGTCAAGCTTCAAAAGTTCCCCAAGGGTTGCACAGTCAAGAGCCTCCTAAGCAGTCAAAATTAGGGTTTGTGTTCTGATCAAGAAAATGAAGTTTCAAAGGGCCCAATCAAGTATCACAAGCCTACAAATATGGTCAAGCATCCTCATATCAAGTTTCAAGGCTTTCAGCACAAAATTGCATAGTCAAAACCCTAATTGCTCAACAGTCAACTGCAGGGGCAAAATGGTCATTTGGCAGTCAAAAGTTCAAATTTTTGGTCAACATATCATTTTGAAGCCACAAACATCATTTGATCAATGCTTGATCATGATTCTCAAAGTTTGGCTCAAAAATCATCAAGATGCAAAAGTTTCCTTATTTGGACAACTGAAAAAGTCAACTGTAAATTGACCAAGGCATAACTTTCACATGGATTATCAGAAAAATTCCATCCAAAGCTCATTTTGAAGAGAAAGACATTTCCTACAACTCATCTTCATACTTCAAGTCCAAGAAATGCTCTCACAAAAAGTTATCAATTTCAACATTATAGGTCCTTTTCAAAAGTCAACAAAAAGGGACTTTAAGTCAAAGGCCATAACTTTAGATTGGTAACTCAAAATGACATGGGACCAAAGGCATTGGTTAGAGGACTCAAAGACCTTTCCAAAATGTCCAAGAACATGAGAAAAGCTTAACAATTGAGCAAGTTATGCCTTGTGGAAGTTGGAAAATTTTTGGATATTTTCAAAAGTCAACATTGGTTCAAATGACCTAAAATTGCTAATGGGCCCATTTTTCTTCCATAATTCATCATCCATGGCATGTGCACGACCACTTGGCCCAAAGGGAAGTATTTCTTCATTTTTTATTTATTTATTTGAATTTTTATTTATAATAATTCATTTAAATCAAATTAAATATATGAAAAATGCTTAACCTAATTTTTTCAATCTTTTTGTGCACATTATATCATCAATAATTCGTGCATATCCCAATATGGAAAGATTTGGATTGATTGGATCATGATTTGTACAAAAGCACATGGAAAATATTTGAAAAATAATGCTTGGAAATCAAATCTTCAAAGCCATGAATACAAAAGATCTTGATCAATTTTGTTAACCTAATTTGTTCATTACATAAGCCTAAACATAACCCTAATGCTTTGGACCATTGAAGCTGCGCAGAAGCCATTGATCAAACTTGGAAAAATTTGCAAAAAACTCAATACTGAAAACTGACTTGCAAGGCGATTCAAGCCTCCAAACCTATCTCATTAGCTTCCTCAAGCATCCTTGAACGATTCCCAATCAAAAACAGTCATCCAAACCTCAAGAATCATTGTACAGAATCAAAATTTTTCTCATAAAATTGCATACTCGTATCTTAATTTTGAGGCATTTTCATGACATTTAGTTTAGGTATTCTTACTAAACGATGCATTCTGATGCTTACCATGTGAATTAATTGCGTTTTTATGCATTGTGTACAAATATGCCATTGTTGTATTTTAGGGTTTGCAGGACCTCAAATTAGGGGTTTCAAGATGAGGCAAAATTAGAACACCACAGGGCCATGGTTGTGATCAGCTTGTCTGGACGAAGAAGAAGCCATGCTCGCGCTCAATTTATGAGCGTCACAGGGCTAGTCGCTATTTTTTAGAAGCTAGCCTAAAAGAACGCGTAGAAAAACGTTGCCTAATGTATTTGTGTTTCAGGAACATGAAGAAGATGAACTCGTGGCAAGATGTGATAAGCTGGTTTAAATTTCGCGCGCAGAGGCCCCCACTAACGCTTGTTTTATTTATTATATTTGTTGTTTATTATATATTAACATGTGCAAATTGGTTCAGCTGGCAAGCGTTGTGTGTGTTAACGTCCAAGACCTGGGTTCGAGCCCCAGGTCTTCATACTTTCCATATATTATTTTGCAATTCATCCCATGCAGGCTCAACATCAAAGCATACCATACACTGCCAAATCAAGCGTGCCACGTCCATCTCAAGATCAATCAAAAGGCCAAGAATTGAAGTACATGATAAGTCCCAGTCAATGCATCACATACTAATGCCCAAAGTCAAACGGACCAATGTCTTAATGGGCCTGAATTTCCAAAGAATCACCTCCTATTTGGGGTCTGAACCCCCTAGGTTTGCTATGTTTTTTTATTTATTTATTAATTCTATTTTTCTTTTAACTATTATTTGTTTAGTTAATTAATTATTTTCACAAAATATAAAATATCATAAAAAATCAGAAAAGAGTTAAAACAATAAATAATTTTTATTTTCTTAAATAAATTTGCATGTAATTAAACTTAGTTTTAAATTAGGTTGTAATTTTAATTCTTTTCATAATAAAATCTAAAAAAAACATAGAGTTAGGTTTAATTAATAATTTCATCCTTTTTATTTTTCTTTCATAAATAATTAAATAATTGAATATTTATTTTTTATAATTAAATCTTGCATATAAAAATTAGGGTTAATTTAGGTTAAAAAACTTCAATATTTTTTTTAATAGATTAAAAATAATTAGGATTAGGGTTTGCATCTTATTTTCATTTCAATTAATTCCTTTTTCATATTAAATCCTAAAATACTAAAAAATACCAAAAAAACATCTCCTTTCTTTTTTAATTAATTAATTTCATCGTTTAATTTTAATTTTGCAAAAAGGGTCCAACGCCCTCGTTTCGATTTAATTCTTATGCGCGTATTTATTTTATTTCTGCATAATTTTTATGTACTTCTCCCAAAGCCTTGTAAATAATTGCTCGCACCTTTAATTCCTTATTTCCTTTTACTTTATTTATTTTCTGTCGAATCGGGTTCGAGAAACTTTTGGCGATGTGGACCCGCGCCTTTTGTAATAGCTTTAGATCTTTACTTTCCCGCAAATATTTTAACTATTAACAAATGGCATGAAAGAATGTATGGACAAAATAAAAACAAGCGTAGAACACCAATAACATGACAAGATAAATGCAAATGAAAACGACACACAAATCACACACCACCCCTAGGGTACGCCTCACTGTTGCCTTGCCTCGAAAGGTGATCGTCGAGTAGAGGATGTCTTAGTAAGTCCTCATGATCCGGGAACCTGGCATGAGGGTAGCTTCTAAGGTGTCTTCCTATTGCTCCGGTGATCACCATGTCCCGAACCTCGAATTGACCCGAACACCTCCAACGGTGGTGCTACCTACCTCTCAATGGTGGGATGGCACTACTTTAAAGGACATTTACACAGACGAATTCCTTAGGGTAGGTAGACGACTCTAGATACTTGCTCTAAATTTCAAAACAAAACAAAATACTTTTCACACCAACACATTTTCAAAAAGCTTTCGAAAGCAATTTTTCAAACACTCTTGAGGACCGATATAAGAGTCGAACTGAAATTTTCAAAGAAACTTTTTAAAACCCACAGTTGAAAAGCAAACAAACCATTTTTGAAAACACAATGAGCAAGTATCTAAGAGCCCATGGATAACCATGGATAGAAAGGGTGCTAACACCTTCCCTTTCTATAACCTACCTCCCGAACCGAGAGCAATCTCTATAAGGAATTTTTCTGTGCTTTTGTCCTTTCCATTTGGAGAAAATAAAAGACGGTGGCGACTCTTGATTCCGCGACATTTCGCGATCCAGCGTTAAAAAGTCAGTTCCAGATCCACCGATCACAGAACTGGCGACTCTGCTGGGGACTTAACTTAAAGTGAGGTGTACCTTAGGGCTTAGTTCATAACTATGTTTTCAATTGTATTGACTTGTTTGCTTTAAATTTTGTGGGTTGCATGGGAGTTACATAGATCCTAACCCGGATCTGGGGATACCCTGTTTAGGTAGCATAAGCTGTGAGGGACCTGTCCGGCGTATACCGACATGGGTGAAGCAGTGGCTACGTTGGTGTGGCGTCTTGGTCTGTACCGATATCCCTCGTGTTGAAACGGGGAGAATATGGGTCTTCCAGGGAATCATTAAGCACCAACAACCTTAGAACCTTAAATGACACAACTTGGCCATTAGAACAGTAGCAGTATGCTACGCCCATTGAGGCTAAACTCTCGTGATGGTTTTGGCCGCAAGAAAAGATTGTGATGCTGGAGTTATGACCGGTTGAGGGTAGTCAATGATATTGGGATCCTCTAAGAACCCGGTTACTTTGATAGGACAGGTATAAACCAACAAACTGAAAGAGGGTAGTACCTAGACCCCATGCTGGCCTGAACTCTAAGGGTTTCTCTTGTGTGACTTGTGTGCCTTCCAACTTGACTACTTGCATGCTTGTTATCTGACACTTGAGTTTCTTGCAGGTTTTGTTTATAGTCCTTAACTGGGACTCATAACAGGGTTTGCTAAGTTTCTTGCAGGTTTTGTTAATAGTCCTTAATTGGGACTCATGACAGGTTTTACTTGAGTTTCTTGCAGGTTTTGGTTTGCAGTCCTTAATAGGGACTCATAACAGGGTTACCCCATGCATACCATAACATCATACCATTGCATACATCCTAACCCATTTCAAGGATCTCAAGGGCTTGTGATGCAGGTTATGATGAACTAACTGTCCAGCAAGGGGCAAAGGGGATTTATTTTCCTTTAGACAAGGTTGTCAGGGGCTATGTCCCACTGGATATGGTGAGCCTTTGACCCTTGAAGAAGGACTCTCAACAACATGAAGTACCTTCAATCAAGTTACCAGTTTCCAACTCTAACAATTTGTTTACCCCTCGAGGTCCTTGAAATCATCGCATGCATATCATACATATCATTGCATAACAGGTACCCTTTCTCTGCAGGTTGCTGACCTTCTTCGCTGTTTATTTCAGCAGTCTCGTCATGAATCCTGAATCCTCAACCGAGCACACTATCAAGGCCCTCCAGGCTCAGAACGCCCAGTTCCAAGGGCTGATCATGAATCTGACCCAGGGGCAACAAGATCTGAAGGCTCTGCTCTTGAAGAAGGAAAAGAAGAAGAAGAGGACTGTTTTGTTCAGCCCTAGACGCAGATCTGGGAACACACTGCAGGATGAAGCTGAGAGGACAACTCCATCTGTGGGGAAAGGCAGTCATCAAGAGGAAAGGATTCCCAGTCCAGTGGTCTCCGACAATGAGACAGATTTCAACGACGAACAGTACCCTCCGACTGAGGATAGGTACAAACAGTTGGAAAGCCGGCTAAGTGCTATGGAGATACAAAAAGTGCCTGGCCTGGACTTCGAGGATTTAGGTCTGTCTTCTGGGGTAGTGATCCCGCACAAATTCAAGGCACCTGCCTTTGCAAAGTACGACGGGGCATCATGTCCAAAGCTGCATCTCAGGTCATACATGAGGAGGATCCATCCCTACACGGCCGACAGGAACTTATGGATCCACTTTTTCCAGGAAAGTCTTTCAGGGACTCAGCTTGACTGGTTCTATCAACTGAATGGAGCCAACATCCGTACCTGGGAAGACTTAGCCACTGCATTCTACAAGCAGTACCAGTACAATGCCGACCTCGCTCCCACGCGCACTCAGCTTTAGGGGATGTCTATGGGTACGGGTGAAGGTTTCAAAGAATATGCCCAAAAATGGAGGGACCTTGCTGGAAGGGTACAACCACCTCTGACTGACCGCGAACTCGTCGACATGTTCTTGGGGACCCTGTCTGGTCCATTCTTCAACCACCTGATTGGGAATTCCGCTGCTGGGTTTACAGATCTGATCTTGACCGGGGAAAGAATAGAAGCTGGCATCAAGTCAGGGAAAATACATAATGGTGACTCCTCGAACACTGAGAAGAAACAATCCAAAAGAGAATCTAGTGTTGTCAACGCAGTAACTATTGCAAAGCCGGCCGGTACTCCTCAGCGTCACCACCAACAAAGGGAAGAAAGACCTAAGAGGCAATTTACTCCCCTCGGCATGACCTTGTCACAGATATTGCCACAGCTGCTGGAAACCAAGTTGGTAACTCTCATGGATCCCCCGAAGAATCCTAACAGAACACCTTCAAGGTATAATCCCAATGCTCGCTGCGCCTATCATTCCAACAGCCCGGGGCATGCTACAGATGACTGTTGGACTTTGAGAAATAGGGTTCAAGATCTGATTGATGCAAAGGAAGTCCAGCTTGACTCTCCAGAGACTCCCAATGTGACAACTGCTCCCTTGCCAAGACATGGCTAGGATTGGATTTTTTGTTCATTAGAATGTTCAATTTGTAATCTTCTTTCAAATGTTCAAACATTTTGTTTCATGTCAAACATTGTTATTTCATTAATGCATTATGCATGTCTATTTTGAAGTAATCATTTCGTATTCACTAAATGCAAATTATTTTCATATTTTTTCTGATGTCAACTCTTGATCTAAAATTCTAAGCCTCTTGAGGGAGGATGACGAAAACGATACCACGATCTTTACAGTATGCTTTTGAACAGAGCCCGCTGATGAGGTACAGGCATTGTTTCAATCCCTAAACACTGGAGTTATAAGGATGATAATCCCTCGTCAACCCATCTGAGCCAAAGAAGTAGGAGTTTTCCTTTTTGAAATTTAAAACCCTTAATCATAACCTGGGGCAGGGTAGTCTCTCAGTTGATCCAAGTGCATAACAAATGGCACCAAAGAGATCCTTACGAAAAAAAGACAGTGATGGTTCCGAATAATCAATAAAGAAAGGCAGTCATTATCTCAAAAAATAAAAAACCCATTAAGTCAAAACCCATGAAGGAGACTTATAAAACTGGGGCATCCCGCTGATTGTAATCCCAAAAAAGGAAACAGTTCAGGCAAAAAAAGAAAGGGATAACAAAAATCAAAAAGAAAGAGGTCCTACAAACCCTCAGCAAAAAAAAGGAGATGACTTCCTATTCAAATAAACGTTCAACATCCGAATCATCACCGGAAAATCAGAGCAAAGACTCAAACAAGGTCTAACGTATGATCAACTGAGTTTAGGTTTGGAGAACATCACGAAGAGCGGGTGGGTACAAATAAAATTTGAGCCTTTATCCTTTGTTTCTTAAACCGTGAACCGGGCCACGTTATAACCCTTAAAAGTCCTAGCTGAAGCATGGGTTAGTTCGAAAGCATACTGTGACGAAAGGTATCCTGACTCCTTAAGGCTTACTATAAAGAAGGAGTTGACATCACGTTTTACAAACATTCACTTGTTTTATGGAAAAAGAATGCATTTTCAAAATCTGCAAGACAGACATAGGCTTTGCATTTTTAACATAACTTTGTTTGCATATGACTTTTTGTTTGAACAGCAGAAGTTCGCACGACGAATGCCTAATGAACAGAAGTACCTCCAATCAAGGGGCAGACATGAGCATGGTCCATCATCTGGGGCAATCCAATCAAGATTCGGAGAATCTCTCAAAAGTCAAATAGCCTGGGGCAAATCTCCGCATGAGCCAACTGGGGCATTTCAACAACGAATCTTGCCTGGTCGAAAATCTTCTGGCGGCATAACAAAACACTTCTAACAGGGGCAACTCCCTACTTTCTGAGAACAGACATAGTCGGAAAAATACTACGCATAATCAAAGACCCGCTAGGTTGACACACCTAGGCAAAAATAAGGGCTTCCCGGCGAACCAAAAGGGTTCGGGCAAAATGAAGGGATGAAATGAAAAAATCTGTACACTCGGCAAGTCGAAAACCTGAAAAGGGCGGTCCAGGCAAAAGTTAGGGATCAAAAGCGTACGACTATGTCCCAGCATCTTGTCACTCGCCTACCAAAAGAAGATTTGTTAATCGGCAATCACCAAGCACCTCCACAGGTAACATTGGAAACTGGGGCAATAATGAGTTGTCTAAATGATCCGGTTGCTCTGTCCACCGAAGGGCCAAGGTAAGTTCAGCTGAAGAATGCAACCAAGAGCGAACGCGTCTCCCGACTTTATTCAAAGAGTTATTTCCTTAACAGGATATAACTGGGTTATCCTTAGCCAAAAGCCACGGAAAGATCGTCGTCGACACAGTCTTCTTATCCCCAGCGAAGTCTATTAACACTTCCGATACAGCAAAGATATCCCCAGCAAACTATTATCAACAATCCAGCAAAGCATCTCTATCCCCACAGAGTATCGCTCCCCAGCATGGTCGCTAGAGTACATTTCTCCCCGCAGAGTTATTCCATTCGCCAAGTCTATTCCCTCACGGAGTTATCTTCCCCTATCGGTATTATTGCAACTATCATCCCAAGCGGAAGCAAAATCTACCCTTCAACATCAGCCCAGGATTTGACTTCCCGGCATCCGTCAAGGATCTATTTTCCTAGACGCAGATACATTCATAAACATCACATTTTCATACATCATGATACCTGCATATGCGCATCATGTCATACAAATCTCATTTATGTCGTTGCTCGACCCATATCGTGCACCGCATATGACTGACCTTTACTTTTCAGGAAGGATACAATTAAATGATCAGCTATGTCAAAGTAGACAAATTCAGTCAAAGTAGACAAATTCAGTCAAAGTAGACAAATTCAGTCAAAGTAGACAAATTCAGTCAAAATAGACAAATTCAGTCAAAATAGACAAATCCAGTCAAAGAAGACAAGCCCAGTTAAATCCCAAAGGTTTTTCTGATGCCCATCCAGTCAAAGAAGACATGTCCAGTTAATTACTTCCTAAAGTCAAAGAAAACAACCCGTCATTGAAGACATCTCGTCAATACAGACACCCGTCATTAAAGACATCTCGTCATTAAAGACAACTCGCCAAAGAAGGCAAATCCAGTTAAAATTACTTCCACCCGTCGGGATAGACACTCATCGTGATAGACACTCGTCGTTATAGACACTCGTCGTTATAGACACTCGTCGTGATAGACACTCGTCGTGATAGACACTCGTCGTTATAGACACTCGTCGTTATAGACACTCGTCGTTAGAGACACTCGTCGTGATAGACACTCGTCGTTATAGACACTCGTCGTTATAGACACTCATCGTTATAGACACTCGTCGTGATAGACACTCGTCGTGATAGACACTCGTCGTTATAGACACTCGTCGTTATAGACACTCGTCGTTATAGACACTCGTCGTGATAGACACTCGTCGTTATAGACACTCGTCGTTATAGACACTCGTCGTTATAGACACTCGTCGTGATAGACACTCGTCGTGATAGACACTCGTCGTTATAGACACTCATCGTCATAGCCACTCGTCAGTATAGACACTCGTCGTTATAGACACTCATCGTCATAGACACTCGTCGATATAGACACTCGTCGTTATAAACACTCGTCGTCATAGACACTCGTCGTTATAGACCACCCGTCCATGGAAATAACCTGTCAGTAGAGACAATTCACCAACCTTTCTAATTCCAGGCTCGATTCCTGTATCTCGCCAGGGCACGTCTGAAGAATTCGAAGATCCAATTCCTGTAACCAGTCAGGACATATCTACACAAAAGCATCTGAAAATCAGCTCCTGCAACGTGTCAGGTAATCATTTTCTATTTTGCAGGTATACAGGTTCTCGCTAAGGAATCTCTTACGCAATCAACATCCAGATGGCATCTATAAGCCCATCATCCTATTTATCAACCTCTAAATGGCATCTGTAAGCCCATTTCCACCATCACTGCTACTATGTGAGCGCAAATTTCTGGGCACTCTAGTGTTCAATCATCTTCCACCCTCGGATTACGAAAGGCACGTCAGCCAATCTGCATCCTCAGGTCTAAGAAGATTGAACAGGGGCAACTGTTGTACCCCAAAATTTGCCCTCCCATATTTTCAAAGATTTGCAAAGTCAAGCTTCAAAAGTTCCCCAAGGGTTGCACAGTCAAGAGCCTCCTAAGCAGTCAAAATTAGGGTTTGTGTTCTGATCAAGAAAATGAAGTTTCAAAGGGCCCAATCAAGTATCACAAGCCTACAAATATGGTCAAGCATCCTCATATAAAGTTTCAAGGCTTTCAGCACAAAATTGCACAGTCAAAACCCTAATTGCTCAACAGTCAACTGCAGGGGCAAAATGGTCATTTGGCAGTCAAAAGTTCAAATTTTTTGTCAACATATCATTTTGAAGCCACAAACATCATTTGATCAATGCTTGATCATGATTCTCAAAGTTTGGCTCAAAAATCATCAAGATGCAAAAGTTTCCTTATTTGGACAGCTGAAAAAGTCAACTGTAAATTGACCAAGGCATAACTTTCACATGGATTATCAGAAAAATTCCATCCAAATCTCATTTTGAAGAGAAAGACATTTCCTACAACTCATCTTCATACTTCAAGTCCAAGAAATGCTCTCACAAAAAGTTATCAATTTCAACATTATAGGTCCTTTTCAAAAGTCAACAAAAAGGGACTTTAAGTCAAAGGCCATAACTTGAGATTGGTAAATCAAAATGACATGGGACAAAAGGCATTGGTTAGAGGACTCAAAGACCTTTCCAAAATGTCCAAGAACATGAGAAAAGCTTAAAAATTGAGCAAGTTATGCCTTGTGGAAGTTGGAAAATGTTTGGATATTTTCAAAAGTCAACATTGGTTCAAATGACCTAAAATTGCTAATGGGCCCATTTTTCTTCCATAATTCATCATCCATGGCATGTGCACGACCACTTGGCCCAAAGGGAAGTATTTCTTCATTTTTTATTTATTTATTTGAATTTTTATTTATAATAATTCATTTAAATCAAATTAAATATATGAAAAATGCTTAACCTAATTTTTTCAATCTTTTTGTGCACATTATATCATCAATAATTCGTGCATATCCCAATATGGAAAGATTTGGATTGATTGGATCATGATTTGTACAAAAGCACATGGAAAATATTTGAAAAATAATGCTTGGAAATCAAATCTTCAAAGCCATGAATACAAAAGATCTTGATCAATTTTGTTAACCTAATTTGTTCATTACATAAGCCTAAACATAACCCTAATGCTTTGGACCATTGAAGCTGCGCAGAAGCCATTGATCAAACTTGGAAAAATTTGCAAAAAACTCAATACTGAAAACTGACTTGCAAGGCGATTCAAGCCTCCAAACCTATCTCATTAGCTTCCTCAAGCATCCTTGAACGATTCCCAATCAAAAACAGTCATCCAAACCTCAAGAATCATTGTACAGAATCAAAATTTTTCTCATAAAATTGCATACTCATATCTTAATTTTGAGGCATTTTCATGACATTTAGTTTAGGTATTCTTACTAAACGATGCATTCTGATGCTTACCATGTGAATTAATTGCGTTTTTATGCATTGTGTACAAATATGCCATTGTTGTATTTTAGGGTTTGCAGGACCTCAAATTAGGGATTTCAAGATGAGGCAAAATTAGAACACCATAGGGCCATGGTTGTGATCAGCTTGTCTGGACGAAGAAGAAGCCATGCTCGCGCTCAATTTATGAGCGTCACAGGGCTAGTCGCTATTTTTTAGAAGCTAGCCTAAAAGAACGCGTAGAAAAACGTTGCCTAATGTATTTGTGTTTCAGGAACATGAAGAAGATAAACTCGTGGCAAGATGTGATAAGCTGGTTTGAATTTCGTGCGCAGAGGCCCCCACTAACGCTTGTTTTATTTATTATATTTGTTGTTTATTATATATTAACATGTGCAAATTGGTTCAGCTGGCAAGCGTTGTGTGTGTTAACGTCCAAGACCTGGGTTCGAGCCCCAGGTCTTCATACTTTCCATATATTATTTTGCAATTCATATTCCCATGCAGGCTCAACATCAAAGCATACCATACACTGCCAAATCAAGCGTGCCACGTCCATCTCAAGATCAATCAGAAGGCCAAGAATTGAAGCACATGATAAGTCCCAGTCAATGCATCACATACTAATGCCCAAAGTCAAACGGACCAATGTCTTAATGGGCCTGAATTTCCAAAGAATCACCTCCTATTTGGGGTCTGAACCCCTTAGGTTTGCTATGTTTTTTTATTTATTTATTAATTCTATTTTTCTTTTAACTATTATTTGTTTAGTTAATTAATTATTTTCACAAAATATAAAATATCATAAAAAATCAGAAAAGAGTTAAAACAATAAATAATTTTTATTTTCTTAAATAAATTTGCATGTAATTAAACTTAGTTTTAAATTAGGTTGTAATTTTAATTCTTTTCATAATAAAATCTAAAAAAAAACATAGAGTTAGGTTTAATTAATAATTTCATCCTTTTTATTTTTCTTTCATAAATAATTAAATAATTGAATATTTATTTTTTATAATTAAATCTTGCATATAAAAATTAGGGTTAATTTACGTTAAAAAACTTCAATATTTTTTTTAATAGATTAAAAATAATTAGGATTAGGGTTTGCATCTTATTTTCATTTCAATTAATTCCTTTTTCATATTAAATCCTAAAATACTAAAAAATACCAAAAAAACATCTCCTTTCTTTTTTAATTAATTAATTTCATCGTTTAATTTTAATTTTGCAAAAAGGGTCCAACGCCCTCGTTTCGATTTAATTCTTATGCGCGTATTTATTTTATTTCTGCATAATTTTTATGTACTTCTCCCAAAGCCTTGTAAATAATTGCTCGCACCTTTAATTCCTTATTTCCTTTTACTTTATTTATTTTCTGTCGAATCGGGTTCGAGAAACTTTTGGCGATGTGGACCCGCGCCTTTTGTAATAGCTTTAGATCTTTACTTTCCCGCAAATATTTTAACTATTAACAAATGGCATGAAAGAATGTATGGACAAAATAAAAACAAGCGTAGAACACCAATAACATGACAAGATAAATGAAAATGAAAACGACACACAAATCACACACCACCCCTAGGGTACGCCTCACTGTTGCCTTGCCTCGAAAGGTGATCGTCGAGTAGAGGATGTCTTAGTAAGTCCTCATGATCCGGGAACCTGGCATGAGGGTAGCTTCTAAGGTGTCTTCCTATTGCTCCGGTGATCACCATGTCCCGAACCTCGAATTGACCCGAACACCTCCAACGGTGGTGCTACCTACCTCTCAATGGTGGAATGGCACTACTTTAAAGGACATTTACACAGACGAATTCCTTAGGGTAGGTAGACGACTCTAGATACTTGCTCTAAATTTCAAAACAAAACAAAATACTTTTCACACCAACACATTTTCAAAAAGCTTTCGAAAGCAATTTTTCAAACACTCTTGAGGACCGATATAAGAGTCGAACTGAAATTTTCAAAGAAACTTTTTAAAACCCACAGTTGAAAAGCAAACAAACCATTTTTGAAAACACAATGAGCAAGTATCTAAGAGCCCATGGATAACCATGGATAGAAAGGGTGCTAACACCTTCCCTTTCTATAACCTACCTCCCGAACCGAGAGCAATCTCTATAAGGAATTTTTCTGTGCTTTTGTCCTTTCCATTTGGAGAAAATAAAAGACGGTGGCGACTCTTGCTTCCGCGACATTTCGCGATCCAGCGTTAAACAGTCAGTTCCAGATCCACCGATCACAGGTGCCTTTGTAAAAACTGGTGGCGAGATATTGGGTGAAAATATTCTCCCAGTTCTAGTTACTTTGCTTGAGCCAGCTATGTTACTAACATTGTCATCTTTTTCTTCTTCGATCCAAGCGTCTTGTTTAATCCCATGATAAAACACCTCAACACCATAGTTCCATGGTACTGCCTTATTTGAAGAATAGGGAATCGGTCAGGGATTGGTAATTATTAAGGGAATAACAGTGGGTTCATTTTTAATCCTAATAGGACCTTTGGAGGTGATCCTAAGAGGCTTGTTTGAGATGGTAATAATGGAGAGGTCTTCACATTTGTTAATCAAACTTTTGGCAAGTGGGGTTTTCTCAAATAGAATTTTGTGGCTATCCATCAGGCGTTGAATGCCTTTCTTCAGCCCTTCACATCTATTGAGTTGTTTTGTACAACACACACAGTCTTTTACACAACCAAGGAAAATCCCAGTTTTCAACAGGTTCTTTTTGATAATATTCAGCGGAGTAGTCAATTCTTCAACGGAGGCAACAAAAATTATATCTTCAATAACATTAACACCCTTGTCATGCTTCGGCATTGGAGCGGTGATTACATTCGGAGTTAGAGGAGGATCAAACTCAATAGTTTTTTTATCGATCAAATCCTGAATTTTGTTCTTCAAGGACCAGCACTGGTCAGTCTCATGCTCGGGGCTGCTTGAATGGTAAGCACATTTAGCGCTTGAATTATACTTTGGTGACGAGGTATCAAGGTTGGCAGGAGGGTCGTGCAATGTCACCAAATTAGCCTTTAGAAAATGTTGTAAGGCTTGAGACAATGACATGCCTAACCTCGTAAATTGTCTTCTCGGAGTTTCAAAACGTTGATGATTTGCAGATGGTCTTGGAGTAGGAGTTGGATTGGAGATTCGGACAGCATTTACAGACGGATGATCATTCTTCTTGGTACAGGCCCTTGCCCCGTACACAACATTGACTTCCTTCTTTGAAGCAAAAGGTTTCTTGACAGGATTGGAAGTGGAGGTAGATGCCACAGAGATCTTCCCACTTTTAATGCTGCTTTCAACTCTTTCACCGATTAAGATTAATTCGGTGAAACCAGAAGAAGAGCAGCCAACCAAAAGATTAAAGAAGGGACCAGATAAAGTGCCCATGAACATGTCAATGTGCTCCCTATCAGTCAAGGGTGGTTGAACCCTACTAGCAAAGTCTCTCCACTTTTGCGCATATTCCTTAAATCCTTCATTCTTTCCCATGGTCATATCTTGCAACTGAACCCTTGTTGGCGCCAAGTCGGTGTTATACTGATACTGGTGGTAGAATGCAGTAGCTAAGTCTTCCTAGGTATTGATACGGGAACCATCCAACTGATAAAACCATTCAAGTTGCATTCTAGCCAAGCTCTCTTGGAAAAAATGAACCCATAGCTTCTTATCAGTAGTGTGCGGCTGTATCTTGTGCACATAAGATTTCAAATGGAGTTTTGGACAAGAAACTCCATCATACTTTGTAAAGACTTGTATTTTGAATTTGTGGGGGATGACTACCCCAGAGATCAAACCCAAATCATCAAAATCTAAATTGGGGACGGCTTGGATTTCAACAGCCTTTAATATGTCTTCTAACTGCTTGTATTTGATATCGGCAGGTGGATACTGCTCGTCGAAATAATTATCATCAGATACTTGATCATTAACACAGTCAGCCTGAGTACTCTTGACCTCACCAATCTGGTTCTCATCCTCTTCAGATGAGTCTCCTCCTACTGGGATCTGACGGACTATCTCCTTGAACCTTCTACCCATGTTGAGTAGAGCTTTCTTCTTAGGCTTCTTCTTAACTACCAGCAATGCCATCATGTCTTGCTGCCCCTTGGCTAGGGCCAGTAGAGTCTCTTGGAATTGAGAGTTTTATGCCTGGAAATCCTTCACAGTTTTCTCTAGATCCATCTTGCTGAAATAAACAGCAGAAAGATAAGGAAACCTGTTATGCGAAAACCTGACATGTTATGATGCATGGAATATGTATATGCAAATGATTTCAAAGATTAATGAGATTTAAATTTGTATAGACAAAAGAATGAACAAATGTCAATTTTCATTAAACAATTCAAGAAATATTACATCATGCCTCTTGGGCTTACAAAATAACTTTCTAAGATAAAAAGACTGAACGCATCCTCTTTGGTGCGAGATAGGCGTTCACACTTTTCTTTTCTTGCAGCTTCTTCGTAAGCTCCAAGACCCTCTTCTCACTAGCATAAAATTGAGCTTCAAAAGTATCTCGTTCTTCCTTAAGCTGAATCTAACCCTTTTGCAAGTCTTCGAGAGAGGTGGGAATGTCGGGATGGAGGATGGTGTGCGTGACATCCCCTTCAACCACAGGCTCCATGATAACTGGTAAGATGGAGGGATAAGGCATCACAAGTTTCTGAGCACGAGATCGTACCCACTTAAGTTAAGGCTCAAGGGGAATGGAATTCTTGTGTCCCAACATCTTGC
Source organism: Vicia faba (assembly GCA_948472305.1). Taxonomy (NCBI): domain Eukaryota; kingdom Viridiplantae; phylum Streptophyta; class Magnoliopsida; order Fabales; family Fabaceae; genus Vicia; species Vicia faba. The sequence goes on along the minus strand of OX451737.1, from coordinate 1,071,262,874 downwards.
TATCCACCTTGTTCAACATCCTCCAAGCTCGGATAAACCTCTGACGGTAACCTTTATCGTCATTCTCGTAGTCTGTTGTACCCCAAAATTTGCCCTCTCATTTCCTCAATATTTTCTCACCACAAGACCCTTGGAGCTCAAGATCAAGTTAGGGTTTGCTCTGCTCAAGACTTCTCCTTGCATTGTTGACCCAAATTAGGGTTTGAGTTTGCACAAAGATGTTTTGACCTAAAATGCCCAAGATGACTTTCATGCTTCATGTTGGACTCACAAGTTTATCCATACCAAGTTTCAAGCCTTGATTTGAATCTTTGCCCAGTCAATTGGACAGTTGACCTAAAAATCAGCTGTATTGGGAAAAAAGTCAACTGTGGTCAATTGACAGTCAAACCTCATGATTTTTGACCCACATCAACATTATGAACTCATATGGACCATTTGATCAAGTTTGGATCACAATTCCATAAGAAATTTGATCAGATCACCAAAAGGGCAAAATGGTCATTTTTAGGGTTTTGACTGCACAAAGGAAATTTTTGACTGTTTGACCTAGCCAATGGCAAACCAAGCTCACATATGGACTCAAGGACTCAATGACATGGTATTGACACATTCAACAAGTTCAAAAGATCCCAAATGCACAAGATTGACAGATGAATTTTCCAGTCAACTGAGCCAAATTTGACTGTATACTGAAAAGTCAAACTTTGACTTTTTGGTCAAAATCAAGTGTCAAGATTCATTTTTCATCAAGACATGTCAAATTATGAAACTTGTTCATCAAGAAATAAAAAATTACAAATTAGGGTTTAAAATGAAGAATTTTCATAACTTAGAATTTTTCTAAGTTATGAAAATCCCTAATTTTTTCCTAACTTTGTCCCATCTTTTCATCAAGATACATTTGGATTCAAACAAAACTCAAAACATGAAAGTTATATTCCATTCAAAAATCTACAACTTTTATTCACAAAGTTTCCTCAAAATAAGCTTGTAGCTCAAGTTATGATTTTTGGAATAGGGGTGCAAAACATTCTTAACTTAGAAAAATTTTGACCTATTCTAGGCAGGATTTTTGCCCAACTTCATGGCCACTTTTGACATGCTTCCACTTGTAAGTTCAACTTGCATTAAGAAGATGGATTGTAGTACACATTCCAAGCTTTCCAAATTGTCCAAGAACTTCTCAAACACCCTTGTGGTTAGGGAGAATCGAATTGGCGAAGTTGGGCAAAAGTCACTTTTGTTCTTGACCAAATGCATGTTCATAACCTTGCCATTTTCAAGTCAGCATGTTCCAAGCTAGTTACAGGCCTCTAATCTCATTTACACTCAATAATTAAATGCCAATCCATTGTGTTCTAGCATTATTTTGCTCATTTGGTCATTACATGAAGAATTAAGCTATAAATGGAAAAAGCACATTATCCATTCTTGTAAAGTGGCACTTTATGTCAAGTTTACAATCTATGAAGTACAATGCAAATCTCTGAGGCACAAAGGCATGGACATATCCCACTGATCAAGAGTAACATTTGCAGCATACTTGAGGGGCCTGTGGTAGCTTAGAAACCAAGTTGACAAACTTTGCTTAAGATAGAAGAAACTTGTATTTTGAAACACAACATTGAGTTCCTGTCAACACAAGCCTAAACAAACTTCTTGAGCATCTTCCAAACATCCAACCTGACCTGAAACATGATCCAACCACCTTCAATACCTCCTCAAACACAGAAACACCTCCTTGCTGCAAAAACAGAGTCCCTTCTGCAACTTGACTTCCACAAACACTTCCACTCGTGCGTTTTGGCTGAAACCTTTGCAAACACATTCCATAGCATCCATACAAACTATTCCAAGCATTGAACTGGAACTGTAACAGCCATAGCCAAGTGTGCCATTTTCATTTTTCATCTGTGCAGGTTAACTTCTGTAGCTCGTTTCAACAAGATTCAAAGCAAGCTAAGCATAGGAGAAGCATCCCTGGACTTCAAGCAAGCTATACAAGTCCTCACATTGCATTGAAAGTACCTCCATTGTCATACACGAATCAAGATGAACAGGTAAAAGTTTGAACTTCTATCTCTTAATCCAGGCATATCTAGGCTTAGGTTTGTGAAGAAGTTATGTCATACTCATGTCCCTGAAGCCACCCATATCCTCACTTTCCATTTATATTGCATATGCTGAGAGAATTTAAGACATGAACATTGAAAAAAACTTAGGTCAGGAATTGGGGGAGAAGAAATTCTCTCTCATTTCTGAGATTTAGAATGACTTTTTTATATATTTGGAATCGTGACAAGATGCTCTATAACATTGCTGTTGTAAGTTTTTACTGAATGCCAAAGAATCATGAGATAGCAGGAAGCACGCGTTTTTTTTGTTTGGAAGGTTGCTGGAGGTTGAAGACAACCCACCTTTGGGCTGGGCCTGGTCCTTTTTTCTGTTTGCACCTCATTTTTCCACATACACCCCCTTGGCCCATTGTGCTTTATTTTTATCATTTTTGATTTTTTTTCTTTTTGTTTCTGACTTGTTATTTTTTGCCAAAATATAAAAAATATTAAAAACATTTTTTCAACCATTTTTGCATTTTTATTTGAATTTTATTTGTTTTATTTGAGTTTATACATATAAATAAACATAATACCTTTTTATTTAAAATACTAAAAAATAATACAAATACATTTTATTTTCTGATTTTATTTTATTTTATCTTTTGAAAACATTTTCTTAAAATATACTTTTTTTTGTAAATAATAAATATATTATTTTTGTACATATTTAATATATTTAGTAAATAATACAAATATTTATATAGTTATTAGCATATTTAGGATAAAACATAAAAATAATACATTTTTATTTTTATTAATATTTGACCTCAAAAAATCACTTTTTTACAATATACTTCCTTTTTATTTATTTTTTGTATATAATTATTAAATATTGCATATAATAAATAATAAATACATTTCATTTAGCAAATTAGGGTTTTGCCCTAAAACATGAAAAATACCCAAAAAATTAACCTTTTATTTTTGTTTATTTGTCACATGAAAAACACTTTTACATACATATAAAAATCATTTTTTGCATCTTGCATATTTATTGTATTTTTATTTAATTATTGTATATTAAATAACTTGTATATTCAATTTGGATGTAATAGTTTAGATTTAAATTTCTTGCTAAATATCCCCATTTGAACATTTGTACCCCACATCCCATAATTTGTGTTGTAATAATTTAGGACTTTATTTTTCGCACTTTAAAGCTTTCTAAATATGCCATGATAGACTTAGGGCTTTGTATGCAAAAATCAACCAAACAAATAGCTTGACCTAATTCAAAGACAAAAAGCATGAAAATGGACAACACCAATCATACTTGCACCCCTAGGGTTACTCCACTTCTTGCCTTCAATAATGGGCCATGTTGCATGTTAGGTGTCTTTGGCAAAACAAAACAATTCAAATGATCATAGTCCCTCGATGACGCTTTCGAAAGTTGCCTAAAAATGATCAAGTCCCTTAAAGGAAAAATTGCCCAAAGACATTTGGCACCATTGCAATCATGGTCTAAACGATGACCCGCGCCCGTCCCGTTAACATCCTAACACAAGATTGTCCACCAAATACAATGGTGGAACAAAATTGTTAAAAGGGTTAAAACATAGAAAAACCTTTGAGTAAATTTAGGGGTAGACAACTCTTAGTTACTTGATCAAACTTGCAAAACACACTTGCCTACTTTTCAAAACTACACTCCACAACACACTTTCAAAACAACTTTCAAAAACATTGAAAACTCTTCAAAAGATAAGTACACCTTTGTATACATTCAAACATGGATCATTACAAAGGTTGCCACAACAAATGGCCTCTTTTCAAAACATTTTCAAACCCACACACAAAGCACCATTTCAAACAATTGAAAATCAAAGGCAAGTGATCTAAGCAAGTAACTAAGAGCCCATGGATAACCATGGATAGAAAGGGTGCTAATACCTTCCCTTTCTATAATCTACTCCCCGAACCCAAGAAAACATCTAAAAGGTTTTTGCTGTGCTTTTTAACCTTTCCTTAGGATAAAATAAAAAGTCGGTGGCGACTCTTGCTCAACCGAAACATTTGCGAAAACAAACACAAAACCCAAGTCAGTTCTCTCACCGTATCACAGAACTGGCGACTCTGCTGGGGAAAACTTTAAAGTGGAGTAACCTTAGGGCTTAGATCACCCTCTTGCATGACTAATTGTTTGCTTTGATTGCTTTATATCTCGGCTCTCTTGTTTGGGTTTGAAATCCTACACCCGGATTTGGGGAAAACATTCATAGATAGCAATACGTTGTGGAAACTGTGCGGGGTATACCGACACGGTTGAAGCAATAGTTATATTAGTGCGACATATTTGTGAGTACCGGTAACCCTTGAGTTCAATCAAGGAGAGTACGGGGCCGCTGAGTGATGTCACTAAATCACTAATGACCTAGAACCTTACTTGACCATCTTGGCCTTTCATTAGGGGTAGTGAGATGACCGGCTTTGGTGCAGTCCGAAGTTGGTAGATACTCGATACTACACTCATTGAGGGTTGTTTTCTTAGAATATTTTGGTCGCTGGTTAAGTGGCTAAACTAAAACAATGAACAATGAAAACAATCCGGTGATATTGAGCTCCTTAGAACCCGGTTACTATTTATAGGACAGGTTTTTAAGCCAACTTCACTCAAGAGGGTACTTACCTATGAAACCCCATGCAAGCCTGAAACTATGGTTTTGTGTGAATTGCTTGTACATATGTTTGTGCATACATCATGAGCATCATGAAGCATCATATGCATCCACTAACCATTTCAAGGGTTTAGATCTTCATCTTTGTTCTTGTTTTGTAGGTCATGGAAATTCCTCGCAGGAAAACTATCCAAGTCAACCTTGTGAGAATCTCTCCTCAACTCAAGGAGCTCATATCCAGAATTCCGGAAAGCTCTCCCTTCAGTGAAAGACATGGTAGACTGCTCAGCCTAGTCAACACTAGCATTGAGGAGGACATGGTAAAGGTGTTGTTCCAGTTCTTTGACCCCCTTCACCATTGTTTCAGTTTTCCCGACTACCAATTGGTGCCCACTTTGGAGGAATTTTCTCAACTCCTGAGAATTCCTATTCTTAATCAACTACCCTACAACGGTATGGAAAAAGAACCAAAGCCTGAAGATGTTGCTCAAGCACTACGCTTGCAACCATCTGACATCAAGGGGCATTGGGAAACTAGAAGCGGTGTCAAAGGCTTCTTGGCAAAATTCTTGTTTGAGAAGGCACAAGAGTGTTGGAATTCATTGGATCTACAAGCCTTTGAAGAAATTGTGGCACTCCTCATTTATGGGTTGGTCTTGTTCCCAAATCCTGACCAGCTTATAGATGTCAACGCCATCAAAATCTTCTTATCCAGAAATCCAATACCAACATTGCTTGGGGACATTCTTCACTCATTTTACACACGAACAATGAGAAAGAGGGGTGTTCTCATGTGCTGTACTCCTCTCCTTGCAAGGTGGTTTATTTCGCACCTTCCACAATCTGTCTTGAAGAATGACCAAGGCTTAAGGTGGTCGCAACGGTTGATGACCCTTACTCACTCTGATGTACATTGGTTTTCTCGGTCCAGAGAAAATGTCATCATCGTTGATCATTGTGGAGAGTTCCATAATGTTCCATTACTTGGCATTAGAGGAGGCATTACCTACAACCCTTGTCTAGCTTTGAGACAATTTGGTTATGCACGGAGGGATGGGCCTCATGACATGTTGATTCCTGACCTAGTTTTTGACTTCGACAATGATGCGCAAGGACTTCGCGAAAGATTCATCAGAGCTTGGAGGATGCCCAACAAGGTAGACAGCAAGACACTGGGGCACACGAACTCCATCCCTCTTGAGCCTTATCTCAAGTGGGTACGAACCCGAGCCCAGAGTCTAATGATGCCTTACCCTCATGTTCTCCCTGTGATTAAAGAGCCCGTTAAGGAAGGAGAGGTTCCCTACACCATCCTATATCCTAACATGCCTACATCGTGGGAGGAGATGCAGAAGAGTTGGATCCAACTCAAGGAGGAACGGAACACTTTTGAAGCCAGCTTCTACGCCAGTGAGAAGAAGGTTTTGGAGCTTACCCGCCGACTCCACGAGGAAGAGACCCTCAACACCTACATCGCACCAAAGAGGATGCGCAACGTCTTTTTACCTTGAGAAAGTTTTTTTGTAATATTTGGCCCATGGGGCATTTATGTACTGACAAATCTCTTCTTATTAATATGACGTGTGTTCTTTTTGTTTGCAACAATTTTGAATTTTCTAAATCCTTGAATGCATTGCATAAACAAACATATCATTCATCATGCGCATAAGCAGGTCTCCACACCAGGTTTCCTTATCTTTCTGCTGTTTATTTCAGTAAGATGGATCTCGAACAGACGGTCAAGGACTTGCAGTCTCAAAACTCACAGTTTCAACATCTCCTGATGACCTTGGCAAAGGGTCAGGAGGATCTAAAAGCCCTGCTGGGGAACAAAGAGCAAGTTAAAAAGAAGAAGAAAAGAGTCGGGGTGGCTACCCTAGGAAGAAGGTTTGAGGGTGAAGCCATAAGAGTGCTTGAATTTCCCCCTACATCTGAAGAGGGAACCAGTAAAGGGAAAGGGGCTGCGGTACTATCTGAATCCGAAGTTGAAGAAGAGGAGGCTGAAGAAGACGAAGACTACTCAGAACAACAATAACCGCCCGTCGATGATAAGTACAAAGGCTTGGAAGACAGGTTGGCAGCTATGGAGCTGCAGAGAGTTCCCGGCTTAGATTTCGAAGATTTGGGATTAGTTGTTGGAATTGTGATCCCCCCGAAGTTCAAAGTGCCAATTTTTGCAAGATATGACGGGCTGTCTTGCCCAAAAATGCATCTCAGATCATATGTAAGGAAGATCCAACCTTACACCGGAGACAAGAACCTATGGATCCATTTCTTTCAGGATAGCCTTTCAGGGGCTCAACTCGAATGGTTCTATCAGCTGGATGGAGCCATTATCCGAAACTGGGAAGACTTGGCTACCGCATTTTATAAACAATATCAGTACAATTCTGACCTCGCTCCCACGCGTACCCAACTTCAGGGTATGTCACTGGGGACGGGCGAAGGATTCAAGGAGTATGCGCAAAAGTGGAGAGACCTGGCTGGCAGGATGCAGCCACCGCTGACTGACCGTGAACTTGTTGACATGTTCCTAGGGACCCTGTCTGGTCCGTTCTTCAACCATCTGATTGGGAATTCCTCTGCTGGGTTTACAGATTTGATCTTGACTGGTGAGAGGAGAGAAGTTGGTGTCAAGTCGGGGAAGATACAGAAAGGTGCCTCCGCGAGTACTGAAAAGAAGCCCTTCAAGAAGGAAGCCAGTGCTGTTTATGGTCCCAGAAGACAAATTAAACCGGAACGCTGCCAAGCTGTCAATGCATTGGTAATTTCAAAGCCTGCTGCTGCTCCTCAGCAGTATAACCAACAAAGGGGTGAGAGACCCAAAAGGCAGTACACTCGGCTCAGCATGACCCTGTCTCAGATTTTGCCACAACTACTATTAACCAATTTGGTAACTGTCAAAAAAGCTCTGAAGGTAGTGAACACAGCTTCTCCAAAATACAACCCCAACGCCCGTTGTGCTTATCACTCTGATAGCCCGGGGAATACCACGGATGATTGCTGGGCTCTGAGGAATAAGGTTCAGGACCTTATTGATGCTAAAGAAATACAGTTTGAGGCGCCCGAAAGACCCAATGTTGTGACTGCTCCCATGCCCCAGCATGGAGTGAATGTTGTGGAAGAAGACCGGTATGTAGCCTCTGTGGAAGATATTGTTACTCCGTTGCTGACCGTCAAAAGGAACCTCTTGCTAGCCGGTTTATTTCCGGGATGTAGTAAAGGTTTCCTTCTATGTGTTGTTTCACCTATTGGTTGTCCTTTGCTGAAATCAGGTATCCAAAGCCTGATGGATAGCAAAGAAATCTTGTTCGAGAAGATTGCTACCCCTACTGAAGAAGTTTCTATTGTCACTATTTTCAACAAACCTCCTAAGTCTCTCTCAAAGAAGCCTGTCAAAATCATGTCCACTCAGAAGATTTCTCCTATCATCATCACTGTTCTGGGGCCCCTCCCTTATACATCTGACAAAGCGGTCCCGTGGCACTATGGGGCAGATGTTTATGTGCTTGGAATTAAACAAGAGTTTGATACTAGTACCGGCGTCAGTAACATCACCGAGCCTTCCAAAGTTACTCGCAGTGGTAGGCTGTTTTCACCAGATATTGCACCTCTAGCTATTCAGAAACCTCTTGTCATCACACCTGCAAGTGTGCCTGCTTCTCTTCCTAATCAAGTTCCTGTCTCTACCCCTGCTGCCGAGTCATCTGACGCTCGGGGCAAAGGGATTGCTACTGATTCGCCCGCCCTGACGGAGGCACCAAAGACAACCACTATTGAAGCTTCCCAGCAAGAGATGGAAGAGATCCTCAAGATTATCAAGAAGAGTGATTTCAACGTAGTTGAGCAACTGGGGAACACCCCATCAAAGATTTCTATGCTATCATTGTTGTTGTGTTCAGAGGCCCATGCCAAGGCCCTGATTTCCTTCCTGAAGACGGCCCATGTGCCACAAGAAACGTCTGCTGATCAATTTACTGATTGTGTGGCCAACTTGACTGCTGATAATGGGTTGGGCTTCTCTGACGCCGATCTGACTGCCAAAGGAAAGAACCATAATGATGCCCTGCATGTCTCCATCGAATGCAGGGGCACTACTCTTGCCCATGTGTTGGTAGACACCAGTTCTTCATTGAACGTATTGCCAAAGAAGGCTCTAGACAGGCTGGATTGTGAGGGTTTAGAGCTCAAGCCAGGTAACATTGTTGTCCGGGCCTTTGACGGTTCGAAAAGGATGGTACATGGGGAAGTTAACATTCCAATTAGAGTGGGTTCTCAAGTCTTTGATTCTACTTTCTATGTGATGGATATCCGACCATCCTATTCTTGCTTGCTGGGTCGTCCATGGATCCACAAGGCTGGAGCTGTGACCTCCACGCTACATCAGAAGCTGAAGTACCCGGTCAGAGGGAAGATTGTTACAGTTCAGGGGGAAGAAGAATATATGGTCAGCCACCTCAACTCGTTCCGGTACATAGAGATGGATGGGGAGTTCATTGAGACCCCCTTTCAACACTTTGAAGAGGTGCCTCAGACACTGGCATCAGCTGAAACTGTGATTGAAGACCCTCCTTTGAAGATGGCTTCCTTAAAGGATGCTCGGGCTGTTATTGAGAAGGGTGAGTGCGCAAACTGGGGCCGACTTCCTGATTTCACTCCGAAGACTGACAAGTTTGGTCTAGGCTTCACTGCAGAAGCTCAGAGGGCTGTTCGTAAAGCAAGGATTGGAAGACCTCCTGTGTTCATCACCAACCCGGGAGTGAATGCTATTGAAGACGACGTGGAGGAATCTGAATTCGACAGCTGGATCTACCCAACAACCGACGGTGGACCAAGCAACTGGACTGCCAAAGACTTCACACCTATTACTTTTGTCACTCAGTAATGAACTCTTTTGTTTTCAATTTGTAACAGACAATATTTTGAAACTTTTATGGCTCAGTGTCCTACCCGGGGCACCATGGCTTCATTTGTGAGGGCTTTTGTATGTCATTTTCATATATCATTAATCAAAACATTGGACGTTTGTTGCATTTCAAAATCTTGCGCTCCTTTTCTTTCTTTATTATATATTGCAAAACAGCTATATTTACACACACTCACCTATACAGGTTCCAATCCACTCTGGATCTCACTGGTAACGACTCTGCTACCGCCAGTTATGACTTCGAAAATCCGATCAACTTAGCTGAAGATGAAGGTGAAGATAATTGTGAAGTGCCTGGTGAACTTGCAAGACTGCTACTCCAGGAAGAGAGGGCCATTCAGCCACATGAAGAGCCAGTGGAAACGGTAAATCTGGGTACTGAGACAGACATAAAGGAAGTCAAGATTGGTGCCAATCTAGAGCTCAGTGTGAAACAACGGTTGATTCAGATGCTACATGACTATGTGGAAATCTTTGCCTGGTCTTACAAAGACATGCCTGGGTTGGATGCCGACATTGTGGTTCATCACCTACCTACCAAGGAAGAATGCCCTCCGGTAAAACAGAAGGTCTGCCATATGCGTCCAGAGATGTCCGAGAAAATCAAGGCTGAGGTTATGAAACAATTCAACGCCGGGTTTCTAGCAGTGACTTCTTACCCTCAATGGGTTGCCAACGTGGTTCCAGTGCCGAAGAAGGATGGTAAGGTCCGAATGTGTGTTGATTACAGGGATTTGAACAGGGCGAGCCCTAAGGATGATTTCCCTCTGCCTCATATCGACGTTCTAGTTGACAACACTGCTCAGCATAAAGTATTCTCCTTCCTGGACGGCTTCTCCGGTTATAATCAGATCAAGATGGCTCCTGAAGACATGGAGAAGACCACTTTCGTTACTCAGTGGGGCACCTTTTGCTACAAGCTCATGCCTTTTGGGTTGAAAAATGCTCGGGCAACCTACCAACGTGCCATGGTTGCTTTATTTCATGACATGATCCATCATTAGATAGAAGTATACGTCGACGATATGATTGCAAGGTCCCAAACTGAGGAGGAACACCTTGACCATCTACATAAACTGTTTGACCGTCTGAAGTTGTACAAGCTGAGGTTGAACCCAAACAAGTGCACCTTTGGGGTGAGATCTGGAAAATTGCTAGGCTTTGTCGTAAGTGACAAAGGCATTCAAGTGGACCCTGCCAAAGTGAAAGCCATACAAGAGATGCCAGCTCCCAGGACAGAGAAAGAAGTCAGTGGCTTTCTAGGACGATTGAACTACATTGCCCGATTCATCTCGCATCTAACTGCTACCTGTGAACCGATCTTCAAGCTGCTGAAGAAAGATCAAGTAGTACGCTGGAACGATGAATGTCAGGCCACTTTTGAAAAGATCAAAGAGTATCTCCAAGAACCACCCATTCTTATGCCACCGGTTGAAGGAAGACCTCTAATCTTATACTTGACAGTACTTGACAACTCAATGGGGTGTGTAATGGGGCAGCATGACGAGTCTGGCCGAAAAGAACACGCCATTTATTACCTTAGCAAAAAGTTTACCGACTGTGAGACCCGGTACTCACTGCTCGAGAAAACTTGTTGCGCTTTGGTATGGGCTGCTCGCCGGCTGAGACAGTATATGTTGACTCACACTACTCTGTTGATTTCAAAAATGGATCTAATCAAGTACATATTCGAAAAGCCTTCTCTGTCTGGAAGAATAGCAAGTTGGCAAATGATCTTGACGGAATATGACATCCAGTACACGACTCAGAAAGCAATCAAGGGAAGTGTATTGGCAGACCATTTGGCACATCAGGCAGTGGACGATTACCAGTCGATGAACTTTGAATTTCCAGACGAGGATATCATGGTAGTGACTGATTGTGAAGTACCTGGACCGGATGAAGGACCTGAGGAAGGATCCCGATGGTCTATGCATTTTGACGGAGCCTCGAATGCTTTGGGTAACGGTATCGGCGCTGTGATCATATCCCCTAAAGGCACTCATACCCCACTTACCGCCCGGCTATGTTTCAACTGCACCAACAACATGGCAGAGTATGAGGCATGTATCATGGGTCTTCAAGCTGCAATTGACTTAAGGATCAAGTTTCTGAGTGTCTTCGGAGATTCCGCTCTCTTGATCAATCAGGTCAAAGGCGAGTGGGATACGAAACACCTAAATCTTATTCCTTACAAGGAGTATGTGTTGACGTTGATTCCCCATTTCTAAGAGATAACTTTTGAACATTTCCCAAGAGAGGAGAATCAGTTAGCGGACGCGTTGGCTACGATTTCTTCTATGTTCAAAGTCAAATGGGACAACGAAGCTCCCCGAATCATCATTTAGAAGTTGGATGAACCTGCTCATTGCTGCAAACTCGAGACCGAAGAGGTAACAGAAAAACCCTGGTATCATGAAGTGAAGAGGTACTTGGAAGCTCAAGAATACCCCGAAGGCACATCTGTTAATGACAAAAAGTTTCTGAGAAGATTAGCTGCAAAATTCTTCCTCAGCAATGGCATTCTCTACAAGCGAAACCATGATTCGACCTTACTGCGTTGTGTGGATAAGACTGAAGCAGAAAAGATCATGGCGGAGCTACATGAAGGTACCTTCGGAACACATTCCAATGGACATACCATGGCAAAGAAAATCCTTCGGGCATGATATTTCTGGTCCACAATGGAAGCCGACTGTTATCAGCATTCTCGAACTTGTCATAAATGCCAGATCTATGCTGATAAGGTGCACATTCCTCTGGTTCCTCTGAACGTCTTGACAGCACCTTGGCCTTTTGCAATGTGGAGCATTGATATGATCGGTGAAATCAGGCCTACGGCATCCAACGGGCACCGCTTCATCCTGGTAGCGATTGATTATTTCACAAAATGGGCTGAAGCAGCTTCCCACGCTACCATAACCAAGAACGTCGTGGCACGATTCATTCGGCATAACCTGATCTGCCGATACGGTGTACCTGAGAGGATCATTACGGACAATGGTACCAATCTTAACAACAAGATGATCACTGAGCTCTGCGAGAAATTCAAGATACAGCACCATAACTCTTCTCCCTATCGACCAAAGATGAATGGGGCTGTAGAAGCAGCGAATAAGAACATCAAGAAGATTGTGCAGAAGATGACAGTGACCTACAAAGATTGGCACGAAATGTTACCGTTTGCTCTTCATGGGTACCGTACCTCAACACGGACATCAACAGGGGTAACTCCCTTTTCCTTGGTCTATGGCATGGAGGAAGTCTTGCCTATTGAAGTCCAGATACCCTCTCTCCGGATAATGAAGGATGCAGACTTAAGCGAAGACGACTGGATCCAGACTCGACTTGATCAATTAAACCTAATTGACGAAAAGAGACTCACTGCTATTTGTCATGGTCAGACGTACCAAAAATGGATGATTAGGGCATTTAACAAGAAGGTCAGACGACAAGAGTATCAAGTTGGGGACCTGGTAATCAAGCGCATCATTCTTCCTCAAAGTGATCCCAGGGGAAAATGGACCCCTACGTACGAAGGGCCATTTATGGTTAAACATATCTTCTCAGGAGGAGCTATGATTCTAACCACCATGGATGGTGACGACCTTCCTCACCCTGCCAATGTAGACATAGTAAAAAGATACTACGCATGAATTAAAGACCCGCTAGGTTGACACACCTAGGCAAAAATAAGGGCTTCCCGGCAAACCAAAAGGGTTCGGGCAAAAATAAGGGATGAAATGAAAAAAATCTGTACACCCGGCAAGTCGAAAACCTGAAAGGGCGGCTTGGGCAAAAATGGGTATCCCGGTGGACTGAAAACCCGAAAGGGCGGTTCAGGCAAAAGTTAGGGATAAAGCGTAATACTATGTCTCATTGGATCACCTCGCATCCAGAATTCGGCATCAACTATCGGGCCCAGACGGCGCCAATCAATCAGCTTCATCTTCAATTAAGCGGTAGAATGATGAGACGCTTGAAGACATAAAGGCAATAGCAGAGTTGGAACCCAGTGGGATTATTTTTCACATAGCTGTTTTGTTTCCTTTTGAAAATTGTATAAACTCTATGTTACTCGGCGGCGTTCTCTTACTAGGACGTCAGCCTCCTGTACATAAAACGCCTATTTACAGGCAAACTTCAAATCAATACAAGTTTCATTTTCCAGACAATTTGCCAATTGTTTTTCCTTTATCTGTTTTGTTTTGCAAAGAACGTCCAATGTTCATTTTTGATATATGCATTTGACATTAATTGCTAATCATGAATATTTGCATGCGAAACAAAAGACTAATTACAGGTGACATCAGAAACAGGGGCAATTTAGAATTGTCTAAACGATCTAGTTGCTCTGTCCACCAAGGTACCAAGGTAAGTTCGGCTGAAGAATGTAACCAAGTTACCTCAACTCCCCACCGAGTAAGACCAGATTTCAGCAATACTCTCCCCAAGCAGAGTTGGTTCACCATTAGCCCTAAAAAGGCACAATATCCCTAGCAAGTCAGTGATACTCTCCCCAAGCAGATTGGGTATCCCCAGAAGATCTCAACATTCCCCAGCGGAGTATAGACATTCTTCAGCAAGCATCCCCGGCAGTCTTAAATATAAGATTGTTCCCCGGCGGAATACAGACACCCCAGGGGAATCCATATCCCCGGTAGATTCTGGAAGCTTATCCCCAGTAGATTCTGGAAGCTTATCACCTGCAGAGTACATACGCATCTCCCCGACTTTATTCAAAGGTTATTTCCCATCAGGGCTTATAACTGGGTTATCCTCAACTAGTTACCATGGAAAGTTCGTCCTCGGCGAAGTTCTTCCTATCCCCAGCGGAGTTCATCAAATTACCCAACATAACTTATCAGTGGAATCCCCAGCGGAGCTCTCATCAAAACCTCAGCAAAGTATCTCTTCCCACAGAGTAATTCCCCGCAGAGTAATCTCTCCAACAAGTTTATTCCCCAACAGAGTCATCTTCTCCTACCGGTTTATTCTTGCAACCATCATCCCCAGCGGAAACGAAGAACTCCACTCTTCAACATCAGCCCAGGATTCCACAAACTCCCGGCACTCGTCAAGGATTTATTTTCCTAGACAAAAATACATTCATCACATTTTTATACACCATGACGCATGCATATACGCATCATATCACACAATCTTATTTATTCTTGAAAACATCATGACCTCATGCATTTCATACATCATGACATTACATACAACTGATGTCTTGCCTTTTCAGGAAAAAGGACAATCCAAAGATAATTACTATCAACTATCGTAATTCCAGATTCGATACCTGTATCTAGCCAGGGCATATCTGTGAGTGATGGATTGTAGATTCGATACCTGTATCTAGCCAGGGCATATCTGCATGAAGAGTTTGAAGATCAACCCCTGTAACAGGCCAGGAAATTATCTTTCATTCTCAGGTCAGAGGTTTACACCTGTATCCAGCCAGGAAAGCTATCTCTACCAACCTTTTGCAATTCCAGATTCGATACCTACATCCAGCCAGGGCATATCTGTAGACAACATTTGCCAGATTCGATTCCTGTATCCAGCCAGGGCATATTTGTAGACAACATTTTCCAGATTCGATTCCTGTATCCAGCCAGGGCATATCTGTAGACAACATTTGCCAGATTCGATTCCTGTATCCAGCCAGGGCATATCTGTAGACGACCAATTCCAGATTCGACACCTGTATCCAGCCAGGGCATATCTGTAGACGACAATTTCCAGATTCGATACCTGTATCCAGCCAGGGCACATCTGTAGACGACTAATTCCAGATTCGATTCCTGTATCTAGCCAGGGCACATCTGTGAGCAACTAATTGTAGATTCGATACCTGTATCTAGCCAGGGCATATCTGCATGAATAGTTTAAAAATTCGATACCTGTATCCAGCCAGGGCACGTCTGTAAGCAACCTTTTGAAGTTCCAGATTCGATTCCTGTATCTAGCCAGGGCACATCAATGAGCAACTAACTGTAGATTCGATACCTGTACCTAGCCAGGGCATATCTGCATGAAGAATTTGAAGATCAACACTTGTAACAAGCCAGGAAACCATCTTCCTTTCTCAAAGTACGCAAGTTCTCGCTAAGGAATCTCTTACGCGATCAACATTTCCAAATGGCATCTATAAGCCCATTCCCGATAAGTTTCTGTCACGTCTCCAAATGGCATCTATAAGCCCATCCTCCTATCCATCCTACCTCTCCAAATGGCATCTATAAGCCCATTCCCGCCATCACATTGTTGATACTCCATTATGCGAGTGCAAATTTCTGGGCACTCTAGTGTTCAATCATCTTCCACCTTCGGATCGCGAAAGGCACGCAAGCCAATCTACATCCTCAGGTCTAAGAAGATTGAACAGGGGCAACTGTTGTACCCCAAAATTTGCCCTCCCATTTCCTCAATATTTTCTCACCACAAGACCCTTGGAGCTCAAGATCAAGTTAGGGTTTGCTCTGCTCAAGACTTCTCCTTGCATTGTTGACCCAAATTAGGGTTTGAGTTTGCACAAAGATGTTTTGACCTAAAATGCCCAAGATGACTTTCATGCTTCATGTTGGACTCACAAGTTTATCCATACCAAGTTTCAAGCCTTGATTCGAATCTTTGCCCAGTCAATTGGACAGTTGACCTAAAAATCAACTGTATTGGGAAAAAAGTCAACTGTGGTCAATTGACAGTCAAACCTCATGATTTTTGACCCACATCAACATTATGAACTCATATGGACCATTTGATCAAGTTTGGATCACAATTCCATAAGAAATTTGATCAGATCACCAAAAGGGCAAAATGGTCATTTTTAGGGTTTTGACTGCACAAAGGAAATTTTTGACTGTTTGACCTAGCCAATGGCAAACCAAGCTCACATATGGACTCAAGGACTCAATGACATGGTCTTGACACATTCAACAAGTTCAAAAGATCCCAAATGCGCAAGATTGACAGATGAATTTTCCAGTCAACTGAGCCAAATTTGACTGTATACTGAAAAGTCAAACTTTGACTTTTTGGTCAAAATCAAGTGTCAAGATTCATTTTTCATCAAGACATGTCAAATTATGAAACTTGTTCATCAAGAAATCAAAAATTACAAATTAGGGTTTAAAATGAAGAATTTTCATAACTTAGAATTTTTCTAAGTTATGAAAATCCCTAATTTTTTCCTAACTTTGTCCCATCTTTTAATCAAGATACATTTGGATTCAAACAAAACTCAAAACATGAAAGTTATATTCCATTCAAAAATCTACAACTTTGATTCACAAAGTTTCCTCAAAATAAGCTTGTAGCTCAAGTTATGATTTTTGGAATAGGGGTGCAAAACATTCTTAACTTAGAAATTTTTTGACCTATTCTAGGCAGGATTTTTGCCCAACTTCATGGCCACTTTTGACATGCTTCCACTTGTAATTTCAACTTGCATTAAGAAGATGGATTGTAGTACACATTCCAAGCTTTCCAAATTGTCCAAGAACTTCTCAAACACCCTTGTGGTTAGGGAGAATCGAATTGGCAAAGTTGGGCAAAAGTCACTTTTGTTCTTGACCAAATGCATGTTCATAACCTTGCCATTTTCAAGTCAGCATGTTCCAAGCTAGTTACAGGCCTCTAATATCATTTACACTCAATAATTAAATGCCAATCCATTGTGTTCTAGCATTATTTTGCTCATTTGGTCATTACATGAAGAATTAAGCTATAAATGGAAAAAGCACATTATCCATTCTTGTAAAGTGGCACTTTATGTCAAGTTTACAATCTATGAAGTACAATGCAAATCTCTGAGGCACAAAGGCATGGACATATCCCACTGATCAAGAGTAACATTTGCAGCATACTTGAGGGGCATGTGGTATCTTAGAAACCAAGTTGACAAACTTTGCTTAAGATAGAAGAAACTTGTATTTTGAAACACAACATTGAGTTCCTGTCAACACAAGCCTAAACAAACTTCTTGAGCATCTTCCAAACATCCAACCTGACCTGAAACACGATCCAACCACCTTCAATACCTCCTCAAACACAGAAACACCTCCTTGCTGCAAAAACAGAGTCCCTTCTGCAACTTGACTTCCACAAACACTTCCACTCGTGCGTTTTGGCTGAAACCTTTGCAAACACATTCCATAACATCCATACAAACTATTCCAAGCATTGAACTGGAACTGTAACAGCCATATCCAAGTGTGCCATTTTCATTTTTCATCTGTGCAGGTTAACTTCTGTAGCTCGTTTCAACAAGATTCAAAGCAAGCTAAGCATAGGAGAAGCATCCCTGGACTTCAAGCAAGCTATACAAGTCCTCACATTGCATTGAAAGTACCTCCATTGTCATACACGAATCAAGATGAACAGGTAAAAGTTTGAACTTCTATCTCTTAATCCAGGCATATCTAGGCTTAGGTTTGTGAAGAAGTTATGTCATATTCATGTCCCTGAAGCCACCCATATCCTCACTTTCCATTTATATTGCATATGCTGAGAGAATTTAAGACATGAACATTGAAAAAAACTTAGGTCAGGAATTGGGGGAGAAGAAATTCTCTCTCATTTCTGAGAGTTAGAATGACTTTTTATATATATTTGGAATCGTGACAAGATGCTCTATAACATTGCTGTTGTAAGTTTTTGCTGAATGTCAAAGAATCATGAGATAGCAGGAAGCACGCGTTTTTTTTGTTTGGAAGGTTGCTGGAGGTTGAAGACAACCACCTTTGGGCTGGGCCTGGTCCTTTTTTCTGTTTGCACCTCATTTTTCCACATACACCCCCTTGGCCCATTGTGCTTTATTTTTATCATTTTTGATTTTTTTTTCTTTTTGTTTCTGACTTGTTATTTTTTGCCAAAATATAAAAAATATTAAAAACATTTTTTCAACCATTTTTGCATTTTTATTTGAATTTTATTTGTTTTATTTGAGTTTATACATATAAATAAACATAATGCCTTTTTATTTAAAATACTAAAAAATAATACAAATACATTTTATATTCTGATTTTATTTTATTTTATCTTTTGAAAACATTTTCTTAAAATATACTTTTTTTTGTAAATAATAAATATTTTATTTTTGTACATATTTAATATATTTAGTAAATAATACAAATATTTATATAGTTATTAGCATATTTAGGATAAAACATAAAAATAATACATTTTTATTTTTATTAATATTTGACCTCAAAAAATCACTTTTTTACAATATACTTCCTTTTTGTTTATTTTTTGTATATAATTATTAAATATTGCATATAATAAATAATAAATACATTTCATTTAGCAAATTAGGGTTTTGCCCTAAAACATGAAAAATACCCAAAAAATTAACCTTTTATTTTTGTTTATTTGTCACATGAAAAACACTTTTACATACTGTTGGCTCCTAAATCCGACACCCTTGTTTGTTATTAATATAGACCATTAATTATGAGGAATGGTTTCGACCAGTTGATCCTGTCGAATGCTCGTCAGAAAGTGGCAAGGTACTTAGAGAATTTCTTTAAGTAGGAATCTTGTTGCCTTCGACGTCGAAGGAACTTCTCGACAAAGGCATTTGATGCCCAGGGTGGAACGGTTTGAGATTCGAATGTTTGGAGGGAAAACGGTTCCCAGCAGTTACCAAGTGCAACATGCCAAGATCAGGAGCGTCGAATGTTGTGAGCATGCCAAGTGGAGTCATCTCGAAGCAACGTAACTGCCCAACGATTACTTGAGATGTGTTTAGTATAAATACTAGTTGTTCACGTAGTTTTCGCGTGTGTTCACCATTATATACAAGTCACTCATTTAGATTCAAGTACCCAGTGTGAGCGAAAGAATTGTTGAGAATGTATGTGTGAAACACCATTTAAATTAATCAAAGTCTTTTATATTCCAGCACTTTATTGCCTTTTCATTTACCCTTCTCTGTCGAAGCCTTTATTTAACGCTTTCATTTATTCTATCAAGCTTTTCTTCATGCAATTTACATAAAGTGTCTTTACTTTACTGGCATTAACCATCATTAGACTTAGTCAAACCCCAAAAAATCAACCATGTCTTAGGATCAATCTGATCGATCCTGCGAGTCACCAAATAAGTAACCTTTTGGAGGATCAGCGGTTGTTTACCAATTTCCACGGTAAACAAATTGGCACACCTGATGGGACCTTGTGTTGATTTTTAAGGTTAACCGTATTTATATAGAATATCATCTTTTTCGAGAAGTATTGCATGTTATTGAGAAGTGGTAGAATATACACTAACGATACCAATACTACGAGAAGAAGAGAAGCGATGGAGAATCCGCCAAACAATAGCGAAATCCCACAAACAAATGTGGGAACAACGGTTATCCCAACCATAAGCGAAACGCTAACCGCTGGTTCAACACCAGCAGTAACAGTCACACAAACGGGGCCATTACCTCCGTTCACTGGCCCCAGAATGCCTTTGGGAACTCCCCCACCAAGGGGAAACCCAGGAACTAGGCCTTATGTTCCCCCAGGATTTTCGACAGGCGGTCTAAATCGAGAACCACTCTATGGCATGCCGACTTCTGAATTGGCTAGCTTGACGAACGTTGCATCCACTTTTTCAGACCCTTTAGTGAGCGCCTCTTCGCCACTCCAAGGTTCCGGAGTTGGTATGGCGAACAGGAGTAGGACCCAACTCTTAGGAGGAACGTCCCAAGTAGCACATGGCCTTACGAATGCCTCGACAGCAGTCTTGAGGCAGCAAATGGACGAAAGCAACCACAATATGGTTCAAATGTTGGCACAAACTTTAAGTACAGTGCTGAATCCTCTAATACAAAATACCACCCAGTCGAATCAGCAGATGACAGCGCAAATGGCGCGTCTGGCCTATTTCTTTGGGGTACCCCAACCTATTCGACAGCCCCAAAGGGCGCAAATAAGGGGAAACCAAGGTATACTTCTAGAGGAAGAAACCACTATTAACCAAGTCCAGCAGCCTGTCGAAGAAAACCTTAGGATGCGATTGGAACAACCCGGGGTCGAAGAACCTAGGGCCATAGCCCCGGAGGTAAGGATAGTCAACAGAAACCAAAATGCTGACGAAGTAGTTCAGCACATCCAATACCAGAATATGGGTTTGGAAAATAACCTGACAACCATGATCGAAAGAATCATGACGCAAAATGGGATGAATACGGGCTTCCGTAGGCCCAACTTTACATCCCCACTGTCAGAATATATGTTACAAACAGACTTACCTCCTAGATGTAAAGTCCCTAAGTTCACTAAATTTTCAGGGGACACGACAGAATCTACTGTCGAACACGTGGCGAGATACTTGATTGAAGCAGGAGATATTTCAAACAACGAAAACCTGAGGATTAAGTATTTCCTAAGTTCCCTAACAAAGAACGCGTTTACTTGGTTCACAACTCTTCCCCCCAATTCGATCCACCATTGGACCCAGTTGGAGAGATTGTTCCATGAGCAATTCTACATGGGACAAACCAAGATAAGCCTGAAAGAATTGGCCAGTGTAAAGAGGCGATTCACTGAACCTATAGACGAATATCTAATTAGGTTTAGGTTGCTCAAAGCAAGATGCTTTACGCAAGTTCCAGAACATGAGTTAGTCGAAATAGCCGCAGGAGGCTTAGATTATTCCATTAGGAAGAAATTAGACACTTAATACTTGAGAGACATGGCCCAATTGGCCGATAGGGTTCGACAGGTAGAACGCCTTAAAGCTGAAAAAGCCAAGGCGACAAAAACTCATAAAAGAGAAAGGATAGCATATGTCGAAATGGACGATGAAGATCCAGAAACCTTCGACGAAACTATAACCGTCGAGGAAAGCGAGGTCGATTTAGCGGAGCTAAAACAAGGGCCACCATACTCTTGCAAACTGCTAGTCCCCTCAAGTGGGAAAAACCCCACTGGTCCTGAAAGGGCCAACGATAGGTTCCCCAAAAAGACTTACAGTTTTGATATTACAAAATGTGATGAAATTTTTGACTTACTTGTAAAAGATGGCCAAATGATAGTTCCCCCAGGGGTAAAAGTGCCTCCTCTTGATCAAAGAAAGAAAAGAGGCTTTTGTAAATATCATAATTTTCTGGGCCATAAAACATCTCAATGTTTTCTTTTCAGGAATCTCGTGCAAGATGCTATCGAAGAAGGGAGGCTGAAATTTGCCGATAAGACCCCCATGACTGTGGACTCTAACCCTTTGCAGGCTGAAGCCCATTATGCTAAACCTTCAGAGGTGAATGTGATCAAGGCGTCCAGAAGCCAGGTGAAAAGGCCAGGAATAACTATGGTCGAAGTCACCAAGGATCATGTCAACATGCCAATCTTTGGTAGTTTTTCTGGGAGTCTTTCTAGAAAAACAATTGAAGCAGTCCAAAAAGCTGTTGAAAGCCCAAAACTGGAGACAGTTGGAGCCCCAAAATCTGGAGCAAAACCCAGTTCCTACTTGGCTGCAGTCCAAGGCCAGACAGAGGACCTGGAGGCTCAGATGAAGCAAATGACTCTTGCCACCAAAGACACCATGAATGTCAACATGGTCGAAATATCTGAACCAAAAGCATCAGAGGAGGCCACTAGGCAAGAACAGGCCAATAAAACGGCTTTCCCTCGGGAAAACGAAAATCTGGCAGATTTCCTGCAAAGATGCCAGAAGAAGAAGTCAGAAGTGATGCTGTGTCCTCGATGTAGCTCGATTTTCGACAAAAAAGCTGCTGAATACATCCAAGGTGTAAGAGCAGCAAACAGAAGAAGGGAAAGTATTGATATTCGACATGACCCCAGAAGAACCTACCAAAAGGGTTCAAACCAAGAGAAGAGGCCACTGACTTTCAGGCCTCCAACCAATGTGCCAGTTGATACGTGGTATAAAACATCAGGTCGAAAGAGACCGAACGAGGAAAGGTGGCACTCCTTCGAAGTGCCAAGAGGTTCATCTTTGACACACAAGAAAGAACCTCAGGTTGTCGCCTCTAAAGTGACCCAGGTATCAAGTAACTACAAGGGAAAGAATCCCATGTCTCGATCCCAATGGAGAAGATACCAGAGGCGGCGAAAGGCTGAGAGGGAAGCTACCAATGAACCAAAGCCAGAATCAAGTTCAAATATCCCTCAGAGAAAGCAGAGAAAGCCTCTAGAAAGACAACCAGTGACCAATAGACTAGTCTGGCCTAACCAGGGCGAAGTTGATGACGAAAATGGCTCTGAGTCTGATGACACCCTAGATATCATGGTGAACATAGTCTCAGTTTTGCCAAGAGAGTTCAACCGCCAGGTGGAGGTCGAATCCAACGATTGGGAAGTCGAACAAGAAATGGCCAAGCATAGGCCAGTATGCTACTTCGTCATGGATAATGGCGCTACTGAAGAGCAAAATGGTTTCTTCGAACCTCCTATAGAGGCGATGAAAAATCACCTCAAGCCTTTATTCATAAGGGCAAAACTCGAAGAAACCACCGTAAATAAGATCTTGGTGGACTGTGGGGCAACCATCAACATCATCCCTCACTTTATGCTTAGAAAAATAGGCAAGAGCGATGAAAACATCAAGCCTCACAACATGGTCCTGTCGAATTATGAAGGCGAAATAGGGACCACTATGGGGGTGATCCAACTAGACCTCAAAATGGGATCCATCCTTCGACCAACTATGTTTATGGTCATATCGGCCAAACCAAATTATAATCTTCTGTTGGGCCGAGAATGGATACATGGTGTTGGAGCAGTACCATCATCAATGCACCAAAGGTTGATACTATGGCGTCCTGATGGAATGGTCGAAAACATAGAAGCGGATCAGAGCTATTACTTGGGCGAAGTAAATCACCTAGGGAGAGCTGACTTCGACAAAAATTTGGCTCACATTGGGCCATGCCCAGCACCTGACTTCGACTTGGCGCCAGCGCCAAATGCTTTTTGTTCCTTGTACCTGCACCCTGAGCATGGTTTTCAATGGGACAGAGAAGATTTGTCCCACATTAATTTCAGTGGGCTAACTGACATCCAGCCAACTGGTTGGGGAAGCGAGTTCAGTGACAATGACTGAGTCACAATCACTGCAGCGAATTTCGGCTTATGTAGCCGAAACAAGGATGATAACGGCTCTTGACGCCGAAGTAAAATATATGGCCACACAAGCCAATGATCAAGAGCTACCTTCTGCAGGTCCTGGAAAGGATTTCGACCCAGAACCTCCTGATATCATGCCAGAAGAAATGCAGGAACAAAGGCTCGATGCCATCTACGACGATGAGCCTTTGGGATTCGAAAAGGACCCCCTAGCGAACAACATCAAAATGTTAGCGCAGGATCCTTTAGAAGAAATCAACTTGGGCGAAGGGTTAGAGAAAAAGCCAACTTACATTAGCGCAAAAATAGACCCAGAGCTCAGGTTGGAAGTGATCCACTTGTTAAAAGAGTTCAAGGACTGCTTTGCATGGGATTACGACGAGATGCCTGGTCTCGACAGAGGATTGGTAGAACTTCAGTTGCCAATCAAACCTGGGAAGAAGCCAGTCAAGCAAAGTCCAAGACGCTTCACTCCAGAAATACTGTCGAAGATCAAAACAGAAGTCGAAAGACTGCTGAAGTGCAAATTCATACGAGCTACGAGGTATGTCGAATGGATTGCAAACATTGTGCCAGTGATTAAGAAAAATGGCACGTTGAGGGTATGCATAGATTTCAGAGACTTGAATGCTGCTACACCTAAAGATGAATATCCTATGCCTGTGGCGGAAATGCTAGTCGATTCTGCCGCTGGCCATGAGTACCTGAGCATGCTCGATGGTTATTCAGGATATAATCAAATATTCATTGCCGAAGAAGATGTGTCGAAAACATCTTTTCGATGCCCCGGGGCTTTAGGCACTTACGAGTGGGTAGTGATGCCTTTTGGCCTAAAGAACGCTGGGGCAACATATCAGCGGGCGATGAACTCTATCTTCCATGATTTTATTAACACTTTCATGCAAGTGTATATTGATGATATTGTTGTAAAATCTGTTTCCAGGAAAAACCATATAGACCACCTTCGACAATCATTTGAAAGAATGAGAGAACATAGTCTGAAAATGAACCCTTTGAAGTGTGCGTTCTGTGTAAAAGCTGGAGATTTCTTGGGCTTCATCGTCCACAAGAAAGGAATCGAAATCAACCAGAATAAGACGAAGGCAATCTTGGAAGCGAAAGCGCCAGCGAACAAAAAGGAACTGCAATCTCTGCTGGGCAAGATAAATTTCTTAAGGAGATTCATATCTAACCTAAGTGGAAAAGCTCAAGCCTTCTCACCCTTACTTCGATTGAATAAGGAAAGATTCGAATGGGGGCAAGAGCAACAAGAAGCCTTTGACAAAATCAAAGGGTATCTCACAAAGACACTTATTTTGGTGCCTCCTTGCAGCAACAGGAGTATGAGATTGTACATAGCTGCATCCGACAAAACTTTGGGAAGCATGTTAGCCCAGGAAGATGAAAATGGAGTCGAAAGACCCATTTACTATCTTAGTAGAGTTTTGAACGATGCAGAAACTAGATATAGCGAAGTTGAAAAATTATGTCTATGTCTTTATTTCTCTTGTACAAAGCTCAAACAATATATAAAACCAGTTGATGTGTACGTTTCGTCTCATTTTGATGTTTTCAAGTACATGTTGTCGAAACCCATCCTGCACAGCCGAATTGGCAAGTGGGCGCTAGCATTAACTGAGTACTCATTGACCTTTATGCCTCTTAGGGCAGTGAAAGGGCAAGTGGTAGCAGACTTTATAGTCGACCACTCAATTCAGGTTGAGAATATAAATTATGTGGAGATAGAGCCTTTGAAATTCTACTTCGATGGTTCCAGCCATAAAGATGGAACAGGAGTAGGGGTCTTGATTATTTCTCCAGAAAAAATTCCAACAACATTCAAGTACAAGATATCAGGTACTTGTTCGAACAATGAGGCTGAGTATGAAGCTCTAATTACTGGCCTTGAGATATTGTTGGAATTGGGGGCAACTCGAGTCGAAATAATGGGAGACTCAGAGTTAGTCATTAAGCAAGTCACAAAAGAATATAAATGCATAAGAGAAAATCTTATTATGTACTTTGTGATAGCAAATCGTTTATTGAAAAAATTCGAAATGGTCAACATTCGACACATACCCAGATTGGAAAATCAAATAGCCAATGATTTGGCACAAATTGCATCTGGGTACAAAATTTCAAAAACGAGATTACAAAGAGCAATCGAAGTCCGAGAGAAAATAAAAGCAACTAGTCTGTCACCAACAGATTTGAAATCGACAAGACTAGGGTATGCTGATCAAAGGAACTTTGAAATATCGTTCATAGACAATTTGTCAGAGCAAGATTGGAGGAAACCCATTGTAGATTATCTACAAAATCCAGCAGCTTTGACAGAACAGAAAATAAAATATAGGGTGTTGAGTTACGTACTCATGGGTAATGAGTTATTTAAAAAGACGCCTAAAGGGGTATTGCTAAAGTGCTTAAGTGAAACTGAAGCATACATAGCCCTTTCGACTACGTACGCTGGAGCATGTGGGGCTCACCAAGTAGGCCATAAGATGAAATGGTTGTTGTTTTGACAAGGACTATACTGGCCCACCATCTTGAAAGATTGTGTTGAGTTCGCGAAGGGTTGCCAGGAATGTCAAGTCCATACGGGCATCCAACATGTACCAGCAAGTGAACTTCACTCAATAGTGAAACCTTGGCCCTTTAGAGGATGGGCGTTGGATCTTATTGGAGAGATTCGACCGGCATCATCAAAGAGCCAGAAGTATATATTGGTAGGCATTGATTATTTCACTAAGTGGATCGAAGCTATTCCTTTAGTCAATGCAGACCAAGAAAATGTCATTGAATTTATTCAAAAGAACATTATCTTTAGATTTGGAATCCCTGAAACTATAACGACTGATCAAGGATCAGTGTTCACTGGTCGAAAGATGCAGGAATTCGCTCAAGAAACAGGCTTTAGACTCCTAACATCAACACCTTATTATGCACAGGCAAATGGTCAAGTTGAAGCAGCGAATAAAATAGTGATCGGCCTGATAAAAAAGCATGTAGGAAAGAAGCCAAAAAATTGGCATAGGACGTTAGACCAGATCTTGTGGGCCTGTCGAACATCCCCAAAAGAAGCCATAGGTACAACACCATATTGGCTAACTTTCGGTCATGACGCAGTGCTGCCAGCGGAAATTTGTCTTCAATCAGCAAGGGTTCAGAGACATCATGATATCCCCTCTGAGGTTTATTGGGATATGATGTTAGACGAACTAGTAGATTTAGACGAAGAAAGACTACGCGCTCTCGAACTACTAAGAATTCAGAAGAAAAGAGTGGAAGACTCTTACAATAAAAAAGTAAAACCTAAGGCATTCTCGCCTGGAGAATTAGTTTGGAAGGTGATTCTCCCCATGGATCGAAGGGATCGAAGCATGGGAAAATGGTCACCCAAATGGGAAGGACCGTTCAGAATTATCCAAATTTTTTCTGGTGGAGCTTATGAGGTCGAAGAGTTAGGTGAAGATAAAAGACTCTTGAGAGTAAACGGAAAATATTTGAAAAAATATAAACCTATGCTCCAAGAGATCAAAATAAATAGCAATTAATGACCAAATTAACCATAAAGAGCCAAAATGGAAAATTATATAATAATTAGCCAAAATGGTTACATTGTCATACAAATATTACAGTACATGGTTAATAAATGGCTGAGCAAATTAGAAAGGGATAAAAGCTTTAAGTCGAAGATACTTGGCCTGCTGCAACTCCAGCCTTTTGTTACACAAGGCAGTCGCCTGAGAAAGTTTGGCAATATGGTCATCAAAGGCTTGGGCCTTCTCAGCGAACTCTAGGCCTCGTGTAACTTTAGCTTGGCTCTCTGTGTCCGAAATAGTCGAGAGGAGCTCCTCTTTGCGCTTGGTGTTAGCATTTATCTTGGCCTCCAGCTCCTCGATTTACGCCTTTATAGAGGCATTATCTCGATCTATGGCGTCGATTTCCTCCTGCTTGGATGTCTTCTGCTTCGACAACTCTGCAATTCGAGAAGTTGTTTCAGCTACCTCGGTCCAGGCAGAAGAACTCTTGCCATGTAGCGCTTCGAGCTGGCTGTTGAAGCCCCTCTGACGTTGATAGTCCGCAGAGACTTGGTCAACAATGGAGTATAACTCCAAGATAAAGCTGGAAACCTCTGGAGACACAGCAAGCAAATCGACTGCATTCAAAACAGCTCCCAGACAAGACGGAGCAGTAGGATCCCCCTCCAAAGCCTTCATCAGATCCTTTTTGAAGAACTGAGCCTTGACCTTCATCAAAGCCTCATCAAGAGGAGAAGTCGAAGTGGACTTCCCCGATGCAGTAGAAGCATCATGACTAAGGTCAGATGAACTTCCCCTACTCTCAATGATGGCATTCAGGTAGCCAACGGGACCAGTTTGCTTCAAAAGGGCCAAGTCTTCTTTAGACTTGGGCTTTGTCGAGGTGGTAGCTCTTACAGCAGCGTTGGCTTGGGGTTGAAGTTGTTCAGTAGCGTTTGCATCGACATGACTCTCTTCGACCTGTAGTTCAGTAGTGCCAGCATGAACATGATCCCCTTCGTCATGTTGCTCCTCTGTCAGATCGACCACTTGAGTTTCCTTTGGTTGTTGTTCCTCTGCTTCGGCAATGGCTTCATCGTTCACCAATTCCTCCTCTTGTTGCCTACTATGTTCAGCAGAGTCTTGTGTCTCTGAAGTTTTTGGTGCTGAACTTTCGGTGGTCTCCTGAAAATAGAAGAGGAAGAATCTTCTGGTTTAGAAAGATACACAATCGAACGTGAACATCGACACCTAAGTTAAAAATGGTCGGAGGAGCTACCTGTAGAGGAATTTCAGCCCCAGGGCTGGAATTATCACTTTCAACGGATTTGCTGAGCAAGACGTTCAACTCTTCCTCCGTGGGCTCTTCGATGATCACGGGAGGTGGCCTGGGTCTTCTCCCTGCAACCTTGATTCTGATCATGGGTCGAGGCTCAGGAGCAGGGGCGTCTTTCTTTAGTTTTCTCCGTTTAAGAGGAACAGGGGGAGATTCATCCTCATCGTCACTCGCAGATTCGACCGTTAGTGCAGGTCGTTTCTTAGGTACAGGCTCCTGAAAACCAAATGGAGTCGATTTAGAGCGCCATATCGAAAATCAGGATGTTAAAACCAGAAGGAAATAATAAAAGTTTGGTTACCGGTGCTGAAGGTTTTGTAGAGGGACCTCCTCCCTGATGGCTTTCTGTAGTTTTCTTTGCTGCAGGCTTTCGAATAACTGAAAGAAGACGCGTTCACAAGTTATAATTGACAAGTTATAAGTCGAAATGGAAAGACAAATATAATTTGGAGAGTGAACGTACATTTCTTTATTTTGTCAAGGACCAAAACGAAGGACTTCTGGAGTTCGTCCACAAAATCTTTTTCATCGAAGAACTCTTCGGCATAATAACTCTTCCACCAGTCTTCAAAAGATGGTGAACAAAGGAAGTTGAATTGATAGTCGAATAGTGAAAGTACTGTTCGACCAGCGTACCTGCCAATGTGCTTGGTGGCAGCATCCTCAGTGTAATCATTGCAAAAATACAACATTGATTTCTCCCTAGGAAAAATGGGAGAAGGAAGTGATTGGATGATACCAAACTGTCGAGAGACCAAATTTGGCTGATAAGGGATCAGGCTCAGATGATTCTTGGAACTCTTAAAGCGCAATGGCATTATTCTGGGAGTGAGAAATGCTTCCCACAGTGTTGTGTGTTCTTCGAGATGAGGGTCCCCTGATGACTTGGGATGGGGTCTGGTGAACCATTCTGGACCAAACTTTCGACGGGCGAAAGGAGCCATGGTCGAGGTGAATTCTTTTCTTCCTGCAAACATCAAAACGAAGTTTGCAAAGGTCTGTTGGAGTTCCAGCCCATCCTCAGTGGGAGTCAGTAAAGCCAGTCTAGTGCCTTCGATACGCCTTTTGGCTATCTCAGGAGCTTGTTCGTTTATGTGAGTTTTCTGAGGTAAGAAAGACTCAAAAGTGGCATTTAGCCATAGTTGTAGTAGCCAGAAGGGTCCTGCAAGCAGCAAACTGGCTCTATTTTCTATTACCTTTAACAGAGTCGCTCCACTGCTTATCGACTCATATAGGTTCGCCAGTATTAATTCGGCCAAACAGATGTTTTGACCATGGTGAAGCTGGGTAGCAAGGGTGACCATTTTCTTCGTCACCTGTAGAGACTTCGTGCAGAACACGAAGCGTGACAGCCAAAGGGCTAGAAACGCAATGTGCTCCACGTCCGTCACATTAGCTGTCGATCTGTCATGATAGTGGTTGATGTAGGTGGTGTAAGTGGGTTTGGTAGCTGAAAACCCAATCTGGTCTTCAGACATTTCCTCTGGGTCAAAGTAATCCCCAGTTGGTCGAAGACCGGTAATGGCAGCCACGTCGAAGAGAGTGGGTGTTACCATTCCACAAGGCAGGTGGAAGGTGAAGTGAGTATAGTCCCAAAAAAGCAAAGAGGCTACCAGCATTTCAGGGGAGTAGTTGAGACCAGTCTTCGACAGCATGACTAGGTCATAAATCCCCAGGTTCTTCCAAATCGAAGCCTGGCTTTTTTCCATCTTGTCGAGCCAAGCGCTGTAGTCTGGTGTAAGGCTAGGGCTAGACCTAAAAGCCTTAACCCCTCTGTTGAAGAAACGAAGATCTATCTTTTCTTTTGCAGGATCTTCGTTGTCATCTGTAGCCTTTTTGGAGCACCCAACAGGCTTGAGTGCCTCAAGCACTGGGAAGAAGCTATTGATCTTCGTTGAGTCAGCAATGCATGCAGATAAAGGACCAGACATGGCGAAAACCTGGTTGGAGTATCCAACAGGAATCAGCAGTTGAGAAGAATAAGCCTCACGCTCAGCAGTTCCCAAGGGTTCAGGAACTCTTCGCATGCCTTTGGAGTTAACTGTTGGAACAGTTGAAAAGATTTTTGGTTGGGCAGTTTTAGAGGGAGCGTTAGAACTGGGAGCATTGGAAGAACGAGAACCTGAAGCCATTTTTAGGTTGAGATGAAGATGGATGAAGAACAAAGTGTTTGTAGAAGTTTCTGTTCAATAATAAGGCTTGGATGAAGAATAGCGTGAAAAGTCCCACGAGGGGGCACTTAGTGCTATTTATAGTGATTGGAAAATCACAAAACTCGAGGTCATTTAATGTTTCAGACGATAGTGGGGCATGTGGCGCTCATTTGCTGACGTAGCCGTTCTGCAGAACGGAAACGGTGCAGCGTGCATCCTCGATTTCGGGAAATTGTCACGATGACAATCTGTGAAAAGACATTGGGCACGCCAAACGCCTTACTGAAGTGACGTCTTAGGAACAGTTGGAATGATGGCTTTTTGGGATTGCCAGTTGGTTGGCAGGAGACGAAAAGCGCACAAGTTAATCTGTGGCTAAGAATGAAGGACAGGTGTCGGGTGGAATCTCAAAGAATGCCTTTTTCTTTTCAGCGTCGAAATAAGGCATTCTTGGGGGGCAATTTGTTGGCTCCTAAATCCGACACCCTTGTTTGTTATTAATATAGACCATTAATTATGAGGAATGGTTTCGACCAGTTGATCCTGTCGAATGCTCGTCAGAAAGTGGCAAGGTACTTAGAGAATTTCTTTAAGTAGGAATCTTGTTGCCTTCGACGTCGAAGGAACTTCTCGACAAAGGCATTTGATGCCCAGGGTGGAACAGTTTGAGATTCGAATGTTTGGAGGGAAAACGGTTCCCAGCAGTTACCAAGTGCAACGTGCCAAGATCAGGAGCGTCGAATGTTGTGAGCATGCCAAGTGGAGTCATCTCGAAGCAACATAACTGCCCAACGGTTACTTGAGATGTGTTTAGTATAAATACTAGTTGTTCACGTAGTTTTCGCGTGTGTTCACCATTATATACAAGTCACTCATTTAGATTCAAGTACCCAGTGTGAGCGAAAGAATTGTTGAGAATGTATGTGTGAAACACCATTTAAATTAATCAAAGTCTTTTATATTCCAGCACTTTATTGCCTTTTCATTTACCCTTCTCTGTCGAAGCCTTTATTTAACGCTTTCATTTATTCTATCAAGCTTTTCTTCATGCAATTTACATAAAGTGTCTTTACTTTACTGGCATTAACCATCATTAGACTTAGTCAAACCCCAAAAAATCAACCATGTCTTAGGATCAATCTGATCGATCCTGTGAGTCACCAAATAAGTAACCTTTTGGAGGATCAGCGGTTGTTTACCAATTTCCACGGTAAACACATACATATAAAAATCATTTTTTGCATCTTGCATATTTATTGTATTTTTATTTAATTATTGTATATTAAATAACTTGTATATTCAATTTGGATGTAATAGTTTAGATTTAAATTTCTTGCTAAATATCCCCATTTGAACATTTGTACCCCACATCCCATAATTTGTGTTGTAATAATTTAGGACTTTATTTTTCGCACTTTAAAGCTTTCTAAATATGCCATGATAGACTTAGGGCTTTGTATGCAAAAATCAACCAAACAAATAGCTTGACCTAATTCAAAGACAAAAAGCATGAAAATGGACAACACCAATCACACTTGCACCCCTAGGGTTACTCCACTTGTTGCCTTCAATAATGGGCCATGTTGCATGTTAGGTGTCTTTGGCAAAACAAAACAATTCAAATGATCATAGTCCCTCGATGACGCTTTCGAAAGTTGCCTAAAAATGATCAAGTCCCTTAAAGGAAAAATTGCCCAAAGACATTTGGCACCATTGCAATCATGGTCTAAACGATGACCCGCGCCCGTCCCGTTAACATCCTAACACAAGATTGTCCACCAAATACAATGGTGGAACAAAATTGTTAAAAGGGTTAAAACATAGAAAAACCTTTGAGTAAATTTAGGGATAGACAACTCTTAGTTACTTGATCAAACTTGCAAAACACACTTGCCTACTTTTCAAAACTACACTCCACAACACACTTTCAAAACAACTTTCAAAAACATTGAAAACTCTTCAAAAGATAAGTACACCTTTGTATACATTCAAACATGGATCATTACAAAGGTTGCCACAACAAATGGCCTCTTTTCAAAACATTTTCAAACCCACACACAAAGCACCATTTCAAACAATTGAAAATCAAAGGCAAGTGATCTAAGCAAGTAACTAAGAGCCCATGGATAACCATGGATAGAAAGGGTGCTAATACCTTCCCTTTCTATAATCTACTCCCCGAACCCAAGAAAACATCTCAAAGGTTTTTGCTGTGCTTTTTAACCTTTCCTTGGGATAAAATAAAAAGTCGGTGGCGACTCTTGCTCAACCGAAACATTTGCGAAAACAAACGCAAAACCCAAGTCAGTTCTCCCACCGTATCACATAGTCGAATACCACTCCTTGGATCAGCATCTCATGTAGACCATCCCTTCGAGCGTAACCAAACTGTCGTAAGGATAAGCAGGGATTGTAAGTGATACCTCCTTTAATTCCAAGCAAGGGGATATTAGGGAATTCTCTACAATGATCGATGATAGTAACACTCTCCAAAGATCGGGAACACCAATGAATATCTGAATGTCTGAGCATCATCAACCTATGAGATCACATTGAACCTTGCTTGTTCTTCAATACAGGTTGGGGAAGATGCGAAGTAAACCATCTTGTCAAGAGAGGAGTGCAACACATGAGGGTACCTCTCTTCCTTATAGTGCGAGAGTGAAAAAAATGTAGGATGTCTCATAACAAAGTAGGCACCGGGTTACGAGACATGGAGATTTTGACGGCGTTTACATCTATGAGTTGGTCAGGATTTGGAAACAAAACCATCCCATAGATGAGAAGAGCCACAATTTCTTCAAAAGCTTGTAAGTCCAAGGAGTTCCAACAATCTTGAGCTTTCTCAAACAAGAACTTGGCCAGGAAACCTTTGACACCACTCCTTGTTTCCCAATTAGTTGTGACATCAGATTGTTGCAAATGTAGGGCTTGAGCAATCTCTTCAGGTTTTGGATATCTTTCCGTACCGTTTAAGGGTAGTTGATTGAGAATGGGAATCCTCAAGAGTTGGGAGAATTCTTCCAAAGTTGGCATAAGTTGATAATCGAGAAAAGTGAAGCAATGGTGTAGAGGATCAAAGAATTGGAAGAGCACCTTCATCATATCTTCATCAGTAGTGGAGGTAACCAAGTTTAGGAGGCGGCCATGTCTTTCGGTGAATGGATAATTCTCAGGAACCCTTGATGCTACCTCTTTGAGTTGAGGAGGGATCCTTACGAGAATGACTTGAATGGTTTTCCTGCGAATAGAAGTCATGTCCTACAAAATAGAACAAAGATAAATCCTAATAATCCTTGAAATGGTTAGTGAGAATGAGTATGATGTTATGATGTTTATGATGTTATGTACAAGTAAATATATACAAATAAGACAAACAAGTCCTTAGGTTTAGGCTTGCATGGAGTCTCATAGGTAAGTACCCTCTTGAAGTTTAGTTAGCTCAAAACTGTCCTAGAAGTAGTAACTGGGTTCTAAGGGATCTCAATATCACTGATTTGTCTTCTCGGGCATTGTTTCAGTGCAAGCCTCTTTCACGGTGACCGAAATATCCCAAAAAGCCAAACCTCAATGAGTGTAATATCGAGTATCTACCAACTTCGAACTGCACCAAAGTCGGTCATCTCACTACGTCCTAATGGCCAAGTTGGTCAAGTAAAGGTTCTAAAGTCAGTTAGTGCTTCATGACATCACTCAGCGGCTTCGTATTCTCCTTGACTACTCAAGGGCTATCGGTACCCATAAATATGTCACACTAACGTAGCTATTTCTTAGACCATGTCGGTATACTCCGCATAGTTTCCACAATGTATTGCTACTTACCTATAAGGTATCCCAAATCCGGGTAGAGGATTTAAGCCCAAACAAAGAACCAAAATGTAAAGAAAATAAATCAAATAATGAAAGCAAATAAAGGTGATCTAGCCCTAAGGTAACCCCACTTTTAAGATTTTCCCCAGCAGAGTCGCCAGTTCTGTGATACGGTGGGAGAACTGACTTGGTTGTTTTGCATTTTATCACAAATATTGCGGTTAGCAAGAGTCGCCACCGACTTTTCTTTTATCCAAAAGGAAATGTGGAAAAGAACAAGAAAGACCTTTGAGATTACTTCTTGGGTTCAGGGGGTAGATTATGAAAAGAGAAGGTATTAGCATCCTTTTCATCCATAGTTATCTATGAGCTCTTAGTTGCTTGCTAGATCACTTGCTTTTATTTAAAAAATGTGCCTTGTGTGGTTTTTTGAAAATATTTTGAAAAGGCGCCATCGTTTAGGAAAACTTTGTAATAGTTCTCGTTCGTAAGAACGTATACAAAGTGTTGATCTTTTGAAAATATTTCAAGTTTGGAAATTATTTTGAAGGTGTTTTTGAAAGTGTTGGTGTTTGTTTGGAAAATAAGCAAGAGTGTTTGATTTGAAATTGAGCAAGCAACTAGGAACAATCTACCTACTCAAAAGTCTTAGTTCATTTCTTCCTTTCCTTTGATATTGCTATCTTACCATTGATTTGGTAAGAAGCCCTATCTTTGGATGTAAAGGGACGGGCATGGGTCATCGTATAGCCATGATATCAATGTTATGAAATATCTTAGCAATTCTCTTTGAGGGACTAAAATCATTTTGAAAGGCAACATTTGATAGCGTCGTCGAGGGACTATGATCTTATATTTTTGATTTATTTTTGCTAAGATACCCCACATGCATAACATGGCATTTTTTATAAGGCAACAAAGTGGATTTACCCTGAGGGTGCAAGTGTGCAAATGTGTTGATTTACATGCAGTGTTTTGTCTTGAATTAGGATTTGCTAACTTGTTGATTTTAATCTTTCCATACAAACCCTAATTTACTAGCATTTATATATAAAGCATTAAATTGCGAAAAAATAAAAATACTAAGCTATTACATCATTAGGGGAGGGGGTGTACAAATTTACAAATGGGGGATTTGCAAGAAAATTAAATCTAATTAACTATTACAACCATATTGAATATTGTACAAAATTGAAGATAAAATGCAAGAATGCAAAATGGAAAAAGAAATGATCTTTATTTGATTTTATGAAAGGTTTTAACCTAAATTTAATTGAGAAAATAATTAACTAAAATTAACTTAAACTAATTAAGAAAAGAAATTAATTCAAAAGGGTTTTTTAGGGTTTTATGAAAAAAAAAGTTTTAAATAATGAAAAATATCATGAGAATTGATTAATTAAAAAGAAACATAAGTTCTAAATTATTTTAATTTACAAGAAAGTAATGCAATAATTAAACCTAAGTCTAAACATTAATTATTATTAAAAAAAGAATTAATTTTTTAAAAGAAAATATCTTTGGTCTTTTATTTTATAAAGAAAAATAAAATATTAATGAACATTTTTTAAATATGTAAATAAATAAAATATATTTTTTAAGATTTTTATTAATAAAAATGATAATGATAATGATAATAATAATAATAATAATAATAATAATAATAATAAAAGTAATATGAAAAAGAAACTAAAAGAAAGAAAAGCAAAATGAAATAATAAAAATAAAAGGGCCAGGATGTATGAAACATAATCTCGGGGGGGGGGGGGGGGGGGGGGGGGTAGTCAGCAAAATAAAGGCCCAAAGGAAGGAAAGCCCAACACCTGTTGTAAAAAAAAAGAGAGAGAAAACAAAAAATATGAAGAAAAAAAAAGAAAAAAAAAGGCAAAACAGACGCTAGGGCTCGAACCCAGGACCTAAGGGTGACAGGCGCGCGCTTTAACCACTGGGGTGGTGATACATCCATTAACTTGTACATAACAATAAATATATAACACAAGTTTTGCCCTGACTGTACTTCATCTTCAACCTCCAGCCGAAGGATCTGTAACTTATTCATTTCTCATCCATTCATAAAACTTTCAACATCAAACTTGTTAAAAATTTACTACGATTCTGAATATGTAAAAAACTTAATCTAATTCTCAAAGATGAGCACGAATTTCTAACAGTACCAAATTCTGACCTAAATATTTTCAGAGGTTCAAACTCAAAATTCTCCCTACTCAAGAAACATAAATAAAATCTATGGACATGTATAGTTTCAGGGCAATGATGTTTACATTTTATCTTCACAAATGCAAGCCTAAAAAGGCCTAAATAATGAGATAGAAGTTCAAGAAAAATACCTCAAAACTGGAAATCGTGAAATTAGTTTGAGCTTGTTTCAAGTGATGGTGATGATCAGGTTAGCTTCCTTGAACCTCTAGGAAGCTAATGCAATGGCTGGCTTGAACTGAGAGTGGCTGAAATGGTCTGGAGAAGTCCAACTGCAATGCTCTATTTTTGATTTTGGAACTTGATGAAGATGAGGTTACAGTCTGCAAACAGGGACATGGATGGTTTGTATTTGATGTGAGGAATCTTTTAAAACTAACAGGCCAAGAAACGCACGAGGGAAATGGAAGTTTAAAGTTCTTGGTCAGAATGTGCAACAATGGTGGTTTGTGATCTAGCTCTGAGTTTGGGGGAGTTTTAGAGCTTGTGTATTCGTGTGTTAGCTTGCAAATAACTTGTGCATATGTAAGGAAAAGGTTAGTTTACTTGAGGTGGTCAGAATCACAAGATATAGAGTTACGGCTATGTTACTTGATTTTGAAGAAAAGTGAAAACATGGTTTCATGGCATAGTATAAGCATGACCTGAGTTATTGGGAGGCTCTAGACATGTTTCTTTTGCCTTTGACATTGCTTGTGATCAGAAGTAACAAGTGCAAAGCTCTATGCATTGACTTTGTGATTAAAACCTCTTTACAAGAATGGAATGGTAACTTTGTGCCATAAATGGAAATGCAACTTGGATAATGGCTCAAATGCTTGGACCAAAGCTCTAACAGCTGTGTAAACATTTAATTATGGAGTGACAAACAAGTTTGAGGCCTGTAAAGCAAAGATATGCAGCCTAGGCTTGGATGTGAATTCTTGTTCATCAAGGAAATGACCTATAATTCAAGAATGAATGTCCAACTTCTTGTCTTTGATTCTCTTTGCTCAAACATAATCTCAATGAGTTCTTAAACATTTTGGAAAGCTTGTAACATCCTATACAATCTCTATGTTGGTCATTTTTGAAAATTCCTCTTGGAACTATGTGAAAAATTGCCATGAAGTTAGGTCAAAATCCTGCCTAAACTAGGACAAAATTTCACTAAGTTTCCAAGTTTCATGAACATGTATTCACAAAATCATAAATTTAAATCCATGCATATCTAGGAGAAGTTGTGTTTTACAATATTTTAGATCTCATTGGGATATACAACTTTCATGTTGAAAGTTTCCTTTGAATCATCTTGCATCATGGTGAAAAATTGGCTCAAAGTTGTGGAAAAATATGAAGTTTTTAACACTTAGAAAAATTTCTAAGTTTAGAAATTTTGACTTTTCAAAATGAAATCTTGACTTTTTGATTTCTTGATGAACAAGTTTCATATTTTGACAAGTTTTTATGAATTGTAATCTTTGATACTTGATTTTGACCAAAAAGTCAAAGTTTGACTTTTCAGTGTACAATTGACTTTTGATCAGTTGACTGAAAATCAACTATCAATCAATTGATCTTGAGGGAAGTTTTGAGTCATGCCATTAGGTCAAAATGATTCAATTGAATCTTTAAGATCATGTCTCCAACCTATCAACCATTTTCTAGGTTAAAAAATCAGAAATTGCACTTCCTCTATCAAAACCCTAATTTTGACCATTTCGCTCTTTTGATGATCAGATCAAATTTCTAGATGAATTATGGTACAAACTTGATCAAATGATATATATGAGTTCATAATGTTGATATGGACCAAAAATTATGAAGTTTGACTGTAAAGTGACCATAGTTGACTTTTCCCCCAATACAATTGATTTTTATGTTAACTGATCAATTGACTGAGCAAAAATGTGATCCAAGACTTAAAAATTGACATGAGCAATCTTGAGGGTCCATAATGATCCATGAAAGTCATATGGGGCATTAAAAGTCCATTTATCCTTGTGCAATCTCAAACCTTAATTTTTAGTCATCAGTGCTTGAGGAGGTGTCTTGAGCTGATCAACCCTAGTGCAGTCTTGAACCAAAGGAGATCTTGTGGGAGATTACTTGATAAATGAGAGCGCAGATTTTGGGGTACAACATCCCACATTCTTCGTCTTGTATTATTTGGTTGACTATCAACCATCATTTTCTTGTATAAGAGGGTTCATGAATCTTTCCTACTAAAATCTCTCAAAGGATTATTAGAAACTTTCAAGGTCAATTCTTGGGGAGAGGATTAGGTCTCTTTATACTTGACTGAATCTCTATAACTCTTGGTGTTCTTCTTCCCTTAAACTTTTTATTTTATGTCATTTATTTTATGCCATTTACTTTTCGCGACAAAATATTTTTAAACTCTAATTTTATTTCCCTAAAATTTTCAAAACCACGTTTTTCAAATCCCACAATTCACCCCTTTCTTGCATTTTAAGTCTCAAGTCCAACAGTGTGAGGGTACTAAATCTTTAGTCTAATATGCAACATACCTCCCTCTTCCTCATTTCCATCAAAAACACACCAAAACTCTTCACAAGCCACTTCTCTAATACCCCAAGTTTTTCTTATCAATCCAAGTTTCGTTTCTACTCCATTCAATCCAAATGGTTTGTCAATTACTTCTCAACTTCCAATAAATCCAAGTGCTTCAACATCAACTACACATTTGGTAAGTTTTTCAATCCAAGTTTTATTCATATTTGATTTTCTCTACATGCATTAAGAAATAAGAACATTATGTTGTATATTATACATCAATATATTGGTAGTTACACTCATTGTTAGGTACTTTACTAAGCAATGTGTTTTTCCCATTTTTGTTTCCATGCGTTTCTGCCATTGTCGTGTTTTCTGAGTTGTGGGTTACTACGAAAGTGCACTTCTGTATTGTTTTACAATTTAACTTTCCAGAAATACAGAAGTACACTTACGTATTTATTTGTGCATTGTTTGGTTTGATTTTAAATGACTTTCATCAAAGTTTATTTTTTCTGCTTGACTAGTTTAATTATAGGTAACATGGCTGACAACTAAGATCGATTGAGTCGCGATAAAGTTTCCCAATATGCATCCGTTCTGGAGAAAGAGTCTGACCCTCACAACCACTGATTGATGCCAGTTCATTTGATACGGAAGCGTCAACTTTTGGGGTTCAGGTTTCTTCAACTTCGTCTTCCCAGAGGAAGGTGTCACATGTTGCTTCCCTAGAAGTCCCACCAGTCCAAGTTAATGCACCTGCTATCGATGTTGTTGTTCTTGAGGAATTTGGAGGAGGTTCTTATGACACTTTGTTGTTTCCTATGTATGAAAACCATGCTCCCAAACACGTGTGGGACAGAGAGATAAAATTTATTTGTATTTATTATTTGAAACACGTGTGTTATAATCTTTAAACTTTTTGACGATGATGTAAGTTTTGCACTACCGTGATGCTTTAAAATGCATCAACCATGGTGGGAAGATCATGAGGCTGCAACAACCTTAAGAGCAATGGTTTCATAATTTCATGCAACTATCTAGGCTACGAGATTTATGCATGACCGATTATACTATCATTAACTAAGGTATGTTGTCAATGTTCGTTGAGAAACAATACTTTGAGATGTCATCTTTTCATCTTCCGCGTGGTGAGATGTCCATCACACTAGATGATGTGTCATCCTTACTACATCTTCTGATTAGAGGAAGATTATTAGACCACTCCAGAATGACTAAACTGGATACATTGGAGATGATGGTGAACTATTTAGAAGCTGACCCAGAGAATTCCCTTAGGGAACTTGAATGTTGTGAATCTTGTTGTTAATTACGACAAAATTCAATATCAATTTGTGAGGCAAAGAATAGTAGCAACTAAAATAAATGGTCTACATCAATAATCATTCTTACACATATAATATAACAGAATAAGTCGAGAAAAAGACGAATATTTGCTTACCCAGTTCGATCAAACGATCTACTCTGGGGGAGAGAGCAGCTCTCCAATTCACTATACTCAAAAAGTTGTTATAAGATATTACATATGAGTTACAAGAAAATAGCCTTCGCCTTCATGTTCCTAATAACAACCCTGAAGGCAACCAAAAATTACCTATTTTCTACCCCAAGTGTGTCTCAGCCTCTTCAACCTTCAATATATGAATAATTCAAACTCAATATGTAAACAAGTATTTCTCAATTCCCAATAACCTTAGATAACTCCAAAGGTTTCCAAAACCATTGTCTTTCTAAGGTTTCCTTTGAGAATAGCCAAAAGCTTATGTTATGCCTTTAAACTCTTGCTCTCCCTTATTGTTGTAAGCTCTAAGATTGTCACACTATAATAACAGAAGAGATTCATATTTATAATAGCCAAAATCCAACAAATCCATAACAAATCTCAAAACATATCACCTTAATTGTTAGAATAAAAGATATTATTATAATCTTATAATATCTCTCAAATATTATAAATATCTTATAAAATCTTTTTGTATTAATTTATATGATCTCCAAATTAATATAAAATATTCTAACATTAAAGAATTGATCAATGAGCCGAACTGATCGAACCCGATATCCGTAAATCGTTCGGATCAAATTACTTTTCGACTTTCTAATTTTTGATAATTTCGAACTATATTTTCCTTCTCTTAATCATCAAAAATTTTAAAGTATATTCCAACATGAAAGATATCAGAAAGAGTGTCAAGTTAGATTTACATTCCTAAAAAAATTGTATGTACACCACTTAATGACAACAATGGAGGCCGATAGTGATAATGCATCATAGAGCATATACATTGAAGTCAGACCTCATATATTTGTTTATATTTATAGAGAAAGGTGTGTATTAAGTAGATATGGCATAAAAGGAACCTGTCCTTTTTTCTTTCTTTATCCCCATTCTTTTACTTGACTTGAGTGTAAATGAAAAAGAAAAACAAAAACAAATGAACCAGACATGGTAAAGCGGAACATGCTAAAGACTTGGTATTTAGTAGAGAGGTTCAATATTCTTTGTTGACTCAGATACCCTAATTATATTTATCCCCTTTGAGAAATTTACACTTACGACAAAATCAAGAAACGTGATAAACCAATTTAAGAAATGGTCTTTTGGACTAGTACTTGATGCTAATACATATTAACAAAATACAATAAATAAAAAGTAACTTCCACAAAACTAAACTGATTGATAATTGTCGAATTGAATTGCATTTTAAATATTAGAGTCCGAACTATGGGGTGAATTCTTCCTATTAGACTATTCTAGCAAAAAAAAAAAGGACTTTATCAAATTACTTTTATTAATATTAAATATATTTTGATTATTATTAGTAATAATATAATTTTAATTTTATTATTGGAAGGCTTTTATGTCTTGTATTATTATACAAGAGTCAAGCTCAGGCTCATTACATGTAATCGTTAAATTTTTATTCAATTTGTGGTAACGTTTTTCAAATGAGCCGCCCCGAAGGAGTGACTACACGTAATCTAATCTAATGACTATTCATAACACTAACTTTGTTAATTAATAGTAATAAAAGACCATGCAGGTTTTTTTCCACCACTATGCTATTAAAAAGTCTTTTAATATCTCTAATTATTATTCATAATTTAGCTATTAAATCTATTCTATTAAGGTACATGTGATATTTTTTTAATTATAAATAGATTAATTATAAATGTCATAAATACAATAATATTTATTTTTCTTGCAGTTTTTACTGCCGTCATTCTCTACTCTCTTAAATATATTTTTTTGTTCATCATTGATTCGTGTGCACTAACAATTGATATTTAGAACCCTGATTCTGATCCTCATGAAAACACGTGTGAAACGTGAGGCATTGTGTGATTAACTTTGGTTTTGGGTCCGTGTTGAATCTT
Organism: Vicia faba; assembly: GCA_948472305.1. NCBI lineage: Eukaryota > Viridiplantae > Streptophyta > Magnoliopsida > Fabales > Fabaceae > Vicia > Vicia faba. The sequence goes on along the minus strand of OX451737.1, from coordinate 1,071,220,190 downwards.
TAAACAAAATTGTAACATAATCACATTTTCTGATTCTGTAGAATTGGGAAACACTATGCTTGTGAGATTTGAGTGAGTTGCACAAAGTTAAGGATGAACGAAAATGGTAATCTGAATAACAAACTTCGTGTTTTTTATGGTAAGAATTGAAATAGATGGATGATTTAGATGCGCATGTTATTTGGTGCTCAAGATGCGCTTGAGCTTGTTACCAATGTCTATGTTCCGGTTGCAACAGATGCGACAGAAGAAGGGAGAAATGAACATAGAAACCAGAGGAAGAAAGATCATAAGGCGTTGTTCTACATCCATCAGTGTGTGGATGTGAATGTGTTTGAGAAGATTGTTGATTCAACGACGACGAAGGAGGCATGGAACACAGTGGTCAGATGCTATGGTGGTGACGCGTCAGTGAAGAAGGTAAAGCTTCAGTCCCTGCGAAAGCAATATGAGAATCTCAACATGAAGAACAATGAGAAGGTTTCTGAGTACACCTCTAGAGTGATTCTGATCACTAATGAGATGAAGGCTTGTGGAGAAACCCCTTCTGAACAAATAATTAAGAAGATATTGAGGTCACTTACTCCTCAATTTGATTACATTATTGTAGCAATTGAACATTCTAAAGATCTAGAAACCATGAGAATAAAAGAGTTGCAAAACAGTCTAGAGGCGCATGAGTTATGTATGACTGAAAAAGAACTTCTGAGAGAAAAGTTGAACAGGCTCTAAAGGCTTCTTTTGTCAAGAAGGACCAGAAGCATTCTTGGTCAGAAACCAAGAATAAATGTGGTGAGAGACTCCATAAGTCAGAAACCTCTACTTCTGATGAAAAAGAAACATCAGAAAGGAAAGGAGAAGTTTGACAAGAAGAAAGTTCAATGTTATTGTTGTAAGAAGTTTGGCCATTTTGCTAAAGATTGTTGGTCAAATAAGGGAAGAAAATTAGAATAAGCAATATAGCCAGATGGGATTCAAATGATGAACTTATGCTATTGATGACTTCTGAGTCTGATGGAAAATTTTTGGCAGACTGGTGGTATATGGACATTGGTTGTTCAAATCACTTGATTGGAAACAAACAATGGCTAATAGATTTTGATTCCAGAAGGAGGACAAAAATCAGATGTGCTGATGATAAATACCTTAATGCATAAGGTATGGGAAATGTCAAAGTTAGAGTGAAGAATGAGAAGACTGTGCTGATCAAGGATGTTTGGTATGTTCCTGAAATTAAGAGCAATCTGATGAGTGTGGGTCATCTCATTGAGAAAGGTTTCTCGGTTATTATGAAGAACAATCTTTTGAAGTTGTATGGTGTTAATTAGAAGCTGATTATGCAATCAGAACTAGGAAGCAACAAGACATTCAAGGTGAATGTGGAGACAGTAGAAGCAAAATGTCTTAGTTCAGAAGATGTTGAAGTTGATAGTAAGTTGTGGCACAAGATGTTAGGGAATCTGAACTACAGAAGCTTAGGGTATCTGAGTTTTAAGAAGCTCGTATGTGGTATTTCGAAGATTGTGAAACCTGAGAATTCATGTGAGGTATGCATGAAAGGAAAACAACCCTCATTGCCATTTGTGTCAGAAGTAGCTCCAAGAGAAAAACATGCTTTGGGAGTAGTGCACTCTGACGTGTATGGACCATTTCCAGAACCTTCACTTGGAGGAAATAAACATTTCGCGTTTTTTTTTGCTGAGTTCACAAGAATGACATGGGTAATACTCATAAGTTTAAACATGAGGTGTTTACCGAGTTTCAGAAGTTCAAGGTGAAGGTTGAGAAACAAAGTGGTCAGAAGCTAAAGATTCTTAGAACGAATGGTGGAGGTGAGTATAACTCTATAGAATTTTAGAAGTTTTGTAATGAGAATGGAATTGAGCATGAAGTTATTGCTCCATATACTCCTCAACACAATGGTCTTGGTGAAAGAAAAAATCGTAGTTTACTTGATATGACCAGAAGCATGCTGAAAGAGAATAAGCTGCCTCATAACTTGTGGGGAGAAGCTGTAGCCACGTCAGGTATGTGTTCAATACGTGTCCAACAAAGAAGCTGAAGGAAATTTTTTCTTTAGAAAAGTGGACTATAGACAAGCAAAGTGTTAGTCATCTGAAGGTGTTTGGTTATGTATGTTATAAACACGTTTTAAAATCTAGAAGGAAGAAGCTGAATGATAGAAGCAAAGTAATGATTCTGGTGGGATACCATAATACAGGTGCATACAAGCTTTATTGTCCAAAAAAGAATAAATTTGAAGTCAGCAGAGACGTCATTGTAAAGGAATATGAAGTATGGGATTGGAGCAAGTCTCAATCTATTTTTGAAGATAAGCCAGAACTTGACAATTCTGAAGAAGAGTCAGAGTCAGATGATGATTTTGGAAACTCTGAAGATGAGTCAGATGGTGAATCTGATTCTGATCCAGATTTTGATGATGGTCTAGAATTTGGTGGTGGTCATGCTTCTGGAAGGAAAAACTCTGAAGACGTAGATTCTGGAGGACAAGCTTTTGAAGATGATCATGTTTTTGGTGAAGGTCATGATTATGAAGGTGGAACTTCAGAAAGTAGAGGTTCGGAAGGCGATCCAACTTCTGAAGGTGGTCAAGTATCTGATACTGTTCCAGAATCTGAAAGAGTTTCTGAACAAGTTCAGAGGCCTCAAAGAATCATACAAATACCAAGAAGATTTACAGAGTTTGACATGTTGTAATACACTGAAGTAGATTCAGAAGGAGAAATTTTTCAGTGTGCCATATTAGTAGACTATGAACCTGTGAGTATTGAAGAAGCTCTCAAGAAGAAAGTATGGATGAATGCCATGAAATAAGAACTTAAGGCTATAGAAAGAAACAAGACTTGGAAGCAGACTAAGCTTTCAGATAAGAAGAAAGCCATCGGCGTCAGATAGGTTTTCAAAGTCAAATATAAGCCAAATGGATCAATTGGAAAGCACAAAGCAAGGCTAGTGGCTAGAGGTTTTCTTCAAAAATATGGGCTAGATTACTTTGAGGTGTTTGCGCTTGTAGCTAGACATGAAACAATCAGATTGGTGATTGCTTTAGCTGCAAATAGAAATTGGCCTCTGATGCATTTAGATGTGAAGTCTGTATTTCTGAACGGTCCATTACAAGAAGAGATATACGTGTCACAACCTCCTAGATTTATGGAAAATAATCAGGAAGAGATGATGTAAAAATTACATAAAGCTCTGTATGGATTCAAGCTTTATTGTCCAAAAAAGAATAAATTTGAAGTCAGCAGAGACGTCATTATAAAGGAATATGAAGTATGGGATTGGAGCAAGTCTCAATCTATTTTTGAAGATAAGCCAGAACTTGACAATTCTGAAGAAGAGTCAGAGTCAGATGATGATTTTGGAAACTCTGAAGATGAGTCAGATGGTGAATCTGATTTTGATCCAGATTTTGATGATGATCCAGAATTTGGTGGTGGCCATGCTTCTGGAAGGAAAAACTCTGAAGACGTAGGTTCTGGAGGACAAGCTTTTGAAGATGATCATGTTTCTGGTGAAGGTCATGATTATGAAGGTGGAACTTCAGAAAGTAGAGGTTCTGAAGGCGATCCAACTTCTGAAGGTGGTCAAGTATCTGATACTGTTCCAGAATCAGAAAGAGTTTCTGAACAAGTTCAAAGGCCTCAAAGAATCATACAAATACCAAGAAGGTTTGCAGAGTTTGACATGTTGTAATACACTGAAGTAGATTCAGAAGGAGAAATTGTTCAGTGTGCCATATTAGTTGACTATGAACCTATGAGTATTGAAGAAGCTCTCAAGAAGAAAGTATGAACGAATGCCATGAAATAAGAACTTGAGGCTATAGAAAGAAACATGATTTGGAAGCAGACTAAGCTTTCAGATAAGAAGAAAGCCATCGGCGTCAGATAGGTTTTCAAAGTCAAATATAAGCCAAATGGATCAATTGGCAAGCACAAAGCAAGGCTAGTGGCTAGAGGTTTTCTTCAAAAATATGGGCTAGATTACTTTGAGGTGTTTGCGCTTGTAGCTAGACATGAAACAATCAGATTGGTGATTGCTTTAGCTGCAAATAGAAATTGGCCTCTGATGCATCTAGATGTGAAGTCTGTATTTCTGAACGGTCCATTACAAGAAGAGATATACGCGTCACAACCTCCTAGATTTATGGAAAATAATCAGGAAGGGATGATGTAAAAATTACATAAAGCTCTGTATGGATTCAAGCAAGCGACTAGAGCTTGTAATTTGAAGATTGATTCATTTTTCAAGAAGCAAGGTTCTTAGAAGTGTGAGATGGAGTATGGCGTGGATGTTCAGCATTCTGAAAAAAATATGATTCTGGTATGTCTTTATGTTGATGACATATTGCTGACGGGAAGTTGTTCTAAAGAAGTTGTTAAGTTCAAGAAGACTCTGATGAATGAGTTGGAGATGACTGGCCTAAGAAAGTTGGTTTACTTTCTAGGGATTGAGGTATTGTAATCTGAAAAGGGTATAATTTTGCATCAACTGAAGTATGAACTTGAGCTTCTGAAGAAATTCAAGCAGGAGAATTGTAAGGCCGCTGTTACACCATCAAAAACCAATCATAAATTAGATTGTGACTCTGATGGCGAAGATGTGGATGCTACAACCTTCAAACAATTGATTGGTTCTTTAAGATACTTGTGTAATACCAGACCTGATATTTGCTATGCAGTTGGATTGGTTAGTAGGTTCATGAGTAAACCTATGTGGTCTCATTACCAAGCTGTTGTCAGGATTCTGAGGCTTCTAGAAGAAAGACAGATTCAAAGTTGATGAGTTACTCTGATTCTGATTGGTGTAGTTAGTATTAATTAGAAATTTTAAATTAAGGGATGGTATTAAAGGGTATTTTAATATTTCTAATTGTTATTGATAACTTAGTTATTAAGTCTATTCTAATAGGGTCAACGTGACATTAATTTTTTTGTGTATAATAGGTTAGTTGTAAATGTCATAAATACAATAACATTTATTCATTTTGCAGCTTTACAGCCCCCATTCTCTACTCTCTTAAATATATTCATTTGTTCATCATTGATTTGTGTGCATTATTATCCGATTCAAATGTCAGTTCTAGCATCAAGTAATTCTAGTCTTTTTTTCAATAGCAGTTATGGAGGATCGAATTATAGTCTTCCTTACTAAATCAAACATCAATCATCACTAGACCAATTAACTATTTGTATAACATGCCGGTTAATTTACTTATTCTTGTATAAAAAAGTCAAAATGTAATACTAAGTTGGATTTCATAACATTACGGTTCCATGTAATCCAAGCCACCTACCTTAATATAATATAAAGTCCAATCATTATTATTAATACTATAGTGGTAACACGTTCCATTCAACATCTTTGATCTTATCAGGTGTCCTCTTTTCTCAATAATTCACATCTTCATACCCACACTTCCAATAATTCAAAGTTCTAATTTCTTGTATATTTTTTAGTTCATGAATTGAAGCTATGAGGAAAAGTGGGAAAGAACAAAAACAGAACAAGATAGTGAGAATAATAACAACACCTATAAGAGTACTAGGAAGAGCCAAAGACATGTACGTAAGAAGCATAACGAAGTGCGGTAACAACATCAACTACACCAATCCAATAGATTCTACCGGAAGATTCCAGAATTTACCGAGAAGTTACAGCGCGGTAACAACCAGATCTGGCGGTGCTGGTGATAGCGAGGATTTTGTTGAGTTAATGAGAGCAGCTTCAGCTAGGACTTTGGTTAACCGGATTGATGTTGATTTGGTTCTCAAGCAAGAAGCTGCCACGTCACGACCCGTTTCTACAAACGGGTTGCCAAAATCCGTTAGTGTTGGTATGGGTCGGATCGATGAAGAAAAGGCTAGTGATTTGGGTGAAGGTTTTGGTGATGTTCCTGTTCTGGGGAATTCTTATCCAAGAAGTAGAAGCTATGCTGTTGGAAAAAGAAGTGTTGTTTTGTGAGTTTTATCTTCTGGTAATTTTGATTGGTTTTTTTTTCTTGGGTGCTGGTGTATTTATTGGTTCATAGCTCATGATAATGTCATATACCACTCAATCAATGCAATTTCATTCGTCCTGCTGGCCGGATTTTTTTTTACATCATACTAGTATAAGTCCATTTCAATTTACTGGATGTATTTATTTTCCTTAAATATAATGACAAAACTTATAAACAATTCTTTTAATATTGATTTTTATTATTTTTTATGAAAATTTTAGTGTATAACTTCTTTCTACATTTCTTTTATTTTCATTCTCTAAACAATATTTAATATATTTGTTATATTTTTATTAAAAAAAGTAAAACATTTAAGAAATGATACTTTTTTTCTAATTTTAACTAATATTGTTAATTTGTTATGAATATCAATAGTGAGAAAAAAAAAGAAAATAATATTTATAAAAGGGTTTTAATTAGTGTATTTATGTATCAAATTATCGAATAAGAAAGAAAATAAATATGTCAATAGGAACTAATATTCCGTTAGAGAATCATAAATGTATGGTAAAGTAGTGGAACAGTGTTTTAGTGTGGCATAACAAGCTTTCGATATAATAAAAATGAATTATCACTCTAATGCTCAAGTCAACAAATGAGTAACAAGTTGAATAAGTTATGATTAAAATATATCTTAGATTTTCATGTGTGATACTTTATATATGAGAAACGTTAGAAATGTCACATGCTTCCCGATTTGGAATACAGAGAACTGTTATCTAATATCTAATGATGAGGTCCAACCTGACGTGAATCGAGTATAGATCTTAAGATCGTGGTAAACTGTACTTTCAACACCTTATTACTTTGTGGTTATGATTGACTTCTTCGTTATTAAACCTCTGGTCGGTTCAGTTAAGATCATTATGCCATAATATAGTATTTTGAGTAAGAATGAATAAACATGTCTTACTTATTTTCACTCAATAGCACACATCAAATAACAATATCTTAATCTTAATTATATTTACACAAGATTTTGTTATCTTCAAAATATCAAAAAAAGATTTTTCCTCAACGATCTCCGTCCTTTTTTATGAGAACAAATTTCTTGTAATTAAGATTTTGATCTTTCAAATTTGAAAAAATATGTGCCCCTCAATTTTTGCAATAATAAAAAGTTTGTACTCTCCCTCAATCTATGCATAAAAAAATAATGATTTTTATTATTGTTTAATTGTAAACCATTACTTTCTTGGCCATTCTCTCCCCTTTGTCATCTTGTGGAAAAAAAAAAAGAGAAGAGAAAAGACATGCAATATCATTGAGAAAGAGATGAATCATTTGAAAATTTGAGATAAATGCACATAAATAAAACATATAGAAATAAAATATTCCTTTATTAGTGATGTTTCTTACTGATAGTCTCAATGATAAAAATATCTTCAAGTTGTATTTCATTTTTAGTCCATCCACATGCTCATTTATTTATTTTAACTCAATTAAGAGATAATGACCATGTTGTTTTGATCTCCTTTAAAGAATTGTAGTTATGACTCCATCAGAAATATTTTCAATAATTTGATCTTGAGGATGATATTTGACTATTTTCTAATTCGTTGGAGGATCTTAAGAAGATACAGTTTGTTTATCCTCGCCATTTTGGTTAATATCAAAATTATGATGTTATTCATCTTCATCGTCATCTTCCTTTCTTTTATCATCAAAATCATTAAATTCATCAAAATTAATAAACATGTTTTCTTCTACATATTGATTTTTGAGATTGTATATCCTATATTTTTTTGTAGGATGTAGAATATCCTTAAAATATGCCTTTCATTTAGAGACATATTCGTTTCATCTTATCATTGGTGACATGAGTGTCCATTTGAACAATGTATCTTGTCTTCGTCATTTCTCTATCAGAGGCCAATTATTTGATCTCTCTTTGATTCAGAGACTCAAAACACTAGATTTAATATTTAAACTCTTAGAAGTTGATTCTGGTGTGGTTGAGCTTAAGGTTACACATACCCAAGGAGCTCATGCACTGTTTAAATTTTTAGAGCCCTATGTGAGTGCCCATGTTCCCCATTCTAGTAATGATGCACTCAGAATTATCGCAAATAATGTTCATTAAAGATCTATTTCTTGTATTTGGTTATCACAACTATTTGTGTGAACTAAATTAAAACATATGTTAATGTTGTACATGTTCGCTACTTCTTAGACATTAAGAGGATTCATGATTATAATTGGGGAATTTTATGTTTGATTTACTTTTACACCAAGCTGGATCGAGAAAGTAAGTTCAAAACCAAATAGGTGGCATGAAACAACTGTGTAATTCATGTATTATACATGTATCTTCTAATTTTCATATAACTTCTAAATAATCTTTATATAACTACTAATATTTTGTATTTGAGTTATTTTTAGTTCTAGACCCTCTAGCACTAAAATTATTGATGACTACAATGAAGAGTTTCCATGTGCTTGCCCCATTTCTCCACATAGGGAAATTCAATGATAATGACTTACAATCATTCCATTGATTTTATTATGGAAGAAGATATTTGTTTCACTTCATATTGCAATCATCGTTAGATGCAACCTTTTGAGGATATCTGATAGTACTCTAGGTGGCTAGCAAATGAGTATCGACCCATGTACCATCATCTGCCAGAGCGTGTGTTAAGGTCGTTCATGTAAGTGTAGATTATCCTTGGGAACCCCATAATTGTTGTGCTTCCTACAATGTATCATGGAGATGTTGATGCAATGTTTGATGACTATCTTAAGAATTTTCTAATAGACGATGTATGAAGTGTTCCAGCTGACAGGTTATGGAATATTGTATACTGCTACATCCAATAATAATATAGAGGATCATAGAGGAGCAACGAGTTGGGGCAGACCATGTTATAGATGTGCTGTTTAGATGTCATTGTATCATCACTTTACTCGAGGATGCCATCAGTAGAGGAGAATTTCATGAAGGATTCCCTTCGAGGGACACGATACAAGAAGTATTATTAGGGGCAGGTTTATTTAAGTATATGAGGCAACTGAGAGGAAAAACTATGCAACATACTCAATAGATATATTATTTTACATTATTTGTTTATCACTTTTGAAACACTTGTACTTAAATTTGTTAGGACTTTGTGTATCGTTTACCATGAGCAAATTCAATTATGTTTGTGGTGTTATTGTCAAAGTGTCTAACTTATCATTTCAAGCACAAACTACTTTCTCCTTCACCTTGTCTAATATTGTAGTCTCAACATAGTTGAATTTTTATATTTCATGTACCTGCACTTTCGAACTGCATCACAAAATCAACATAAGACTCTTTTGTAAAAGAATTGATTACAATATTCCACGCTTCTATTATGAGTTCCAATATTTGTTTATATTTGATAATTTTCTCGTCTTCACTTTTGATTTATTTGTTTTTTAAGATCGACTTAATTTTAGATCTCATATTTTTATTTGTGATACCGATGCAGTAAAGCATATGGTGTAGGAAATATTTTTGCAACAAAATTTATCAGTGAAGTGTCGCGATTAGTGACAATCACATGTGACATTTTTTTAGCATTTCAAAAAAGTTCCACACCTTTCTAGAGCCCATGTAATATTCACTACTACAGAAAACTCATTTAACAACGGTTGGGAAACACATATAATCACGTGGGTACACGCGTTGTTGTATAGAGTGTGGTTGTATATGCGACACTTACAATCATGGTCCGTAAACAACCATTGTAATGAATATAGTGGCATGGGTTAGTTACCCAGCTACGACCAAAACTAAAGCACATAAAAATAGCAGCATTTCACCACGGCTAAACTTTCCAACTGTTATGGTATATGTAATAGTTTATTATAAAATATGAGATTGCTTGTTTTTCTCTGCCCCTTATTAACTGTATACAACCATTCAAATAAATTTTTGAGACAATAATAATAAAAATTAAGTTATTATTGAAAAATGACTTAAAAGATCCAATATTTTTCGAATTGCAAGCATCCTGTAAATCATGATTTCCTCTTTTAGTCTATAGGATTTGATTCAATCCCAAATTCTTCAAAGTAATGTTGATAAATGGATGCCAGTCTGAGTCTGTCACATAAAATTTAATTTCCTCTTCTTTTCTACTTTATTTTTCAAACACCAAGATTTGTGTGAAAGATCCAGACTGACATCCATTTATCAATATTATTTTGAAGAATTTGTGACATTGAATGAAATTCTATATGCTAAAGAGGGAATTATGATTTATAAGATGCATGCAATTCAAAAAAAACATTGGATCGTCTGAGTTGATTTTCAAGAATAATTTAATTTTTTAAATTATTATCTTAAAAATCTTTTTAAATGAATGCAAGTTCAATGATGGGTTAGTGAAACAAGCAATTTCATTATATATAACAAACTCACTAACAACATTTATCAACAAAAATAACAAATAAATTTATATGGATTGGGAGAACTGAAAAACTAACCATTTCTAGAACGCACCTCTAAACATTGAATGATATTAAGTTGTATGAATTAGAAAAGTTCATCTAATTTGTTAAACAATGAGGAAGAAATACAAGTTGGATGAAGTTTCCACAATGACTTCATACTTATTATATTTTTATCCATTTCTACACAAACCATATGTACTTTATCAACTCATAGTATACGCTTGCTACCACCATCATCATCACCATGTGAGGTTCAACTAGTTTGTGAAGCCATGAGAAAGAGATATAAGATGGATGAAGTTTACACAATAGCTTCATAATTCTTATATTTCTTCTTATAGCTTCTCAAACTAGATGAAGTTTATTGTTGTTGATGTTTCTTGAGTCCTATAAACACCGTGAATATTATCAATATGTGAAGCCACAAGCTTATTTGTCGATAATAACATCATGAAACAACAACATAGAATAACATACAACCATAAAAAAAACCATAAACTATTGAAAAACATCTGAAACATAACAACAACATACACGAAAATGAGAGAGTAAGGATAAAGAAGAATATATTTATGTAAGAAGAAAAAGATTGGAGACTATACTGTAGAATAGGAATGCTAACGATGAAGAAGAAGAGAAAAATGGGTTCTAAGATTTTGCTATGAAAGATACGGTGCTACTATCAAAGATCGAGTGATAATTCACTTATATATAAATATACTCACAATGGTTTACAATTCCAACCGTAGTGATATACATGCCTTAACATTAAAGGAATAATATATACGAGGGCGCTGAGGTTCGAACCCATGAAAACTTGATGGTATCATCACGGTTGACTCCTCAACTATTATTATATACAAATAATTTTTAATCAAAAAACAAAAAGAATATGGTAGCGCCTTAGTTTAGAGATGTCACCACAGTGTAGGGAAGAACCGTGGTGACCATGACATTGTTGTTTACGTGTTTTATAGTAGTGATTATTCTCATTTTCACATTTCAAAAAAGTGAAACTAATTTAATATGTCATCTCTATATAAGTAACACCAATTTAACACAAAGGTATTATGTATTTATTAATCTTATACGTTGAACCAATTATTAGTATAGTGAATATATATTAAAATACCTTATGGATTCTAAATAGTTCATAAAATATCAGAAATAAATTTGTGATCATCACACAATCTATACCTAGAAACATACTAATGTTCACCTAACAATTTCAGCAACTATTATATTTTAGATTTTGGCCCCTTACTGTTGTGTTGTTTCTATGTCAAAATTTATAAAATTTTTAAATATTTTATACATTATCGAATCTCTTTTGTTTCAAAGTTGTGAGCATGTTCTTTGGCAGAACGATGTTCATTTTCATCTTAGAAACAATTTTTTCTCATTACAATCTAAACGAATTCTAATAGGATGACTTGCTAATTTGCAGTCTAATCCATGATTATACACACCCCACATCATATTAAATTTATAAATATTTTCTATCATATAGTACTGTAACACGGTGGGAGAAATGACTTGGTTGTTTTGCGTTTGATCGCAATTGTGCGGATAGCAAGAGTCACCACTGACTTTTCTTTTATCCAAAAGGAAAGGCTAAAAAGAACAGGAAAGACCTTTAGAGATGTTTTCTTGAGTTCGGGGGGTAGATTATGAAAAGGGAAGGTATTAGCACCCTTTTCATCCGTAGTTACCTACGGGCTCTTAGTTTCTTGCTAGATCACTTGCTTTTATTTGAATGTGCTTGTGGTGTGGGTTTTGAAAGTATTTTGAAAATGTCTTTGTAATGGCTCTCGTTTCTATAAGAACGCGTACATAGTTTTTTTCAAAAATAATTCAAAGAGGTGTTTTTGGGAAGTGTTTTTGAAAGTGATTTTGGAAAGGTATCTTCTTTTTAATGACTCTCATTTCTATAAGAACGCGTACAAAGTGTTTGTCTTTTGAAGGTGTTTCAATATGAAAGTGTTAGTGTAAAAAATGTTTTGTTGTGAGCAAGCGAGCAACTAGGAGCGAATCTACCTACTCAAAGTGTCTTTAATGTTCTTTTCCTCCTCCTTTAGATGTGGCTATATTACCATTGATTTGGTAAGAAGCCCCATCATTAGATGTGAAAGGACATGCGTGGGTCAATCGTACAGTCATAGAAGGCAACTTATGAGACGCTTTAGCAATTTTTTGTAAGGGACTAGATCGTTTTATCGAAGGAAAAATTGAGGGTCATCGAGGGACTACGATCTTTTATCAAGGGTCTTTGCTAAAACGCCCATATTCAAGGGACATGACTATTTTTTTCCGAAAGGCAACAAAGTGAGATTACCCTAAGGGTGCTAGTGTGCAAGTGTGTTTGATTTACATGCATTTAGTCTTGATTAGGGTTATCTATTTGTTGATTTCATGTCTAGTCATACACACCCTAATTACTAACAATATATGAAAGCAATAAAAGTGCGGAAAAGTAAAGTCCTATGTTATTACATCATTTAGGGGTAGGGGTACATAATTACAAATGGGGGTTTGCAAGAATTTAAATCCTAGTTACCTATTACAACCATATTGAATTGTACAATATAAGAAAAGGAAACGACTTGTTTTGAAAAAAAATGGTTTTTGGTCTTAACAAATTAAAAGGAAAATAATTGTTTAATAAAAGAAAATATTTTTGATGTCCTTTTTTATAAAAAAATAATAGAGAAAAAGGAAAAACAATGAGGAATAGGATCGGCATGTTGCTGAAAGTAAAACAAAGGGGATCAGAAGTTCTGATGCCAGGCGCGTTGTCGTTCAAAAATAAAAGTCAGAGGAGATCATAAGTTCTGGATTGATGCACTCGGAGGTCCTGAAATAAATGTTAGAGGGAAAAACAGAAGTTCTGGGTTGCTACGTGCTGAAGTTCTGAGTGTTAGAACAGTGAGAAAATCTTAGAAGTTCTGTGTGTGTTAAAACAGTAAGAAAGCATGGAAGTTCTGTGTGTTAAAACAGTGAGTAAAAATTAGAAGTTCTATGTTGTGATAAACAGTGAGTGAAAATCAGAAATTATGTGCTGTGTTAAACAGTGAGTGAAAATCAGAAGTTTTGTGTTATGATAAACAGTGAGTGAAAATTAGAAGTTCTGTGCGTGTTAAAACAGTAAGGAAACCTAGAAGTTTTGTGTGTTAAGACGGTGAGGAGGACTCAAAAGTTCCGTGTTGTGCTAAAACATTGGGAAAGAAAAACCCAGAGATTTTGTATTACATTTCACCTTAATCCTTACATTAGTCAGAACATCTGCAATTTATTTAGTTCCTAACAACAACAAATCAGAAAGATAAAAGCACAACAGTTAATGGAAGTTCTAATCCTAATTTTGAGCCTAGCTTTATTCAAGAAGTTCTGTGATACGGTGGGAGAACTGACTTGAGGTTTTGCGTTTGTGTTCGCAAATGTTGCGGTTTAGCAAGAGTCGCCACCTACTTTTCTTTTATCCAAAAGGAAAGGTGAAAAAGCACAGGAAAGACCTTTAGAGATGTTTTATTGAGTTCGGGGGGTAGATTATGAAAAAGGAAGGTGTTAGCACCCATTTCATCCATGGTTTTCCATGGGCTCTTAGTTACTCGCTAGATCACTTGCTTTTGTTTGAATGTGCTTGTGGTATGGGTTTTGAAAGTATTTTGAAAACGTCTTTGTAACGGTTCTCATCTCTATAAGAACGCGTACAAAGTGTTTGTTTGGAAAATAGTTCAAAGATGTGTTGGTGGATTGTGTTTTGGAAAGTGGTTTTTGGAAAGATATTTTGCAATGGTTCTCGTCTCTATAAGAACGTATACAAATTTTTTTATCTTTTTGAAAAATGTTTTTGAAATGGGAGTATTGGTGTGTAAGAGTTCTTTTGTCGTGAGCAGACGAGTAACTAAGAGAGAACCTACCTACTCAAAAGGTCTTCAATGTTCTTTTCCTCCTCCTTTAGATGTTGCTATCTTACCATTGTTTTGGTAAGAAGCCCCATCGTTGGATGTGAAGGGACGGGCGTTGGGATGTTTGTATAGTCATAGAAGGCAACATGTGAGACATTTTAGCAATGTGGTTTTAGGGACTAGATCGTTTACCGAATGCAACATCGAGGATCATCGAGGGACTACGATCTTTTATCGAGGGTCTTTTGCTAAAACGCCCATGTTCGAGGGACATGACTATTTTTCGATAGGCAACAAGTGAGATTACCCTAAGGGTGCTAGTGTGCAAGTGTGTTTGATTGCATGCATTTTAGTCTTGATTAGGGTGATCTATTTGTTGATTTTCATATCTTTCCATACACACCCTAATTACTAGCAATATATGAAAGCAATAAAAGTGCAGAAAATAAATATCCTACGCTATTACAATCATTAGGGGGATGGGGGTACATATTTATGAATGGGGGTTGCAAGTAAAAATAAATCCTAAATCACTATTACAACCGTATTGAAATGTATAACATAAGAAAGAAAGAAAAAGGACTTGTTTAAAAAGGGTTTTTTGTCTTAAAAAAAATAATTAGTAAAAGGAAAATATTTTTATGTCCTTTTTGTGTTGGTAAAGAAAAAAGTATTAAAATTGATAAAAAGGAAAACAAATGAAAGATAGAAACAGCGTGCTGCTGCAAGCAAAACAACAAGGGTTAAAAGTTCTGAAGCCAGATACGTGGTGACTCAGAAAGAAATGTCAGTGGGCATCAAAAGTTCTGATTGGTAAACTCTGAGGTCCTGCAAGAAACGTTAGAGAGCAGATACATAAATTCTGGGTTTCTATGTGCTGAACTTCTGAGTGTTAGAACAGTGAAAAAATCTTAGAAATTTTGTGCGTGTTAAAACAGTGGGTGGGAACATCAGAAGTTCTGTGTTGTACTAAGCCAGTGAGTGAACATTAGCAGTTCGGTGCATTATCAGCATGTAAGAATCAGAAGTTCAGTGTGTGTTAATAGTGTGAAAAATCATATAAGTTCTGTATGTTAAAACCATAAGGAGAACTCAAAATTTCTGTGTGTGTTAACAGTGAGAAAAATCATAGAAGTTCTGTATGTTAAAACAGTGAGGAGAACTCAGAAGTTCTATGTCATATTTCATCACTCAATCAACACATCATTAATCTATTCAGTTGTCAACAAACAACAAATCAGAAGGAATAAAAATACAATAGTTTACAGAAGTTCTAATCCCGATCCTGAGCCTAGCCTTAATCAAGAAGTTCTGATCCATAATTTTTTCTATTCATGCAATGATATAGACAACATCAATACTATGATATTTACATGTTTAATGGTGTTCTGAATGAGAAAATGCAAAGTCAGAAAGACTTACCTTGAATCTGGAGCATGTGTTTGGAACTTGGACTGCTGCCTTTAGAGGTTCTGAGGTCAGCAAGAGCAACGGAAGAGAAGAATGCCAAGTTCTTTGATTAAAAGGGAAGAACAAAGGTTTGTTTTTCTGTTTGAGATTTCTGGACTTTTTACAAAAGGTTTCACAAGTTTCTTTTCTCTCTTTTGATGATTCTCTCCCTCTTAAAAGCCAAACCCTTGAACGTGTGATGGAGCAAAGTATTTATAGATGGGTTTGTTGTGGTTTTGGGAAAAAAATGGGATTCAAACATTTTTGGTATACTGTCCCATTGCTTTTTAATCACAGTTTTCGTATGCTAATTTGATGCAAATATGGGGTTTGAGAAAGTGCAGGCGTGGACCGGGTCAGCAACTGATTGCAGGACTGTGATGTAGCAGGGCAACAAATTACTTAAACGAGGCTTTGGGATTTGGTGATGTTCTGATCACAGAAGATCAGAAGCGTAATCTCTATGTGCTAAAGAGTCACGTTCTGATGGAAGATTATATTCTGAACCACGTTTGCAATTTCTGACTGCGCTTGCATAGAGGTTGAAGAGCCATGTTCTGATTGAAGGCTATGTTCTGAACTAAGTTTGCAAATTCTGAATGCACTTGCATGGAGGCTGGCTCAGAAGTTCTGAGGTATCATATACTCTTATCACTTAGAGAATTTTCTAAATGTTTAGAAAATTTTATTTTTCCAAAGTAACTTTTGACTCCTGATTTTTTTGATGAACCTATCTCATGTTTTGATGAAATAAAATTGTTGAAACTTAATTTGATCTAAAAGTCAAAGTTTGACTTTTCAGTGTGCTTTTGACCATTTTTCCCCTATGGATGATTTCCTTGAAAAGTGATGATTCAAGACTTGGAACTTGATAGAAGCAAACCCGAGAGTCCAGGATGATCCTTTGAGAAATGGGAGGGAAAATTTTGGGGTATAACAGTTGCCCCTGTTCAATCTTCTTAAGCCTGGGGATATATATTGGCTGATCTGCCTTTCGTTATCTGAAGGCGGAAGATG
Source organism: Vicia faba (assembly GCA_948472305.1). Lineage (NCBI taxonomy): Eukaryota > Viridiplantae > Streptophyta > Magnoliopsida > Fabales > Fabaceae > Vicia > Vicia faba. The sequence goes on along the minus strand of OX451737.1, from coordinate 1,071,203,369 downwards.
ATTGAACACTAGAGTTCCCAGAAATTTTCACTCGCATGCAGTAATACTGATTGGTGATGTCGGGAATGGGCTTACAGATGCCATTTGGAAGGCGACGGGAAATCACAGGAGATGGGCTTAAAGATGCCATCCGGAAAAGATTGGTTGCATAAGAGATTCCTGGATGAGAGTTCCTGTACCTGCTGTCTAGGGGGAACTTTGCCGGGGAATGTTGACTTATGCACTGGGAAGTAAAGTCTAAGAATTTTGGTCGCCCATTACTCTAATGGGGAAATATCTCCTGACTGAGGAGGTGAAAGTAGAATGTATACTTGGTCAGGGTCCAGGCTGTACAGCAACTCGCTGGGGAAATTTGAAATTGATCGCATCTGATCGGGTCTGGGCCTTACAGTGTTGTGACATGTTGACTGGAGGTAAGGGGGAAGGAACCTGGATAGTAAGGTTACTTTGAAATGAAATCCTGGACAGTAGGGCTATGAGAAGAAACCTGGATAGTAGGGTTACTTTGATGTGAAAGCCTGGATAGTAAGGCTTATGAGAAGGAACCTGGGTAGTAGGGTTACTTTGTTGATGAAAGCCTGGATAGTAGGGCTTGTGGGAAGGAACCTGGATAGTACGGTTACTTCGAGATGAAAGCCTGGATAGTAGGGCTTGTGGGAAGGAACCCGGATAGTAGGGTTACTTCGAGATGAAAGCTTGGATAGTAGGGCTATGAGAAGGAACCTGGATAGTAGGGTTACTTTGATGTGAAAGCCTGGATAGTAGGGCTTATGAGAAGGAACCTGGGTAGTAGGGTTACTTTGTTGATGAAAGCCTGGGTAGTAAGGCTGTGAGAAGGAACCTGGATAGTAGGGTTACTTCGTGATGAAAGCCTGGGTAGTAGGGCTTATGGGAAGGAACCTGGATAGTAGGGTTACTTCTCTTGATCATGTAGATCAGTTGACCCGTTTGATTTCGGGAACTGATTCTTCCTTGGTCGCCTGCAGATATGACATGTATAACTGCTGGAATTGTTGGTGATAACAACCTTTCCTGAAAAGATAACAGGGTTAGTTATATGCGATGCATGATATGCCTTTGTGAGATGATGTTATCAAAATAAATGAGATTATGCCGTATGTGATGTGTACGTGCAAGTCATGATGTATGAGCATGTTAGTTGTGACATATCCGAGTCTGGGAAAATAAATCCCTGACTACTGCTGGGGAAAATAACATTTCTGACTACTGTAGAGAAATATGGCTCTTATACTTCCGCTGGGGATGATGAATGGAAGTGACTATGCTGGGGAATGTTCCTTATTTATGAATGTTCTGTCGGGAGAGACTCTGCTTGAGAATAAATATGCGGGGAGCAACTTGAAAGGTGAATTTCAAATAAAGGAAGTAAAGGGCTCTGTCGGGGATTGAGCTCTTGTATCCAGAGAAATAAGCTCTGCTTGGGGAGTTAGAAGTTTGTGATGATCAACTCGTGATATGAAATTTAGTCGGGGGATATAGGCGTCAAGTTTCTGGATGACCCTTGGCTAATGAGGTTACTTCCCGTTTTGAGAGAACTGATGTCAACGCCTTGGTTACCTCTACTCTGTGGGGACTATAAATGTTATAAGGCCACATGTATTGATGACTGTGCTCCAAAGCTGTCTCTGCCCTGGTAACTGCTGGACAGAGTAATTGTCGGGTTTTATATTTTAGTTTTTCGTCCCTGTTTCTTAAGTTATGGGCAATTGTCTTTTGTTTCTTCATGCAAATATTTGTGAACAACAATCATATTCAAATGCATATGTCAAGAATAAATCATTGGACGTCCTTGCAAAGTAGAAAAAGAAAAACAAATAGTTTTGTAAAAATGACTTGTATTAATTTTGAAGTTAGCCTATAACATACGTTTTTTGTACAAGGAAGCTGACACTCTAGTAAGAGAACACCGTCATAAAAATGAAAGATATACAATATTGTGAAAAACAAAGAAAAAAACAACTATGTGCAATAATCCCATTGGGTTTCAAATCTGCTATTGCCACTATGTCTTCGAGCGTCTCCTCACTTTGCTGCTTCTCCAAAGCTGATTAGATCGATTGGTGCCGTTTGAGCTAGATAGTTGATATTGAGGTCAGATCGCAGGGTAATCCAATGGGACATAGTGATACGCTTTTCATCCCTAATTTTTTCCTGGACCGCCCTTTCGGGTTTTCGGTCCACCGAGATACCCTTTTTTGCCCAAGTCGTCTTTTCAGGTTTTCGACTTGCTGGGCGTACAATTTTTTTATATTTTCAGTCCCTTATTTTTGCCTGAACCCTTTTGGTTCGCCGAGAAGCCCTTATTTTTTGCCTAGGCCAGTCAACCTAGCGGATATTTGATCATGCGTAGTATCTTTTCGCTATGTCTGCATTGACAGGGTGAGGGAGGTCGTCACCGTCCATGGTGGTCAGAATCATGGCTCCACCTGAAAAAATGTTTTTAATCACAAATGGCCCTTCGTAAGTGGGAGTCCATTTGCCCCTGGGATCACCTTGTGGCAGTATGATGCGCTTGATTACTAGATTCTCGACTTGATATTCTTGACGCCTAAATTTCTTGTTAAAGGCCTTGATCATTCGCTTTTGATATGTCTGACCATGGCAGATGTCAGTAAGTCTCTTCTCATCGATTAGATTTAACTGATCAAGTCGGGTTTGGATCCAGTCGTCTTCGTTTAAACCTGCATCTTTCATAATCCTTAAAGAAGGTGTTGTACCCCAAAATTTGCCCTCTCATTTCATCAATATTTTCTCACCATAAGACCCTTGGAGCTCAAGATCAAGTTAAGGTTTACTCTGCTCAAGACCCCTCCTTGCACTGTTGACCCAAATTAGGGTTTGAGTTTGCACAAATATGTTTTGACCTAAAATGCCCAAAGTGACTTTCGTGCTTCATGTTGGACTTACAAGTTTATCCATAACCAAGTTTCAAGCCTTGATTCCAATCTTTGCCCAGTCAATTGGACAGTTGACCTAGAAATCAGCTGTATTGGGGAAAAAGTCAATTGTGGCCAATTGACAGTCAAACTTCATGATTTTTGACCCACATCAACATAATGAACTCATATGAACCATTTGGTCAAGCTTGGATCACAATCCCACAAGAAATTTGATCAAATCACCAAAAGGGCAAAATGGTCATTTTTAGGGTTTTGACTGCACAAAGGCAATTTTTGACTGTTTGACCTAACCAATGGCAAACCAAGCTCACATATGGACTCAAGAACTCAATGGAATTGTCTTGACACATTCAACAAGTTCAAAAGATCTCAAATGCATAGGATTGACAGATGAATTTTCCAGTCAACTGATCAAAATTTGACTATATACTGAAAAGTCAAACTTTGACTTTTTGGTCAAAATCAAGTGCCAAGATTCATTTTTCATCAAGACATGTCAAATTATGAAACTTGTTCATCAAGAAATCCAAATTTGCAAATTAGGGTTTAAGATGAGAAAATTTCATAACTTAGAATTTTTCTAAGTTATGAAACTTCCTTATTTTTTCCTAACTTTGCCCCATTTTTTCACCAAGATGCAAATGGATTCAAACAAAACTCAAAACATGAAAGTTGTAGTCCATTGCAAAATCTACAGCTTTGATTCACAAAGTTTTCTCAAAGGAAGCTTGTAGATCAAGTTATGATTTTTGGAACAAGGGTGCAAAACATTTTTAACTTAGAGAAATTTTGACCTATTCTAGGCAGGATTTTTGTCCAACTTCATGGCCATTTTTCACATGCTTCCACTTGGAGTTTCAATTTTCATTACAAAGATGGATTGTAGTAAACATTCCAAGCTTTCCAAATTGTCCAAGAACTTCTCAAACACCCTTGTGGTTAGAGAGAATCGAATTTGTAAAGTTGGGCAAAAGTCACTTTTGTTCATAACCAAATACATGTTCATACATTGGCATTTTTCAAATCAGCTTGTACAAGCTAGCTTGCAGGCCTCAAAACCAGTCTCACACACCATAATTAAATGCCTAACCATTGTGCTAAGGTGTTATTTTGTTCATTTGGTCATTACATGCAAGATTAACCCTTAATTGGAAAAAGCATATTTGCCATTTTGGAAAAGATGCACTTTATGTCAAATAACAAATCCAAGAGGCATGGGCCAGATCTTTGAGGCTAGCATTTGTACACAAATCCCTCTGATCAAGAACAAGATATGCAGCATGCTTTAGGGCATTGTACATGCCTGTATTGAAACTTGCATTTTCTTGCTTCAAGGAGAAGAAAGCTTGCAAAAACTATCAATCTCTCATTCCTGTAAAAACCAGCCAAAGCAAGCTTTGCAAACATTTTTCACACTCCCTAACTGACCTAAAACACGATTCCTTCATCCTCAATACCTCCTCATACACAAAAACACCCTCTTGCTGCAGAAACAGAGCAAGTTCTGCAACTTGACTTCCACTATCCATTCCACTCGTGCATTTTGACTAAAACCAGTTCAAACCCATTCTATATTATCCACACAAACTATCCCAAGCATTAAAACCAAGCTGTAACATCCTTAACATTGTTTGCCATTTTTTCTTTCAAGCTGTGCAGGTGGACTTCCATAGCACGATACAGGCAGTTTCAGAGCAAGCCAAGCATAGGAGAAGCATCCTTGGACTTCAGGCAAGCTGTACCAAAGCTCAAACTCCATTGAAGATACCTCCATTATTGTACACGACTCAAGCTGAAACAGGTAAAAACATGAACTTCTATCTCTCATTATAGGAAGAGTTAGGCTTAGGTTTGTGAATGAAACATGTTCTCCTTATAGCCCTGAAGCCATCCATATACTTACTTTTCATTTATATTGAGTATGCTGTGAGAATTTTGGCCATGAACATTGGAGAAAATTTAGGTCAGAAATTAGGGATGAAGAAATTCTCCCTCGTTTCTTAGAGTTAGGTCAAGTTTTTTATATGTATGAATTCGTCTCTTCATGCTCTATAATGTTTGTGTTATGAGTTTTTGTTAAAAGTCAAAAAATCAGGAGTTAGCTGTTGTACAAGAAGCGCGCGTTTTGGTTGTTCAAACATTGCTGGAGATTGAAGAAGGTTGACTTGGGCTGGGCCTGAGTTGTTCCTGCTTTTTGCACCCTCTTTTCCAACTTACACCCCCTTGGCCCATTGTGTGATATATTGATCATTTTTGATTTTTTCTTTTTGATTCTGACTTATTATTTTTTGCTCAAATATAAAAAAATATCAAAAATATTTTTCCATCCTTTTTTGAATTTATTTGGCATTTATTTGTTTTATTTAGTATATGTATGTAAATAAATATATATACTTTTTATTTAAAACCCTAGAAAATAATACAAAAATATATTTTTTTAGTTATTATTTTTTGTTTACATTTTGAAAACATTTTCTAAAATATACTCATTTTTGTAAATAATTAATATTTTATTCTTGTATATATTTAGTATATTTAATATATAATATATAATTGCTTGAATATTTTATTAGATAATTAGGGCAAAAATATGAAAATAATACATTTTTATTTTTATTAATATATGACACTAAAAAATACTTTTTTACAATATACTTCTCTTTTATTTATTTTTTGTATAAATAAATATATAAATATTGTATATACTTAATAAATAATTGTTATTTATTCAAAAATTAGGGTTTTGCCCTAAACAATAAAAATCACCAAAAATTTGACCTTTTTATTTTTGTTTATATTTCACATTGAAAAATACTTTCTCATACATGAAAAATCCTTCTTGTGCATAATACATTTTTGCATATTTATTATATTTGTTTAAATATTGTACAATTTGATATTTGTATATTCAATATGGATGTAATAGTTTTAGATTTAATTTCTTGCTAAATATCCCCCCATTCAAACATTTGTACCCCCATCCCCATAATTATGTTGTAATAATTTAGGACTTTAAATTTCCGCATTTAAAAGCTTTCAAATTATGCCATGATAGACCTAGGGTTTGTATGCAAAATCAAATAACAAATAGCTTGACCTAATTCAAAGATAAACACGCATGAAAATGGATAACACAATACACACTTGCACCCTTAGGGTTACTCCACTTGTTGCCTTCCAAAATGGGCCATGTTGCATGTTGAGTATCTTTGGCAAAATAAAAACAAATCAAATGATCATAGTCCCTCGATGACGCTTTTGAAGGCACCTAAACAAAAATGATCATAGTCCCTTAAAGGAAAATTGCCAAAGACACTTGGCACTATTGCATTCATGGTCTAAACGATGACCCGCGACTGTCCCGTTAACATCCTAACACAAGATTGACCACCAAATACAATGGTGGAACAATACTGTTAAAAGGGTTAAAACATGAGAAAAATCTTTGAGTAAATTTAGGGGTAGACAACTCTTAGTTACTTGATCAAACTTGCAAAACACACTTGCCTACTTTCAAAACACACTCCACAACACAATTTCCAAAAACAACTTTCAAAACCTTGAAACATCTTTTCAAAAAAGACAAACACCTTTTGTAAAACATTCGAGTAAAGAATTGTTACAAGGGTTGCCTAGACAAGGCATCTTTTTCAAAACATTTTCAAAACCACACACACAAAGCACCATTTCAAACAATTGAAAGCACCATTTCAAATAATTGAAAATGCAAGGCAAGTGATCTAAGCAAGTAACTAAGAGCCCATGGATAACCATGGATAGAAAGGGTGCTAATACCTTCCCTTTCTATAATCTACTCCCCGAACCCAAGAAAACATCTCAAAGGTTTTTCCTGTGCTTTTTAACCTTTCCTTAGGATAAAATAAAAAGTCGGTGGTGACTCTTGCTAAACCGAAACATTTGCGAAACAAACGCAAAACCTCAAGTCAGTTCTCCCACCGTATCACAGAACTAGAGACTCTGCTGGGGAGTTTATTTAAAGTGGAGTAACCTTAGGGCTTAGATCACCCTTTTGCATGACTAATTGTTTGCTTTGATTGCCTTACATTTTGGTTCTCTTGTTTGGGCTTGAAATCCTACACCCGGATTTGGGGAAACATTCATGGATAGCAATACGTTGTGGAAACTATGCGGGGTATACCGACACGGTTGAAGAAATAGCTATATTAGTGCGACATATTTGTGAGTACCGGTAACCCTTGAGTTCAATCAAGGAGAGTACGGGGCCGCTGAGTGATGTCACTAAGCACTAATGACCTAGAACCTTACTTGACCATCTTGGCCATTTATTAGGGGGTAGTGAGATGACCGGCTTTGGTGCAGTCCGAAGTTGGTAGATACTCGATACTACACTCATTGAGGGTTGTTTTCTTGTAATATTTTGGTCGCTAGTTAAGTGGCTAAACCAAAACAATGAACATAGAAAACAATTCAATGATATTGAGCTCCTTAGAACCCGGTTACTATTTATAGGACAGGTTTTTAAGCCAACTTCACTCAAGAGGGTACTTACCTATGAAACCTCATGCAAGCCTGAAACTAGGGTTTTGTGTGACTTGCTTGTACATATGTTTGTGCATACATCATGAACATCATAAAACATCATATGCATCCACTAACCATTTCAAGGGTTTGGATCTTCATCTTTGTTCTTGTTTTGTAGGTCATGGAAATTCTTCGCAGGAAAACTATCCAAGTCAACCTTATGAGAATCCCTCCTCAACTCAAGGAGCTTACATCCAGAATTCCAGAAAGCTCTCTCTTCAGTGAAAGACATGGTAGACTTCTCAGCCTAGTCAACACCAGCATTGAAGAAGACATGGTGAAAGTGTTGTTCCAGTTCTTTGACCCCCTTCATCACTGTTTTACATTCCCCGACTATCAATTGGTGCCTACTTTGGAGGAATTTTCTCAACTCCTGAGAATTCCTATTCTTAATCAACTACCCTACAACGGTACGGAAAAGGAACCAAAGCCTGAAGATGGTACTCAAGCACTACACTTGCAACCATCTGACATCAAGGGGCATTGGGAGACTAGAAGTGGTGTCAAATGCTTCTTGGCAAAATTCTTGTTTGAGAAGGCACAAGAGTGTTGGAACTCCTTAGATCTACAAGCCTTTGAAGAGATTGTGGCACTCCTCATTTATGGGTTGGTCTTGTTCCCAAATCCTGACCAACTTATAGATGTCAATGCTGTCAAGATTTTCCTATCCAGGAATCCCATACCTACATTGCTTGGGGACATCCTCCACTCATTTTACACACGAACAATGAGGAAGAGAGGTGTTCTCATGTGATGTACTCCTCTCCTTGCAAGGTGGTTTATTTCGCACCTTCCACAATCTGTTTTGAAGACTGAACAAGATTTAAGGTGGTCACAACGGTTGATGACCCTCACACACTCTGATGTACATTGGTGTTCTCGGTCCAGAGAAAATGTCATCATCGTCGATCGTTATGGTGAGTTCCCTAATGTCCCATTACTTGGCATTAGAGGAGGCATTACCTACAACCCTTGTCTAGCTTTGAGACAATTTGGATATGCAAGGAGGGATGGCCCTCATGACATGCTGATTCCTAACCTAGTTTTTGACTTCGACAACGATGCGCAAGGACTTCGCCAAAGATTCATCAGAGCTTGGAGGATGCCTACCAAGGTAGATAGCAAGACACTGGGGCACAAGAACTCCATCCCTCTTGAGCCTTATCTCAAGTGGGTAAGGAACCGAGCCCAGAGTCTTATGATGCCTTACCCTCATATTCTCCCTTTGATTAAAGAGCCTGTTAAGGAAGGAGAGGTTCCTTACACCATCCTACATCCTGACATGCCAACATCATGGGAGGAAATGCAGAAGAGTTGGATCCAACTCAAGGAAGAGCGGAATACTTTTGAAGCCAGCTTCTACGCCAGTGAGAAGAAGGTTTTGGAGCTTACCCGCCGACTTCACAAGGAGGAGACCCTCAACACTTACATCGCACCAAAGAGGATGCGTAACGTCTTTTTACCTTAAGAAGTTTTTGTAATATTTGGCCCATGGGGCATTTATGTACTGACAAAATTTCTTCTTATTAATATGATGTGTGTTCTTTTTGTCTGCAACAATTTTGAATTTCCAAATCCTTGAATGCATTGCATTAATAAACATATCATTCATCATATGCATAAGCAGGTCTTCACACCAGGTTTCCTTATCTTTCTGCTGTTTATTTCAGTAAGATGGATCTTGAACAGACGGTCAAAGATCTGCAGTCACAAAACTCGCCGTTTCAAAAGCTCCTTATGACCTTGGCAAAGGGTCAAGAGGATCTAAAAGCACTGTTGGGGAACAAAGAGCAAGAAAAAGGAAAAAATAAGAAGAAAAGAGTTGGGGTAGCTACACTGGGAAGAAGATTTGAGAATGAAGCAAGGAGAGTTCTTGAATTCCCCTCTACATCTGATGAGGGGACCGGTAATGGAAAAGGGGCTGCATTACCTTCTTAGTCCGAGGCTGAAGAGGAAGAAGTTGAGGAAGATGAAGACTACTCATAGCAGCAATACCCACCAGCGGACGACAAATACAAAAACTTGGAGGATAGACTGGCAGCTATGGAGCTGCAAAGGGTTCCTGGGTTAGATTTTGAAGAATTGGGATTGATTGCTGGGATTGTGATCCCTCCAAAGTTTAAGGTGCCAATTTTTGCAAAATATAACGGGCTGTCTTGCCCAAAGATGCACCTAAGGTCATATGTCAGAAGAATTCAACCTCATACATCCGACAGAAATCTTTGGGTACACTTCTTTTAGGACAGTTTGTCCGGTACACAACTAGACTGGTTTTACCAGCTTGAGAGGTCAGAAGTGCATAACTGGGAAGACTTGGCATTTGCCTTTTATCGCCAGTATCAATATAACGCTGACTTGGCGCCAACCCGTACCCAGTTGCAGAGTATGGGGATGGCCTCAAATGAGGGATTCAAAGAATACGCCCAGAAATGGCGCGACTTGGCCGGAAGAGTGCAACCACCTCTTTCTGATAGGGAACTAGTTGATATGTTCTTGGGGACCCTATCTGGCCCATTCTTCAACCATTTGATCGGGAGCTCTTCCGCAGGGTTTACTGAATTGATTCTGACTGGCGAACGAGTAGAAGCTGGTATTAAGAGTGGGAAGATTCAAAGGGATGCCTCTGCCTCCGCAACTGTTAAGAAATCATTTCCGGCCAAGAAGGAAGCAGCTGTTATATACTCTCAGAAAAGATTGGGAAGAACTGAGTGCCGGCCGACTGTGGGGGCCGTGATGATTAAAAATTCGTCAAATGATCAGCCTCGTAACAATCAGTCCAGATCTAACCAGCAACGGGTAGAACGGCCACAACGGCAGTTCACCCGCATCAACATGACGCATGCACAAGTTCTTCCCCATTTGTTGAAGCTAAATCTCGCCACTATCAAAGAGGCACCAAAAAATGTGAATAAAACTTCCCTGCATTATCACCCCAATGCTAAATATGCCTATCATTCTGACAGCATCGGGCATGACACCAACGATTGCTGGGCGCTTAAGCATAAAATTCAAGACTTGATAAATGAAAAAGAGGTTGAGTTCGATGCTCCGGAGAAACCGAATGTAATATCCGCTCTGATGCCAAAGCATGGTCGCAATATCCATGCTATTGAAGAAGATTTGTATGTTGCTGCTGTTGATGATCTGATAACTCCACTACTAACAATCAATTTGAATCTGTTGAAAGCTGGGATTTTCCCAGGATGTAAAGAAGACTGCTACTATTGTTCCTCCCTACCAATCGACTGTCCATTGCTGAAGATAGGCATCCAAGGCCTAATGGACAGCCAACAAATTCTTTTCGAAAAGATTCCTGCTGCTCCAACTCCTATCGAAGATGTTTCAATAATCACCATTTCCACCAATCTTTCCAAGGTCCCTAAAAAGCCTGTTAAGATTACATCCTCTACGAAGATTGTTCCTCTGAAAATAACCATGCCTGGGCCTGTCCCCTACAAATCTGACAAATCAATACCGTGGAATTATGGTGGAGAAATATACTACCACGGTGTTAAACAAATTGAGATAACTGAAGAGAGCTCTGACGAAGAAACTACTGACATTGGAAACATTGTCGGTACGAGCAAGATTACCCGAAGTGGGAGAATTTTCTCTCCAGAGATTGCCCCTCCAAAGGCAATCTTTGGACCCTCAGCTGCTGCCAAAGTTACTCCTGCACCGATAAAACTTTATACAAAAACTCCGTTGATTGAAGAAGCTGTTACTCCTGTGGTTGTCCCTCCTACTTCTGCTGATAAGGGGAAAGGGATCCAAGATGAGCTCGTCAGGACGAGGGATCAGCCATTGGTTATCCCCGAAACCTCTAAGAAAGAAATGGAGGAGATTCTGAAAATAATAAAAAGAAGTGATTATGACATTGTAGAACAACTGGGGCAAACCCCCTAGAAGATCTCCATGTTAGCATTGCTGCTTTGTTCTGAGGCTCATGCCAAGGCCTTGATAAGGTTTTTGAAGACAACCCATGTTCCCTAGGAAACTTCAGCCGATCAATTCCAGGATTGTGTAGCCAGCCTTACTGCCGACAATGGCCTGGGTTTCTCTGATGCTGAACTGACTCTGAAGGGAAGAAAGCACAATGACGCATTGCATGTGTCAGTTGAATGCCGAGGAACTACTCTCGCCCATGTCTTGGTCGACACTAGTTCTTCTCTAAATGTGCTGCCTAAGAAGGCTCTCGATCGATTGGATTGTGAAGGCTTGGAGCTAAAACCAAGTAATATCATTGTCAGGGCATTTGACGGGTCTAAAAGAATGGTGCATGGGGAGGTCGACATTCCCATCAAGGTGGGCACTGAAGTATTCCACTCAACTTTCTATGTGATGGACATCCGTCCGTCATACTCTTGCTTGCTAGGAAGACCATGGATACATAATGCTGGGGCAGTCACTTCCTCCCTGCATCAGATGCTGAAGTACCCTGTCAAGGGAAAAATCATAAATGTACACGGTGAAGAGGAGTATATGATCAGTCATCTGAACTCTTTTCGGTATGTGGAAGTGGAGGGCGAATTCATTGAAACACCCTTTCAACACTTTGAGGAGGTTTCTCCCGAAGTGGCAGTAGCAAAGGCAGTAGCTGAGGTACCCAAGCAGGTGGCCAAGATGGCATCTCTAAAAGACGCACAAGCTGCAATAAAGGAGGGAAAGAGCTCAACATGGGGTCAGTTGCCTGACTTTCCCCACAAGACAGACAAGTTTGGGTTGGGATTCACCGCTGCGGGGCAAAAAGCTATGCGTCGCTCAAAAATCGAAAGGACACCCATCAAGATTTCTCCTCATGGAATCAATGCTTTGGAAGACGAAGACGAAGAGGCCAACATTGAAGATTGGATCTTCCCAACCATCGAAGGGGGACTACACAACTGGGAGGCGAAAGACTTCGTCCCCATTACTTTCATTAATCAGTAACTTATCTTTTGAACATTTCCTATTGGTCTGTAATAATTACTTTTAAACAATCTGCACACTACTTTTTCACCTCATGCCTTGCCCGGGGCATGTAGGTCCATTTGTAAGGGTTTTGATTCTCTTCATATTCATATGCCATGTTTAATGAATCATTGGACGTTTTTCATTTATAAACTGTTGTGTTCATTTTCTTTCCTTTTGCATTTTTGTTTATTTAAGGATGGCTATCCCTTACACACACCCACACTCACAAATGCAAGTACCCATCCACCCTGGATTCTATGGGTGACTATTCTGCTATGTCCTTCAATAACTCTGAAGATTTGGTCAATCAGGCTGAGTATGAAGATGACGAAGATTGTGAAGTACCAGGAGAGCTAGCCAGACTTCTACAACAAGAAGAGAGGGCCATCTTGCCTCATGAAGAGTTGTTGGAAACTGTCAACTTAGGAACAGAGGAAGACAGGAAAGAAGTACAAGTGGGTGCCAATCTGGAACCAAGTGTCAAGGAGCGCTTGATACAACTGTTGAAAGAATACGTTGAAATCTTCGCCTGGTCTTATGAAGACATGCAGGGTTTAGACACAGACATCGTGGTTCACCGTCTCCCTACAAGAGAAGACTGTCCACCGATCAAGCAAAAAGTCCGCCGAATGAGGCCCGACATGTCTGAGAAGATTAAAGCGGAAGTAATGAAGCAATTCAACACTGGCTTTCTGGATGTTACATCCTATCCATAATGGGTTGCTAACATTGTGCCAGTACCTAAAAAAGACGGCAAGGTCAGGATGTGTAAGGACTACCGGGATTTGAACAGGGCTAGCCCTAAAGATGATTTTCCGCTACCGCATATCGACATTTTGATTGACAACACAGCTCAGCACAAGGTGTTTTCCTTCATGGACGGATTCTCGGGCTACAACCAGATCAAAATGGCCCCCGAGGACATGGAGAAAACAAACTTTGTTACACAATAGGGTACCTTCTGCTACAAGGTGATGTCGTTCGGACTGAAGAACGCAGGGGCAACTTATCATCGCGCCATGGTGGCTTTGTTTCATGATATGATACATCATGAGATCGAAGTTTACGTAGACGATATGATAGCTCGGTCACAAAAAGAGGAGGAGCACCTTGAACATCTAGAAAAGCTGTTTGCCAGGCTGAAAGAATACAAACTCAGGCTGAATCCAAGTAAGTGCACTTTTGGAGTTAGGTCTGGTAAACTTCTAGGATTCATCGTAAGCAACAAAGGCATTGAAGTCGATCCAGCAAAAGTGAAAGCAATACAAGAGATGCCTGCTCCCCGTACTGAAAAGAAGGTTAGAGGGTTCCTGGGGCGCTTGAACTATATTGCCAGATTCATCTCTCATATGACGTCTACCTGTGAGCCAATTTTCAAACTATTGAAGAAAGATCAGGTAGTCGAATGGAACGACGATTGCCAAGTTGCTTTTGATAAGATCAAGGAGTATTTGCTAGAACCTCCTATTCTGATGCCACCCGTCGAAGGAAGGCCGCTGATCATGTATCTGACTGTTTTGGATAACTCAATGAGGTATGTATTGGGCCAACATGACGAGTCTGGTCGAAAAGAGCATGCCATTTATTACCTTAGCAAAAAGTTTACCGACTGTGAGACTCGCTACTCACTGCTCGAGAAAACTTGCTGCGCTTTGGTATGGGCTGCTCGCCGACTAAGGCAGTATATGTTGACTCATACCACTCTGTTGATTTCCAAAATGGACCCTATCAAGTATATCTTCGAGAAGCCTGCTTTATCTGGAAGAATCGCTAGATGGCAGATGATCCTAAATGAGTATGACATCCAGTATACTACCCAAAAAGCTATAAAAGGGAGTGTACTAGCTGACCATCTAGCTCATCAAGCTATCGAAGATTATCAACCCATGAGATTCGACTTCCCAGACGAGGACATCATGACATTGGACAACATTAAAGGTAACATACCGTATGACGGACCTGAAAAAGGATCCCGATGGACCTTTTACTTTGATGGTGCTTCAAAATGCACTAGGAAACGGTATCAGTGCGGTACTCATTTCCCCAGAAGGTTACCACACACCTTTCACGGCCTGACTTTGCTTCAGCTGTACCAACAACATGGCTGAATATGAAGCTTGTATCTTTGGTCTCAAGGTTGCTATAGACTTGGGGATCAAATCTTTGATCGTATTTGGGGTCTTGGCTTTGGTTATCAGTCAGATCAAAGGAGAGTGGGATACCAAACATCCTAATCTTATCCCATACAAAGAACATGTCTTGACATTGTTGCCTCATTTCGAGCAAATCACCTTCAAGGATTTCCCGCGAGAAGAGAATCAGCTAGCAGATGCTCTGGCTACAATGTCTTCCATGTTTAAACTCAACTGGGATAACGAGGCTCCCCAAATCACCATCGAGCGAATGGATGAACCTGCGCATTGTCATGAGATTAATACCGAAGAAGTAGTGGAACAACCTTGGTTTCACGAAATCAAAAGGTATCTCCAGACTAGAGAATATCCCGAAGGAGCTTCCGTAAATGACAAAAAGTTCCTAAGGAAATTTGCTGCCAAGTTCTTCCTGAGCAACGACATCCTCTATAAACGCAGCCATGATTGTGTTTTACTCCGATGTGTAGACAAAGCTGAAGCAGAGTTAATCATGACTGAGATGCACAACGGTACATTTGGCACCCACTTGAGTGGGCATACGATGGCTAAAAAGATTCTAAGGGCAGGCTATTACTGGTCTACCATGGAAGCTGATTGCCATCAACATTCCCGTACTTGCCACAAATGTCAAGTCTATGCCGACAAGATTCATATTCCTCCTGTTCCTCTCAACGTTCTGACAACTCCTTGGCCATTCGACATGTGGGGCATTGACATGATTGGAGAGATCAAGCCCACATCGTCCAATGGACATCGCTTCATTCTGGTCGCCATTGACTATTTTATCAAATGGGTCGAAGCAGCTTCCTTCGCCTCCGTTACAAAAAATGTGGTTGCCCGCTTCATCAAGCAAAACCTCATATGCCGGTATGGTGTCCCCGACAGGATCATTACAGACAACGGTACGAATCTGAATAATACTATGATCACCGCTCTATGCGAACAGTTCAAGATTTATCATCACAATTCATCTCCCTATCGGCCGAAGATGAACGGTGCTGTTGAAGCTGCGAACAAAAACATCAAGAAGATCATTCAGAAAATGACAGTGACCTATAAGGACTGGCATGAGATGCTACCGTTAGCTCTGCATGGATACCGTACCACGACACGTACTTCAACAGGGGCAACCCCATTTTCTTTGGTATATGGCATGGAAGCTGTCCTACCCATGGAAGTTCAGATTCCTTCTTTAAGGATTATGAAGGATGCTGGTTTGAATGAAGACGATTGGATTCAGACCCGACTTGATCAACTCAATTTGATTGATGAGAAGCGACTCACTGCTGTTTGCCATGGTCAGACGTATCAAAAACGGATGATCAAGGCTTTCAACAAGAAAGTCAGACGTCAAGTATATCAAGTCGGAGATCTCATAATCAAGCGGATTATCTTGCCGCAAAGTGATCCCAGGGGAAAATGGACTCTTACTTACGAAGGACCATTTGTGATCAAGAGCATATTTTCTGGTGGTGCAATGATTCTGACCACTATGGACGGCGACGATTTTCCGCACCCTGCGAACGCAGACATAGTCAAAAGATACTACGCATAAAATAACTCGACAAGTCGAAAATCCGAAAGGGAGACTTGGGCCAAAATGGGCATCCCGGTGAACCGAAAACCCGAAAGGGCGGTTTAGGCAAAAATTAGGGATAAAATAAAAAAATCTGTACACCCGGCAAGTTGAAAACCCGAAAGGGCGGCTTGGGCAAAAAAGGGTTTCCCGGTGGATTGAAAACCCAAGAGGGCGATTCAGGCAAAAGTTAGGGAATTAAAGTGTATGACTATGTCTCGTCGGATCACTTTAAGGACAATCTCTTCATCAACCAGCTCCACGCTTCTGATCAATCCAGTCATCGGCGGACAAAGCATTGAATGGACAGATATTCAGAGTTGTGAAGGCTATAGCAGAATGGAATCCCATGGAATTGTCACACATAGCCATCCTTCTTTTGTGTAAAATTTTCATTTTTTCCGACAACATCCTCTTACTAGGATGTCTGTCTCTTTTGTACAAAGATACTCACAGAAAGTTAATACAAATACTTTTCCAAATACATAAGTTTTCTTTGTCTTCTTTTTGATTTTAACACTTATGTTTTATTTGAGAAACGTCCAATGTTTTGTTAAATAGGCATATGCATTTGAACATAATCATTTTCTTACAAATCAAGAAAGATGATTACTGATAGGTTGAAGGTACAAATAGATATCTTGATGCCCTTTCAAGAAGGAATCCCCAGCGGTTCTAAACTCCAAATTCCTCAACAAGTTTCAAATCCAGAGCTTAATTCCCCAAATAGAGTTAAACTTCAGGATCTTCAGCAGAACAAAAGCTTTCTCAAAACTGATTTCCCCAGCCAGAGAGCCTTCCAGAACTTAATTCCCCTCTGAGTTAGGCATCCCCAGTGGAGCCCTAAAATCTGGAAATCATATCCCCAGCGGAGCTAAAACTTCCAACTATCAATCGCCAGCGAAACCAGACTAGTGGACCTTCTCCCCACAAAGAGACTTCCCACCAGACTGAAGATTCTCAGTCTTACTTCTCCAGCATAAGTCTACCAGGTTCTGGACTCCCCAGTAAAGATCATCAGAGTTCTCTTGCCCCGCAAGTCACCGAGGAGTTTCAATCCCCAGCAGTGGTCCTAAGATCCCTCAACAATTGAAGATCTTGTTCCCCGAGCAGTCCGCAGTCAACAAGGATGTCTCATCTTCAGCAACCAAAGATTCTTGCAATCCCTTGCAGCAGCAAGGATTCACTTCCCCTGGCAGCAGTTAAGATTCTATTATCTCCGGCTATCCAGGATTCATCTATCCCCAGCAAGATAGCTCATCAGCTTACATACGCATTCATTACATTCATATCATGAACATTGATATACACATATTGCATCATACATTTCATGCAACATAACTTTGTGTTTAGCTAATATTTTGTCCTTTTCAGGATAAGAATAAAAGGCTATCATTAACAATTATTCAAGATGCAGTTTTACACGGACTCATCATCAGGAAACCCTACACCGGTTCCTTCTCCATTTCAAGACTTCTGAAAACAGTTTACGGGTTCTCCAGACACGGATGTTAACCTATCACTTGTTCAGATTCTTCGACTTTTGAAAACAGTTTACGGATTCTCCAAACACGGATGTTAATCTATCGCTTGTTCAGACTCGACTTTTGAAAACAGTTTACGGACGCTTCCCAACATGGATGCTGCTCTATTGCTTATTCAATTTCAAGACTTCTGAAAATAGTTTACAGGTTCTCCAGACACGGATGTTAACCTATCGCTTGTTCAGATTCTTCAACTTCTGAAAACAGTTTACGGATTCTCCAAACACGGATGTTAATCTATCGCTTGTTCAGATGCAACCTCTGAAAACAGTTTACGGGTTCTCCAGACACGGATGTCAACCTATCGCTTGTTCAGATTCTTCAACCTCTGAAAATAGTTTACAGATTCTCCAAACACGGATGTTAATCTATCGCTTGTTCAGACTCAACTTTTGAAAACAGTTTACGGACGCTTCCCAACATGGATGCTGCTCTATTGCTTATTCAATTTCAAGACTTCTGAAAACAGTTTACAGGTTCTCCAGACATGTATGTCAACCTATCGCTTGTTCAGATTCTTAAACTTCTGAAAACAGTTTACGGATTCTCCAAACACGGATGTTAATCTATCGCTTGTTCAGACTCAATTTTTGAAAACAGTTTACGGACGCTTCCTAACATGGATGCTGCTCTATTGCTTATTCAATTTCAAGACTTCTGAAAACAGTTTAAGGGTTCTCCAGACACGGATGTCAACCTATCGCTTGTTCAGATTCTTCCATTTCTGAAAACAGTTTACGGATTTCTCCAAACACGGATGTTAATCTATCGCTTGTTCAGATTCAACTTTTGAAAACAGTTTACGGACGCTTCCCAACATGGATGCTGCTCTATTTCTTATTCAATTTCAAGACTTTTGAAAACAGTTTACAGGTTCTCCAGACACGGATGTTAACCTATCGCTTGTTCAGATTCTTCAACTTCTGAAAACAGTTTACGGATTCTCCAAACACGGATGTTAATCTATCGCTTGTTCAGATGCAACCTCTGAAAACAGTTTACGGGTTCTCCAAACACGGATGTTAATCTATCGCTTGTTCAGATGCAACCTATGAAATTAGTTTACGGGTTCTCCAGACACGGATGTTAACCTATCGCTTGTTCAGATTCTTCAACCTCTGAAAACAGTTTACGGATTCTCCAATCACGGATGTTAATCTATCACTTGTTCAGACTCAACCTCTGAAAACAGTTCACGGACGCTTCCCAACATGGATGCTGATCTATTGCTTATTCATCTCCAAGACCTCTGAAAACAGTTTACAAGCTCTCTAGACACGGATGTTAACCTATCGCTTGTTCAGATTCGAGACTTCTGAAAACAGTTTACGGATTCTCCAGACACGGATGTTAATCTATCGCTTGTTCAGATGCAACTTTTGAAAACAGTTCACGGACGCTTCCCAATATGGATGCTGCTCTATTGCTTATTCAACTTCAAGACCTCTGAAAACAGTTTACGGGTTCTCCAGACACGGATGTTAACCTATCGCTTGTTCAGATCCAAGACCTCTGAAAACAGTTTACGGGTTCTCCAGACACGGATGTTAACCTATCGCTTGTTCAGATCCAAGATTTCTGAAAACAGTTTACGGATTCTCCAAACACGGATGTTAATCTATCGCTTGTTCAGATTCAACTTTTGAAAACAGTTTACGGATTCTCCAAACACGGATGTCAATCCATTGCTTATTCAAGACCCCCCCAGTTCAGAGATATTCCAAAACATGGACACCTTTCTGATACTCATTCCAGATGGCATCTTTAAGCCCATCCCCGACAAGATTCTGTCACCCCTCCATATGGCATCTTTAAGCCCATCTCCAAATGGCATCTCTAAGCCCATTCCCGCATCCATTGTTTCGACGAGTGCAAATTTAAGGGCACTCTAGTGTCCAATCTCCTTTTACCTTCGAGACGCGAAAGGCAAACTTGCCAATCTAACTCTTCAGGTGCAAGAAGATTGAACAGGGCAACTGTTGTACCCCAAAATTTTCCCTCTCATTTCATCAATATTTTCTCACCACAAGACCCTTGGAGCTCAATATCAAGTTAAGGTTTGCTCTGCTTAAGACCCCTCCTTGCACTGTTGACCCAAATTAGGGTTTGAGTTTGCACAAAGATGTTTTGACCTAAAATTCCCAAAGTGACTTTCATGCTTCATGTTGGACTTACAAGTTTATCCATACCAAGTTTCAAGCCTTGATTCCAATCTTTGCCCAGTCAATTGGACAGTTGACCTAGAAATCAACTGTATTGGGGAAAAAGTCAACTGTGGCCAATTGACAGTCAAACTTCATGATTTTTGACCCACATCAACATAATGAACTCATATGAACCATTTGGTCAAGCTTGGATCACAATCCCACAAGAAAGTTGATCAAATCACCAAAAGGGCAAAATGGTCATTTTTAGGGTTTTGACTGCACAAAGGCAATTTTTGACTATTTGACCTAACCAATGGCAAACCAAGCTCACATATGGACTCAAGAACTCAATGGCATTATCTTGACACATTCAACAAGTTCAAAAGATCTCAAATGCACAAGATTGACAGATGAATTTTCCAGTCAACTGATCAAAATTTGACTGTATACTGAAAAGTCAAACTTTGACTTTTTGGTCAAAATCAAGTGCCAAGATTCATTTTTCATCAAGACATGTCAAATTATGAACCTTGTTCATCAAGAAATCCAAATTTGCAAATTAGGGTTTAAGATGAGAAAATTTCATAACTTAGAATTTTTCTAAGTTATGAAACTTCCTTATTTTTTCCTAACTTTGCCCCATTTTTTCACCAATATGCAAATGGATTAAAACAAAACTCAAAACATGAAAGTTGTAGTCCATTGAAAAATCTACAGCTTTTATTCACAAAGTTTTCTCAAAGGAAGCTTGTAGCTCAAGTTATGATTTTTGGAACAAGGGTGCAAAACATTTTTAACTTAGAGAAATTTTGACCTATTCTAGGCAGGATTTTTGTCCAACTTCATGGCCATTTTTCACATGCTTCCACTTGGAGTTTCAATTTTCATTACAAAGATGGATTGTAGTACACATTCCAAGATTTCCAAATTATCCAAGAACTTCTCAAACACCCTTGTGGTTAGAGAGAATCGAATTTGTAAAGTTGGGCAAAAGTCACTTTTGTTCATAACCAAATACATGTTCATACATTTGCATTTTTCAAATCAGCTTGTACAAGCTAGCTTGCAGGCCTCAAAACCAGTCTCACACACCATAATTAAATGCCTAACCATTGTGCTAAGGTGTTATTTTGTTCATTTGGTCATTACATGCAAGATTAACCCTTAATTGGAAAAAGCATATTTGCCATTTTGGAAAAGATGCACTTTATGTCAAATAACAAATCCAAGAGGCATGGGCCAGATATTTGAGGCTAGCATTTGTACACAAATCCCTCTGATCAAGAACAAGATATGCAACATGCTTTAGGGCATTGTACAGGCCTGTATTGAAACTTGCATTTTCTTGCTTCAAGGAGAAGAAAGCTTGCAAAAACTATCAATCTCTCATTCCTGTAAAAACCAGCCAAAGCAAGCTTTGCAAACATCTTTCACACTCCCTAAGTGACCTAAAACACGATTCCTTCATCCTCAATACCTCCTCATACACAAAAACACCCTCTTGCTGCAGAAACAGAGCAAGTTCTGCAACTTGACTTCCACTATCCATTCCACTCGTGCATTTTGACTAAAACCAGTTCAAACCCATTCTATATTATCCACACAAACTATCCCAAGCATTAAAACCAAGCTGTAACATCCTTAACATCGTTTTCCATTTTTGCTTTCAAGCTGTGCAGGTGGACTTCCATAGCACAATACAGGCAGTTTCAGAGCAAGCCAAGCATAGGAGAAGCATCCTTGGACTTCAGGCAAGCTGTACCAAAGCTCAAACTCCATTGAAGATACCTCCATTGCTGTACACGACTCAAGCTGAAACAGGTAAAAACATGAACTTCTATCTCTCAATATAGGAAGAGTTAGGCTTAGGTTTGTGAATGAAACATGTTCTCCTCATAGCCCTGAAGCCATCCATATACTTACTTTTCATTTATATTGAGTATGCTGTGAGAATTTTGGCCATGAACATTGGAGAAAATTTAGGTCAGAAATTAGGGATGAAGAAATTCTCCCTCGTTTCTTAGAGTTAGGTCAAGTTTTTTATATGTATGAATTCGTCTCTTCATGCTCTATAATGTTTGTGTTATGAGTTTTTGTTAAAAGTCAAAGAATCAGGAGTTAGCTGTTGTACAAGAAGCGCGCGTTTTGGTTGTTCAAACATTGCTGGAGGTTGAAGAAGGTTGACTTGGGCTGGGCCTGAGTTGTTCCTGCTTTTTG
Source organism: Vicia faba (assembly GCA_948472305.1). Lineage (NCBI taxonomy): Eukaryota > Viridiplantae > Streptophyta > Magnoliopsida > Fabales > Fabaceae > Vicia > Vicia faba. The sequence goes on along the minus strand of OX451737.1, from coordinate 1,071,181,295 downwards.
CACCCTCTTTTCCAACTTACACCCCCTTGGCCCATTGTGTGATATATTGACCATTTTTGATTTTTTCTTTTTGATTCTGACTTATTATTTTTTGCTCAAATATAAAAAAATGTCAAAAATATTTTTCCACCCTTTTTTGAATTTATTTGGCATTTATTTGTTTTATTTAATATATGTATGTAAATAAATATATATACTTTTTATTTAAAACCCTAGAAAATAATACAAAAATATTTTTTTTTTAGTTATTATTTTTTGTTTACATTTTGAAAACATTTTCTAAAATATACTCATTTTTGTAAATAATTAATATTTTATTCTTGTATATATTTAGTATATTTAATATATAATATATAAATGCTTGAATATTTTTTTAGATAATTAGGGCAAAAATATGAAAATAATACATTTTTATTTTTATTAATATATGACACTAAAAAATACTTTTTTTACAATATACTTCTCTTTTATTTATTTTTTGTATAAATAAATATATAAATATTGTATATAATTAATAAATAATTGCTATTTATTCAAAAATTAGGGTTTTGCCCTAAACAATAAAAATCACCAAAAATTTGACCTTTTTATTTTTGTTTATATTTCACATTTAAAAATACTTTCTCATACATGAAAAATCCTTCTTGTGCATAATACATTTTTGCATATTTATTATATTTGTTTAAATATTGTACAATTTGATATTTGTATATTCAATATGGATGTAATAGTTTTAGATTTAATTTCTTGCTAAATATCCCCCCATTCAAACATTTGTACTCCCATCCCCATAATTATGTTGTAATAATTTAGGACTTTAAATTTCCGCATTTAAAAGCTTTCAAATTATGCCATGATAGACCTAGGGTTTGTATGCAAAATCAAATAACAAATAGCTTGACCTAATTTAAAGATAAACAAGCATGAAAATGGACAACACAATACACACTTGCACCCTTAGGGTTACTCCACTTGTTGCCTTCCAAAATGGGCCATGTTGCATGTTGAGTATCTTTGGCAAAACAAAAACAAATCAAATGATCATAGTCCCTCGATGACGCTTTCGAAGTTGCCTAAACAAATATGATCATAGTCCCTTAAAGGAAAATTGCCAAAGACACTTGGCACTATTGCATTCATGGTCTAAACGATGACCCGCGCCTGTCCCGTTAACATCCTAACACAAGATTGTCCACCAAATACAATGGTGGAACAATACTGTTAAGAGGGTTAAAACATGAGAAAAATCTTAGAGTAAATTTAGGGGTAGACAACTCTTAGTTACTTGATCAAACTTGCAAAATACACTTGCCTACTTTCAAAACACACTCCACAACACAATTTCCAAAAACAACTTTCAAAACCTTGAAACATCTTTTCAAAAAAGACAAACACCTTTTGTAAAACATTCGAGTAAAGAATTATTATAAGGGTTGCCTAGACAAGGCATCTTTTTCAAAACATTTTCAAAACCACACACACAAAGCACCATTTCAAACAATTGAAAATGCAAGGCAAGTGATCTAAGCAAGTAACTAAGAGCCCATGGATAACCATGGATAGAAAGGGTGCTAATACCTTCCCTTTCTATAATCTACTCCCCGAACCCAAGAAAACATCTCAAAGGTTTTTCCTGTGCTTTTTAACCTTTCCTTAGGATAAAATAAAAAGTCGGTGGCGACTCTTGCTAAACCGAAACATTTGTGAAACAAACGCAAAACCTCAAGTCAGTTCTCCCACCGTATCACAGAACTGGCGACTCTGCTGGGGAGTTTATTTAAAGTGGAGTAACCTTAGGGCTTAGATCACCCTTTTGCATGACTAATTGTTTGCTTTGATTGCCGTACATTTTGGTTCTCTTGTTTGGGCTTGAAATCCTACACCCGGATTTGGGGAAACATTCATAGATAGCAATACGTTGTGGAAACTGTGCGGGGTATACCGACACGGTTGAAGCAATAGCTATATTAGTGCGACATATTTGTGAGTACCGGTAACCCTTGAGTTCAATCCAGGAGAGTACAGGGCCGCTGAGTGATGTCACTAAGAACTAATGACCTAGAAGCTTACTTGACCATCTTGGCCTTTTATTAGGGGTAGTGAGATGACCGGCTTTGGTGCAGTCCGAACTTCGTAGATACTCGATACTACACTCATTGAGGGTTGTTTTCTTGGAATATTTTGGTCGCTAGTTAAGTGGCTAAACCAAAACAATGAACATAGAAAACAATTCAATGATATTGAGCTCCTTAGAACCCGGTTACTATTTATAGGACAGGTTTTTAAGCCAACTTCACTCAAGAGGGTACTTACCTATGAAACCTCATGCAAGCCTGAAACTAGGGTTTTGTGTGACTTGCTTGTACATATGTTTGTGCATACATCATGAACATCATAAAGCATCATATGCATCCATTAACCATTTCAAGGGTTTGGATCTTCATCTTTGTTCTTGTTTTGTAGGTCATGGAAATTCTTCGCAGGAAAACTATCCAAGTCAACCTTATGAGAATCCCTCCTCAACTCAAGGAGCTTACATCCAGAATTCCAGAAAGCTCTCTCTTCAGTGAAAGACATGGTAGACTACTCAGCCTAGTCAACACCAGCATTGAAGAAGACATGGTGAAAATGCTGTTCCAAATCTTTGACCCCCTTCATCACTGTTTTACATTCCTCGACTATCAATTGGTGCCTACTTTGGAGGAATTTTCTCAACTCCTGAGAATTCCTATTCTTAATCAACTACCCTACAACGGTACGGAAAAGGAACCAAAGCCTGAAGATGTTTCTCAAGCACTACACTTGCAACCATCTGACATCAAGGGGCATTGGGAGACTAGAAGTGGTGTCAAAGGCTTCTTGGCAAAATTCTTGTTTGAGAAGGCACAAGAGTGTTGGAACTCATTGGATCTACAAGCCTTTGAAGAGATTGTGGCACTCCTCATTTATGGGTTGGTCGTGTTCCCAAATCCTGACCAACTTATAGATGTCAATGCTGTCAAGATTTTCCTATCCAGGAATCCCATACCTACATTGCTTGGGGACATCCTCCACTCATTTTACACACGAACAATGAGGAAGAGAGGTGTTCTCATGTGCTGTACTCCTCTCCTTGCAAGGTGGTTTATTTCGCACCTTCCACAATCTGTTTTGAAGAATGAACAAGGTTTAAGGTGGTCACAACGGTTGATGACCCTCACACACTCTGATGTACATTGGTGTTCTCGGTCCAGAGAAAATGTCATCATCGTCGATCGTTGTGGTGAGTTCCCTAATGTCCCATTACTTGGCATTAGAGGAGGCATTACCTACAACCCTTGTCTAGCTTTGAGACAATTTGGATATGCACGGAGGGATGGCCCTCATGACATGCTGATTCCTGACCTAGTTTTTGACTTCGACAACAATGCGCAAGGACTTCGCCAAAGATTCATCAGAGCTTGGAGAATGCCTAACAAGGTAGATAGCAAGACACTGAGGCACAAGAACTCCATCCCTCTTGAGCCTTATCTCAAGTGGGTAAGGACCCGAGCCTAGAGTCTTATGATGCCTTACCCTCATATTCTCCCTTTGATTAAAGAGCCTGTTAAGGAAGGAGAGGTTCCTTACACCATCCTACATCCTGACATGCCAACATCATGGGAGGAAATGCAGAAGAGTTGGATCCAACTCAAGGAAGAGCAGAATACTTTTGAAGCCAGCTTCTACGCCAGTGAGAAGAAGGTTTTGGAGCTTACCCGCCGACTTCACGAGGAGGAGACCCTCAACACTTACATCGCACCAAAGAGGATGCGCAACGTCTTTTTACCTTAAGAAGTTTTTGTAATATTTGACCCATGGGGCATTTATGTACTGACAAAATTTCTTCTTATTAATATGACATATGTTCTTTTTGTCTGCAACAATTTTGAATTTCCAAATCCTTGAATGCATTGCATGAATAAACATATCATTCATCATATGCATAAGCAGGTCTTCACACCAGGATTCCTTATCTTTCTGCTGTTTATTTCAGTAAGATGGATCTTGAACAAACGGTCAAAGATCTGCAATCACAATACTCGCAGTTTCAACAGCTCCTTATGACCTTGGCAAAGGGTCAGGAGGATCTAAAAGCACTGTTGGGGAACAAAGAGCAAGAAAAAGGAAAAAAGAAGAAGAAAATAGTTGGGGTAGCTACACTGGGAAGAAGATTTGAGAATGAAGCAAGGAGAGTTCTTGAATTCCCCTCTACATCTGATGAGGGGACCAGTAAAGGAAAAGGGGCTGCATTACCTTCTGAGTCCGAGGCTGAAGAGGAAGAAGTTGAGGAAGATGAAGACTACTCAGAGAAGCAATACCCACCAGCGAACGATAAATACAAAAACTTGGAGGATAGACTGGCAGCTATGGAGCTGCAAAGGGTTCCTGGGTTAGATTTTGAAGAATTGGGATTGATTGCTGGGATTGTGATCCCTCCAAAGTTTAAGGTGCCAATTTTTGCAAAATATGACGGGCTGTCTTGCCCAAAGATGCACCTAAGGTCATATGTCAGAAGAATTCAACCTCATACATCCGACATAAATCTTTGGGTACACTTCTTTCAGGACAGTTTGTCCGGTACACAGCTAGACTGGTTTTACCAGCTTGAGAGGTCAAAAGTGCATAACTGGGAAGACTTGGCAGCTTCCTTTTATCGCCAGTATCAATATAACGCTGACTTGGCTCCAACCCGTACCCAGTTGCAGAGTATGGGGATGGCCTCAAATGAGGGATTCAAAGAATACGCCCAGAAATGGTGCGACTTGGCCGGAAGAGTGCAGCCACCTCTTTCTGATAGGGAACTAGTTGATATGTTCTTGGGGACCCTATCTGGCCCATTCTTCAACCATTTGATCGGGAGATCTTCCGCAGGCTTTACTGAATTGATTCTGACTGGCGAACGGGTGGAAGCTGGTATTAAGAGTGGGAAGATTCAAAGGGATGCCTCTGCCTCCACAACTGTTAAGAAATCATTTCCGGCCAAGAAGGAAGCAACTGTTATATACTCTCAGAAAAGATTGGGAAGAACTGAGCATCGACCGACTGTGGGGGCCGTGATGATTCAAAATTCGTCAAATGATCAGCCTCGTAACAATCAGTCCAGATCTAACCAGCAATGGGTAGAACGGCCACAACGGCAGTTCACCCGCATCAACATGACGCCTGCACAAGTTCTTCCCCATTTGTTGAAGCTAAATCTCGCCACTATCAAAGAGGCACCAAAAAATGTGAATACAACTTCCCCGCATTATCACCCCAATGCTAAATGTGCCTATCATTCTGACAGCATCGGGCATGACACCAATGATTGCTGGGCGCTTAAGCATAAAATTTAATACTTGATAGATGCAAAAGAGGTTGAGTTCGATGCTCCAGAGAAACCGAATGTAATATCCGCTCCGATGCCAAAGCATGGTCGCAATATCCATGCTATTGAAGAAGATCTGTATGTTGTTGTTGTTGATGATCTGGTAACTCCACTACTAACAATCAAGTTGAATCTGTTGAAAGCTGGGATTTTCGCAGGATGTAAAGAAGACTGCTACTGATGTTCCTCCCTACCAATCGACTGTCCATTGCTGAAGATAGGCATCCAAGGCCTAATGGACAACCAACAAATTCTTTTCGAAAAGATTCCTGCTGCTCCAACTCCTATCGAAGATGTTTCAGTAATAACCATTTCCACCAATCTTTCCAAGGTCCCTAAAAAGCCTGTTAAGATTACATCCGCTACGAAGATTGTTCCTCTGAAAATAACCATGTCTGGGCCTGTCCCCTACAAATCTGACAAATCAATACCGTGGAATTATGGTGGAGAAATCTACTACCACGGTGTTAAAAAAATTGAGATAACTGAAGAGAGCTCTGACGAAGAAACTACCGACATTGGAAACATTGTCGGTACGAGCAAGATTACCCGAAGTGGGAGAATTTTCTCTCCAGAGATTGCCCCTCCAAAGGCAATCTTTGGACCCTCAGCTGCTGCCAAAGTTACTCCTGCACCGATAAAACTTTCTACAAAAACTCCGTTGATTGAAGAAGCTGTTACTCCTGTGGTTGTCCCTCCTACTTCTGCTGATAAGGGAAAAGGGATCCAAGATGAGCTCGTCAGGACGAGGGCTCAGCCATTGGTTATCCCCGAAACCTCTAAGAAAGAAATGGAGGAGATTCTGAAAATAATAAAAAGAAGTGATTATGACGTTGTAGAACAACTGGGGAAAACCCCCTCGAAGATCTCCATGTTAGCATTGCTGCTTTGTTCTGAGGCTCATGCCAAGGCCTTGATAAGGTTTTTGAAGACAACCCATGTTCCCCAGGAAACTTCAGCCGATCAATTCCAGGATTGTGTAGCCAGCCTTACTGCCGACAACGGCCTGGGTTTCTCTGATGCTGACCTGACTCCGAAGGGAAGAAAGAACAATGACGCATTGCATGTGTCAGTTGAATGCTGAGGAACTACTCTCGCCCATGTCTTGGTCGACACTGGTTCTTCTCTAAATGTGCTGCCTAAGAAGGCTCTCGATCGATTGGATTGTGAAGGCTTGGAGCTGAAACCAAGTAATATCATTGTCAGGGCCTTTGACGGGTCTAAAAGAATGGTGCATGGGGAGGTCGACATTCCCATCAAGGTGGGCACTGAAGTATTCCACTCAACTTTCTATGTGATGGACATCCATCCGTCATACTCTTGCTTGCTAGGAAGACCATGGATACATAATGCTGGGGCAATCACTTCCTCCCTGCATCAGATGCTGAAGTACCCTGTCAAGGGAAAAATCATAATTGTACACGATGAAGAGGAGTATATGATCAGTCATCTGAACTCCTTTCGGTATGTGGAAGTGGAGGGCGAATTCATTGAAACACCCTTTCAACACTTTGAGGAGGTTTCTCCCGAAGTGGCAGTAGCAAAGGCAGTAGCTGAGGTACCCAAGCAGGTGGCCAGGATGGCATCTCTGAAAGACGCACAGGCTGCAATAAAGGAGGGAAAGAGCTCAACATGGGGTCAGTTGCCTGACTTTCCCCACAAGACAGACAAGTTTGGGTTAGGATTCACCGCTGCGGGGTAAAAAGCTATGCGTCGCTCAAAAATCGAAAGGACACCCATCAAGATTTCTCCCCATGGAATCAATGCTTTGGAAGACGAAGACGAAGAGGCCAACATTGAAGATTGGATCTTCCCAACCATCGAAGGGGGACTACACAACTAGGAGGCGAAAGACTTCATCCCCATTAATTTCATTAATCAGTAACTTATCTTTCAAACATTTCCTGTTGGTCTGTAATAATTACTTTTAAACAATATGCACACTACTTTTTCACCTCATGCCTTGCCCGGGGCATGTAGGTCCATTTGTAAGGGTTTTGATTCTCTTCATATTCATATGCCATGTTTAATGAATCATTGGACGTTTTTCATTTATAAACTGCTGTGTTCATTTTATTTCCTTTTGCATTTTTGTTTATTTAAGGATGGCTATCCCTTACACCCACACTCATAAATGCAGGTACCCATCCACCCTGGATTCTATGGGTGACTATTCTACTATGTCCTTCAATAACTCTGAAGATTTGGTCAATTAGGCTGAGTATGAAGATGACGAAGATTGTGAAGTACCAGGAGAGCTAGCCAGACTTCTACAACAAGAAGAGAGGGCCATCTTGCCTCATGAAGAGTTGTTGGAAACTGTCAACTTAGGAACAGAGGAAGACAAGAAAGAAGTACAAGTGGGTGCCAATCTGGAACCAAGTGTCAAGGAGCGCTTGATACAGCTGCTGAAAGAATACGTTGAAATCTTCGCCTGGTCTTATGAAGACATGCCGGGTTTAGACACAGACATCGTGGTTCACCGTCTCCCTACAAGAGAAGACTGTCCACTGATCAAGCAAAAAGTCCGCCGAATGAGGCCCGACATGTCTGAGAAGATTAAAGCGTAAGTAATGAAGCAATTCAATGCTGGCTTTCTGGCTGTTACATCCTATCCACAATGGGTTGCTAACATTGTGCCAGTACCTAAAAAAGACGGCAAGGTCAGGATTTGTGTGGACTACCGGGATTTGAACAGGGCTAGCCCTAAAGATGATTTTCCGCTACCGCATATCGACATTTTGATTGACAACACAGCTCAGCACAAGGTGTTTTCCTTCATGGACGGATTCTCGGGCTACAACCAGATCAAAATGGCCCCCGAGGACATGGAGAAAACAACCTTTGTTACACAATGGGGTACCTTCTGCTACAAGGTGATGTCATTCGGACTGAAGAACGTAGGGGCAACTTATCAGCGCGCCATGGTGGCTTTGTTTCATGATATGATACATCATGAGATCGAAGTTTACGTAGACGACATGATAGCTCGATCACAAACAGAGGAGGAACACCTTGAACATATGCAAAAGCTGTTTGCCAGGTTGAAGGAGTACAAACTCAGGCTGAATCCAAGTAAGTGCACTTTTGGAGTTAGGTCTGGTAAACTTCTAGGATTTATTGTCAGCAACAAAGGCATCGAGGTCGATCCAGCGAAAGTAAAAGCAATACAAGAAATGCCTGCTCCCCGTACTGAAAAGGAGGTTAGAGGGTTCTTGGGGCGCTTGAACTATATTGCCAGATTCATCTCTCATCTGACGTCTACCTGTGAGCCAATTTTCAAACTGTTGAAGAAAGATCAGGTAGTCGAATGGAACGAAGATTGCCAAGCTGCTTTTGATAAGATCAAGGAGTATTTGCTAGAACCTCCTATTCTGATGCCACCCGTCAAAGGAAGGCCGCTGATCATGTATCTGACTGTTTTGGATAACTCAATGGGGTGTGTATTGGGCCAGCATGACGAGTCTGGTCGAAAAGAGCATGCCATTTATTACCTTAGCAAAAAGTTTACCGACTGTGAGACTCGCTACTCACTGCTCGAGAAAACTTGCTGCGCTTTGGTATGGGCTGCTCGCCGACTAAGGCAGTATATGTTGACTCATACCACTCTGTTGATTTCCAAAATGGACCCTATCAAGTATATCTTCGAGAAGCCTGCTTTATCTGGAAGAATCGCTAGATGGAAGATGATCCTAACTGAGTATGACATCCAGTATACTACCCAAAAAGCTATAAAAGGGAGTGTACTAGCTGACCATCTAGCTCATCAAGCTATCGAAGATTATCAACCCATGAGATTCGACTTCCCAGACGAGGACATCATGACATTGGACAACATTAAAGGTAACAGACTGTATGACGGACCTGAAAAAGGATCCCGATGGACCCTGTACTTTGATGGTGCTTCAAATGCACTTGGAAACGGTATCGGTGCGGTACTCATTTCCCCGGAAGGTTGCCAAACACCTTTCACGGCTCGACTTTGCTTCAGCTGTACCAACAACATGGCTGAATATGAAGCTTGTATCTTTGGTCTCAAGGTTGCTATAGACTTGGGGATCAAATCTTTGATCGTATTTGGGGACTCGGCTTTGGTTATCAGTCAGATCAAAGGAGAGTGGGATACCAAACATCCTAATCGTATCCCATACAAAGAACATGTCTTGACATTGTTGCCTCATTTCGAGCAAATCACCTTCGAGCATTTCCCGCGAGAAGAGAATCAGCTAGCAGATGCTCTGGCTACAATGTCTTCCATGTTTAAACTCAACTGGGATAACGAGGCTCTCCAAATCACCATAGAGCGAATGGATGAACCTGCGCATTGTCATGAGATTAATACCGAAGAAGTAGTGGAACAACCTTGGTTTCACGAAATCAAAAGGTATCTCCAGACTAGAGAATATCCCGAAGGAGCTTCCGTAAATGACAAAAAGTTCCTAAGGAAATTTGCTGCCAAGTTCTTCCTGAGCAACGGCATCCTCTATAAACGCAGCCATGATTGTGTTTTACTCTGATGTGTAGACAAAGCTGAAGCAGAGTTAATCATGACTGAGATGCACAACGGTACGTTTGGCACCTACTTGAGTGGGCATACGATGGCTAAGAAGATTCTAAGGGCAGGCTATTACTGGTCTACCATGGAAGCTGATTTCCATCAACATTCCCGTACTTGCCACAAATGTCAAGTCTATGCCGACAAGATTCATATTCCTCCTGTTCCTCTCAACGTTATGACAACTCCTTGGCCATTCGCAATGTGGGGCATTGACATGATTGGAGATATCAAGCCCACAACGTCCAATGGACATCGCTTCATTCTGGTCGCCATTGACTATTTTACCAAATGGGTCGAAGCAGCTTCCTTCGCCTCCGTTACAAAAAATGTGGTTGCCCGCTTCATCAAGCAAAACCTCATATGCTGGTATGGTGTCCCCGACAGGATCATTACAGACAACGGTACAAATCTGAATAATACTATGATCACCGCTCTATGCGAACAGTTCAAGATTTATCATCACAATTCATCTCCCTATCAGCCGAAGATGAACAGTGCTGTTGAAGCTGCGAACAAAAACATCAAGAAGATCATTCAGAAAATGACAGTGACCTATAAGGACTGGCATGAGATGATACCGTTTGCTCTGCATGGATACCGTACCACGGCACGTACTTCAATAGGGGCAACCCCATTTTCTTTGGTATATGGCATGGAAGCTGTCCTACCCATGGAAGTTCAAATTCCTTCTTTAAGGATTATGAAAGACGCTGGTTTGAATGAAGACGATTGGATTCAGACCCGACTTGATCAACTCAATTTGATTGATGAGAAGCAACTCACTGCTGTTTGCCATGGTCAGACGTATCAAAAACGGATGATCAAGGCTTTCAACAAGAAAGTCAGACGTCAAGTATATCAAGTCGGAGATCTCGTAATCAAGCGGATTATCTTGCCGCAAAGTGATCCCATGGGCAAATGGACTCCTACTTACGAAGGACCATTTGTGATCAAGAGCATATTTTCTGGTGGTGTAATGATTCTGACCACCATGGACGGCGACGATTTGCCGCACCCTGCGAACGCAAACATAGTCAAAAGATACTACGCATAAAATAACCCGACAAGTCGAAAATCCGAAAGGGCGACTTGGGCAAAAATGGGCATCCCGGTGAACCGAAAACCCGAAAGGGAGGTTCATGCAAAAATTAGGGATAAAAAAAAAATCTGTACACCCGGCAAGTTGAAAACCCGAAAGGGCGGCTTGGGCAAAAAAGGGTTTCCCGGTGGATTGAAAACCCGAGAGGGCGATTCAGGCAAAAGTTAGGGAATTAAAGCGTATGACTATGTCTCGTCGGATCACTTTAAGGACAATCTCTTCATCAACCAGCTCCAAGATTCTGATCAATCCAGTTATCGGCGGACAAAGCATTGAATGGACAGATATTCAGAGTTGTGAAGGCTATAGCAGAATGGAATCCCATGGAATTGTCACGCATAGCCATCCTTCTTTTGTGTAAAATTTTCATTTTTTACGACAACATCCTCTTACTAGGATGTCTGTCTCTTTTGTACAAAGATACTCACAGAAAGTTAATACAAATACTTTTCCAAATACAGAAATTTGCTTTGTCTTCTTTTTAATTTTTACACTTATGTTTTTTTTGAGAAACGTCCAATGTTTTGTTAAATAGGCATATGCATTTGAACATAATCATTTTCTTACAAATCAAGAAAGATGATTACTGATAGGTTGAAGGTACGAATAGATATCTTGATGCCATTTCAAGAAGGAATCCCCAACGGTTCTAAACTCCAAATTCCTCAACAAGGTTCAAATCCAGAGCTTAATTCCCCAAACAGAGTTAAACTTCAGGATCTTCAGCAGAACAAAAGCTTTCTCAAAACTGATTTCCCCAGCCAGAGAGCCTTCCAGAACTAAATTCCCCTCCGAGTTAGGCATCCCCAGTGGAATCCTAAATTCTGGAAATCCTATCCCCAACGGAGCTAAAACTTCCAACTATCAATCGCTAGCGAAACCAAACTAGTGGACCTTCTCCCCACAAAGAGACTTCCCACCAGACTGAAGATTCTCACTCTTACTTCTCCAGCATAAGTCTACCAGGTTCTGGACTCCCCAGTAGAGATCATCAGAATTCTCTTGCCCCGCAAGTCACCAAGGAGTTTCAATCCCCAGCAGTGGTCCTAAGATCCCTCAACAATTGAAGATCTTGTTCCCCGAGCAGTCCGCAGTCAACAAGGATGTCTCATCTTCAGCAACCAAAGATTCTTGCAATCCCCTGCAGCAGCAAGGATTCACTTCCCCTGGCAGCAGTCAAGATTCTATTATTTCCGGCTATCCAGGATTCATCTATCCCCAGCAAGACAGCTCATCAGCTTACATACGCATTCATTACATTCATATCATGAACATTGATATACACATATTGCATCATACATTTCATGCAACATAACTTTGTGTTTAGCTAATATTTTGTCCTTTTCAGGATAAGAATAAAAGGCTATCATTAACAATTATCCAAGATGCAGTTTTACACGGACTCATCATCAGGAAACCCTACACCGGTTCCTTCTCCATTTCAAGACTTCTGAAAACAGTTTACGGATTCTCCAAACACGGATGTTAATCTATCGCTTGTTCAGATGCAACCTCTGAAAACAGTTTACGGGTTCTCCAAACACGGATGTTAATCTATCGCTTGTTCAGATGCAACCTCTGAAAACAGTTTATGGGTTCTCCAGACACGGATGTCAACCTATCGCTTGTTCAGATTCTTCAACCTCTGAAAACAGTTTACAGACGCTTCCCAACATGGATGCTGCTCTATTGCTTATTCAACTTCAAGACCTCTGAAAACAGTTTACGGGTTCTCCAGACACGGATGTTAACCTATCGCTTGTTCAGATCCAAGACCTCTGAAAACAGTTTACGGGTTCTCTAGACACGGATGTTAACCTATCGCTTGTTCAGATCCAAGATTTCTGAAAACAGTTTACGGATTCTCCAAACACGGATGTTAATCTATCGCTTGTTCAGATTCAACTTCTGAAAACAGTTTACGGATTCTCCAAACACGGATGTCAATCCATTGCTTATTCAAGATCCCCCCAGTTCAGAGATATTCCAAAACATGGACACCTTTCTGATACTCATTCCAGATGGCATCTTTAAGCCCATCCCCGACAAGATTCTGTCACCCCTCCAAACGGCATCTTTAAGCCCTTCTCCAAATGGCATCTCTAAGCCCATTCCCGCACCCATTGTTTCGACGAGTGCAAATTTAAGGGCACTCTAGTGTCCAATCTCCTTTTAACTTCGAGACGCGAAAGGCAACCTTGCCAATCTAACTCTTCAGGTGCAAGAAGATTGAACAGGGGCAACTGTTGTACCCCAAAATTTTCCCTCTCATTTCATCAATATTTTCTCACCACAAGACCCTTGGAGCTCAAGATCAAGTTAAGGTTTGCTCTGCTTAAGACCCCTCCTTGCATTGTTGACCCAAATTAGGGTTTTAGTTTGCACAAAGATGTTTTGACCTAAAATGCCCAAATTGACTTTCATGCTTCATGTTGGACTTACAAGTTTATCCATACCAAGTTTCAAGCCTTGATTCCAATCTTTGCCCAGTCAATTGGACAGTTGACCTAGAAATCAGCTGTATTGGGGAAAAAGTCAATTGTGGCCAATTGACAGTCAAACTTCATGATTTTTGACCCACATCAACATAATGAACTCATATGAACCATTTGGTCAAGCTTGGATCACAATCCCACAAGAAATTTGATCAAATCACCAAAAGGGCAAAATGGTCATTTTTAGGGTTTTGACTGCACAAAGGCAATTTTTGACTGTTTGACCTAACCAATGGCAAACCAAGCTCACATATGGACTCAAGAACTCAATGGCATTTTCTTGACACATTCAACAAGTTCAAAAGATCTCAAATGCACAGGATTGACAGATGAATTTTCCAGTCAACTGATCAAAATTTGACTGTATACTGAAAAGTCAAACTTTGACTTTTTGGTCAAAATCAAGTGCCAAGATTCATTTTTCATCAAGACATGTCAAATTATGAAACTTGTTCATCAAGAAATCCAAATTTGCAAATTAGGGTTTAAGATGAGAAAATTTCATAACTTAGAATTTTTCTAAGTTATGAAACTTCCTTATTTTTTCCTAACTTTGCCCCATTGTTTTACCAAGATTCAAATGGATTCAAACAAAACTCAAAACATGAAAGTGTTAGTCCATTGCAAAATCTACAGCTTTGATTCAAAAAGTTTTCTCAAAGGAAGCTTGTAGCTCAAGTTATGATTTTTGGAACAAGGGTGCAAAACATTTTTAACTTAGAGAAATTTTGACCTATTCTAGGCAGGATTTTTGTCCAACTTCATGGCCATTTTTCACATGCTTCCACTTGGAGTTTCAATTTGAATTACAAATATGGATTATAGTACACATTCCAAGCTTTCCAAATTGTCCAAGAACTTCTCTAACACCCTTGTGGTTAGAGAGAATCGAATTTGTAAAGTTGGGCAAAAGTCACTTTTGTTCATAACCAAATACATGGTCATACATTGGCATTTTTCAAATCAGCTTGTACAAGCTTGCTTGCAGGCCTCAAAACCAGTCTCACACACCATAATTAAATGCCTAACCGTTTTGCTAAGGTGTTATTTTGTTCATTTGGTCATTACATGCAAGATTAACCCTTAATTGGAAAAAGCATATTTGCCATTTTGGAAAAGATGCACTTTATGTCAAATAACAAATCCAAGAGGCATGGGCCAGATCTTTGAGGCTAGCATTTATACACAAATCCATCTGATCAAGAACAAGATATGAAACATGCTTTAGGGCATTGTACATGCCTGTATTGAAACTTGTATTTTCTTGCTTCAAGGAGAAGAAAGCTTGCAAAAACTATCAATCTCTCATTCCTGTAAAAACCAGCCAAAGCAAGCTTTGCAAACATCTTTCACACTCTCTAACTGACCTAAAACACGATTCCTTCATCCTCAATACCTCCTCATACACAAAAACACCCTCTTGCTGCAGAAACAGAGCAAGTTCTGCAACTTGACTTCCACTATCCATTCCACTCGTGCATTTTGACTAAAACCAGTTCAAACCCATTCTATATTATCCACACAAACTATCCCAAGCATTAAAACCAAGCTGTAACATCCTTAACATTGTTTGCCATTTTTGCTTTCAAGCTGTGTAGGTGGACTTCCATAGCACGATACACGCAGTTTCAGAGCAAGCCAAGCATAGGAGAAGCATCCTTGGACTTCAGGCAAGTTGTACCAAAGCTCAAACTCCATTGAAGATACCTCCATTGCTGTACATGACTCAAGCTGAAACAGGTAAAAACATGAACTTCTATCTCTCAATATAGGAAGAGTTAGGCTTAGGTTTGTGAATGAAACATGTTCTCCTCATAGCCCTGAAGCCATCCATATACTTACTTTTCATTTATATTGAGTATGCTGTGAGAATTTTGGCCATGAACATTGGAGAAAATTTAGGTCAGAAATTAGGGATGAAGAAATTCTCCCTCGTTTCTTAGAGTTAGGTTAAGTTTTTTATATGTATGAATTCGTCTCTTCATGCTCTATAATGTTTGTGTTATGAGTTTTTGTTAAAAGTCAAAGAATCAGGAGTTAGCTATTGTACAAGAAGCGCGCGTTTTGGTTGTTCAAACATTGCTGGAGGTTGAAGAAGGTTGACTTGGGCTGGGCCTGAGTTGTTCCTGCTTTTTGCACCCTCTTTTCCAACTTACACCCCCTTGGCCCATTGTGTGATATATTGATCATTTTTGATTTTTTCTTTTTGATTCTGACTTATTATTTTTTTCTCAAATATAAAAAAAATATCAAAAATATTTTTCCACCCTTTTTTGAATTTATTTGGCATTTATTTGTTTTATTTAATATATGTATGTAAATAAATATATATACTTTTTATTTAAAACCCTAGAAAATAATACAAAAATATATATTTTTTAGTTATTATTTTTTGTTTACATTTTGAAAACATTTTCTAAAATATACTCATTTTTGTAAATAATTAATATTTTATTCTTGTATATATTTAGTATATTTAATATATAATATATAAATGCTTGAATATTTTATTAGATAATTAGGGAAAAAATATGAAAATAATACATTCTTATTTTTATTAATATATGACACTAAAAAAATACTTTTTTACAATATACTTCTCTTTTATTTATTTTTTGTATAAATAAATATATAAATATTGTATATAATTAATAAATAATTGCTATTTATTCAAAAATTAGGGTTTTGCCCTAAACAATAAAAATCACCAAAAATTTGACCTTTTTATTTTTGTTTATATTTCACATTGAAAAATACTTTCTCATACATTCCTTCTTGTGCATAATACATTTTTGCATATTTATTATATTTGTTTAAATATTGTACAATTTGATATTTGTATATTCAATATGGATGTAATAGTTTTAGATTTAATTTCTTGCTAAATATCCCCCCATTCAAACATTTGTACCCCCATCCCCATAATTATGTTGTAATAATTTAGGACTTTAAATTTCCGCATTTAAAAGCTTTCAAATTATGCCATGATAGACCTAGGGTTTGTATGCAAAATCAAATAACAAATAGTTTGACCTAATTCAAAGATAAACAAGCATGAAAATGGACAACACAATACACACTTGCACCCTTAGGGTTACTCCACTTGTTGCCTTCCAAAATGGGCCATGTTGCATGTTGAGTATCTTTGGCAAAACAAAAACAAATCAAATGATCATAGTCCCTCGATGACGCTTTCGAAGTTGCCTAAACAAATATGATCATAGTCCCTTAAAGGAAAATTGCCAAAGACACTTGGCACTATTGCATTCATGGTCTAAACGATGACCCGCGCCTGTCCCGTTAACATCCTAACACAAGATTGTCCACCAAATACAATGGTGGAACAATACTGTTAAGAGGGTTAAAACATGAGAAAAATCTTAGAGTAAATTTAGGGGTAGACAACTCTTAGTTACTTGATCAAACTTGCAAAATACACTTGCCTACTTTCAAAACACACTCCACAACACAATTTCCAAAAACAACTTTCAAAACCTTGAAACATCTTTTCAAAAAAGACAAACACCTTTTGTAAAACATTCGAGTAAAGAATTATTATAAGGGTTGCCTAGACAAGGCATCTTTTTCAAAACATTTTCAAAACCACACACACAAAGCACCATTTCAAACAATTGAAAGCACCATTTCAAACAATTGAAAATGCAAGGCAAGTGATCTAAGCAAGTAACTAAGAGCCCATGGATAACCTTGGATAGAAAGGATGCTAATACCTTCCCTTTATATAATCTACTCCCCGAACCCAAGAAAACATCTCAAAGGTTTTTCCTGTGCTTTTTAACCTTTCCTTAGGATAAAATAAAAAGTCGGTGGCGACTCTTGCTAAACCAAAACATTTGCGAAACAAACGCAAAACCTCAAGTCAGTTCTCCCACCGTATCACAGAAGGGATCTGGACCTCAATGGGTAGGACTGCCTCCATGCCATATACCAGAGAATAGGGTGTTTCCCCTATCGACGTCCGTGCTGAGGTACGGTACCCATGAAGAGCAAATGGTAACATCTCATGCCAGTCTTTGCATGCCACCGTCATCTTCTGTACAATCTTCTTGATGTCCTTGTTAGCCGCTTCAACAACGCCGTTCATCTTTGGCTGGTAGGGAGAAGAATGATGATGTTGTATCTTGAAATGTTTACAGAGCTCGGTGATCATTGTGTTGTTGAGATTCGTACCGTTGTTAGTAATAATTCTCTCTGGCACACCGTATCGACATATCAGATTATGTTGGATAAACCGTGCTACAACTTTTTTGGTTACCGTGGCAAAAGAGGCTGCTTCAACCCACTTCATGAAGTAATCAATAGCCACTAGAATGAAACGATGTCCATTAGAAGAGGTAGGCCTGATTTATCCAATCATGTCGATGCCCCACATTGCAAAGGGCCACGGAGCTGTCAAGACGTTTAAGGGGACCGGAGGCACATGCACCTTATCAGCGTAGATTTGGAACTTATGGCAAGTTCGAGAGTGCTGATAATAATCGGATTCCATAGTGGACCAGTAATATCCTGCCCGTAGGATCTTCTTAGCCATGGTGTGTCCATTGGAATGGGTTCCGAAGGTGCTTTCGTGTAGATCTGTCATGATCCTCTCTACTTCGCCCTTGTCTACACACCACATTAAGGTAGAGTCATGATTACGCTTGTAGAGGACTCCATTACTAAGAAAGAATTTTGCAGCGAACCTTCTCAGGAACTTCTTATCGTTGACAGATGCCCCTTCAGGATACTCTTGAGCCTCGAGATATCTTTTGACTTCGTGAAACCAAGGTTTGTCTGCTACCTCTTCAGTATCTATCTCGTAGCAGTGTGCTGGTTCATCCAATCTCTCAATGGTGATTTGGGGAGCTTCGTTGTCCCACCATATTTTGAACATAGAAGACATGGTGGCTAAAGCGTCCGCTAACTGATTCTCCTCTCGTGGGAAATGTTCAAAGGTTACCTCTTTAAAGTGTGGGAGCAACGTCAGTACATGCTCTTCGTACGGGATGGGATTCAGATGTTTTGTATCCCACTCGCCTTTGATCTGACTTATCACCAAAGCGGAATCCCCGAATACACTCAAGAACTTGATCCTTAGGTTGATAGCAGCTTGAAGACCCATAATACATGCTTCATACTCCGCCATGTTGTTGGTGCAGTTGAAACATAATCGGGCAGTGAACGGAGTATGATAACCCTCAGGAGATATGATTACAACGCCAATGTTGTTACCCAATGAGTTTGAGGCTTCATCAAAATACATAGACCATCAGGATCCTTCCTCGGGTCCTTCATCCGATCCAGGTTCTTCGTAGTCAGTCACCAGCATAATGTTCTCATCCAGGAACTCAAAATTCATGGACTGGTAGTCATCCATGGCCTGATGGGCTAAATGATCAGCCAATACACTCCCCTTGATTGCTTTCTGGGTTGTATATTTCATATCGTATTTGGTTAAGATCATTTGCCACCTTTCTATCCTTCCGGAGAGAACGGGCTTCTCGAAAATATACTTGATCAGATCCATCTTAGATATCAACAAGGTAGTGTGAGTCAGCATATACTGTCTTAGTCGGCGAGCAGCCCATACCAAAGCGTATCAAGTTTTCTCGAGAAATGAGTATCTTGTCTCACAGTCGGTAAACTTTTTGCTAAGGTAGTGTATTGCGTGCTCTTTTCGACCAGACTCATCATGCTGCCCCAACACACATCCCATCGAATTGTCTAGCACTGTCAGGTATAATATCAAAGGTCTCCATTCAACTGGAGGCATCAGAATTGGTGGTTCTTGCAGGCATTTCTTGATTCTTTCGAAAGCGATCTGGCATTCATCATTCTACTTTACCACTTGATCTTTCTTTAGAAGCTTGAAGATGGGCTCACAAGTAGCAGTCAGATGTGAAATGAACCTGGCGATGTAATTCAGGCGTCCCAAGAAACCTCTAACTTCCTTCTCTGTATGGGGAGCTGGCATTTCTTGTATAGCCTTTATCTTTGCAGGATCTAGCTGGATACCTTTGTCACCGACGATGAAACCCAGAAGCTTACCGGATCTTACCCCGAAGATGCACTTGTTCGGATTCAACCTCAGTTTGTATATCTTCAACTTGTCGAACAACTTTTGTAGATGAATAAGGTGTTCTTCCTCAGTCTGAGACCTGGCTATCATGTCATCAACATAAACTTCAATTTCATGGTGAATCATATCGTGAAACAAAGCGACCATGGCTCGCTGGTAGGTTTCCCCAACATTCTTCAACCCAAAAGGCATCACCTTGTAGCAGAAGGTGCCCCACTGTGTAACAAAAGTTGTCTTCTCCATGTCTTCAAGAGCCATCTTGATCTGGTTGTAGCCAGAGAAACCATCCATGAAGGAGAAGATTTGGTGTTGCGCGGTGTTGTCAACCAGAACATCAATGTGGGGAAGCGGGAAGTCATCCTTGGGGCTTGCCCTGTACAGATCTCTGTAATCCACACACATTCGTACCTTGCCGTCCTTCTTAGGTACCGGAACAACGTTAACAACCCACTGCGGATATGAGGTAACAACTAAGAACCCTGCGTCGAACTGCTTCATGATCTCTGCCTTGATCTTCTTTGACATTTCAGGGTGCATACAGTGAACCTTTTGTTTAACCGGCGGGAAGTCTTCCTTAGTCGGCAGGCGATGTACCACAATATCAGTGTCCAAACCGGGCATGTCTTCATAGGACCAGGCGAAGATCTCAACGTAGTCGTGCAACATCTGTATCAACCTCCATTTGACGCTAAGCTCCAGATTTGCACTTATTTTAACCTCTTTTCTGTCTATCTTTGTGCCCAAGTTTATCGTCTCAACTGACTATTCATGCGGCTGTATAGCCCCCTCTTCCTGTTGTAGCAGTCTAGCAAGTTCTCCAGGTACCTCACAATTGTCCTCACCTTCGTCCTCGGCTTGGTTGATCGGATTTTCAAAGTCATAACTGGAAATAGCAGGCTTGTTATCAATTGGATCCAGAGTGGATATGGATCTGTAGTTTGATACGTGAATGTGTGTAAGAGCATAGCTATATTGATAGAGTAAAGACAGAAAAGAAAAACAGAGAATGCAAAATTTGTATGCAAAGAACGTGCAATGCTTCATTGATGATATATGAGATGACATATAATAATCCTCACAGATAGAACTGTTGTGCCTCGGGTAAGACACAAGGTGTTGTACCCCAAAATTTGCCCTCTCATTTATCAAGATTTTTCTCACAAGATCTCTTTGACTCAAGACTGGATTAGGGTTTGACCAGCTCAAGACATCTCATCATGCACTGATGACCTAAAATTAGAGTTTGGGATTGCACAAGGATTTTTGGACTATCAATGCTTCATATGACTTTCAAGTATCATTATAGACCCCCAAGATTATTCATGCCAAGTTTCAAGTTTTGAATCACATTTTTGATCAGTCAGTTGGACAATTGACCTAAAAATAAACTGTATTGGGGAAAAGGTCAACCATGGCCAATTTACAGTCAAACTCCATAAATTTTGATCCACATCAACATTTTAGACTCATATGTATCATTTGATCAAGTTTGGATCACAATTCCTCAAAAAATTTGATCAAATCATCAAAAGGGCAAAATGGTCAAAATTAGAATTTTGACTGAGAAAGGGCAATTTCTGATTTTTGACCTAGAAAATGGTCAGTTGGTTTAAGGCATGATCTCAAGAGTTCAATTGCATCATCTTTACCTAATGACATGGTTCAAAACATTGCAAGTCCATTGGATTGACAGATGAATTTTTCAGTCAACTGATCAAAAGTCAACTGTATACTGAAAAGTCAAACTTTGACTTTTTGGTCAAAATCAAATACCAAGGATCACAATTCATCAAAACTTGTCAAAATGTGAAACTTGTTCATCAAGAAATAAAAGATTGAAGATTTTGTTTTGAAATTTTCTTAACTTGGAAATTTTTCTAAGTATAGAAAATTTCTTATTTTTTCTCAACTTTAAGCCAAATTTTCAACACGATACAAGATGATTCAAAGCAAGTTCCCAACATGAAAGTTGTAGATCTCCATGAAATCTACAACTTTGCTTCACACAATTTCTCCTAAAGATGCTTGGATCTCAAGATATAATTTTGTGAATACATGCTCATAAACTAAAATAACTTAGTGAAATTTTGCCCTAATTTAGGCAGGTTTTTGACCTAACTTCATGGAAACTTTTCACCTAGTTCCAAGAGGAATATTGGGAAGCAATTCAAAGATGAGTTATAGATAACATTGCAAACTTTCCAAAATGTCCAAGAACTCCTTGAGATCATTCTTGAGTAGGGAGAATCGAAGAGATGAAGTTGGAAATTTCTCACTTTGATTTCAAGCCATTTCATGAAGAACAAAATTCAAATCCAAACCTAGGCTGTATAATCCTTGATTTACAGGTTTAAAACTTGCTTCTCACTCCATAATTAAATGCTTACACAATTGATAAAGCTTTAATCCAAGTATGAGAGCCTTTGTCCAAGCTTTAATTCCATAAATGGCACAAAGTTGCCATTTCCATTTTAGTAAAGCACAACTTTTGCATTTGTCAACTCCTTGAGCTTTGCACCTGTTCTTTCTGCACACACAAACCCTATAAACCAAAATCAATGTGCCTAAGACTTGTACCAAATTAGACCAGGCTTGTACAAGCATGTAGAGAGTTGTCTCCTCACTTTTCTTCAAAAGCAAGCAATAGAGCAAAAAGTCTATAACTCAGAAATCTGGAGGAAGCTTGAGGTCTAACCTTTTATACACTTATACACAGACATATTATGACTTAGAATACGATGCTTAAAGCTCAAAAACTCTCCCAAACTCTCTATCACTAAAAACCGGCCATAACTTACAGTTTTGCATTTTGCATAGCAATCTCAAAAACCCACTCGTGCATTTCAAGTTCTAATCACCTAAACACTTAACCTACATCATATCTAAGTGTTCCAGACCATCATCCCTTCACTGTAAATCCTCCTTCTCCATCTGCCATTTTTGCATTTCAAGCTTGCAGGTTGACTTGAGTAGGGAGATTCAGGAACCTTCAAGGCAAAGTAAGGATTGGAACACACTCAGGGAGGTCCAGGCAAGCTAAACAGATCCTCAGGCCTTCTCAAAACTCACTCAAACTCCATTCACGATCTCAACTGAAAGAGGTAAAAACTCTAACTTCTATCTCTTCATACAAGCATCCTTTGGTCTCGATTTGTGAAAATAAAATGTAGATATCTTTGTACTGAAGCCAACCATGTTCATAGATTTCATTTATATTCATTGTGCATAAATAATTTTATATTTGAAATTTCTGTAAAAATTAGGTTTTAAATTAGGGCCAGTAAAATTAGCTTTGATCTTTGTCTGTTAGTTTACATGAGTTACATGGTTGAAATCGTGAGAAGAATTACTATCACTTTCATGTTTGAAGTTTCCATTTTCATGGAGAAATGAGAGAGATATAGGTGGTCTGGATGGCTAGAGGAAGAAGACGAAGTATAGGGCAAGGAAGTGATTCATGTTATGTATTTTTGTTTTCATTTGAACTAACAGATGTACAGCCACCCCAGTGGTAAGGCAACACACAAAAATGCTTAAGGTCACAGGTTCGAGCCTTGGCGCTGCCTTTTTGCATTTTTCACATTTTTTTCATCTTTTTTTGATTTGTTTGCAGCGTGGGCTCAACACAACTGGGCCTCATTTTTTTTCTTCTAACATCCACCTCCTTCTTCTAACAATAATTTTTCCTTCTTACTTAATTTAAATTCAATTTTGGTTTATTCATTAAATTTAGATTAAAACTTTTTTTCATATAAAAAATAAAAGTCTTATTTGTATTTACCTACCTTTTCATATTTAATTCATTTTGTATATTATTTGTTCAAATATTTGTACAAATTCGATTTGGTTGTAATAGATTAATTAGGTTTATATTATTGCAAATCCCCATTCATAAATTGTATACCCCATCCCAAAAATGTTGTAATATTGTATTAATCTTTAAATTACACAATTTATCGCTTTTACATAACACGCTAGTAATTAGGGTTTGTATGGCAAGATAAAAACAATCAAATAGAAAACCCTAATCCAAGACAAAATCAAGCATGAAAATAACACACTTGTACACAAGCACCCCTAGGGTTTCTCCACTTGGTTGCCTTACACAAAAATGGCCATTTTTGTACCTGAAAAATTGCCCTCTCATATCTCTCAAAATATTGCAAGAAGAATCTCCAAGTGGCTCAAGATTGCTCAAGAGTTGGACAGTCAAGTCATCTCCTAAGGCAGTCAACCTCAAATTAGGGTTTTGTGTTGCATCAATATCTTTGATTCCAAATGACCTCAAGTTCTCCCTAATGTCCTAATATGTTCTCAACTTCATCCATGTCAAATTTCAAGCCTTGCAGAGGAAGTTTGCTCAGTCAATTGCTCAAGGGGTCCAAAAATCGACTGTGCTAAGGCAAAAGTCAACTGTGACCCAAATACAGTCAAACTTCAAGACTTTTTGTCAAAATTCTCATTTTGAAGGATATTTCATCATTTGATAAAGGGTTGATCATTATTCATCAAGGATTGCTCAAAATTCATCAAGACTCAAAAGTTGCTAAATTAGGGTTTTGCAGGAAAAGTCAACTCAACTTTGACCAAGCATAACTTTCTCATACTTTATGATAAATTAACCATCCAAATCTCATTTTGAAGAAGATGCAATTTCCTACAATCCATGTACACACCCCAAGATCAAGAAATGCACTCACAAAAAGTTATAAATTTGGACATTATAGGTCATTTTTGATAGTCAACAAAAACACCTTTTTTTCCAAAGCTTATAACTTGAGCATGGAATATCAAAATGAGATGAGACCAAAAGTGTTAGTTAGAGGACATCTCAAGATTTCTAAAAAGTCCAAAAACACTTACAAAAGTTCAAAATCGAAGAAGTTATGCATTGTTGAAGTTGGGCATTTTTGCAAAATTGCCAAAAGTCAAATATCCCCAAAACTTCAAATTTTGTCAAATGGGCCCATTCTTTTCCACTTGATTTGATCTTGTCACACTACACACGTGTCCTAGCTTCATCCTTGTGACCATTTGTCAATTTTATTATTTAATTTGATTTTTTAATGAATTATTTAATTTTAAATCAATTCAAATCAAATAAAATCCAAACATTGATTATTTGATCTCCTTTTGGCTATTTCAGGACCTAATCATCATCATCAAGTGAATCAAATTCGTATCATACATTCCATGTGCAAAAAAGATTGGATTTTGGACAAAATTGGAAGGTTATCAATGGAGGATCAAATCAAATTTCCAAGCATTGATGCACAAGGATTCAACCCACATTTGTTGACCTAATGCATTGCTCATTACTTATACAAGCAAAAGCACACGAATTCAAAGGTTAGAGGCTGCAAGAACACCAAAAGAAAACTTGGAAAAATTTCCAAAAAGAGTGAAACTGAAATCGTTCTTGGAGGCCAATTCAGAAGCAAATCTCAACGCTAATCAATTGCTGGGCAATCATTGAAGCGAAACCAATCCCTAACAAGCTCTCATACGCGCCCTAAAGCTCTGTAAGTGTCTCAAAAATATGCCTTTCAGTTGAATTCGTATGTCCTTGTTCTTGCACTTTTCTTACAAAATCTTTGCATATTCATGATTATCGTTCAATTTAGAAGCATTCTGCATTAGCCAATTGGATTTATCTGGCCTGTAACCCCATAGCCGAGTCTAGGGTTCTTGGTTCGTGTTTTTTGGGCGTTTCTTTTGCAGGCGAAATTGATGCCATTGATGGACATAGGCGTGATCAGGAAGCCTAGACGAGCACAACCATGTGCTTGGAATCAATTTCCATGGCCTAGAATTGATTTTAGGTTGGGCATGCGAATTTAGCCGCGGATACAAATCCGCAGGTAAATAACCAGGGTGAACGAAGAAGATGAAGACGTGTCCCCCTCTTAGTGGATGGTTCAAATATAGCGCGCTTTTATTTTTTTCTGATCCATTAATTTGTTTTTCCCATATTATTATTAGTTTCCAATATAATAACAGATAAAGCGCGTTGGTTGAGTGGTAGTGGAGTGTATGTTGTGACTCACAGGACCTGGGTTCGAATCCCAGGTCCCCCATATATTTGTTATATTTTGTTTCCAGGTGATCCAATGCAAGCTCCAACGCGTGATGCACCATACTCCCTCACTTAGATGCTTGCCAGATGGCCCCAGGCCAGATCTGGTGGTTCAGATGTGATGTCCACCATATGCTTTAGTCAACGTGCCACATGGAATTCCAGAAAGTCAGCAAGGCCAGCTTGTAATGGGCCTTGGAAATTGCTAAACAAGCCTCCCTAATCAGGCCCAAACCCTAAACTCTCTCTATTTTTTATTTTTTCTTTTAATTAATTATTGTTATTATTTTTATTATTTAACTAACCAATTAAAACTTTTTCTTAATAAAATTAAAACCAAAAAATATTTACCTATTTAAATTAATTTTTAGTATTTTATTTTTAATAAATATTAATTGAATTAATTTAGTTTAATTAGGAAATTAACTTTAACATCTTTTGCAATAATTAAAATTAACTTAGACAATTAGGTTTTTTTTATTAACTTTGATTAATTTATTTTTATTTCTTAAAATATCAAAAAACCCAAAAAATATTTTAATTAATTAATTATTTTATTAATTTAACAATTAACTTAGTTTAATTCCTTTTAATTCAAAATAACCAAAAAATCTTTTCTTTAATAAACAAAGGGTTAAAACCCTAGAATGCGCCCGATTTAATTTTCCCGCACGCGATCCATTTTATTCAATATTGTATCTGTTTCCCGGAATGTAATAGTTTAATAGGACCTTTACTATTTTTACCACGTTATTTATTTTCCGCATTTTAATTTCAAGGGTTGCTTTTGGCGATGTAAATACCTGACGCCTTGTGATAGTTAGTTTTAATTTACGCAATTTAATTTCTGCAACTTATAAACTGTTAGATGTTTGATAATAGGGAATGCATGACAAAATCGAATGTTTAACCTAAAATCAACATAGATAACCATTGACATGTAAAAAGACAAATTAACTGAAAAACAACACACTCGCACATGCGCACTCTTAGGGTACACCTCACTTGGTTGCCTTCGAACGTGGTCATTGAGTATAAGAAGTTTTAGAGGTCGCCCTCTTGTCCAAAGATCATAGTTGCCTCGAAACGGTTGCCTCGGAAAAATGATCTAAGACATTAGGGTTACCGCTAAGGCGTCCTAACATTGCTTTAGTGACCACATGTCCCTTAATCTAATTGACCCTTAAAACTCCAACGACGGTGCTACCTACTCATCAATAGTGGGATAGCATTGTCTAAAGGACATTAGCATAGATTGATTCCTTTTTCGAGTAGGTAGATGGTTCTTAAGTACTTGCTCTTTCAAAACAAAACAAAACTTTTCGCACTTATACCTTTCAAACAAAAAACTTCTTTCAAACCCACAAATACAAAGAAAAAGAAAATTTTGAAAACACTTTGAGCAAGTACCTAAGAGCCCGTGGATAACCACGGATAGAAAGGGTGCTAACACCTTCCCTTTCTATAATCTACCCCCCGAACCCGAGAAGCATCCTGAAAAAGGAATTTTTCTGTGCTTTTTTTCCTTTCCTTGTTGGATAAAATAAAAGACGGTGGCGACTCTTGCTTACCGCGACATTTTGCAAAAACAAACGCAAAACGCGAACCAGCATTACCAAAAACAGTCAGTTCTCTCCCACCGTATCACAGAACTGGCGACTCTGCTGGGGATGGTTTTTATAAGTGGGGTGTACCTTAGGATTAGATCCTTGTGTTTTCAATTGTTTGCTTTGTATGCTTTATATTTGTGGGCTTGTATCGGAGTTACTATAGATCCTAACCTGGATCTGGGGGATACCCTTTAGGTACGTAGCAATAAACTGTGAGGGAACTGTATGGCGTAGACCGATACGGTTGAAGCAGTAGCTACGTTGGTGTGGCACTTTAGATTGTACCGATATCCCTTGTGTTGGAACAAGGAGAATATGGGTCATATAAGGGGTCATTAAGCAATAACTGACCTTAGAACCTTTAAATTGACCAACTTGGCCATAGAACAATAGCAGTATGCTACACTCATTGAGACTAAACTCTCGCGATGATTCTGGCCGCAAGAAAAGGTTGCTAAACTGGAATTATGATCGATTGAGGGTAGTCAGTGATATTGAGATCCTCTAGAACCCGGTTACTATTTTTAGGACAGGTTTAAACCAACTTAACTGAAAGAGGGTAGTACCTAAGCTCCTTGCCAGCCTGAAATTTAAGGGCTCTCTGTGTGACTTGTGTGCCTTTACCATGTTTGCTGTTTGTGAATACTTGTGGTGTGCTTTCTATCATGACATCACGACATCATAACATTGCATACATCTTGCATTGGACTAACCTATTTCAAAGACATGAGGGATTCATCTTTGTTCTGTTTTGTAGGTCATGATGCCCATGCGTAGGAATACCATCCGGATCAACTTTGTCCAGGTTCCCACTGTGCTTAAAGAATTGATTACAAAGATGCCTGATACTACCTCCTTCCTTAGAAGACATGAGTATTTTCTCAGTTTGGTCACCTCCAAATTGGACGAGCAGATGATGAGTGTTTTGGTCCAATTCTATGATCCGATGTACCATTGCTTTACTTTTCAGGACTACCAGTTGGTTCCCACCTTAGAAGAGTTCTCTGATTTGCTCGGTATCTCTATTCTGGAGAAGACCCCGTTTACTGGTTGGGAGAAGATCCTTAGGCCCGAAGAGATTGCTGCATCTCTTCATATGACAAAGGATGAGGTAATGGTTAATTGGGAGACTAGAAGTGGAGCAAAGGGCTTTCTGACTAAGTTCTTGATTGGTGTTGTACCCCAAAATTTGCCCTCCCATTTCTCATTGATTTCTCACCACAAAGCCCTTGAAGCTCAAGATCTAGTTAGGGTTTCATCGGCTCAAGACCTCTCCTTGCACTGTTGACTCAAATTAGGGTTTGTGTTTGCACAAAGATGCTTTGACCTAAAATGCCTAAGATGACTTTCATGCTTCATATTGGACTCCCAAGTTTATCCATACCAAGTTTCAAACTTTGATTCCAAATTTTGCCCAGTCAATTGGACAGTTGACCTAGAAATCAGCTGTATTGGGGAAAAAGTCAACTGTGGCCAATTAA
The DNA here is from genome assembly GCA_948472305.1 of Vicia faba. Classification (NCBI taxonomy): domain Eukaryota; kingdom Viridiplantae; phylum Streptophyta; class Magnoliopsida; order Fabales; family Fabaceae; genus Vicia; species Vicia faba. Next base: position 1,071,152,508 of record OX451737.1, on the reverse strand, counting down.
CAGTCAAATCTCATGAAAATTGACCTACATCAACATTATGAACTCATATGGTCCATTTGATCAAGTTTGGATCACAACTCCATAAGAAATTTGATAAGATCACCAAAAGGGCAAAATGGTCATTTGTAGGGTTTTGACTGCACAAAGGCAATTTTTGACTGTTTGACCTAGCCAATGGCAAACCAAGCTCATATATGGACTCAAGAACCCCATGGAATTATCTTGACATGCTCAACAAGCTCAAAAGATCCAAAGTACACAAGATTGACAGTTGAATTTCCCAGTCAATTGATCAATTTTGACTGTATACTGAAAAGTCAAACTTTGACTTTTTGGTCAAAATCAAGAGTCAAGATTCATTTTTCATCAAAACATGCCAAATCACGAAACTTTTTCACCAAGAAATCACAAAATGCAAATTAGGGTTAGAAATTTGAATTTTTCATAACTTAGAATTTTTCTAAGTTATAAAAAACCCTAATTTTTTCCCAACTTTGCCCCACTTTTTCACCAAGATCCATTTGGATTCAAACAAAAGTCAAAACATTAAAGTTGTAGCTTGTTGCATAATCTACAACTTTGATTCACAAAGTTTTCCCATTTGAGGCTTGTATCTCAAGTTACAAATTTTTGAATAAGGGCACTAAACCATTCTTAACTTAGTGAATTTTTGACCTATTTTGACAAGGTTTTCTACCCCACTTCAAGGCCATTTTCCATACACTTCCACTTGGAATTCCAATTTGCATTTCAGAGATGTATTGTAGTACACATTCCAAGCTTTCCAAAATGTCCAAGAACTCATCAAACAACCTCATGACTTGGGAGATTCGAATTTCACAATTTGGCAAAAACTCACTTTTGAATTGGCCATTTTTCATGTTCATAAGTTGTGCAAACTTCTCAAAACCAGCATGCCCTTGATTACAGGTCCTAAAACCATCCAACACTCAATAATTTAATGCATGTTCATTGTGTTAAGACCTTGTTTCATGAGCTAAAGCATTGTATGATGGATTAATCCCAAATTAGATAAAGCATTCTTTCCATTTTTGCAAAAGTTCCACTTTATGTCATGATGCAAATCCACAAGTACAAGCCAAATCCAATTGGCACAGGATTATGGACAAATCACTCTGATCAAGGAGAGTTTATGCAGCTCATTAGAGGTCCCCTACTTGCCTAAAACACCAAGTTGGTTTTGCTTGCTTAAGTGTGAAGTAAAGTGCCATAACATAACACATCTTTCATATCAGCTTAGGGACACTTAGACAAAGTTATCAAACACATTCCAAAGATCAGAACCAAGCTTTTGCACGACCCTTGCACCTGTCAAACACTCCCCTTTCCATAATCACTCTCAAACTGCAAAAACAGGGCAGGCCCTGCAGTTTGAGTGCTATCTCTCATTTCTCTCAAGCTTTCTTGCCCAAACCAGTTCACACACCTTCCATACTACCTATGCAAGCTAACCAAAAGCAAAAGCACGACCTGTAATCCCTCTAATCACTTCCACCATTTTCAGTTTCTTGTTTTGCAGGTGAAGTGCTCTAGCACGATTCAGAAGCTTTCAAGACAAAGTAAACATTGGAATAACATCCCTGGACCTCAAGGAAGCTTTTCCAATCATCACCTTGCCCTGAGAGATCCTACATTGCCAGATAGAACTTCAACTGAACAGGTAAGTTTTTGAATTCGTATCTCTCTTATTAGGCATCATTAGCTTTAAGTTTGTGAATAAACAATGCTCTACTCATGCCACTGAACATGTACATGTTTTTACTTTTCATTTCTTTTGCTTAAGCAGTGAGAATTTGAGGTTTGAAAATGGCAGAAAATCTAGGTTAGGATTTGGGGGAGGAGAAATTCTCCCTCATCTTAGAGAGTTAGATCAAGTTATGCATATGGTTAGAATCGTCTCTTCATGCTGAACATCTTTTATGTTATAAGTTTGAATTGAAAAGCCAGGAATCAAGAGCTGGAAGATGAGGAACAGGGCGCGCGTTTTTTGAATGTTGTTGTACAGAGGTTGAAGAAAGGTCTTCATGGGCTGGGCCTATGTTGACTTTCCTTTTCACACCACCCTTTTTGGTTTTACACCCCTGAGCCCATTTGCTTCATTTTAAATATTTTTTGACTTTTTCTTTTTTTAACTGACTCATTTATTTTTTTTTCAGCACATTAAAAATATAAAAATATTTTTCCCATCATTTTTTGAATTTATTAAGTATTTATTTGATTGTTTTGTACATAAATAAATAAATATACATATATACTTTTTTGTTTAAAATATTAAGATAATACAAATATATTTTTACACACTTTTATTTTATTTTTACTTCCTGAAAATATTTTGTATAAAAAAATACTCTTTTTATTTTTATATTAAATATTATTAATTAAATATTAATTATATATATATATATATATATATATATATATATATATATATATATATATATATATATATATATATATATATATATATATATATATATATATATATATATATATATATATATATATATATATATATATATATATATATATATATATATATATATATATATATATATATATATATATATATATATATATATATATATATATATATATATATATATATATATATATATATATATATATATATATATATATATATATATATATATATATATATATATATATATATATATATATATATATTAATACATTTAGGGTAAAATGCCAAAAAATGTACATATTTTATTTTTTAATATTTAATACTAAAAAATACCTTTTTTTACAAATATACCATATTTTATTTTATTTTTGTATATAAATAATAAGTATTATATGAATTAATTGATTAATACCCCTTTGATTAAAAATTAGGGTTTTGCCCTAAATTTGAAAATACTCCAAAAATAATACCTTTTTATTTTCTCTTTATTTTACATAAATAATACTTTTTTCATACATATAAAAAATTCTTTTTGCATTCTTGCATATTTATTTTATTTCTATTTTATTTATGCTTTTGATCATATTGTAAATATTCAAGGCAAATGATGTAATAGCTTAGATTCAATTTCTTGTCTAAATATCTCCCCACTTGAACATTGTACCCCCTCCCCATATTATTGTGTTGTAATAGCATATGAATTTAAATTTCGCACTTTAAATGCTTTCTAAACCTACCATGCTAGAATTAGGGTTTGTATGTAAATAAAATGAACAAAATAGTTGGACCTAATCTCAAGATAAATATGCATGAAAAATGGACAACACATTTCACACTTGCACCCCTAGGGTATTCCACTTTGTTGCCTTCAAATAATTGGGCCATATTGTATGTTGAATTTCTTTGGGTAAAAAACAAACAATCAAATGATCATAGTCCCACAAAATGTTGCTTAAATGAATGATCAAGTCCCTTTTAAAGAAAATTGCCCAAAGACATTTAACACTATTGCAATTATGGTCTAAACGATGACCCGCGCTCGTCCCTTTCACCTCCTAAGACAAGATTGTCCACCAAATGCAATGGTGGAACAAAATTGTCAAAAGGTTTAAAACATAACAAAAAAATCTTTGAGAAAACTTTAGGGTAGATAACTCTTAAGTACTTACCAATTTGCAAAGAAAACACTTGCCTAATTTCAAAACCCACTTCACAAACACTTTCAAAATCAACTTTCGAAAACCTTGAAACATCTTTTTAAAAGACAAAACACCTTTTGTAAAACATTCGAGTAAAGAATTGTTACAAGGGTAGCCTACACAAGGCATCTTTTCAAAACATTTTCAAAACCACACATCAAGCACCATTTCAAACAATTGAAAACCAAGGCAAGTTGATCTAAGCAAGTACCTAAGAGCCCATGGATAACCATGGATAGAAAGGGTGCTAATACCTTCCCTTTCTATAATCTACTCCCCGAACCCAAGAAAAATCTCAAAGGTTTTTGCTGTGCTTTTTAAACCTTTCCTTAGGATAAAATAAAAAGTCGGTGGCGACTCTTGCTCAACCGAAACATTTGCGAAAACAAACGCAAAACCCTAATCAGTTCTCCCACCGTATCACAGAACTGGCGACTCTGCTGGGGACATTATTTAAAAGTGGAGTAACCTTAGGGCTTAGATCACCCTCTTGCATGACTAATTGTTTGATTTGTTTGCTTTATACTTTGGCTCTATTGTTTGGGTTTGCAATCCTCCACCCGGATTTTGGGAAACATTCATAGATAGCAATACGTTGTGGAAACTGTGCGGGGTATACCGACACGGTCTAAGCAATAGCTATATTAGTGCGACATATTTGCGAGTACCGGTAACCCTTGAGTTCAATCAAGGAGAGTACAGGGCCGCTGAGTGATGTCACTAAGCACTAATGACCTAGAACCTTACTTGACCATCTTGGCCTTTTATTAGGGGTAGTGAGATGACCGGCTTTGGTGCAGTCCGAAGTTGGTAGATACTCGATACTACACTCATTGAGGGTTGTTTTCTTGGAATATTTTGGTCGCTAGTTAAGTGGCTAAACCAAAACAATGAACATTGAAAACAATCCAAGGATATTGAGCTCCTTAGAACCCGGTTACTATTTATAGGACAGGTTTTTAAGCCAACTACACTCAAGAGGGTACTTACCTATGAAACCCCATGCAAGCCTGAAACTAGGATTTGGTGTGATTTGCTTGTACATATGTTTTGTGCATACATCATAAACATCATAAAACATCATATGCATTCACTAACCATTTCAAGGATTTTTGGATCTTCATCTTTGTTCTTGTTTTGTAGGACATGGAAATTCCTCGCAAAAATACCATTCAAGTCAACCTTGTGAGAATCTCTCCTCAACTCAAGGAGATCACCTCAAGAATTCCGGAAATTTCATCCTTCAGTGAAAGACATGGTAGACTGCTCAGCCTAGTCAACACCAACATTGAAGAAGACATGATGAAAGTGCTATTCCAGTTCTTTGACCCTCTTCACCACTGCTTCACTTTCCCTGATTATCAGTTGGTACCCACTTTGGAGGAGTTCTCTCAACTCCTAAGAATCCCTATCCTTAATCAACTACCCTTCAACGGTACGGAAAAGGAGCCAAAGCCGGAAGATGTTGCTCAAGCATTACATCTACAACCATCCGACATCAAGGGGCATTGGGAAACCAGAAGCGGCGTCAAAGGATTCTTAGCAAAGTTCTTGTTTGAGAAGGCACAAGAATGTTGGGACTCATTAGACCTGCAAGCCTTTGAAGAGATTGTGGCACTCCTTATCTATGGGTTGGTCTTGTTCCCAAATCCTGACCAATTGGTAGATGTCAACGCTGTCAAAATCTTCTTGTCCAGAAATCCAATACCAACATTTCTTGGGGACATCCTTCACTCATTTTACACACGAACAATGAGAAAGAGGGGTGTTCTCATGTGCTGTACTCCTATCCTTGCAAGGTGGTTTATTTCGCACCTTCTGCAATATGTCTTGAAGAATGACCAGGGTACAAGGTGGTCCCAACGGTTGATGACTCTTACTCATTCTGATGTGCATTGGTGTTCTCGGTCCAGAGAAAATGTCATCATCGTCGATCGTTACGGAGAATTTCCCAATGTTCCTTTACTTGGAATTAGGGGAGGTATCGCCTACAACCCTTGCCTAGCTTTGAGGCAATTTGGATATGCACGGAGGGATGGCCCTCATGATATGTTGATTCCTAGCCTAGTTTTTGACTTCGACAGCGATGCGCAAGGACTTCGCCAAAGATTCATCAGAGCTTGGGGAAAACTCAACAAGGTTGATAGCAAGACTCTGGGACACAAGAACTCCATCCCTCTTGAGCCCTATCTCAAGTGGGTACGAGCCCGAGCCCAAAGTCTAATGATGCCTTATCCTCATGTACTCCCAGTGATTAAAGAGCCCGTCAATGAAGGAGAGGTTCCCTACACCATCCTACATCCAGACATGCCTACATCGTGGGAGGAAATGCAGAAAAGTTGGATTCAGCTCAAGGAGGAACGGAATACTTTTGAAGCTAGCTACTATGCCAGTGAAAAGAAGGTTCTAGAGCTTACCCTCCGACTCCACGAGCAAGAGGCCCTCAACACCTACATCGCACCGAAGAGGATGTGCAATGTCTTTCTGCCTTAAGAAGTTTATTTTGTAACATTTGGCCCATGGGGCATTTATGTACTAACAAATTTCTTCTTATTAATATGACGTGCGTTCTTCTTTGTCTGAAACAATTTTGAATGTTCTAAATCCTTGAATGCATTGCATACATCAGCATACCATTCATCATGTGCATAAGCAGATCTCACTCCAGGTTTCCTTATCTGTCTGCTGTTTATTTCAGTAGGATGGATCTCGAGCAAACAGTCAAAGACCTACAAGCTCATAATGCACAATTCCAGCAACTCCTGATGACCTTGGTTAAAAGTCAGGAGGATATCAAGACTCAATTGGGGAATAAGGACCCAGTGAAGAAGAAGAAAAAGAGGATTGGGGTGGCTACTTTGGGGAGAAGATTTGACGGAGAAGCTCGGAGAGTGCTTGAATTTCCTCCTACTTCTGATGAAGGGACTAGTAAAAGAGATGGAGTTGCGGTGCCTTCCGAGTCTGATGCGGAAGAAGAAGAGGTTGAAGAGGATGAAGATTATTCTGACCAGCAATACCCTCCAGCCGATGATAAATACAAGGGTTTAGAAGATAGATTGGCCGCCATGGAACTACAAAGGGTACCGGCTTTGGATTTTGAAGACTTGGGCTTGGTTGCCGGGATTGTGATTCCCCCAAAATTCAAAGTGCCAGTATTCGTGAGGTATGATGGGCTGTCCTGCCCCAAAATGCATCTCAGGTCCTACGTGAGAAAGATTCAACCCTATACAGCAGATAAAAATCTCTGGATTCATTTCTTTCAAGACAGCCTGTCGGGAGCTCAGTTGGAGTGGTTTTATCAGCTAGAAGGAACCAGTGTCAGAAATTGGGAAGATTTGGCCACCACTTTCTACAAACAATACCAGTATAATTCTGATCTTGCTCCTACTCGTACCCAACTTCAGGGTATGTCACTAGGAACAAGTGAGGGATTCAAAGAATATGCACAAAAATGGAGGGATTTGGTTGGCAGGGTGCAGCCTCCTTTAACCGATCGTGAGCTTGTTGATATGTTTCTTGGGACCCTATCTGGGCCGTTTTTCAATCATTTAATTGGTAACTCTTCCGCAGGGTTTACCGATTTGATCTTAACAGGCGAAAGAATAGAAGTTGGCATCAAGTCAGGAAAGATTCAGAAGGGTGTTGCTGCAAGTGTTGAGAAGAAGCCTTTTAAGAAGGAGACAACTATGGTATATTCTCAGAGAAGAGCAGGGAAGATGGAGCGTCGGCCAACTGTGGGGGCCGTAATGATTCAAAACACTCCGAGTGAGCAGCCTCGCTATAACCAGTCCAGACCAAATCAGCAACGAGTAGAACGGCCACAACGGCAGTTCACCCGTATTAATATGACTCCAGCACAAGTGCTTCCCCATCTATTGAAGTTGAATCTTGCCACCATCAAGGAGGCGTCAAAGAATGTGAATACGTCCTCTCCGCATTATCATGCCAATGCTAAATGCGCCTACCATTCAGACAGTGTTGGACACGACACCAATGATTGTTGGGCACTCAAGCATAAAATCCAAGACCTGATAGAGGCTAAGGAGGTAGAGTTTGACGCTCCAGAGAAGCCTAATGTGATATCTGCACCTATGCCGAAGCACGGCCGAAATGTTAATGCCATTGAAGAAGATTTGTATGTTGCTGACGTCAGTGATCTGACTACTCCACTGCTAACCATTAAGTTGAATTTGTTAAGGGCCGGGATCTTCCCGGGATGTAAAGAAGACTGCTACTGTTGCCACTCTCTGCTGTTTGATTGTCCGCTATTAAAGAAAGGCATCCAAGGCCTTGTGGATAGCCGACAAATTTTGTTCGAAAAAGTTTCTGCTGTTCCAATTCATGTTGAAGATGTCTCAATCATAACCATTCACGCCAATCTTTCCAAGGCCGTCAAAAAGCCTGTTAAGATTACACCAGCTGCAAAATCTGCTCCTTTGAAGATAACAATGCCAGGGCCTGTTCCCTATGTTTCTGAGAGGTCGATACCTTGGAACTATGGCGGTGACATCTACTACCATGGTATCAAGCAAATCGAGGTAATTGAAGAAAGTTCGGATGACGAAGAAGCCAGCATTAGTAACATTGCGGGTACCAGCAAAATCACCAGGAGCGGGAGAATATTTTCTCCAGAGATTGCCCCTCCAAGAGCAGTCTTTGGACCCTCATCAGCTAACAAGGTCGTCCCTGCACCAATAAAACTTTCTGCTAGAACTCCTCTGATTGAAGACGTTGTTGTTCCTAGTACTGTCTCTCCCTCCGCTGCTGACAAAGGTAAGGGAGTCCAAGATGAGCCCGTCAGGACGAGGGCTCAACCCTTGGTAATCCCGGAAACCTCCAAGAAGGAAATGGACGAGATTTTGAGGATAATCAAGAGAAGTGATTATGATGTGGTGGAACAGTTGGGGCAAACCCCCTCCAAGATCTCCATGCTGGCACTACTACTTTGCTCAGAAGCGCACGCTAAAGCCCTGATAAAATTCCTGAAGGCAGCTCATGTGCCCCAGGAAACCTCTGCGAATCAATTTCAAAATTGCGTGGCTAGCCTGACTGCGGACAATGGATTAGGTTTTTCTGATGCCGACCTAACCCCTAAAGGCAGAAACCACAATGATGCTTTGCATATTTCAATCGAGTGTCGCGGAACCACTCTTGCACATGTTTTGGTGGATACTGGTTCGTCGCTGAATGTTTTGCCTAAGAAGGCCCTGGACCGACTAGATTGTGAAGGGTTGGATTTGAAGCCGAGTGATATTGTTGTCAGAGCTTTCGATGGTTCGAAGAGAATGGTCCATGGAGAGGTGGAAATTCCCATCAAGATAGGTACTGAGGTGTTTAAATCCACTTTCTATGTGATGGACATCCGTCCGTCATACTCTTGCCTGCTGGGTAGACCTTGGATACACCATGCTGGGGCAATCACCTCCTCCTTACATCAGATGTTGAAGTATCCTGTCAAGGGAAAGATCATCACTGTCCATGGCGAAGAAGAGTACATGATTAGCCACTTAAATTCTTTCCGGTATGTGGAGGTTGAAGGAGAGTTCATTGAGACGCCGTTTCAACATTTCGAAGAAGTTCTTCCTGAAATAGCAGTAGCAAAGTTGGCGGCTGAGACACCGAGATAGATGGCCAGGATGGCATCTCTGGAGGACGCAAGGGCCGCAATAAAAGAAGGGAAGAATTCAGCATGGGGGCAGTTACCCGACTTTCCGCATAAGACTGACAAGTTTGGGTTAGGGTTCACAGTCGCCGGCCAGAAAGCTATGCGCCGTGCGAAGATTGAAAGGGCGCCAGTCAAAATTTCTCCCTACGGAATCAACGCCCTGGAAGATGAAGACAAGGAGGGCAACATTGAAGAGTGGATTTATCCAACTGTCAAAGGAGGATTGAGCAATTGGGAGGCTAAAGACTTTGTCCCCGTCACTTTTATTCACCAGTAATTTATCTGTTAAACATTTCTTATTTGGTCTATAATATTTTACTTTCAAACAATCCGTACACTATCTTTTCACCTCCTGCCTTGCCCGGGGCATGTAGGTCCACTTGTAAGGGTTTTGATTATTTTTCATATTCATATGCCATGTTTAATGATTCATTGGACGTTTTTCATTTGATAAACTGCTTATGTTCATTTTCTTCCCTTTTGCATTTTTTGTTTAAGGATGGCTATCCCTTACACACACCCACACTCACCAATGCAGGTACCCATCCACTCCGGATTCCATGGGTGACTATTCTGCTGTATCTTTCAATAACTCTGAAGATCTGGTCAATCTAGCCGAGTATGAAGATGACGAAGGTTGTGAAGTACCCGGGGAACTAGCCAGACTTCTGCAATAAGAGGAAAGGGCCATCTTACCGCATGAAGAGCCATTGGAAACTGTTAACTTGGGAACCGAGGAGGACCGGAAGGAGGTGCAAGTGGGTGCCAATCTGGAACCAAAGGTCAAGGAGCGCTTAGTACAGTTGTTGAATGAGTATGTTGAAATCTTCGCTTGGTCCTATGAAGACATGCCGGGCCTAGACACAGACATCGCGGTTCACCGTCTCCCCACAAGAGAAGACTGTCCACCAATCAAGCAAAAAGTTCGCCGAATGAGGCCTGACATGTCCGAAAAAATCAAAGCAGAAGTAATGAAACAATTCGATGCTGGTTTCCTGGCTGTTACATCCTATCCTCAATGGGTCGCTAACATTGTGCCAGTACCAAAGAAAGATGGCAAGGTCAGGATGTGTGTGGACTACCGGGATTTGAATAGGGCCAGCCCTAAAGATGATTTCCCGCTACCTCATATTGACATCTTGATCGACAATACAGCTCAGCATAAAGTGTTTTCCTTCATGGACGGATTCTCGGGCTACAATCAAATCAAAATGGCTCCCGAGGATATGGAGAAAACAACTTTTGTCACACAATGGGGCACTTTCTGTTACAAGGTGATGCCGTTCGGGCTGAAGAACGCAGGGGCAACTTATCAACGCGCCATGGTAGCCTTATTTCATGATATGATACATCATGAGATTGAAGTTTACGTAGACGATATGATAGCTCGGTCACAAACAGAGGAAGAGCACCTCGAGCATCTGGAGAAGCTGTTTGCCAGGTTAAAAGAATACAAGCTCAGGCTGAATCCAAGTAAATGCACTTTTGGAGTTAGGTCTGGTAAACTCCTGGGATTTATTGTAAGCAACAAAGGCATCGAAGTCGATCCGGCAAAAGTAAAAGCAATACAAGAGATGCCTACTCCCCGTACTGAAAAGGAGGTTAGAGGGTTCTTGGGGCGCATAAACTATATTGCCAGATTCATTTCACATCTGACTTCTACCTGTGAGCCAATTTTCAAACTCTTGAAAAAAGATCAGGTAGTGGAATGGAACGACGATTGTCAAGCTGCTTTTGATAGAATCAAGGAGTATTTGCTAGAACCTCCTATTCTGATGCCACCCGTCGAAGGAAGACCATTGATCATGTACTTAACCGTCTTGGATAACTCAATGGGGTGTGTTTTGGGCCAGCATGACGAGTCTGGTCGAAAAGAGCATGCTATTTATTACCTTAGCAAAAAGTTTACCGACTGTGAGACTCGCTACTCACTGCTCAAGAAAACTTGCTGCGCTTTGGTATGGGCTGCTCGCCGACTAAGACAGTATATGCTGACTCATACTACCTTGTTGATATCCAAAATGGACCCTATCAAGTATATCTTCGAGAAGCTCGCTTTATCTGGAAGGATAGCTAGATGGCAAATGATCTTAACCGAGTATGACATCAGTACACCACCCAAAAAGCTATAAAAGGGAGTGTACTAGCTGACCATCTGGCTCATCAGGCTATCAAAGACTATCAACCCATGAGATTTGACTTCCCAGACGAGGACATCATGAATTTGGACAACGTTGAAAGTGACGGACCATATGACGGACCCGAAAAGGGATCCCGATGGACCCTATACTTTGATGGTGCTTCAAATGCACTTGGAAACGGTATTGGCGCAGTACTTATTTCTCCGGAAGGTTGTCACACTCCTTTCATGGCCCGACTTTGCTTCAGCTGCACAAACAACATGGCCGAGTATGAAGCTTGCATCTTTGGTCTCAAGGCTGCTATAGACTTGGGGATCAAATCTTTGATCGTATTTGGGGACTCGGCTTTGGTCATCAGCCAAATCAAAGGAGACTGGGATACCAAGCATCCTAATCTTATCCCATACAAAGAACATGTCTTGACATTATATCCTCATTTCGAGCAAATTACCTTCGAGCATTTCCCGCGAGAAGAGAATCAGCCAGCCGATGCTCTAGCCACAATGTCCTCCATGTTTAAACTCAACTGGGATAACGAGGCTCCCCAAATCACCATCAAGCGAATGGATGAACCGGCACATTGCCACGAGATTAATACCGAAGAAGTAGTGGAACAACCTTGGTTCCATGAAATCAAAAGGTATCTCGAGACTAGAGATTATCCTGAAGGAGCTTCCGTAAATGACAAGAAGTTCTTAAGGAAATTCGCTGCTAAGTTCTTCCTGAGCAACGACATCCTTTACAAACGAAGCCATGATTGTGTATTACTCTGATGTGTGGATAAAGCTGAAGCAGAGTTGATCATGACTGATATACACAGCGGCACATTTGGCACTCACTTGAGCGGGCATACAATGGCTAAGAAGATCCTAAGGGCAGGCTATTATTGGTCAACCATGGAAGCTGACTGCCATCAACATTCCCGTACTTGCCACAAGTGTCAGGTCTATGCTGACAAAGTTCATATCCCTCCGGTTCCTCTCAACGTCCCTACTGCTCCGTGGCCCTTTGAAATGTGGGGCATTGATATGATTGGAGAGATCAAGCCCACGGCTTCCAACGGGCATCGCTTCATCCTGGTTGCCATTGACTACTTCACTAAATGGGTCGAAGCAGCTTCCTTCGCCTCTGTGACTAAAAACGTGGTTGCCCGCTTTATCAAGCAAAATCTCATATGTCGGTATGGTGTTCCAGACAGGATCATCACAGACAACGGTACAAATCTGAATAACACAATGATCACTGCATTATGCGAACAGTTCAAGATTTATCATCACAATTCATCTCCCTATCGGCCGAAGATGAACGGTACTGTTGAAGCTGCGAACAAAAACATTAAGAAAATCATTCAGAAAATGACAGTCACTTACAAGGACTGGCATGAGATGTTACCGTTTGCTCTGCATGGATACCGTACGACGACACGTACTTCAACTGGGGCAACCCCATTTTCTCTGGTTTATGGCATGGAAGCTGTTTTGCCTATGGAAGTCCAGATCCCTTCTCTAAGAATTATGAAGGATGCAGGTTTGAACGAAGATGATTGGATGCAGACCCGACTTGATCAACTCAATCTGATCGACGAAAAGCGACTTGCTGCTATATGCCATGGTCAGACGTATCAAAAACGGATGATCAAGGCCTTCAATAAGAAAGTCAGACGTCAAGTGTATCAAGTCGGAGATCTAGTAATCAAGCGGATTATCTTGCCGCAAAGTGATCCCAGGGGCAAATGGACTCCTACATATGAAGGACCATTTGTGATCAAGAGCATATTTTCTGGTGGTGCAATGATTCTGACCACCATGGACGGCGACGATTTGCCGCACCCTGCGAACGCAGACATAGTCAAAAGATACTACGCATAAAATAACCCGACAAGTCGAAAACCCGAAAGGGCGGCTTGGGCAAAAATGGGCATCCCAGTGAACTGAAAACCCGAAAGGGCGGTTCAGGCAAAAATTAGGGATAAAAACGAAAAAATCTGTACACCCGGCAAGTCGAAAACCCGAAAGGGCGGCTTGGGCAAAAAGGGGTTTCCCGGTGGATCGAAAACCCGAAAGGGCGATTCAGGCAAAAGTTAGGGAATTAAAGCGTATGACTATGTCTCGTCGGATCACTTCAAAGACAATCTCTTCATCAACCAGTTCCAGGCTTCTGATCAATCCAGTCTTCGGCAAGCGAAGCATTGAATGGACAAATATTCAGAGTTGTGAAAGCTATAGCGGAACGAAATCCCATGGAATTATTTCACATAGCCATCCTTTATTTTGTATAAAATCTTTCAATATTTACGACAAAGTCCTCTTACTAGGATGATTGTCTCCTTTGTACAAATATACTCAAAGAAAATCAATACAAATACTTTTCCCAGAAATTTGTGTCATTTCCTTTTCTTTTCTCTTGCACTATTTGTTTTATTTTGAGAAACGTCCAATGTTTTGTTAAAATAGGCATATGCATTTGAAACATAATCATTTTCTTATGAGTCGGGAAAGAGGATTACCGATAAGTCAAAAGTACAGTTGGATACCCGATACCCTTTCAAAGGAAACCCCCAGTAGATTCTGGAAGCTTATCCCCCGCAGAGAACAGACGTCTCACGAGTTTTATTCAAAGTTATTCCTCCCAGGGACTTATAACTGGGTTATCCTCAGCTGACAATCACGGAAGATCGCACTCGCCAAAATTCTTCCTATCCCCAGCGGAATTCATCAAAATTCCCCAGCAGTAACTTACCTTTGCAAATCCCCAGCCAGAGAATCCTCCGGAATTCAATTCCCCTCAGAGTTTAAGTTTTAGTGTCCCCAGTGGAACCAGACTAATGAACCTTCTCCCCACAGAGTTTTGGGAGGGCAAATCTTAAGTTCCCCAGTGAAGTCGCCAGAGTTACTTCCCGCCAGACTAAGGATTCTCAGTCTTACGTCCCCAGCATGAGCCTATTATATTGGAACTCCCCAGTAAAGGTCATCAGGAATTCTCTTCCCCAGCAGCAGCCAAGGATTTATTCTTCCCGGCAACAGTCAAGATACTTTTATCTTCAGCCATCTCGAATTCATCTATCCTTTGCAAAACAGCTCTCCAGCTTACATGCACATCCACTTACATTCATATCATATAACATATATTGTATCATGCATCATGACATTGCATACAATTAACTCTTTATCTTTTCAGGTAAAATCAGTCGACAGACTAAAATCATTATCTTTCAAGATTTCTGAAAACGGTTCACGGGTTCTCCAAGTAAACGGATGTTAACCTATCACTTGTTCAGATTCTTCTTCAAGACTTCTGAAAACAGTTTATGGATTCTTCCCAACAACGGATGTTAATCTATCGACTTGTTCAGATGCAACTTTTGAAAACAGTTTACGGACGCTTCCTAACAACGGATGCTGCTCTATTGCTTATTCAACTTCAAGATTTCTGAAAACAGTTCACGGGTTCTCCAAGTAAACGGATGTTAACCTATCACTTGTTCAGATTCTTCTTCAAGACTTCTGAAAACAGTTTATGGATTCTTCCCAACAACGGATGTTAATCTATCGACTTGTTCAGATGCAACTTTTGAAAACAGTTTACGGACGCTTCCCAACAACGGATGCTGCGCTATTGCTTACTCAACTTCAAGATTTCTGAAAACAGTTCACGGG
Source organism: Vicia faba (assembly GCA_948472305.1). Classification (NCBI taxonomy): domain Eukaryota; kingdom Viridiplantae; phylum Streptophyta; class Magnoliopsida; order Fabales; family Fabaceae; genus Vicia; species Vicia faba. The sequence goes on along the minus strand of OX451737.1, from coordinate 1,071,137,404 downwards.
TTCTCCAAGTAAACGGATGTTAACCTATCGCTTGTTCAGTTTCTTCTCCAAACCACTGAAAACAGTTTACAGATTCCTCCCAACAACGGATGTCAATCTATTGCTTGTTCAGACCCCCAGTTCAGAGATGGTCCAAAGCTTGGACACCTTCCTGATATTCCCTTCCAGATGGCATCTCTAAGCCCATCCCCGACAAGATTTCTGTCACTCTCCCAGATGGCATCGTTAAGCCCATCTCCAAATGGCATCTCTAAGCCCATTCCCGCATCCATTGCTTTGACGAGTGCAAATTTCCGGGCACTCTAGTGTCCAATCTCCTTTTACCCTCGAGTCACGAAAGGCAAACTTGCCAATCTAACTCTTCGGATTCAAGAAGATTGAACAGGGACAACTGTTGTACCCCAAAATTTTCCCTCCCATTTCTCATTGATTTCTCACCACAAAGCCCTTGAAGCTCAAGATCCAGTTAGGGTTTCATCTGCTCAAGACATCTCCTTGCACTGTTGACTCAAATTAGGGTTTGTGTTTGCACAAATATGCTTTGACCTAAAATGCCTAAGATGACTTTCATGCTTCATATTGGACTCCCAAGTTTATCCATACCAAGTTTCAAACTTTGATTCCAAATTTTGCCCAGTCAATTGGACAGTTGACCTAGAAATCAGCTGTATTGGGGAAAAAGTCAACTGTGGCCAATTAACAGTCAAATCTCATGAAAATTGACCTACATCAACATTATGAACTCATATGGTCCATTTGATCAAGTTTGGATCACAACTCCATAAGAAATTTGATCAGATCACCAAAAGGGCAAAATGGTCATTTGTAGGGTTTTGACTGCACAAAGGCAATTTTTGACTGTTTGACCTAGCCAATGGCAAACCAAGCTCATATATGGACTCAAGAACCCCATGGAATTATCTTGACATGCTCAACAAGCTCAAAAGATCCAAAGTACACAAGATTGACAGTTGAATTTCCCAGTCAATTGATCAATTTTGACTGTATACTGAAAAGTCAAACTTTGACTTTTTGGTCAAAATCAAGAGTCAAGATTCATTTTTCATCAAAACATGCCAAATCACGAAACTTGTTCACCAAGAAATCACAAAATGCAAATTAGGGTTAGAAATTTGAATTTTTCATAACTTAGAATTTTTCTAAGTTATAAAAAACCCTAATTTTTTCCCAACTTTGCCCCACTTTTTCACCAAGATCCATTTGGATTCAAACAAAAGTCAAAACATTAAAGTTGTAGCTTGTTGCATAATCTACAACTTTGATTCACAAAGTTTTCCCATTTGAGGCTTGTATCTCAAGTTACAAATTTTTGAATAAGGGCACTAAACCATTCTTAACTTAGTGAATTTTTGACCTATTTTGACAAGGTTTTCTACCCCACTTCAAGGCCATTTTCCATACACTTCCACTTGGAATTCCAATTTGCATTTCAGAGATGTATTGTAGTACACATTCCAAGCTTTCCAAAATGTCCAAGAACTCATCAAACAACCTCATGACTTGGGAGATTCGAATTTCACAATTTGGCAAAAACTCACTTTTGAATTGGCCATTTTTCATGTTCATAAGTTGTGCAAACTTCTCAAAACCAGCATGCCCTTGATTACAGGTCCTAAAACCATCCAACACTCAATAATTTAATGCATGTTCATTGTGTTAAGACCTTGTTTCATGAGCTAAAGCATTGTATGATGGATTAATCCCAAATTAGATAAAGCATTCTTTCCATTTTTGCAAAAGTTCCACTTTATGTCATGATGCAAATCCACAAGTACAAACCAAATCCAATTGGCACAGGATTATGGACAAATCACTCTGATCAAGGAGAGTTTATGCAGCTCATTAGAGGTCCCCTACTTGCCTAAAACACCAAGTTGGTTTTGCTTGCTTAAGTGTGAAGTAAAGTGCCATAACATAACACATCTTTCATATCAGCTTAGGGACACTTAGACAAAGTTATCAAACACATTCCAAAGATCAGAACCAAGCTTTTGCACGACCCTTGCACCTGTCAAACACTCCCCTTTCCATAATCACTCTCAAACTGCAAAAACAGGGCAGGCCCTGCAGTTTGAGTGCTATCTCTCATTTCTCTCAAGCTTTCTTGCCCAAACCAGTTCACACACCTTCCATACTACCTATGCAAGCTAACCAAAAGCAAAAGCACGACCTGTAATCCCTCTAATCACTTCCACCATTTTCAGTTTCTTATTTTGCAGGTGAAGTGCTCTAGCACGATTCAGAAGCTTTCAAGACAAAGTAAACATTGGAATAACATCCCTGGACCTCAAGGAAGCTTTTCCAATCATCACCTTGCCCTGAGAGATCCTACATTGCCAGATAGAACTTCAACTGAACAGGTAAGTTTTTGAATTCGTATCTCTCTTATTAGGCATCATTAGCTTTAAGTTTGTGAATAAACAATGCTCTACTCATGCCACTGAACATGTACATGTTTTTACTTTTCATTTCTTTTGCTTAAGCAGTGAGAATTTGAGGTTTGAAAATGGCAGAAAATCTAGGTTAGGATTTGGGGGAGGAGAAATTCTCCCTCATCTTAGAGAGTTAGATCAAGTTATGCATATGGTTAGAATCGTCTCTTCATGCTGAACATCTTTTATGTTATAAGTTTGCATTGAAAAGCCAGGAATCAAGAGCTGGAAGATGAGGAACAGGGCGCGCGTTTTTTGAATGTTGTTGTACAGAGGTTGAAGAAAGGTCTTCATGGGCTGGGCCTATGTTGACTTTCCTTTTCACACCACCCTTTTTGGTTTTACACCCCTGTGCCCATTTGCTTCATTTTTAATATTTTTTGACTTTTTCTTTTTTTAACTGACTCATTTATTTTTTTTTCAGCACATTAAAAATATAAAAATATTTTTCCCATCATTTTTTGAATTTATTAAGTATTTATTTGATTGTTTTGTACATAAATAAATAAATATACATATATACTTTTTTGTTTAAAATATTAAGATAATACAAATATATTTTTACACACTTTTATTTTATTTTTACTTCCTGAAAATATTTTGTATAAAAAAATACCCTTTTTATTTTTATATTAAATATTATTAATTAAATAATACATATCTTGTAAATAATACAAAAAATGCCAAAAAATGTACATATTTTATTTTTTAATATTTAATACTAAAAAATACCTTTTTTACAAATATACCATATTTTATTTTATTTTTGTATATAAATAATAAGTATTATATGAATTAATTGATTAATACCCCTTTGATTAAAAATTAGGGTTTTGCCCTAAATTTGAAAATACTCCAAAAATAATACCTTTTTATTTTCTCTTTATTTTACATAAATAATACTTTTTTCATACATATAAAAAATTCTTTTTGCATTCTTGCATATTTATTTTATTTCTATTTTATTTATGCTTTTGATCATATTGTAAATATTCAAGGCAAATGATGTAATAGCTTAGATTCAATTTCTTGTCTAAATATCTCCCCACTTGAACATTGTACCCCCTCCCCATATTATTGTGTTGTAATAGCATAGGAATTTAAATTTCGCACTTTAAATGCTTTCTAAACCTACCATGCTAGAATTAGGGTTTGTATGTAAATAAAATGAACAAAATAGTTGGACCTAATCTCAAGATAAATATGCATGAAAAATGGACAACACATTTCACACTTGCACCCCTAGGGTATTCCACTTTGTTGCCTTCAAATAATTGGGCCATATTGTATGTTGAATTTCTTTGGGTAAAAAACAAACAATCAAATGATCATAGTCCCACAAAATGTTGCTTAAATGAATGATCAAGTCCCTTTTAAAGAAAATTGCCCAAAGACATTTAACACTATTGCAATTATGGTCTAAACGATGACCCGCGCTCGTCCCTTTCACCTCCTAAGACAAGATTGTCCACCAAATGCAATGGTGGAACAAAATTGTCAAAAGGTTTAAAACATAACAAAAAAATCTTTGAGAAAACTTTAGGGTAGATAACTCTTAAGTAGTTACCAATTTGCAAAGAAAACACTTGCCTAATTTCAAAACCCACTTCACAAACACTTTCAAAATCAACTTTCGAAAACCTTGAAACATCTTTTTAAAAGACAAAACACCTTTTGTAAAACATTCGAGTAAAGAATTGTTACAAGGGTAGCCTACACAAGGCATCTTTTCAAAACATTTTCAAAACCACACATCAAGCACCATTTCAAACAATTGAAAACCAAGGCAAGTTGATCTAAGCAAGTACCTAAGAGCCCATGGATAACCATGGATAGAAAGGGTGCTAATACCTTCCCTTTCTATAATCTACTCTCCGAACCCAAGAAAAATCTCAAAGGTTTTTGCTGTGCTTTTTAAACCTTTCCTTAGGATAAAATAAAAAGTCGGTGGCGACTCTTGCTCAACCGAAACATTTGCGAAAACAAACGCAAAACCCTAATCAGTTCTCCCACCGTATCACAATTGTTAAGGCTAATTATTTCTGGGATAGTCTAGACTTCAAGGCATTCGAAGATATTCTGGCTCTTCCGATATATGGCTTGGTATTGTTTCCGAACTCTGACTCATTTGTTGATGTGAATGCAGTGAAAATCTTCATCTCTCGTAATCCCGTACCCACTCTCTTGGGTGACATTCTTCATCAGCTTTATGCCCGTACTTCCCGAAAGCGGGGAACCTTGATGTGCTGTGCTCCATTATTGGAGAGGTGGTTTATTTCGCACCTCCCCAAATCAGTGCTGAAGAACAAAGAAGGCCTGGGCTGGGCTTATAGGGTTATGTCTCTCTCTCTCTCATAATGACATCATCTGGACTATCAAGGGTATGGGCGAGGTGGATATTATTGATCGATGTGGGGAGTACCCCAATGTTCCACTGATAGGAACCCATGGAGGAATTTCTTATAATCCATGCTTGGCCTTACGTCGGTTTGGGTGAGCCAGAAGAGAAGGACCTCATGAGCTGCTAATGCCTAGTATCATCTTTGATTTTTAAGGGGATAGCGACGAGCAACGCTGCCGATTCATAAGGGCTTGGGATAGAGTTCACAGATCTGATCCACACGAGCTGGGTCCAAAGGCTTCTCTTCCAATGGAGCCATATCTCAGATGGGTTCGTATCCGTGCCCAAAAGATGGGTATGCCATATGAAGCCTTCCTGCCTATCATTGTTGAAGTTGCTAATGAAGAGGGGGTTCTTCCTACCATCCTCCATCCTTACATGCCCACTGACATTGAGGCACTGAAAAGGTCTTGGATGCAGCTGAGAGAAGAGCGGGATGCTTACCGAGAGAAGTTCAACGAGCAAGAGCAGAAGATCCAGAAGTTGACTAGGCAGCTGGAGAACGAACGGATTCTCAATGACTATGTCCGCACCAACAAGAAGAGACCATGGGAGCACTGATTGACCTTTGATTGTTTCTTTTCCAGTTTTTATTTCCTTTTCAGTATTTCCTTTCTTTTAACGCCTTAAGGGCAATTTGTGGAACAATTTGAATTTCAAAGTTTATCTAATAAAAGTGTGTTTCCTTTCTTGTTTACAAATTTGAATCCCTCGATTATCTTTGAAATCATAGCATACGCATTTCATCCCATGCCCTTCATAACAGGTACCCATTATAGGTCTCTTATCTTCTTCGCTGTTTATTTCAGCACTCATCATGTCTGCTGAACCATCAGCTGAGCAAGAAATCAAGGCCCTACAGGCCCACAATGCCCAATTTCAAGAGCTGTTCATGAATCTAGCTAAGGGTCAGCAAGATCTGAAGACCCTGATTCTGAAAGAGAAGAAGAAGAAGAAGAAGATGACAGTCCTGTTTAACACAGGTCACAGGTTTGGAAACAGGCTACGAGATAAAGTTGATTTGACCACCTCATTTGGAGGGAAAGATAGTCAAGAGGAAAGGAGGGTTCCTAGCCCTGTGGTCTCCGACAACAAGATAGACTTTGATGAAGACCAGTATCCTCCTGCTGAGGATAGATACAAGCAACTGGAAGACCGATTGAGTGCGATGGAAGTTCATAAGGTGCCTGGTCTGGACTTTGGTGATCTGGGTTTATCATCTGGGCTAGTGATTCCCCATAAATTCAAAGCACCAACCTTTGCTAAGTATGACAGAGTTTCTTGTCCGAAGTTGCACCTCCGGTCATATGTAAGGAAGATTCAACCGTACACCGCTGATAAGAACCTATAGATCCATTTCTTTTAAGACAGTCTCTCAGGGATTCAGCTTGAATGGTTTTATCAGTTGGACGGAGCCAGTATCCGCAGTTAGGAAGATTTGGCTACTGCTTTCTATAGGCAGTACCAATACAACTCCGACCTCGATCCCACGCGTACCCAACTCCAGGGTATGTCAATGGGAACGGGCAAAGGTTTCAAAGATTATGCTCAGAAGTGGAGGGACCTCGTCGGAAGAGTGCAACCACCCTTAGCTGATCGGGAGCTTGTAGATATGTTTCTGGGGACCTTGTCTGGTCCATTTTTCAACCATCTGATTGGAAGCTCTTCGTCTGGGTTTACAGAGCTGATTATGACCGGTGAGAGGATTGAGGCTGGTATTAAGGCTGGTAAGATACAAAAGGGTGCTTCATCAAGCACCAGGAAGAAGCCTTTTAAGAAAGAGTCCAGTGCTGTCTACAGTTCGAAAAGCCAGAATAGACCTGAACGCCGCCAAGCTGTTAACGCGGTTGTTATTTCAAGACCTGCTGGTGCTCCTCAACACAACAATCAACAAAAGGACGAGAGACCTCGAAGGCAATTCACCCGTCTCAGCATGACTCTTTCTCAGACTCTGCCACAGTTATTGAAAACTAATCTAGTGATTCCAAGGGAAGCCCCGAAGAATCCAAATATAACATCACCAAAGTATAACCCTAATGCCCACTGTGCTTTTCACTCTGATAGCCCGGGGCATAATACAGATGATTGTTGTGTTTTGAAGAACAAAATACATGACTTGATTGATGCGAAGGAGATCGAGTTCGGAGCACCAGAAAAGCCTAAACAAGATGCAGGGGTGAATGCTATCAGGGATGACGATGATGAAGAGTTTGACATTAATAGCTGGATATACCCAACTGCCAATGGAGGATTAAGCAACTGGATAACGAAGGATTCTATGCTCGTTTCTGTTATCACCCAGTAATGAAACTTTTTGTTTTGAATTTGTAACAGACAATGTTTTAAACTTTATGGCCCGGTGTCTTACCCGGGGCACTGTGGCTTCATTTGTGAGGGCTTTATGTGTGTCATTTTCATATATCATTAATAAAAGCATTGGACGTTTCTTGCATTTCAAATCTTGCGCTCCTTGTTTTTCTTTTATTATATATTGCAAAACAGCTATTTTACACACACTCACATATACAGGTCTACATCCACTTTGGATCTCACTGGTAACGACTCTGCTACTGCCAGTTATGACTTCGAAAATCCGATCAACTTAGCCGAAGACGAAGGTGAAGATTATTGCGAAGTGCCTGGTGAACTTGCAAGACTGTTACTCCAGGAAGAGAGGGCTATACATCCACATGAAGAGCCGTTAGAATCAGTGAATCTGGGTACAGAGATAGACAAGAAAGAGGTCAAGATCGGGGCAAATCTGGAGCTTAGTGTGAAGCAACGGTTGATTCAGATGCTGCGTGACTATGTTGAAATCTTTGCCTGGTCTTACGAAGATATGCCTGGGTTGGATACCGATATTGTGGTTCACCGCCTGCCTACCAAGGAAGACTGTCCTCCAGTGAAACAGAAGGTCCGCCGAATGCGCCCCGAGATGTCTGAGAAGATCAAAGCTGAAGTTATGAAACAGTTTGACGCCGGTTTTCTAGCAGTTACTTCTTACCCTCAGTGGGTGGCCAACGTGGTTCCAGTGCCGAAGAAGGATGGTAAGGTCCGAATGTGTGTTGACTACAGGGATCTGAACAGGGCGAGCCCCAAGGATGATTTCCCTCTACCTCATATCGATGTTCTGGTTGACAACACCGTTCAGCACAAGGTATTCTCCTTTATGGATGGCTTCTCCGGTTATAATCAGATTAAGATGGCTCCCAAAGACATGGAGAAGACAACTTTTGTTACTTAGTGGGGTACCTTTTGCTACAAGGTCATGCCTTTTGGACTGAAGAACGCTGGGGCAACGTATCAGGGTGCCATGGTTGCTTTGTTCCATGATATGATCCACCATGAGATTGAGGTATACGTCGATGACATGATTGCAAGGTCCCAAACTGAAGAAGAACATCTTGACCATCTGTAGAAACTGTTTGACAGGCTGAAGTTGTACAAGCTGAGGTTAAACCCGAACAAGTGCACCTTTGGGGTGAGATCTGGTAAGCTGTTGGGTTTCGTTGTAAGCGATAAAGGTATTCAAGTGGATCCTGCCAAGGTGAAGGCTATACAGGGAATGCCAACTCCCAGAACAGAGAAAGAAGTCAGAGGCTTTCTGGGACGATTAAACTATATTGCCCGATTCATCTCGCACCTGACTGCTACTTGTGAGCCAATCTTCAAGCCGCTGAAGAAAGATCAAGTGGCACGTTGGAACGATGAATGCCAGGCCGCTTTCGAAAGGATTAAAGAGTACCTCCAAGAGCCACCCATTCTGATGCCTCCAGTTGAAGGGAGACCTTTAATCTTATACTTGACAGTACTCTACAACTCAATGGGGTGTGTGCTGGGGCAGCATGACGAGTCTGGCCGAAAAGAGCATGCTATTTATTACCTTAGCAAAAAGTTTACCGATTGTGAGACCCGATACTCACTGCTCGAGAAAACTTTCTGCACTTTGGCATGGGCTGCTCGCCGACTGAGATAGTATATGCTGACTCACACTACTCTATTGATATCAAAGATGGATCCAATCAAGTATATTTTCGAAAAACCTGCCTTGTCCGGAAGAATAGCAAGATGGCAGATGATCTTGACTGAGTATGACATCCAATACACAACTCAAAAGGCAATTAAAGGAAGTGTGTTGGCAGACCATTTGGCACATCAAGCAGTGGATGATTACCAGTTGTGATACGGTGGGAGAACTGACTTGGGATTTTGCGTTTGTGTTTGCAAATGTTTCGGTTTAGCAAGAGTAGCCACCGACTTTTTATTTTATCCTAAGAAAAGGTCAAAAAGCACAGGAAAGACCTTTGAGATGTTTTCTTGGGTTCGGGGAGTAGATTATAGAAAGGGAAGGTATTATCACCCTTTCTATCCATGGTTATCCATGGGCTCTGAGTTACTTGTTTAGATCACTTGCTTTGCTTTTCAATTGTTTGAAATGGTGCTCTTCAATTGTTTGAAATGGTGCTTTGTGTGTGGTTTTGAAAGATGTTTTGAAAAGAGGCCCTCGTTGTGGCAACCTTTGTAATGATTCTTGTTTGAATGTATATAAAGGTGTTTTTGTCTTTTGAAAAGTTTTTCATGTTTGAAAGTAGGGTTTTGAAACTGTGTTGTGAAGTGTGTTTTGAAAATAGCAAGGATGTTTTGCAAGCTTTTGATCAAGTAACTAAGAGTTATCTACCCTATTTTACTCAAAGATCTTTCTTATGTTTTTAACCCTTTTAACAGTGTTGCTTCACCATTGTATTTGGTGAACAACCTTGTGTTAGGATGTTAAACGGGACAGGCGCGGGTCATCGTATAGACCATGATAGCAATTTGTGTCAAGTATTTTTGGCAATTTTCTTAAGGGACTTTGATCATTTTGGTTTAGGCAACTCAGATAGCGTCATCGAGGGACTATGATCTTTTGTTTTGCCAAAGTACTTGACATGCATATCGTGGCCCATTTTTGAAGGCAACAAGTGGATTGTAACCCTAGGAGTGCAAGTGTGCATTGTGTTTGTTTTTTAAAGCATTTTTGTCTTTGATTAGGTCAAACTATTTGTTGGCTTTGATTTTGTATACAAACCCTAATTCTCTAATCATGGCATAATTGAAAGCGTAAAAGTGCGAGAATTTAAACCCTAAACTATTACAACATGATATAGGGAGGGGGGTACAATTTTGAATAGGGGATATTTGACAAGAAGTATAAAACCCTAGTTACTATTACATCCAAATTGAATATCAAATGCAATCATAATTCAAAGGGGTAATATTTAATTAAACAAGATAAATAAATATTAAACAAGATGTATTATGCAAAAGAAGTTTTTTATTTGTTCATGTATGCAAAAGTGTTTTTTAATGTACAAGGTATAAAGAAATAAATAAAAGATTAATTTTATTTGTTTTTAGGGCAAAAACCCTAATTTCTTAAGAAAATAAATATAATGTATTATTTATGTACAAAAATATATTAATATGTATAAAAATGAAATATATCCAAAAAAAAAAGTATTTTTTTAGCATAAATAATAATAAAAATAAAATATAATATTTTTGTGTTTTATTTCTAAGTTTTTAATAAAACAAAAGTATATATATATATATATATATATATATATATATATATATATATATATATATATATATATATATATATATATATATATATATATATATATATATATATATATATATATATATATATATATATATATATATATATATATATATATATATATATATATATATATATATATATATATATATATATATATATATATATATATATATATATATATATATATATATATATATATATATTAAATATGTTAAATATGTAAAAAATAAAAATAATTATTTACAAAAATAAAATATATTCAAGAAAATGTTTTCAATGTGAATAAAAATAAGAAATGGAATAAAATTATTATTTTCATTATTTTTAAATTTAAACAAAATAATATAAAAGTATATAAAATGTTTTAATGCTAGTAAAAATAAAAATAAAAACCAAATAAATGTAAAAAATTATAAAAATATTTTTGGATCATTTTTTACATTTAAAAATAAAATATCAAAATCAGAAATGAAATAAAAATGCAAAAATAATCAAAATACAAGAAAATGGGCCAGGGGGTGTGAAATTGAAAGTGGGGGGTGCCAAAAGTAGGAAGTAGCCAAGCCCAGCCCAGCTACTTCATCTTCTTCCTCTGTCCAACAAAAACGCGCGCATGGCTTAGTTTAAACCTGTATCTCCTGTTTTAGTGCTTTTTTGACAAAACTCAAAACATGAAACTTGTAGAGCATCAAATCACGAATCTAACCATATAAAAAACTTGATCTAACTCTCAAAGACCAGAGAGAATTTCTCTGGCCCTAATTTCTAACCTAGTTTTTTCAGAAAGTTCATGGATGAAATTCTCCTAGCACGATTAATATAAATGAAAACTGAGCATATGTATGGTTTCAGGGAAATGAATACAACATCTTTCATTCACAAACCTAAGTCTAAATGTTCCTAAATAGAGAGATAGAAGTTCATGAAATACCTGTTTCAGTTGAGTTCGAGTTGGACAATGCAGCAACTTTCAATGGGGCCTGAGGTTCTTTTGAGCTTGCTTGATGTCCCTTGAACCTTTCCCAATGCTTAGTTTGTTTTGAAATAGCCTGAATCGTGCTATAGAACTCAACCTGCAAAGCTTCCAAACAAAAATTGTGATGTGTGTTAATGGAGTTACAACAACTTGTGAATGGTCTGGATAGCTTAGGTATATTGTTTGGAATGTGTTTGAAATGATTTTGGACAAAACGCACGAGGGGATTTGATGGTGGCTTGAGATTTGCAGAACTGGCCCTGTTTTGCAAGAAAATGTGGTTTTTGAGTATAAGGAGGTTTGAGAGGTCTAAGGCTCGTGCTTCTGGCTTGCAAGGATGTCTCAAACTTGTTTCAAAACTTTGCTTGAGTTGGTTTTATCAGATATGTGTGTTCTTGACTTTTGGCACAAATGACTTGTTTTGAAAGAAAAGTGTGAAGTGATTATGCTAAGGCCTGTACAGGCTAGCTCCAAGCATGCTCATAGTTGATGTACTATGCCTGAGATTAGGGGACTTGTTGCTGCAAGTAGAGAAGTCCAAGGCCTAAGAAAATGCAACTGGACATAAAGTTGCCTTTATGAAAATGGAAGTATGACCTTTATGCTCAAAATGGAAATGTTCAATGTACAATGCTCTTTTGATCAGAACAAAGCCAAAGTCCAATGTATTTGCATTCAATTTCTGAGTGTAAATTGGTTTAGAGGCCTGTAATTGTGTACTAAGCTAGTTTGGTCAGATTTGCAACTTGGTATGAACATGTATTGGCCATGGTTACAAAGTGAGTTTTTGCCAACTTCAAGCATTCGATTCTCCCTAACCACAAATGTGTTTGAGGAGTTCTTGGACAATTTGGAAAGCTTCAAACATGTACTATAATCCATATTTGAAATGCAACTTAATACTCCAAGTGGACCTATGTGAAAAATGGTCAAGAAGATGGGTCAAAATCCTGCCTAAACTAGGGCAAAATTTCTCTAAGTTAAAAGTTTTAGGTACCCTTGTTCCGAAAATCATAACTTGAGATCCAAGATTCTTTTGAGAAAACTTTGTGAATCAAAGTTGTAGACTTTGTGATGGACTACAAATTTCATGTTATAAGTTTTGTTTGAATCCATTTTCATCTTGGTGAAAAAATGGGACAAAATTAGGAAAAAATAAGAAAATTTTGTAACTTAGAAAATTTCCAAGTTATGAAAATTTTCATTTTAAACCCTAATTTGCAATTTTGGGTTTCTTGATGAAAAAGTTTCATAATTTGACATGTCTTGATGAGAAATGACCCTTGGTACTTGATTTTGACCAAAAAGTCAAAGTTTGACTTTTCAGTGTACAATCAAATTTTGATCAGTTGACTGAAAAATTCATCTGTCAATCCTAGGCATTTGAGATCTTTTGAACTTGTTGAATGGGTCAAGATAATGTCATTGAGTCCTTGAGTCCATGACTAAGCTTGATTTGCCATTGGCTAGGACAAACAGTCAAAAATTGCCTTTGCACAGTCAAAACCCTAAAAATGACCATTTTGCCCTTTTGGTGATCTGATCAAATTTCTTATGGAATTGTGATCCAAACTTGATCAAATGGTTCATATGAGTTCATAATGTTGACGTGGGTCAAAATTCATGAGGTGTGACTGTCAATTGGCCACAGTTGACTTTTTCCCCAATACAATTGATTTCTAGGTCAACTGTCCAATTGACTGGGCAAAAATTTGATTCAAGGCTTGAAACTTGGTATGGACAAACTTGTGAGTCCAACATGAATAATGAAATTCACTTTGGGCATTGTAGGTCAAAACATCCCTGTGCAAACTCAAACCCTAATTTAGGTCAACAGTGCAAGGAGGTGTTTTGAGTAGAGCAAACCCTAGCTTGATCTTGAGTTCCAAGAGTCTTGTGATGAGAAATGTTGATGAAATGGGAGGGAAAATTTTGGGTTACAACAGTTTCCCCTATTCAATCTTCTTGAACCTGAAGAGTTAGATTGGCAAGTTTGCCTTTCGCGACTCGAAGGTAAAAGAGGATTGGACACTAGAGTGCCCGTAAATTTGCACTCGTCAAAATATAGCTGAGGAAATGGGCTTAAAGATGCCATTTGGAGATGGTAGAATCTGGCTGGAGATGGGCTTAAAGATGCCATCCAAGAATGTTTGTTGAATTACAATGTTGTAGATCAGAAGAATGAGCATCAAAATGGTATCCATGTCTGGAATGCATTTGAACTGTATCTGGAGAATGAGTCTGTATGAGAAAAGGAATGGCGTCCGTGTATGGGGCGTATCCGAGCTGTAACTGTATTTGAACCTTGAATGAATATCAGAATGACTGCCGTGTCTGGAGTGTATCTGTATTGTGAATGGGTAACAGAGAAATATCTGTGTATGGAGCAATTGTGTGCTGGGATAAGTTTTGAATGAGTGATAGAATGGCAACCGTGTCTGGAGCCTATTTGGATTGTATCTGAAGTTGAGATCTGTATGAGTAGCAGAATGACTTTCGTGTCTGGAGTGTATCTGAAACTGTAACTAGGATCTGAATAAGTGACAAAATGACTTCCGTGGAGACTGCACTGGGGAGAATCAAACTGCTGGTGTAAGGGTCAGAACGGCATCCGTGTTTGGAGCGTATCTGAACTTGAAGCTGATAGTTGAATCTGAATGAGAGATAGAATGGCTGTCGTGTCTGGAGCGTATCTAGCCTGTATCTGATTGCTGAAGTCTGAATGAGTAATAGAATGACCGCCGTGTCTGGGGTGTATCCGTACTGTATTTGAATAATTGTTAATGATAGCCTTTTAATCTTATCCTAAAAAGGGTAAAATGTTAGCTAAAACACAAAGTTATGTTACATGATATGCATGATGCAATGAACTGTGTTTCATCAATGTTTATGATATATGAATGTAATGGATGGGCATGTAAGCTGAGTGGCTGTCTTGCTGAGGAAAATAAATCCTTGATAACTGGAGATAATGAAATCTTTGACTGTTGTCGGGGAAAGTAAATCCTTGACCGATGCTGTGGATTCCAAAAATCTTTGATTATTGAAGATGAGAAACCCTTGCTGACTGCTTGGGGATTAAAGATCTTTGATTGTTTGAGAAGGAGAAATCCTGGGACCACTGTTGGAGATTGAAAATCCTCGGCGATTTGTGGGGATTAACAAGGCTTTTGACAACTTCTGCAGGGAATGAGAATCCTTCATGACTTTCCTGGGAAGTAGGGGAAACCCAAAAAATCTCTACTGGGGAGTTAAAACCTAGGAGGCTTCTGCTTGGAGAAATGAGACCGAGAATCTTCGATCTGTTGGGAGACAACTCTGGGGAGAATTTTTACTCGGCCGGTGAAATCAGGAGCTTTGGGTTGTATGCCAAACTACTGGGGAAGCATCCTAGTTGGGGATAAACCAAGAAGTTAACTGTTATTTGCTTGGTTCCCAGACTTTTAAGATAGCCTACTCGGGAAATTGGGGGAAGTTGAACAGTTCCCACCGAGGGTTGATGGTTGGAAATTTGACTTCGCTGGGGAAGAGGGTTTAGAATATTCTGGTTCCGCTAGGGATAGGTATTTCAGGGTTTTCGGGCTCCGCCGGGGATCTTGAAGTTTAACTCCGCTGGGGACACATACTTTAAGACTTTGGCTTTGTTGAGGATCTGAACAATGTATTGCAGGGGATTTCTTCCGGAATGGCACAAAGATATCTTCCTACACCTTCCACCTAACAGTAATTATCCCTTCTCAATTTTTGTTTTATTTGTAAACAGTGATTATATTCAAATGCATATGCCTATTTAACAAAACATTGGACGTTTTCAAATAAAACATAAGTGTAAAAATAAAAGAAAGGCAAGCAAATTTCTGCACTTTGAAGTATCTTTGTATTAACTTTTGTAAATATCTTTGTACAAAGGAGACAGACATCCTAGTAAGAGAATGTTGTCGTAAAAATTGAAAAATTTTATACAAAAGAAAGATGGCTATGTGTAACAATTCCATGGGATTCCCATTCTACTATAGACTTCACAACTTTGATTATCTTGTCCATTCGCTGCTTTGTCCGCCGATGACTGGATTGATCAGAAGCTTGGAGCTTATTGGTGAAGAGATTGTTCTTAAAGTGACCCGACGAGACATAGTCATACGCTTTAATTCCCTAACTTTTGCCTGGACCGCCCTTTCGGGTTTTCGATCCACCGGGAAACCCTTTTTTTCCCAAGTCGCCCTTTCGGGTTTTCAACTTGCCGGGTGTACAAATTTTTTTGTTTTATCCCTAATTTTTGCCTGAACCGCCCTTTCGGGTTTTCGATTCACCGGGATGCCCATTTTTGCCCAAGTCACCCTTTCGGGTTTTCAACTTGTCGGGTCGTTTTATGCGTAGTATCTTTTGACTATGTCGGTGTTCGCAGGGTGCGGCAGGTCGTCACCGTCCATGGTGGTTAGAATCATTGCCCTACCAGAAAAGATGCTCTTTATCACATATGGTCCTTCGTAAGTAGGAGTCCACTTGCCCCTGGGATCACTTTGCGGTAAGATAATCCGCTTGATTACAAGATCTCCGACTTGATATACCTGACGTCTGACTTTCTTGTTGAAAGCCTTGATCATCCGTTTTTGATACGTCTGACCATGAAAAACAGCAGTAAGTCGTTTCTCGTCGATCAAATTAAGTTGATCAATCCGGGTCTGAATCCAATCGTCTTCACTCAAACCAACATCCTTCATAATCCTCAAGGAAGGAATCTGAACTTCCATTGGTAGAACAGCTTCCATGCCATATACCAAAGAAAATGGAGTTGCCCCTGTTGAAGTATGTGCCGTGGTACGATACCCATGCAGAGCAAACGGTAACATCTCGTGCCAGTCCTTGTAGGTGACTGTCATCTTTTGAATGATCTTCTTGATATTTTTGTTCGCGGCTTCAACAACACCGTTCATGTTCGGCCGATAGGGAGATGAATTGTGATGATAAATCTTGAACTGTTCGCATAGAGCGGTGATCATAGTGTTGTTCAAATTTGTACCGTTGTCTATAATGATCTTGTCGGGGATACCATACCGGCATATGAGGTTCTGCTTGATGAAGCGGACAACCACATTCTTTGTAACAGAGACATAGGAAGCTGCTTCCACCCACTTGGTGAAGTAGTCAATAGCCACCAGGATGAAGCGATGTCCATTGGATGCCGTAGGCTTGATCTCTTCAATCATGTTAATGCCCCACATTGCGAATGGCCAAGGAGATGTCAGAACATTGAGAGGAACAGGAGGAATATGTACCTTGTCGGCGTAGACTTGGCATTTGTGGCAAGTACGGGAATGTTGATGACAATCAGCTTCCATAGTAGACCAGTAGTAGCCTACCCTTAGAATCTTCTTAGCCATCGTATGTCCGCTCAAGTGGGTGCCAAATGTGCCACTATGTATATCAGTCATGATTAACTCTGCTTCAACCTTGTCCACACAACAAAGTAGAACACAATCATGGCTGTGCTTATAAAGGATGCCATTGCTTAGGAAAAACTTGGCAGAAAATCTCCTTAAGAACTTTTTGTCATTGACGGAAGCTCCTTCAGGGTATTCTCGAGTCTGGAGATACCTTTTGATTTCATGAAACCAGGGTTGTTCCACTACTTCTTCGGTATTAATCTCGTGACAGTGCGCAGGTTCGTCCATTCGTTCAATGGTGATTTGGGGAGCTTCGTTATCCCAGTTGAGTTTAAACATGGAAGACATTGTAGCCAGAGCATCGGCTAACTGATTTTCTTCTCACGGGAAGTGCTCGAAAGTAATCTGCTCGAAATGAGGCAACAATGTCAAGACATGTTCTTTGTATGGCATAAGATTAGGATGTTTAGTGTCCCACTCTCCTTTGACTTGACTGATGACCAAAGCACAGTCCCCAAATACAATCAAAGATTTGATTCCCAAGTCAATGGCAGCCTTGAGACCAAAGATACAAGCTTCATACTCGGCCATGTTATTGGTGCAGCTGAAGCAGAGTCTGGAAGTGAAAGGTGTATGGCAACCTTCCGGAGAAATGAGTACCGCACCAATACCGTTGCCAAGTGCATTTGAAGCACCATCAAAGTACAGGGTCCATCAAGATCCTTGTTCAGGTCCGTCATACGGTCCGTTACCTTCAATGTTGTCCAATGTCATGATGTCCTCGTCAGGGAAGTCGAATCTCATAGATTGGTAATTGTGATCGGTGGATCTGGAACTGACTGTTTAATGCTGGTTCGCGAAATGTCGCGGAAGCAAGAGTCGCCACCGTCTTTTATTTTCTCCAAATGGAAAGGACAAAAGCACAGAAAAATTCCTTTTAAGAGATTGCTCTCGGTTCGGGAGGTGAGTTATAGAAAGGGAAGGTGTTAGCACCCTTTCTATCCATGGTTATCCATGGGCTCTTAGATACTTGCTCAATGTGTTTTCAAAATGTTTATTTGCTTTTCAATGTGGGTTTAAAAAAGTTTCTTTGAAAAATTTCAGTTCGACTCGTACGTCAGAGTGTTTGAAAAATCTGCTTTGAAAGCTTTTGAAAAGTGTCAGTGTGAAAAGTCTTTTTGAGTTTGTTTTGAGATTAGAGCAAGTATCCTTGAGAACCTACCTATCCTAAGGAATTCGTCTGTGTAAATGTCTTTTAAAAGTAATGTCGTCCCACCATTGAGAGGTAGGTAGCACCACCGTTGGAGGTGTTCGGGTCAATTCGAGTTTTAGGACATGGTGATCACCGGAGCAATGGGAAGACACCTTAGAAGCTACCCTCATGCCAGGTTCCCGGATCATGAGGACTTACTAAGACGTCCTCTACTCGACGACCACCTTTCGAAAGGCAACAGTGAGGCGTACCCTAGGGGTGGTGTGTGCGAATTGTGTGTCAGTTTCATTGATATTTGTCTTGTCATGTTTATTTGTGTTCTACGCTTGATTTTAATTAAGACATTCATTCTTGCATGCTTTTTAACAGTTATAAAGTTTGCGGGAAAATAAATCTACAGCTATTACAAATGGCGCGGGTCCACATCGCCAAAATTAAACCGGACCCGATTTGACGGAAAATAAATAAAGCAAGAAAAAGTGCGAGAAGTAAAATCGTTACAACGCTTTGGGGGAATTACATAATTATAATAAACGACATAAAATAAATGTGCGAAATTAAATAAATAAAACAATGGGCGTTGGACCCTTTTGCAAAAAATTAAATTTAATGAGGAATTAGAATTAAAAGAAAATGGTTTTTTTAGTATTTTTGTATTTTTTAAGATTTAATGGAAAAAAGAGAATTAATTACAATTAAAATAAAATGTTAAACCTAATTCTAATTATTTTTAAGTTATTAAGAAAATATTAAGTTTTAACCTAATTTAAATCTAAGTTAATTTATGTGCAAATTTAATTATAGAAAATAAAATAAATAAGCAATATGGTGAAAAAAAAGGAAAAAATTAAAAAGGAATAAAAATTGTTAATTAACCTAATTCTACCTTTTTTATATTTATTAAAAAGAATTAAACTTGCAAAACCCTAATTATACTAAATAATTACATGTTAATTTATTTATGAAAATATTAGAATAAAGTAATTTATTATATTTTGGTCTTTTCTGATTTTTAATGAAGTTTTTTTGTATTTTGTAAAAAAATAAATTAATTAAATTGAGATAATAAATTAAATAAAATTGCAATTGAAAATAAGATATAAAAAAAATGAAAAGAAAATGCAAACCGGGGGGGTAGCCCCAAATGGGAGGTACAGGCCTGGAATGCTGGCCCATTAACGTTTTGGTCCATTGACTTTTCCAGGTTGTGTGTTAGTGCGTTTGACCAGGACTTACGTGTTCCTCATATCCATGCCGTTGATTTGTATGCATTAGACGCGTGGCTCTTTGGATGTTGAAGCAACATGATGCGCTTCCATGTTGACGCTGCACAGGATTTTGCATTGAAAAATAATATGGAATTTACACAGACCTGGGACTCGAACCCAGGTCTTGGACATTGCAAGCTTAACACCTGTGCCACTGAAGCGCTTGATTTCAATTTAATATATAATGGTTATTAAATATAATAAAAGAAAACAAATTGTTAGTGGATAGCTTGGCGCGAATTTTCAAACACGCCAATCGCTGTGTGACACGAGATCACCTTCTTCCTCATCCTGTAAAACAAAACAAGATGGCAACGGTTTCACATGCGTGGCCTTAGATATGTTTTAAGAAAATAACGATTAGCCCCTCGACGCTCATAAATTGAGCGCGAGGGTGCCATCCTCTTCGTCTTCAAGCACTGAGTCCATTGGTGGTCATTTGGAGTTCTAATTTTGCCTTGTTATGAAAGCCCCAAATCGAAAACCTGCAAACCCTAGAATTCTCGCATGGTGGAATCTCCTATAGGGCACGAAACTTTAATTAAACCATACAGTTAGTTTGTAAACATCATCCTGAGTATAAAAATAGCAATAGAATATGTTAAAGATGCATGGATAATGGGAATCAGTTTCGAAATTTCCTTTACCAACTTTGATAGCAACCTTGCGTTTCTTTAAGTATGGGACCTGGAGAATGGTTCAGCTAGCTTCAGAGGAACACAAGGAAGCTATTGGAAAAGGAATTAGGCTTTTAATCGTCCTCTAGAGTGCTTTTCAGTTTTGCACTTTTTTGCCAAAATTTCCAAGTTTGTTCAATGGTTTTTTGTGCAGCTTAGAGTCCCCTCCCATTAGGTTTTGATTCCTGATTATGTATAGAAGCTTTTAGGTCAACAAAATTGCACAAAATCCATGGCATTCAATGATTTGCATATTTGATTTTGTAAGATCTTTTTGAATCTTTTTCACATGGTTCTTTGTGTCAATTAGCTCCAATCACACCAATTCTTTCCATAATTGAACAAGCACGAAATATTGAGTCCAAATCATGCATAAAAAGATTGGTTTTGTTAGGTTAGATATTTTTCATGTATTTAAATAATTTAAATGAATTAATATTAATATAAATTCAAATAAATAAATAAAAATTGAGAAAATACTTCCCTTTGGGCCAAGTGGTCGTGCATAGGCTTAGAATGATGAATCATGGAAGAAACATGGGCCCATTAGCAATTTTGGATCATTTGCATCAATGTTGACTTTTCAAAATTCCTAAACATTTCCCAACTTCCACAAGGCATAACTTGCTCAATTTTTAAGCTTTTCACATGTTCTTGGACATTTTGGAAAGGTCTTTGAGTCCTCTAACCAATGCCTTTGGTCCCATGTTATTTTGATTTACCAATCTCAAGTTATGGCCTTTGACTTAAAGTCCCTTTTTGTTGACTTTTGAAAATGACCTATAATGTTGAAATTGATAACTTTTTGTGAAAGCATTTCTTGGACTTGGAATATGAAGATGAATTGTAGGAAATGTCTTTCTCTTCAAAATGAGCTTTGGATGGAATTTTTCTGATAATCCATGTGAAAGTTATGCCCTGGTCAATTTCAGTTGACTTTTTCAGCTGTCCAAATATAGTAACTTTTGCATCTTTGATGATTTCTGAGCCAAATTTTGAGAATCATGATCAAGCATTGATCAAATGATGTTTGTGGCTTCAAAATGATATATTGACCAAAAATTTGAACTTTTGACTGTCAAATGACCATTTTGCCCCTACAGTTGACTGTAGTGCAATTTAGGGTTTTGACTGTGCAATTTTGAGCTGAATGCCTTGAAACTTGATATGAGGATACTTGACCATATTTGTAAGCATGTGAGACTTGATTGGGCCTTTGAAAACTTCATTTTCTTGATCAGAATCCAAACCCTAGTTTTGACTGTATAGGAGACAGTTGAACTGTGCAACCCTTGGGGACTTTTGCAGCTTAGCTTGGCAATTTCTTGAAGAATATGGGAGGGCAAATTTTGGGGTACAACAGTTGCCCCTGTTCAATCTTCTTAGACCTGAGGATGCAGATTGGCTGACGTGCCTTTCGTAATCCGAGGGTGGAAGATGATTGAACACTAGAGTGCCTAGAAATTTGCGCTCACATAGTAGCAGTGATGGGGGAATGGGCTTACAGATGCCATTTGGTGATTGCTGGATAGGATGATGGGCTTATAGATGCCATCTGGACGTTGATCGCGTAGGAGATTCCTTAGCTAGAACCTGCTCACCTGCAAAAGAAAAATGAGTACCTGACACGTTGCAGGAGCTGATTTTAGATGCTTGGTATAGATGTGTCCTGACTGGTTACAGGAGCGGAGTCTGGAGTTTCAAACGCTGATGAATGAACCAGGGATGGTTACTACCTTAGCATGAATGGTAAGAGAACCTTGGGCGACTTTAATCTCAACAACGCTCGTTGAGAAAAATCTTGGCGGGAATTACCATCTTTGCAATATCAGGAAGAGAACCAATAGACCATTATAATCTGAAGGGAAATCACCTCAATTGCCGTTGGAGAGGGAATCATAGGAAAAGGAATTGTTACCTCACACACCGTTGGAGAGAGAAACATAAGAGACTATTACCTCACACTCATCGTCGGAGAGGGAATCATCTGAAAAGGACTTACCACCTCACACACCGTCGGAGAGGGAACCATAAGAGACTATCACCTCACGCTCATCGTCGGAGAGGGAAACATCTGAAAAAGGACTTACCACCTCACACACCGTCGGAGAGGGAACCATAAGAGACTATCACCTCACACTCATCGTCGGAGAGGGAAACATCTGAAAAGGACTTACCACCTCACACACCGTCGGAGAGGGAACCATAAGAGACTATCACCTCACACTCATCGTCGGAGAGGGAAACATCTAAAGAAGGAATTACCACCTCACGCTCACTGTCGGAGAGGGGACCATAGGAGACTATTACCTCACACTCATCGTCGGAGAGGGAAACATCTGAAAAGGAATTACCACCTCACGCTCACTGTCGGAGAGGGGACCATAGGAGACTATCACCTCACACTCATCGTCGGAGAGGGAAACATCTGAAAAGGAATTACCACCTCACGCTCACTGTCGGAGAGGGGACCATAGGAGACTATCACCTCACGCTCATCGTCGAAGAGGGAAACATCTGAAAAAGGAATTACCACCTCACACACCGTCGGAGAGGGAACCATAAGAGACTATCACCTCACACTCATCGTCGGAGAGGGAAACATCTAAAGAAGGAATTACCACCTCACACACCGTCGGAGAGGGAACCATAAGAGACTATCACCTCACACTCATCGTCGGAGAGGGAAACATCTGAAAAGGACTTACCACCTCACAGACCGTCGGAGAGGGAACCATAAGAGACTATCACCTCACGCTCATCGTCGGAGAGGGAAACATCTGAAAAAGGACTTACCACCTCACACACCGTCGGAGAGGGAACCATAAGAGACTATCACCTTACACTCATCGTCGGAGAGGGAAACATCTAAAGAAGGAATTACCACCTCACACACCGTCGGAGAGGGAACCATAAGAGACTATCACCTCACGCTCATCGTCGGAGAGGGAAACATCTGAAAAAGGACTTACCACCTCACACACCGTCGGAGAGGGAACCATAACTTCTACTGAGTCTCTATCAGAAAAATCTGTTGGGAGTCGATTTAGCTGGACTAGAGAAGGCTTTGAAATATGTTTGAGCATTTTAACTGCGTCTTTCCTGAAAGGTAAAGGTCAGTCCTATGCAATGCATGCTATGGATCAAGCGATGATGTTCTCAACATAAATGAGATTTGTATGATATGATGCGTCTATGCATGCTATAATGATGAATGTGATGCTTTATGTATGTTTTCGTCTAGGAAGGTGAATCCTTGACGGGTGCCGGGAAGCCATATCCTGGGATGATGTTGGAGAATAAGCTTCCGCTTCCGCTAGGGATGATAGTTGCAAGAATACCGGTAGGAGAAGATGACTCCGTTGTGGAATAAACTTGGCGAGTGGAAGATTCTGCGGGGAGAAAAATACTCTGACGACCATGCTGGGAAGCAATACTCTGTGGGGAGAGAAATGCTTTGCTGAATTATTGATGATAGTTTGCTGAGAATGTCTTTGTTGTATTGGAAGTGTAGAGGGACTTCGCTGGGGTAAGATGACTTCGTCGAGGACGCTCTTTCCGTGGCTTTTGGCTGAGGATAACCCAGTTATATCCTGTTAAGGAAATAACTCTTTGAATAAAGCCGGGCGACGCGTTCGTGCTTTGCGAGGATAAGCTTCCAGAATCTACTGGGGATGAGCTTATTGCTTGGGGATATGGACTCCATCTTTCCTGGGGAAACCGGATTGGACTTTTCTGGGGAAGTATTGAACTGCATTGGTTATGTTCTTCAATGGACCCTACCTTGACATCTTAGAGGACAGAGCAATCAGATTGCTTAGACCACCCATTATTGCCCCTGTTTCTGATGTGGGAGCGGATAGTTGTTGGTGTACAAACCTTCTTCTGGTAGACAGATAGCAGGACATAGTCGTACGCTTTAATCCCTAACTTTTGCCTGGACCGCCCTTTCGGGTTTTCAGTCCATCGGGATACCCATTTTTGCCCAAGCCGCCTTTTCAGGTTTTCGACTTGCCGGGTGTACAGATTTTTTTTGTTTCATCCCTCATTTTGCCCGAACCCTTTTGGTTCGCCGGGAAGCCCTTATTTTTGCCTAGGTATGTCAACCTAGCGGGTCTTTGATTGTGCGTAGTATTCTTTTCGACTATGTCCGTACTTTCGGAATGTAGGGAGTTGCCCCTGTTAGAAGTGCTTTGTCATGCCACCAGAGGGTATTTGATCAGGCAAGATTCGTTGGAATGCCCCCAGTGACTCAGGAGGAGATTTGCCCCAGGCTATTTGGCCTTTAAGAGATTCTCCGAATCTTGATTGGACTGCCCCAGATGACGGACAATGATCACGTCTGCCCCTTGATTGGAAGTACTTTTGTTCACTAGGTATTCATCGTGCGAATTTCCCTGCTGTTCAAACAAAAGGTCATATGCAAACAAAGTTATGTTAAAAATGCAAAGCTTATGTCTGTCTTGAAGATTTTGAAAAATGCATTCTTTTCATAAAACAAGTGAATGTTTGTAAAACGTGATGTCAACTCCATATTTTACCATAGGCCTTCAGGAGTCGGGATACCTTTCGTAACAGTATGCTTTCGAACTAACCCATGCTTTAGCTAGGACTTTTGAGGGTTATAACGTGGCCTGGTTCACGGTTTAAGAAACAAAGGATAAAGGCTCAAATTTTATTTGTACCCACCCGCTCTTCGTGATGTTCTTCAAACCTAAACTCAGTTGATCATACATTAGACCTTGTTTGAGTCTTTGCTCTGATTTTCCAGTGATGGTCGGATACTGAACGTTTACGTTGGATAGACAGTCATTCCTTTTTGTTATTGTTGAGGGTTTATAAGACCTCTTTCTTTTTGATTTTGTTATCCCTTTCTTTTTTTGCCTGAACTGTTTCCTTTTTGGAATTACAGTCAGCGGGATGCCCCAGTTTCATAAGTCCCTTTTTGTAGGCTTAGACTTTTTGGGCTTTTCATTTATGAATTTTGATGATGACTGCCTGTCCTTTTGATTGTTCTGAACCATTACTGTCTTTGTTCGTTTCGTAAAGATCTTTTCGGTGCCATTCGTTATGCACTTGGATCAACTGAGAAGACTACCCTGCCCCAGGTTATGATTAAGGGTTTTGATTTTCGAAAATAAAAACTCCTACTTCTTTGGCTCAGATGGGTTGACGAGGGATTATCATCCTTATAACTCCAGTGTTTAGGGATTGAAACAATGCCTGTACCTCATCAGCGGGGTCGATTCAAAAGCATATTGTAGATCATGGTATCATTTTCGTCATCCTCCCTCAAGAGGCTTAGGATTAAAGATCAAGAGTCGACATCAGAAAAAATATGAAAACAGTTTGCATATAGTGAATGCGAATATATTGATTCAAAACAGACATAAGCGATGCATTAATGAAATAACAACGTTTGACATGAATAAATGTTTAGACAATCAAAGAAAAATGCAACTTGAACATTCGAATGAACAAAAGTTTTCTAGTTTGAATTAGTCACTTCAGATGGGAGATTCTCAGCAGAAGCATTTCATTTGGCCACCCGGCATGAACTCCAACACCCTTCCGTCGATCAAGTCCTGGATCTTGTTCTTCAAGCTCCAACAGTCATTGGTGTCATGTCCAGGACTGTCAGAATGGTAGGCACATCTTTTATCAGGGTTATAAGTAGGAGCAGAGATGTCAGGATTCTGGGGAGGACCCTTTAAAGTAATCAGATTGGCCTCCAACAAGTGTTCCAGCATTAGAGATGGTGGTATGCCAGTCTCAGTGAAATGTCTTCCAGGCGTGTATCGCTTGCGTCGATTACCCCGTTGATACTGGGCTTGTGAAGTAGTAGCCATTTGGAGAGGTTCATTCTTCACCATACCAGACTTTGGTCCTCTTGGTGGCTGATCAAAGACTTGGTCCCTGACTTGGGCTGGTTGCTTCATGTCTTGATGAAGCTGACTGATCATGGCCCTCAGCTCTCCTTGCTCCTGAGCTAAACCTTGAATGAGGGCCCTTTGCCCCAGCATCTGGGTTTTCAATGTGTCTACCTCAGCTTGTAGACGTTTCAGCTGTTCGTCCTTGTCATCCTCAGCATTGTTCCTGACCAAAGTCCCCGTGAGAAGTGTCCTTAACTCCTCCTGCCCCTTGGATAAATTCAGGAGGATGTCCCCGAGCCGAGCCTCTTGAGCAAGAAAGTCCTGGTTATCTTGTTGGGAAGCCATGGCTGAAATAAACAGCGAAGAAGGGTAAGCAACCTGTCAAAGGGCTACCTGCAATGCAATGAGATGTATGACATGCATGCAATGTTTTCAAGGACCTCGTGGGGTAAACAAGAAAATTGTTAGCATTTGAGTTTGGTAGCCTGATTGAAGGAACTTTATATTGTTGAGAGTCCTTCATCAAGGGTCAAAGGCTCACCATATCCAGTGGGTCATAGCCCCTGACAACCTTGGCTAGAGGAAAATAAATCCTCTTTGCCCCTTGCTAGATGTTTGATTTATCATGACCTGCATCACAAGCCCTTGAGATCCTTGAAATGGGTTAGGATGTATGCAATGGTATGATGTCATGCTATGCATGGGGTGATGTAGGTGAACCCTGTTATGAGTCCCAATTAAGGACTATGAACAGACCCTGCAAGAAATTTGGTAAACCTTGTCATGAGTCCTAGTTAAGGACTATAAACAAAACCTGCAAGAAATTCGGTGAACCTTGTTATGAGTCCTAGTTAAGGACTATAAACAAAACCTGCAAGAAATTTGGCAAACCCTGTCATGAGTCCTAGTTAAGGACTATAAACAAGACCTGCAAGAAGTTCGGTGAACCTTGTTATGAGTCCTAGTTAAGGACTATAAACAAAACCTGCAAGAAATTTGGCAAACCCTGTCATGAGTCCTAGTTAAGGACTATAAACAAGACCTGCAAGAAGTTCACGTGTCAGCTAACAAGCATGCAAGTAGGCAAGTACAAAGGCACACAAGTCACACAAGAGAAACCCTTAGGGTTTAGGCCAGCATGGGGTCTGGGTAGTACCCTCTTGAAGTTGGTGGGTTCAACCTGTCCTATCAAAGTAACCGGGTTCTAAGGGTCCCAATATCACGGGGTTGCTTTCATTGTTCATCGTTTCGATTTAGCCACTGAACTGGAGACCGAAATATTCCAGGAAAGCAACCCTCAATTGAGTGTAGTACCGAGTATCAACCAACCTCGGACTGCACCAAAGTCAGTTATGTCACTACCCTAAAGAGGCCAAGATAGTTCAATTAAGGTTCCTAAGGTCTGTTGATGCTTCATGACACCACGCGGAGGCCCCGTACTCTCCTTGACTGAACTCAAGGGTTACCGGTACACACCAAAGTGCCACATCAACGTAGCAGACTGTTTCAACCATGTCGGTATACCCCGCACAGTTCCCTCACAGCCTTGTTGCTACTTTCTAAGAAAGGTATCCCCCAGATCCGGGTTAGGATCTATAGAACTCCCAAGCGACCCACAATAATAAAGCAAGCAAAGAAGACAATTGAAAACATAGTTACGACCTAGCCCTAAGGTACACCTCACTTTAAGTTTGGTCCCCAGCAGAGTCGCCAGTTCTGTGATCGGTGGATCTGGAACTGACTGTTTAATGCTGGTTCGCGAAATGTCGCGGAAGCAAGAGTCGCCACCGTCTTTTATTTTCTCCAAATGGAAAGGACAAAAGCACAGAAAAATTCCTTTTAAGAGATTGCTCTCGGTTCGGGAGGTGAGTTATAGAAAGGGAAGGTGTTAGCACCCTTTCTATCCATGGTTATCCATGGGCTCTTAGATACTTGCTCAATGTGTTTTCAAAATGTTTGTTTGCTTTTCAATGTGGGTTTAAAAAAGTTTCTTTGAAAAATTTCAGTTCGACTCGTACGTCAGAGTGTTTGAAAAATCTGCTTTGAAAGCTTTTGAAAAGTGTCAGTGTGAAAAGTCTTTTTGAGTTTGTTTTGAGATTAGAGCAAGTATCCTTGAGAACCTACCTACCCTAAGGAATTCGTCTGTGTAAATGTCCTTTAAAAGTAATGCCGTCCCACCATTGAGAGGTAGGTAGCACCACCGTTGGAGGTGTTCGGGTCAATTCGAGTTTTAGGACATGGTGATCACCGGAGCAATGGGAAGACACCTTAGAAGCTACCCTCATGCCAGGTTCCCGGATCATGAGGACTTACTAAGACGTCCTCTACTCGACGACCACCTTTCGAAAGGCAACAGTGAGGCGTACCCTAGGGGTGGTGTGTGCGAATTGTGTGTCAGTTTCATTGATATTTGTCTTGTCATGTTTATTTGTGTTCTACGCTTGATTTTAATTAAGACATTCATTCTTGCATGCTTTTTAACAGTTATAAAGTTTGCGGGAAAATAAATCTACAGCTATTACAAATGGCGCGGGTCCACATCGCCAAAATTAAACCGGACCCGATTTGACGGAAAATAAATAAAGCAAGAAAAAGTGCGAGAAGTAAAATCGTTACAACGCTTTGGGGGAATTACATAATTATAATAAACGACATAAAATAAATGTGCGAAATTAAATAAATAAAACAATGGGCGTTGGACCCTTTTGCAAAAAATTAAATTTAATGAGGAATTAGAATTAAAAGAAAATGGTTTTTTTAGTATTTTTGTATTTTTTAAGATTTAATGGAAAAAAGAGAATTAATTACAATTAAAATAAAATGTTAAACCTAATTCTAATTATTTTTAAGTTATTAAGAAAATATTAAGTTTTAACCTAATTTAAATCTAAGTTAATTTATGTGCAAATTTAATTATAGAAAATAAAATAAATAAGCAATATGGTGAAAAAAAAGGAAAAAATTAAAAAGGAATAAAAATTGTTAATTAACCTAATTCTACCTTTTTTATATTTATTAAAAAGAATTAAACTTGCAAAACCCTAATTATACTAAATAATTACATGTTAATTTATTTATGAAAATATTAGAATAAAGTAATTTATTATATTTTGGTCTTTTCTGATTTTTAATGAAGTTTTTTTGTATTTTGTAAAAAAATAAATTAATTAAATTGAGATAATAAATTAAATAAAATTGCAATTGAAAATAAGATATAAAAAAAATGAAAAGAAAATGCAAACCGGGGGGGTAGCCCCAAATGGGAGGTACAGGCCTGGAATGCTGGCCCATTAACGTTTTGGTCCATTGACTTTTCCAGGTTGTGTGTTAGTGCGTTTGACCAGGACTTACGTGTTCCTCATATCCATGCCGTTGATTTGTATGCATTAGACGCGTGGCTCTTTGGATGTTGAAGCAACATGATGCGCTTCCATGTTGACGCTGCACAGGATTTTGCATTGAAAAATAATATGGAATTTACACAGACCTGGGACTCGAACCCAGGTCTTGGACATTGCAAGCTTAACACCTGTGCCACTGAAGCGCTTGATTTCAATTTAATATATAATGGTTATTAAATATAATAAAAGAAAACAAATTGTTAGTGGATAGCTTGGCGCGAATTTTCAAACACGCCAATCGCTGTGTGACACGAGATCACCTTCTTCCTCATCCTGTAAAACAAAACAAGATGGCAACGGTTTCACATGCGTGGCCTTAGATATGTTTTAAGAAAATAACGATTAGCCCCTCGACGCTCATAAATTGAGCGCGAGGGTGCCATCCTCTTCGTCTTCAAGCACTGAGTCCATTGGTGGTCATTTGGAGTTCTAATTTTGCCTTGTTATGAAAGCCCCAAATCGAAAACCTGCAAACCCTAGAATTCTCGCATGGTGGAATCTCCTATAGGGCACGAAACTTTAATTAAACCATACAGTTAGTTTGTAAACATCATCCTGAGTATAAAAATAGCAATAGAATATGTTAAAGATGCATGGATAATGGGAATCAATTTCGAAATTTCCTTTACCAACTTTGATAGCAACCTTGCATTTCTTTAAGTATGGGACCTGGAGAATGGTTCAGCTAGCTTCAGAGGAACACAAGGAAGCTATTGGAAAAGGAATTAGGCTTTTAATCGTCCTCTAGAGTGCTTTTCAGTTTTGCACTTTTTTGCCAAAATTTCCAAGTTTGTTCAATGGTTTTTTGCGCAGCTTAGAGTCCCCTCCCATTAGGTTTTGATTCCTGATTATGTATAGAAGCTTTTAGGTCAACAAAATTGCACAAAATCCATGGCATTCAATGATTTGCATATTTGATTTTGTAAGATCTTTTTGAATCTTTTTCACATGGTTCTTTGTGTCAATTAGCTCCAATCACACCAATTCTTTCCATAATTGAACAAGCACGAAATATTGAGTCCAAATCATGCATAAAAAGATTGGTTTTGTTAGGTTAGATATTTTTCATGTATTTAAATAATTTAAATGAATTAATATTAATATAAATTCAAATAAATAAATAAAAATTGAGAAAATACTTCCCTTTGGGCCAAGTGGTCGTGCATAGGCTTAGAATGATGAATCATGGAAGAAACATGGGCCCATTAGCAATTTTGGATCATTTGCATCAATGTTGACTTTTCAAAATTCCTAAAAATTTCCCAACTTCCACAAGGCATAACTTGCTCAATTTTTAAGCTTTTCACATGTTCTTGGACATTTTGGAAAGGTCTTTGAGTCCTCTAACCAATGCCTTTGGTCCCATGTTATTTTGATTTACCAATCTCAAGTTATGGCCTTTGACTTAAAGTCCCTTTTTGTTGACTTTTGAAAATGACCTATAATGTTGAAATTGATAACTTTTTGTGAGAGCATTTCTTGGACTTGGAATATGAAGATGAATTGTAGGAAATGTCTTTATCTTCAAAATGAGCTTTGGATGGAATTTTTCTGATAATCCATGTGAAAGTTATGCCCTGGTCAATTTCAGTTGACTTTTTCAGCTGTCCAAATATAGTAACTTTTGCATCTTTGATGATTTCTGAGCCAAATTTTGAGAATCATGATCAAGCATTGATCAAATGATGTTTGTGGCTTCAAAATGATATATTGACCAAAAATTTGAACTTTTGACTGTCAAATGACCATTTTGCCCCTACAGTTGACTGTAGTGCAATTTAGGGTTTTGACTGTGCAATTTTGAGCTGAATGCCTTGAAACTTGATATGAGGATACTTGACCATATTTGTAAGCATGTGAGACTTGATTGGGCCTTTGAAAACTTCATTTTCTTGATCAGAATCCAAACCCTAGTTTTGACTGTATAGGAGACAGTTGAACTGTGCAACCCTTGGGGACTTTTGCAGCTTAGCTTGGCAATTTCTTGAAGAATATGGGAGGGCAAATTTTGGGGTACAACAGTAATCCTCGACGGCTTGATGAGCTAGATGGTCAGCTAGTACACTCCCCTTTATAGCTTTTTGGGTAGTATACTGGATATCATACTCAGTCAGGATCATTTTCCATCTAGCGATTCTTCCAGATAAAGCAGGCTTCTCGAAGATATACTTGATCGAATCCATCTTGGAAATCAACAAAATGGTATGAGTCAACATATACTGCCTCAGTCGGCGAGCAGCCCATACCAAAGCGTAGCAAGTTTTCTTGAGCAGTGAGTAGCGAGTCTCATAGTCGGTAAACTTTTTGCTAAGGTAATAAATGGCATGCTCTTTTCGACCAGACTCGTCATGTTGGCCCAGTACGCACCCCATTGAGTTATCCAAAACAGTCAGATACATGATTAACGGTCTTCCTTCGACGAGTGGCATCAAAATAGGAGGTTCCAATAAATACTCCTTGATCTTATCAAAAGCAACTTGACAATCATTGTCCCATTCAACTACCTGATCTTTCTTCAACAGTTTGAAGATTGGCTCACAGGTAGATGTCAAGTGAGAGATGAACCACGCGATATAGTTTAAGCGTCCCAAGAATCCTCTAACCTCCTTTTCGGTGCGGGGGGTAGGCATTTCTTGTATAGCCTTTACATTAGCTAGATCAACCTCAATGCTTTTGTTGCTAACAATAAATCCCAAAAGTTTACCAGACCTAACTCCAAAAGTGCACTTGCTTGGGTTTAATTTGAGTTTATATTCCTTCAACCTGACAAATAGCTTCTGCAAATGATCAAGGTGTTCTTCTTCTGTCTGTGATCGAGCTATCATGTCATCTACATAAACTTCGATCTCATGATGTATCATATCATGAAACAAAGCTACCATGTCGTGTTGATAGGTTGCCCCTGCATTCTTCAGTTCGAATGGCATCACTTTGTAGCAGAAGGTACCCCATTGCGTGACAAAAGTAGTTTTCTCCATGTCCTCGGGGGCCATTTTGATCTGGTTGTATCCCGAGAATCCATCCATGAAGGAAAAAACCTTGTGTTGAGCTGTGTTGTCAACCAAGATGTCGATATGTGGCAGTGGAAAATCATCCTTGGGGCTAGCCCTGTTTAAATCTCGATAGTCCACACACATTCTGACTTTGCCGTCCTTCTTAGGCACGAGCACAATGTTAGCAACCCATTGTGGATAGGAAGTAACAGCCAGAAAGCCAGCATTGAATTGCTGCATTACCTCAGCTTTGATCTTCTCAGACATGTCGGGCCTCATTCGGCGGACCTTTTGCTTGGCCAGTGGACAGTATTCTCTTGTAGGGAGACGGTGGACCACGATATCTGTGTCTTGTCCCGTCATGTCTTCATAAGACCAGGCGAAGATTTCAACATATTCGTTCAACAACTGTACTAAGCGCTCTTTGACACTTGGTTCTAGGTTGGCACCCACTTTCACCTCTTTCTTGTCTTCCTCTGTCCCCAAGTTGATGGTTTCTAGCAACTCTTCATGAGGCATAATAGCCCTCTCTTCTTGTTGCAAAAGTCTGGCTAACTCTCCCGGCACTTCACAGTCTTCGTCAGCTTCGTACTCAGCATGATTGACCAAATCTTCAGAGTTACCGAAGGCTAAAGCAGAATAGTCACCCATGGAATCCGGAGTGGATGGGTACCTGCATTTGTGAGTGTGGGTGTGTGTAAGGGATATCCATCCTTTAACAAAACAAAATGCAAAAGGAAGGAAAATGAACACAACAGTTTATAGATGAAGACGTCCAATGATTCATTAAAACATGGCATATGATAATGAAGAAAATCAAGCCCTTACAAATGGACCTACATGCCCCGGGCAAGGCACGAGGTGAAAATAGTGTACGAATTGTTTAGTTATTACAGACCAAAAAATGGGAAATTGTTCAAAGATAAATTTACTGGTTAATGAAGGTGATGGGAATAAAATCCTTTGCTTCCCAGTTGCTTAAACCCCCTTCGACGGTTGGAAAGATCCAATCTTCGAAGTTGTTCTCTTCATCCTCATCTTCTACAACATTAATTCCATGGTAGGTGATTTTTACGGGTGGCCCTCCAGCCTTGGAGCGACGCATAGCCTTCTGTCGTGCAGCGGTAAACCCTAGTCCAAATTTGTCCGTCTTATGGGGAAAATTAGGTAGTTTCCCCCACACTATGCTCTTTCCTTCTTTAATTACAGCCTCTGCGTCCTTGAGAGATGTCATCCTAGATACATGCTTGGGAACGATAAGTACCTCAACCATTGTCTTCGCAACCGCGACCTTAGGAGAAACTTCCTCAAAATGTTGGAAAGGCGTTTCGATGAACTCGCCATCCAACTCCACATAACGGAAGGAGTTGAGGTGACTTATCATGTACTCTTCCTCGCCGTGCACCGTTATAATCTTACCCTTAATAGGATACTTCAGCATTTGGTGCAAAGAGGAGGTAACTGCCCCGACATAATGGATCCACGGTCTTCCTAACAAACACGAATATGAAGGACGGATGTCCATCACATAAAAGGTGGAGTTGAAAAATTCGGTGCCCACTTTGATAGGAATGTCAACCTCTCCGTGAACCATTATTTTGGACCCATCAAAGGCCCTAGCAACGATGTTACTGGGTTTGAGGGTCAATCCTTCACAGTCCAAACGGTCCAACGCTTTCTTCGGCAGCATATTCAAGGAAGAACCAATATCAACTAAGACATGGGCGAGGGTGGTTCCCCTGCAATCAACTAAGACATGTAGCGCGTCGTTGTGTTTCCTTCCCTTGGGAGTCAGATCAGCATTGGAAAAACCCAGACCATTATCAGCAGTAAGACTAGCCACGCACTCCTGAAACTGGTCAGCCGAAGTTTCTTGGGGCACGTGTGCCGCCTTCAAAAATTTGATCAGGGCCTTAGCATGGGCCTCAGAGAAGAGTAGATGAGCTAACATTGAAATTTTAGAAGGGGTCTGCCCTAGCTGTTCCACGACGTCGTAGTCACTCTTTCTGATTATTTTCAAGATTTCATCCATTTCTTTCTGGGTGGTTTCGGGGATAACCACAGCATGGGCCTTCGTCCTGACAGGCGCTTCTAGTATCCCCTTACCCTTGTCGATAGTATCAACAGATGGTCTTACTTCAGGAGTATCCAATTCTTCAATTATCGGGCCTTGCACAGATGACTTAACGGGTACAGAAGCTTTCGAGGGTCCGAAAACTACTCGGGGGGGAGCAATCTCCGGAGAAAAGATCCGGTAGCTGCGGGTTATCTTGCTTGTTCCTGCGATGTTCCCTATATCAGGGACTTCCTCTTCAGAATTCTCTTGGACTGACTCAATCTGTTTGATGCCATGATTGAAGATTTCTCCTCCGTAGTTCCATGGTATCGTCTTGCTAGATTGATACGGGACAGGCCCCAACATGGTGATTTTTAAAGGTACAAATTCAGGATCAGGTGTAATCTTGACAGGCCTTTTGCAAGCCTTGGGAAGATTGTTGGATATGGTTATTATTGCAATATCATTGGTAGAAGTAGCAAAAGTAGCAGGAGTAACAGGAGTGAAGGTATCAACAGGGGTCTTTTGGAAGAGTATCTCTTGGGTATCCATCAGGCGTTGGACACCTGATTTCAACATTGGGCAGTCAGCTCGTATGTTTAAACAAAAGTAGCAGTCTTTTCCGCAGCCTGGGAATATCCCGACTCTCATCAAATTCTCTTTAATCACTAGTAACGGAGTCAAGAGGTCAGCAACATCGGTAACATGAAGGTCTTCCATAACGGCATGAACATTATGACCGTGCTTGGGCATTGGGGCAGAAATCACATTGGGCTTCTCAGGAGCATCAAATTCTACTTCCTTAGCGTCTATCAGGTCTTGGATTTTGTTCTTAAGCGCCCAACAATTATTGGTATCATGCCCAACACTGTCAGAGTGGTAAGCACACTTGGCATTGGAGTGATAGTATGGAGAGGAAGTATTAGGGTTCTTTGACGCTTCCTTCAAACTGGTAAGATTCAACTTTAGCAAGTGAGGGAGTACTTGAGCTGGCGTCATGTTGATTCGGGTGAACTGCCGATGTGGCCTTTCTACCCGTTGTTGATTAGGTCTTGACTGATTGTCGCGAGGTTGATCATTTGAAGAGTTTTGAATCATCACAGCCCCTATAGTTGGCCGGTGCTTGGTTCTTCCCTGACTTTTCTGAGAGTAAACAACAGAGGCTTCCTTCTTAGTTGGGAAGGTTTTCTTAACAGCAGTGGACGCGGAGGTATCTTTCTGAATCTTACCACTTTTAATACCGGCCTCGACCCTTTTTACCGGTCAAAATTAGTTCAGTAAATCCCGTGGAGGAACTCCCAATTAAATGATTGAAGAAAGGGCCAGACAGGGTCCCCAGAAACATGTCAACTAGCTCTCTATCCGACAATGGTGGCTACACCCTTCCAGCCAGATCACGCCACTTCTGGGCATACTCTTTAAATCCCTCATTGGAAGCCATCCCCATACTTTGTAGCTGAGTACGAGTGGGCGCCAAATCAGCATTGTATTGGTATTGACGGTAAAAAGCAGCAGCTAAGTCTTCCCAGTTATGAACCTCAGACCTCTCAAGTTGATAGAACCAGTCCAATTGTGTGCCTGACAAACTGTCTTGGAAAAAGTGTACCCAGAGGTCTTTAGATGAGTGGGGTTGGATCTTTCTGACATAAGATCTCAGATGCATCTTTGGGCAGGACAAACCGTCATACTTAGCAAATGTTGGAACTTTGAACTTGGGAGGAATGACGATCCCAGCGACCAGCCCTAGTTCTTCAAAATCTAAACCAGGTACCCTTTGCAGCTCCATGGCTGCCAATATATCCTCCAGATTCTTATATTTATCATCCGCCGGGGGATATTGTTGTTCGGAGTAGTCTTCGTCTTCTTCCTCTTCCTCCTATTCAACTTCAGATTCAGAAGGTCCCACAACTCCTTTTCCTTTACCAGCCCCTTCATCAGACGTCGAGGGGAACTCGAGAACTTTTCTAGCATTGCTTTCAAACCTTCTTCCAAAAGTGGCTACTCCAGGCCTTTTCTTCTTTTTCTCTTTATTTTTCTCCAACAATGCTTTAAGCTACTCTTGACCCTTTGCTAAGGTCACGAGGAGTTGCTGGAATTGAGAATTCTGTGCTTGCAGATCCTTAACCGTCTGCTCCAAATCCATCTTGCTGAAATAAACAACAGAAAGATAAGGAAACCTGGTGTGAAGACCTGTTTATGCATATGATGAATGGTATGTTATTCATGTAATGCATTAAAGGATTCTGAAATTCAAATTTGTTGTAAACAAAAAGGAACACACGTCATATTAAGAAGAAATTGTTAGTACATAAGTGCCCCATGGGAAAAATATTACAAAATTCTTAATGTAAAAAGACATTGCGTATCCTCTTTGGTGCAATGTAAGTGTTGAGAGTTTCCTCCTCATGAAGTCGGCGGGTAAGCTCCAAAACCTTCTTCTCACTGGCATAAAAGTTGGCTTCAAAAGTATTCCGCTCTTCCTTGAGTTGGATCCAACTCTTTTGCATTTCTTCCCATGATGTTGGCATGTCAGGATGTAGGAGGGTGTATGGAACCTCTCCTTCCATAACAGGCTCTTTGATCAAGGGGAGAATGTGAGGGTATGGCATCATAAGATTCTGGGCGCGGGTTCGTACCCACTTGAGGTAAGGCTCAAGGGGGATGGAATTCTTGTGACCCAGTGTCTTACTGTCCACTTTGTTGGGAATCCTCCAAGCTCTGATGAACTTTTGTCGAAGTCCTTGCGCATCGTTGTCGAAGTCAAAAACTATGTCAGGAATCAGCATGTCATGAGGGCCATCCCTCCGAGCATATCTAAACTGTCTTAGAGCTAAAAAAGGGTTGTAGGTAATGACTCCCCTAATGCCAAGTAGTGGGACATTAGGGAATTCCCCACAATGATCAATGATGATGACATTTTCTCTGGACCGAGAACACCAATGTACATCAGAATGTGTGAGGGTCATCAACCGTTGTGGCCACCTTAAACCCTGCTCATTCTTCAAGACTGATTGTGGAAGGTGAGAAATAAACCACCTTGCTAGGAGAGGAGTACAACACATGAGAACACCTCTTTTCCTCATTGTTCGTGTGTAAAATGAGTGTAGGATGTCCCCAGGCAATGTAGGTATAGGATTCCGGGATATGAAAATCTTGATAGCATTCACATCTATAAGTTGATCAGGGTTTGGGAATAGGACCAATCCATAGATAAGGAGTGCCACAATCTCTTCAAAGGCTTGTAGGTCAAGAGAATTCCAGCAGTCTTGTGCCTTCTCAAATAGAAACTTTGCCAAGAAACCCTTGACACCACTTCTGGTTTCCCAATGACCCTTGATATCAGATGGTTGCAAGTGTAATGCTTGAGCAACATCTTCAGGATTTGGTTCTTTTTCGATACCGTTGTAGGGTAGTTGATAAAGAATAGGAATTCTCAGGAGTTGAGAAAATTCCTCCAAAGTAGGTACTAGCTGGTAATCAGGAAATGTGAAACAGTGGTGTAGGGGGTCAAAGAACTGGAAGAGAACTTTCACCATGTCATCTTCAATGTTGGAGTTGACCAAGTTGAGAAGTCTACCATGTCTTTCACTGAAGAGATAATTCTCTGGAATCCTGGATGTAAGCTCCTTGAGTTGAGGAGGGATTCTCACAAGGTTGACTTGAATTGTTTTCCTGCGAAGAGATTCCATGACCTACAAAACAAGAACAAAGATGAAGATCCAAACCCTTGAAATGGTTAGTGGATGCATATGATGCTTTATGATGTTCATGATGTATGCACAAGCACATGTACAAGCAAGTCACACAAAACCCTAGTTTTAGGCTTGCATGAGGTCTCATAGGTAAGTACCCTCTTGAGTTTAGTTGGCTCAAACCTGTCCTATAAATAGTAACCGGGTTCTAAGGAGCTCAATATCACTGGATTGTTTTCTATGTTCATTGTTTTGGTTTAGCCACTTAACTAGCGACCAAAATATTCCAAGAAAACAACCCTCAATGAGTGTAGTATCGAGTATCTACCAACTTCGGACTGCACCAAAGCCGGTCATCTCACTACCCCTAATAAAAGGCCAAGATGGTCAAGTAAGGTTCTAAGAGTTCATTAGTGCTTTATGACATCACTCAGCGACCCCGTATTCTCTTTGATTGACTCAAAGGCTACCGGTACTCACAAATATGCCGCACTAATATAGCTATTGCTTCAACCATGTCGGTATACCCCACACAGTTTCCACAACGTATTGCTATTTACCTATGAATGTTTCCCAAATCCGGGTAGAGGATTTCAAGCCCAAACAAGAGAACCAAATGTAAAGCAATCAAAGCAAACAATATAATCATGCAAACGGTGATCTAAGCCCTAAGGTTACTCCACTTTTAAAGTATTCCCCAGCAGAGTCGCCAGTTCTGTGATACGGTGGGAGAACTGACTTGGAATTTTGCGTTTGTGTTCGCAAATGTTTCGGTTTAGCAAGAGTCGCCATCGACTTTTTATTTTATCCTAAGGAAAGGTCAAAAAGCACAGGAAAGACCTTTGAGATGTTTTCTTGGGTTCGGGAGTAGATTATAGAAAGGGAAGGTATTAGCACCCTTTCTATCCATGGTTATCCATGGGCTCTTAGTTACTTGTTTAGATCACTTGCTTTGCTTTTTAATTGTTTGAAATGGTGCTCTTCAATTGTTTGAAATGGTGCTTTGTGTGTGGTTTTGAAAGATGTTTTGAAAAGAGGCCATCGTTGTGGCAACCTTTGTAATGATTCTTGTTTGAATGTATACAAAGGTGTTTTTGTCTTTTGAAAAGTTTTTCATGTTTGAAAATAGGGTTTTGAAACTGTGTTGTGAAGTGTGTTTTGAAAATAGCAAGGATGTTTTGCAAGCTTTTGATCAAGTAACTAAGAGTTATCTATCCTATTTTACTCAAAGATCTTTCTTATGTTTTTAACCCTTTTAACAGTGTTGCTTCACCATTGCATTTGGTGAACAACCTTGTGTTAGGATGTTAAATGGGACAGGCGCGGGTCACCGTATAGACCATGATAGCAATTTGTGTCAAGTATTTTTGGCAATTTTCTTAAGGGACTTTGATCATTTTGGTTTAGGCAACTCAGATAGCGTCATCGAGGGACTATGATCTTTTGTTTTGTTTTTGTTTTGCCAAAGTACTTGACATGCATATCATGGCCTAGTTTTGAAGGAAACAAGTGGATTGTAACCCTAGGGGTGCAAGTGTGCATTGTGTTTGTTTTTTCATGCATTTTTGTCTTTGATTAGGTCAAACTATTTGTTGGCTTTGATTTTGCATACAAACCCTAATTCTCTAATCATGGCATAATTGAAAGCGTAAAAGTGCGAGAATTTAAACCCTAAACTATTACAACATGATATAGGGAGGGGGGTACAATTTTGAATAGGGGGTATTTGACAAGAAATATAAAACCCTAGTTACTATTACATCCAAATTGAATATCAAATGCAATCATAATTCAAAGGGGTAATATTTAATTAAACAAGATAAATAAATATTAAACAAGATGTATTATGCAAAAGAAGTTTTTTATTTGTTCATGTATGCAAAAGTGTTTTTTAATGTACAAGGTATAAAGAAATAAATAAAAGATTAATTTTATTTGTTTTTAGGGCAAAAACCCTAATTTTTTAAGAAAATAAATATAATGTATTATTTATGTACAAAAATATATTAATATGTATAAAAATGAAATATATAAAAAAGGTATTTTTTAGCATAAATAATAATAAAAATAAAATAAAATATTTTTGTGTTTTATTTCTAAGTTTTTAATAAAACAAAAGTATATATATATATATATATATATATATATATATATATATATATATATATATATATATATATATATATATATATATATATATATATATATATATATATATATATATATATATATATATATTAAATATGTTAAATATGTAAAAAATAAAAATAATTATTTACAAAAATAAAATATATTCAAGAAAATGTTTTCAATGTGAATAAAAATAAGAAATGGAATAAAATTTTTATTTTCATTATTTTTAAATTTAAACGAAATAATATAAAAGTATATAAAATGTTTTAATGCTAGTAAAAATAAAATTAAAAACAAAATAAATATAAAAAATTATAAAAATATTTTTGGATCATTTTTTATATTTAAAAATAAAATATCAAAATCAGAAATGAAATAAAAATGCAAAAATAATCAAAATACAAGAAAATGGGCCAGGGGGTGTGAAACTGAAAGTGGGGGTGCCAAAAGTAGGAATTAGCCAGGCCCAGCCCAGCTACTTCATCTTCTTCCTCTGTCCAACAGAAACGCGCGCATGGCTTATTTCAAACCTGTATCTCCTGTTTTAGTGCTTTTTTGACAAAACTCAAAACATGAAACTTGTAGAGCATCAAATCACGAATCTAACCATATAAAAAACTTGATCTAACTCTCAAAGATCAGAGAGAATTTCTCTGGCCCTAATTTCTAACCTAGTTTTTTCAGAAAGTTCATGGATGAAATTCTCCTAGCACGATTAATATAAATGAAAACTGAGCATATGTATGGTTTCAGGGCAATGAATACAACATCTTTCATTCACAAACCTAAGTCTAAATGTTCCTAAATAGAGAGATAGAAGTTCATGAAATACCTGTTTCAGTTGAGTTCGAGCTGGACAATGCAGCAAATTTTAATGGGGCCTGAGGTTCTTTTGAGCTTGCTTGATGTCCCTTGAATCTTTCCCAATGCTTAGTTTGTTTTGAAATAGCCTGAATCGTGCTATAGAACTCAACCTGCAAAGCTTCCAAACAAAAATGGTGATATGTGTTAATGGAGTTACAACAACTTGTGAATGGTCTGGATAGCTTAGGTATATTGTTTTGAATGTGTTTGAAATGATTTTGGACAAAACGCACGAGGGGATTTGATGGTGGCTTGTGATTTGAAGAATTGGCTCTGTTTTGCAAGAAAATGTGGTTTTTGAGTATGAGGAGGTTTGAGAGGTCTAAGGCTCGTGCTTCTGGCTTGCAAGGATGTCTCAAACTTGTTTCAAAACTTTGCTTGAGTTGGTTTTATCAGATATGTGTGTTCTTGACTTTTGGCACAAATGACTTATTTTGAAAGAAAAGTGTGAAGTGACTATGCTAAGGCCTGTACAGGCTAGCTCCAAGCATGCTCATAGTTGATGTATTATGCCTGAGATTAGGGGACTTGTTGCTGCAAGTAGAGAAGTCCAAGGCTCAAGAAAATGCAACTTGACATAAAGTTGCCTTTATGAAAATGGAAGTATGACCTTTATGCTCAAAATGGAAATGTTCAATGTACAATGCTCTTTTGATCAGAACAAAGCCAAAGTCCAATGTATTTGCATTCAATTTCTGAGTGTAAATTGGTTTAGAGGCCTGTAATTGTGTACTAAGCTAGTTTGGTCAGATTTGTAACTTGGTATGAACATGTATTGGCCATGGTTACAAAGTGAGTTTTTGCCAACTTCAAGCATTCGATTCTCCCTAACCACAAATGTGTTTGAGGAGTTCTTGGACAATTTGGAAAGCTTCAAACATGTACTATAATCCATCTTTGAAATGTAACTTAAGACTCCAAGTGTAACTATGTGAAAAATGGTCAAGAAGATGGGTCAAAATCCTACCTAAACTAGGGCAAAATTTCTCTAAGTTAAAAGTTTTAGGTACCCTTGTTCCAAAAATCATAACTTGAGATCCAAGCTTATTTTTAGAAAACTTTGTGAATCAAAGTTCTAGACTTTGTGATGGACTATAACTTTCATGTTATAAGTTTTGTTTGAATCCATTTTCATCTTGGTGAAAAAATGGGACAAAGTTAGGAAAAAATAAGAAAATTTTGTAACTTAGGAAATTTCTAAGTTATGAAAATTTTCATTTTAAACCCTAATTTGCAATTTTGGGTTTCTTGATGAAAAAGTTTCATAATTTTACATGTCTTGATGAGAAATGACCCTTGGTACTTGATTTTGACCAAAAAGTCAAAGTTTGACTTTTCAGTGTACAGTCAAATTTTGATCAGTTGACTGAAAAATTCATCTGTCAATCCTAGGCATTTGAGATCTTTTGAACTTGTTGAATGGGTCAAGATAATTTCATTTAGTCCTTGAGTCCATGACTAAGCTTTATTTGCCATTGGCTAGGTCAAACAGTCAAAAATTGCCTTTGCACAGTCAAAACCCTAAAAATGACCATTTTGCCCTTTTGGTGATCTGATCAAATTTCTTGTGGAATTGTGATCCAAACTTGATAAAATGGTTCATATGAGTTCATAATGTTGATGTGGGTCAAAATTCATGAGGTTTGACTGTCAATTGGCCACAGTTGACTTTTTCCCCAATACAGCTGATTT
Source organism: Vicia faba (assembly GCA_948472305.1). NCBI lineage: Eukaryota > Viridiplantae > Streptophyta > Magnoliopsida > Fabales > Fabaceae > Vicia > Vicia faba. The sequence goes on along the minus strand of OX451737.1, from coordinate 1,071,094,723 downwards.
CTAGGTCAACTGTCCAATTGACTAGGCAAAAATTTGATTCAAGGCTTGAAACTTGGTATGGACAAACTTGTGAGTCCAACATGAAGCATGAAAGTCACTTTGGGCATTGTAGGTCAAAACATCCCTGTGCAAACTCAAACCCTAATTTAGGTTAACAGTGCAAGGAGGTGTCTTGAGCAGAGCAAACCCTAGCTTGATCTTGAGTTCCAATAGTCTTGTGATGAGGAATGTTGATGAAATGGGAGGGCAAATTTTGGGGTACAACACCAGTCTATGAACTTTGAATTTCTGAACGAGAATATCATGCTAGTAACTGACTGCGAGACACCTGGACCGGATGAAGGACCTGAGGAGGGATCCCGATGGTCTATGTACTTTGATGGAGCTTCAAATGCTTTGGGTAATGGCATTGGCGCCGTGATCATATCTCATAGAGGCTCTCATACTCCGTTCACCGCCCAACTATGTTTCAATTGCACCTACAATATGGCGGAGTATGAAGCGTGCATTATGGGTCTTCGAGCAGCAATTGACCTAAGGATTAAGTTTCTAAGTGTCTTCGGAGATTCCGCTCTCGTGATCAGTCAGATAAAAGGCGAGTGGGATACGAAACACCCAAATCTTATTCCTTACAAGGAGTATGTATTGACATTGCTTCCCCATTTCGAAGAGATAACCTTTGAACACTTCCCTAGAGAGGAGAATCAGTTGGCGGACGCGCTAGCTACGATGTCTTCTATGTTCAAAGTCAATTGGGACAATGAGGCTCCCCGGATTATCATTGAAAGATTGGACGAACCTGCACATTGCTGCGACATCGAGACTGAAGAGGAAACAGAAAAGCCCTGGTTTCACGAAGTAAAAAGGTATCTTGAGGCTCAGGAATACCCCGAGGGTGCATCTGTTAATGATAAGAAGTTTATAAGGAGGTTCGCGGCGAAGTTCTTTATCAGCAATGGCATTCTTTACAAGCGTAACCATGATTCGACCTTACTGCGTTGTATGGATAAGAACGAAGCAGAAAGGATTATGGTAGAGTTGCATGAAGGTACTTTAGGAACTCATTCCAGTGGACACACCATGGCAAAGAAAATCCTTCGCGCATGATATTATTGGTCCACAATGGAAACTGACTGTTATCAGCATTCTCGGACATGTCACAAGTTCCAAGTCTATGCTGACAAAGTGCACATACCTCCAGTCCCTCTGAATGTCTTGACGGCTCCTTGGCCCTTTGCAATGTGGGGCATTGACATGATCGGCGAGATCAGACCTACAACATCCAACGGGCATTGTTTCATCCTGGTAGCAATTGATTACTTTACGAAGTGGGTTGAAGCAGCTTCTTTTGCTACTGTAACCAAGAATGTCGTGGCACGGTTCATTCGGCATAATCTGATCTGTCGATATGGTGTACTAGAGAGGATCATTACAGACAATGGTACCAATCTTAACAACAAGATGATCACTGAGCTCTGCAATCAGTTCAAGATACAACATCACAACTCTTCTCCTTACCGGCCGAAGATGAATGGGGCTGTAGAAGCGGCTAATAAGAACATTAAGAAGATTGTGTAGAAGATGACAGTCACCTACAAGGACTGGCATGAGATGTTATCGTTTTCTCTGCACGGATACTGTACCACGACGCGTACTTCAACTGGGGCAACCCCCTTTTCTTTGTTATATGGCATGGAAGCTGTTTTACCTATGGAGGTTCATATTCCTTCCTTGAGAATTATGAAGGATGTTGGTTTAAGTGAAGACGATTGGATTCAGACTCGGCTTGATCAACTTAACTTAATTGACGAGAAGCGACTTACTGCTGTTTGTCATGGTCAGACATATCAAAAGCGAATGATCAAGGCATTTAACAAGAAAGTTAGACGACAAGAGTATCAAGTTGGGGATCTGGTAATCAAGCGCATTATCTTACCTCAAGGTGATCCCAGGGGCAAATGGACCCCTTCTTACGAAGGGCCATTTGTGGTTAAGAACATTTTATCAGGAGGAGCTATGATTCTAACCACCATGGACGGTGACGACCTTCCTCACCCCGTCAATGCAGACATAGTGAAAAGATACTACGCATAATCAAAGACCCGCTAGGTTACCTGGCCTAGGCAAAAATAAGGGCTTCCCGGCAAACAAAAAGGGTTCGGGCAAAAATAAGGGATGAAAATGAAAAAAATCTGTACACCTGGCAAGTCGAAAACCTGAAAAGGCGACTTGGGCAAAAAAAGGTATCCCGGTGGACTGAAAACCCCAATGGGCGGTCCAGGCAAAAATTAGGGATCAAAGCGTAACACTATGTCTCATTGGATCACCTTGCATCCAGACTTCGGTATCTACTATCAAGCTCGGACGACACTAATCAATCTGATCTACCTTCAACCAAGTAGCAAAGTGATTTGATGCTCGAGGACATAAAGGCAATAACAGAGTTGGAACCCAGTGGGATTATTCACATAGCTGTTTTGTTTTTCATAATTTCTGTAAATCCTATCTGTTCGGCGACGTTATCTTACTAGGACGTCAACCTCTTGTACAAAACGCCTATTTACAGGCCAAACTTCAAAATCAATACAATTCATTTTCAAAGAAATTTCAAACTGTTTTTTTCTTTATCTGTTTTGATTTGCAAAGAACGTCCAATGTCCATTTTTTATATATGCATTTGACATTAATTGCTGATCATGAATATTTACATGCGAAACAAAAGATGATTACTGGTAATATCATAAACAGGGGCAATAAGAAGTTTCCAAACTGTATAGTTGCTTTAACCACCAGGTACAAGGTAAATTCAGCTGAAGAATATGGCTAAGATACTTTCACTCCCCACAGAGTAAGACAGTAATGATAGCTCTCCAAGCTGAGACTTGCAACTAAGAACGAATCAACAATGATCTCCCCAAGCAGAGTTGATCTACCATCAGCACTAAAAAGGCTTGATATCCCCGACAGTCTTAATATTCCCTGGCAGAGTATAAGAATATTCCCTGGCAGAATACAAGATACCCCCAGTGGAGTTAAAATTTGCCCAGCACAGTCTGAAAAAGCTTCCCCCAACAGAGTTGAAGCATCATTCCCTAGTAGACTTTGGAAGTTTATCCCCAGCGGAGTATAAAATAAATCTCCCCAGCCGAGTTCAAAGGATCGTTCCCAGCAGAATTCAGAGGATTATCCCCATAAAAGCCTAACAGGGTTATCCCCAACAAGTCGCAACTGAAAGATCATCCCCAGCGAGGTTCTTTCCTTTCACAAACAGGAATTCAATCCTCAACAGATTCAATATCACCAGCAACGATAATTCATCCTGACGGAATTTATCAGTGGAATCCTCAGTAGAGCATCTCTTCCCCATAGAGAAATCTCCTCATCAGTTTATTCCCCAACAGAGTCATCCTCTCCTACAGGTTTATCATCTTCGTTCGTCATCCCCAGCGGAAACAAAGAATTCAACTCTTGTCTCCAGCAGCTATCCGGGATTTATTTTCCCCAGCTAAAACATTACATTTCCATACATCATGATACATGCATATACGCATCATATAACACAATCTCATTTATTTCGAGAGCATCATTGCTTGATCCATATCATGCATTGCATATGACTGACCTTTACCTTTCAGGAAAGATGCAGTTAATTTCTCAGCTATGTTGAAGACCTCCTCTGGTTCAGTCAGATCACCGCGAAGATCTCCCTGATTCGTATTCCAGTTGAAGTTATTCCAAGACTATTTTCGGGTCCATTTAAATCGATTCGAAGATTTTCTGATGCCGATCCAGTCAAAGTTAATCCAAGACCTCCTCTGGTTCAGTCAGATCGTTGCGAAGATCTCCCTGATTCGTATTCCAGTTGAAGTTATTCCAAGACTCTTGTCTGGTCCAGTTAAATCGATTCGAAGATTTTTCCGATGCCGATCCAGTCAAAGTTAATCCAAGACCTCCTCTGGTTCAGTCAGATCGCTGCGAAGATCTCCCTGATTCGTATTCTAATTGAAGTTATTCCAAGACTCTTGTCTGGTCCAGTTAAATCGATTCGAAGATTTTTCTGATGCCGATCCAGTCAAAGTTAATCCAAGACCTCCTCTGGCTCAGTCAGATCGCTGCGAAGATCTCCCTGATTCGTATTCCAGTTGAAGTTACTCCAAGACTCTTGTCTGGTCCAGTTAAATCGATTCGAAGATTTTTCTGATGCTGATCCAGTCAAAGTTAATCCAAGACCTCCTCTGGTTCAGTCAGATCGCCGCGAAGATCTCCCTGATTCGTATTCCAGTTGAAGTTATTCCAAGTCTTTTGTCTGGTCCAGTTAAATCGATTCGAAGATTTTTCTGATGCCGATCCAGTCAAAGTTAATCCAAGACCTCCTCTGGTTCAGTTAGATCGCCGCGAAGATCTCCCTGATTCGTATTCCAGTTGAAGTTATTCCAAGACTCTTGTCTGGTCCAGTTAAATCGATTCGAAGATTTTTCTGATGCCGATCCAGTCAAAGTTAATCCAAGACCTCCTATGGTTCAGTTAGATTGCTGCGAAGATCTCCCTGATTCATATTCCAGTTGAAGTTATTCCAAGACTCTTGTCTGGTCCAATTAAATCGATTCGAAGATTTTTCTGATGCCGATCCAGTCAAAGTTAATCCAAGACCTATTCTAGTTCAGTCAGATCGCCGCGAAGATCTCCCTGTTTCGTATTCCAGCCGAAGTTTAGACCACCTATCAGCAGTCTCCAAATGGCATCTGTAAGCCCATTCCCGACATCACAAGGATGATACCACTTCATGCGAGTGCAAATTTCTGGGCACTCTAGTGTTCAATCATCTTCCACCTTCGGATCACGAAAGGCCCGAAAGTCAATCTATATCCTCAGGTTTAAGAAAATTGAATAGGGGCAGCTGTTGTACCCCAAAATTAGTCCTCTCATATCTCTCAAAATATTGCAAGAAGAATCTCCAAGTGGCTCAAGATTGCTCAAGAGTTGGACAGTCAAGTCATCTCCTAAGGCAGTCAACCCCAAATTAGGGTTTTGTGTTGCATCAAGATCTTTGAGTCCAAATGACCTCAAGTTCTCCCTAATGTCCTAATATGTTCTCAATTTCATCCATGTCAAATTTCAAGCCTTGCAGAGGAAGTTTGCTCAGTCAATTGCTCAAGGGGTCCAAAAATCGACTGTGCTAGGGCAAAAGTTAACTATGACCCAAATACAGTCAAACTTCAAGATTTTTTGTCAAAATTCTCATTTTGAAGGATATTTCATCATTTTATCAAGGGTTGATCATGATTCATCAAGGATTGCTCAAAATTCATCAAGACTCAAAAGTTGATAAATTAGGGTTTTGTAGGAAAAGTCAACTCAACTTTGACCAAGCATAACTTTCTCATACTTTATGAGAAATGACCCATACAAAGCTCATTTTGAATAAGATGCAATTTCCTGAAATCCATATTCACACCCCAAGATCAAGAAATGCACTCACAAAAAGTTATAAATTTGGACATTATAGGTCTTTTTGAAAGTCAACAAAAACACCTTTTTTTCCAAAGCTTATAACTAGAGCATGGAATATCAAAATGAGATGAGACCAAAAGGGTTGGTTCTAGGACATCTCAAGCTTTCTAAAAAGTCCAAGAACACTTCCAAAAGTTCAAAATTGAAGAGGTTATGCATTGTTGAAGTTGGGCATTTTTGCAAAATTTCCAAAAGTCAACTATCCCCAAAACATCAAATTTTATCAAATGGGCCCATTCTTTTCCACTTGATTTGATCTTGTCACACTACACACATGTCCTAGCTTCAGCCTTGTGACCATTTGTCAATTTTATTATTTAATTTGATTTTTTAATGAATTATTTCATTTTAAATCAATTTAAATCAAATAAAATCCAAACATTGATTATTTGATCTCCTTTTGGCTATTTCAGGACCTAATCATCATCATCAAGTGAATCAAATTCGTATCATACATTCCATGTGCAAAAAAGATTGGATTTTGGACAAAATTGGAAGGTTATCAATGGAGGATCAAATCAAATCTCCAAGCATTGGTGCACAAGGATTCAACCCACATTTGTTGACCTAATGCATTGCTCATTACTTATACAAGAAAAAGCACACGAATTCAGAGGTTAGAGGCTGCAAGAACACCAAAAGAAAACTTGGAAAAATTGCCAAAAAGAGTGAAACTGAAATCGTTCTTGGAGGCCAATTCAGAAGCAAATCTCAACACTAATCAATTGCTGGGCAATCATTAAAGCGAAAACAATCCCTAACAAGCTCTCATACGCGCCCTAAAGCTCTGTAAGTGTCTCAAAAATATGCCTTTCAGTTGAATTCGTATGTCCTTGTTCTTGCACTTTTCTTACAAAATCTTTGCATATTCATGATTATCGTTCAATTTAGAAGCATTCTGCATTAGCCAATTGCATTTATCTGGCCTGTAACCCCATAGCCGAGTCTAGGGTTCTTGGTTCGTGTTTTTTGGGCGTTTCTTTTGCAGGCGAAATTGATGCCATTGATGGACATAGGCGTGATCAGGAAGCCTAGACGAGCACAACCATGTGCTTGGAATCAATTTCCATGGTCTAGAATTGATTTTAGGTTGGGCATGCGAATTTAGCTGCGGATACAAATCCGCAGGTAAATAACCAGGGTGAACGAAGAAGATGAAGACGTGTCCCCCTCTTAGTGGATGGTTCAAATATAGCGCGCTTTTATTTTTTTCTGATCCATTAATTTGTTTTTCCCATATTATTATTAGTTTCTGATATAATAACAGATAAAGCGCGTTGGTTGAGTGATAGTGGAGTGTATGTTGTGACTCACAGGACCTGGGTTCGAATCCCAGGTCCCCCATATATTTGTTATATTTTGTTTCCAGGTGATCCAATGCAAGCTCCAACGCGTGATGCACCATACTCCCTCACTCAGATGCTTGCCAGATGGCCCCAGGCCAGATCTGGTGGTCCAGATGTGATGTCCACCATATGCTCTAGTCAACGTGCCACATGGAATTCCATAAAGTCAGCAAGGCCAACTTGTAATGGGCCTTGGAAATTGCTAAACAAGCCTCCCTAATCAGGCCCAAACCCTAAACTCTCTCTATTTTTTATTTTTTCTTTTAATTAATTATTGTTATTATTTTTATTATTTAACTAACCAATTAAAACTTTTTCTTAATAAAATTAAAACCAAAAACTATTTTCCTATTTAAATTAATTTTCAGTATTTTATTTTTAATAAATATTAATTGAATTTATTTAGTTTAATTAGGAAAATAACTTTAACATCTTTTGCAATAATTAAAATTAACTTAGACAATTAGTTTTTTTTATTAACTTTGATTAATTTATTTTTATTTCTTAAAATATAAAAAAACCCAAAAAATATTTTAACTAATTAATTAATTTATTAATTTAACAATTCACTTAGTTTAATTCCTTTTAATTCAAAATAACCAAAAAATCTTTTCTTTAATAAACAAAAGGTCAAAACCCTAGAATGCGCCCGATTTAATTTTCCCGCACGTGATCCATTTTATTCAATATTGTATCTGTTTCCCGAAATGTAATAGTTTAATAGGACCTTTACTATTTTTACCACGTTATTTATTTTTCGCATTTTAATTTCAAGGGTTGCTTTTGGCGATGTAAATACCCGACGCCTTGTAATAGTTAGTTTTAATTTCCGCAATTTAATTTCCGCAATTTAATTTCCGCAACTTATAAACGGTTAGATGTTTGATAATAGGGAATGCATGACAAGATCGCATGTTTAACCTAAAATCAACATAGATAACCATTGACATGTACAAAGACAAATTAATTGAAAAACAACACACTCGCACATGCACACTCTTAGGGTACACCTCACTTGATTTCCTTCGAACGTGGTCATTGAGTATAGGAAGTTTTAGAGGTCACCCTCTTGTCCAAAGATCATAGTTTCCTCAAAACGGTTGCCTCGGAAAAATGATCTAAGACATTAGGGTTACCGCTAAGGCGTCCTAACATTGCATTAGTGACCACACGTCCCTTAATCTAATTGACCCTTAAAACTCCAACAACGGTGCTACCTACTCATCAATAGTGGGATAGCATTGTCTAAAGGACATTAGCACATATTGATTCCTTTTTCGAGTAGGTAGATGGTTCTTAAGTACTTGCTCTTTCAAAACAAAACAAAACTTTTCGCACTTACACCTTTCAAACAAAAAACTTCTTTCAAACTCACAAAAACAAAGAAAAAGCAAATTTTGAAAACACTTTGAGCAAGTACCTAAGAGCCCGTGGATAACCACGGATAGAAAGGGTGCTAACACCTTCCCTTTCTATAATCTACCCCCCGAACCCGAGAAGCATCCCGAAAAAGGAATTTTTCTATGCTTTTTTTCCTTTCCTTGTTGGATAAAATAAAAGACGGTGGCGACTCTTGCTTACCGCGACATTTTGTGAAAACAAACGCAAAACGCGAACCAGCATTACCAAAAATAGTCAGTTCTCTCCCACCGTATAACAGCCATATTACACATGCGAAGTATCTTAGCAAAACAAACAAATATAAGATCATAGTCCCTCGATGACGCTATTCAAAGTTGCCTTACAAAATGATCTTAGTCCCTCAGAAATGCTAAGATACTTTGCAACATTGCTAATCATGGCCATACGATGACCCACGCTCATCCTGTTTACATCCAAAGATAGGGTTGCCTACCAAATCAATGGTAAGACAACAATGTCAAAGGAAAAGAAAATGAACAAGAAAGACATTTGAGTAGGTAGATTACTTCTAGTTACTCGCTCCATTTCAAAACAACTATCCTTGCTATTTTCAAAAAAACAAACACACACATTTCCAAACATCTTACAAACATTGAAAACATTTTCAAAAGACAAACATCTTTGTATACATTCTTACGAACGAGAATCATTACAAAGATTGCCTAAACAATGGCCTCTTTTACAAAACACTTTCAAAACCACACAAAGCACAATTTCAAACAAAAGCAAGTGATCTGGAAAGTAACTAAGACCCCATGGAAAACCATGGATGAAAAGGGTGCTAATACCTTCCTTTTTCATAATCTACCCCCCGAACTCAAGAAACAATCTCAAAGGTCTTTCCTGTGATTTTTCACCTTTCCTTTTGGATAAAAGAAAAGTCAGTGGCGACTCTTGCTAACCGCAACATTTGCGATAAAACGCAAAACCCTCAAGTCAGTTCTCCCACCGTATCACACAAGGCTATAAAGGTTAAATTGTTCATTACAAACTTAGCAAACAAATAAGACAATTACTGCAGAATAAAAGAAACTGGTATGAAGTATATGGCCGTCCAATTACTCGGTCCACTGTTGGTAGTCTGGTGAATCCAGCTGTCAAAATCAGAGTCTTCCTCACTGTCTTCAATAGCATTGACCCCTCGAATGCTGATGCATAGGGGAGGTCCTCCAACTCGAGCACGCCGAACAACTCTCTCAGCTCCTAAAGTAAAGACCAAGCCAAACTTGTCAGTTTTATGAATAAATTCGGGAAGCTGTCCCCAATTGGTATTCCTGCCTTCTTAAACTACTTCTCTTGCATCCTTGAGAGAAGCCATCTTCAGAGGAGATTTGGTGCCGGTAGTGGTCTCAGTTGATGCCAAAATCTGGGGAACCTCTTCAAAGTTTTGACAAGGGGTCTCTATAAATTCTCCGTCCATCTCTACGTACCTGAAGGAGTTTAGGTGGCTCACCATATACTCCTCTTCACCCCGCACAGTGACAATCTTCCCTTTTACCGGATACTTCAGCATTTGGTGTAGTGTGGAAGTAACTGCCCCAGCCTCGTGGATCCAAGGACGACCCAACAAACAAGAGTACGATAGCCTGATGTCCATCACATAGAAGGTGGACCCGAAAGTCTGAGAGCCTACCTTGATAGGGATATCCACCTCCCCATGCACCATTCTTTTCGACCCATCAAAAGCCCTTACCACTATGTTACTAGGCTTTAGAGTCAAACCCTTGCAATCCAACTGGTCCAACGCCTTCTTCGGCAGAACATTCAGCGAAGACCCAGTATCTACCAGCACATGAGCCATAATGGTGCCCTTACATTCAATCGAGACATGCAGAGCATCATTATGCTTTCTTACCTTTGGTGTCTAGTCGGCGTCTGAAAAACCCAGCCCATTGTCGGTAGTCAGGCTAGCCACACAATCTTTAAACTGATCAGCTGAAGTCTCTTGCGGCACATGCACAATTTTGAGGAATTCAATCAAAGCCTTCACATGGGCCTCGGAGCATAACAACAGGGATAACATAGATATCTTTGAGGGGGTCTGCCCCAGCTGCTCCACCACATTATAGTCACTCTTTTTGATTATCTTCAATATTTCCTCTATCTCTTGCTTAGAGGCTTCCACAACAATTTTCCTAGGTGCCTCCGTCCGGGCAGGCTCACCTACAGCTTCTTTGCCTCGAGTACCAGATGACTTATCGACATGGGTACCAGCTGGAGTAAGAACAGGAATAGTAACTAAAGTACTAGCGAGTGCAGAAGATGAAATAACAACAGGCTTAGTGACAGTCTTCGGGGAGATCTCAGGAGAGAAAACCCTTCCACTTCGAGTAATCTTGCTAGTTCCGAAAACGTTACCGACATCAGGATCAACTTCTTCGGTTTTCAAGTTTTGTTTAACGCCATGATAGTAAACATCAGCGCCATAATGCCAAGGGACAACTCTGTCCGAGGTGTGTGGGATAGGACCAGGACATGTGATTATCAACAGAGCGATTCTCGTAGCGGGTGTAATCCTAACAGGTCTTCTCGAGGAGACCTTGGAAGGATTGGCGGAAATGGTTATAATGGCAATGTCTTCAGTCGGAATGATGGGAACCAGAGTTTTCTCGAACAAAATCTCTTTGCTGTCCATCAGGCGTTGGACACCTGACTTCAGCAAATGGCAACCAAAAGGTAGAAATGAACACATGTGGCAACCTTCACCATAACCGAGAAATAAACCGGCCAACAACAAATTCTTCTTAACAGTCACAAGGGGAGTAGAAACTTCGTCCACTGAGGTTACAAACAAGTCGGTATCGACAACATTAATTCCATGACCGTGCTTAGGCATGGGAGCAGTTATGACATTGGGCTTTTCCGGAGCGTCGAACTCAATCTCCTTGGCTTCAATCAAGTCTTGTACTGTATTCCTTAGAGTCCAAAAATCATTTGTGTCATAACCAGGACTCCCAGAATGATAGGCGCACCGAGCGTTCAGATTGTATCGAGGAGGGGAGGTATTAGGATTCTTGGGAGCCTCTTTTAAAGTTGCCAAGTTAGATCTCAACAGATGGGGTAGAACCTCTGTCAGTGTCATGTTGATTCGGGTGAACTGCCTTTATGGTCTTTCCACCCTTTGCTGATTGTTGCATTGCGGGGCAGTCGTAGGCCTAGGTATTATTATAGCACTTACCATTGGACGGTATCTCGCTCTTCTCTGATCTCTTGGGTTATAAATGGCACTGGCCTCCTTCTTACCAGTGAATGTTTTTTCTTCTGAACTTGACGAGGTATCCTTCTGTATTTTACCGCTCCAAATCCCAGCTTCTACCCTCTCTCCAGTTAATATCAGCTCAGTAAAACCAACCGATGAGCTACCAATCAAATGGTTAAAGAATGGACCAGACAGTGTCCCAAGAAACATGTCAACTAATTCTCTGTCAAATAAAGGGGGTTGAACTCTCCCAACCAAGTGTGATACGGTGGCAGAACCGACTGTTTGACGCTGGTTTGTATTTTGCGTTTGTGTTTGCAAAATGTCGCGGTAAGCAAGAGTCGCCACCGACTTTTATTTTATCCAACTGGAAAGGAAAAAAGCACAGAAAAATTCCTTTTTCGAGATTTTGAGTACGTGGGTAGATTATAGAAAGGGAAGGTATTAACACCCTTTCTATCTGTGGTTTTCCACAGGCTCTTAGGTACTTACTCATCATTTTAAAAATTGCTTCCGTGTTTGTGTGTTTTGAAAAGTTTTTTACTTCGTTTTAACCCTTGTATCAGTCCTCAAGAGTGTTACGAAGTGTTTTTTTGAAAACTTTGTTTGCAAAGAGTGTAAGTGTGGAAAAGTTTATTTTGAGCAAGTACCTACTAGCATCTACCTACTCGAAAAAATAATGTTTCTGTTCTTGTTTCCTTTAGACAACGCTATCCCACTATTAATGAGTAGGTAACACCGTCGTTGGAGTTGTAAGGGTCAATTCGAAAGGGACGTACGATCACTAAAGCAATGTTAGGACGTTTTAGTAATAACCCTATTGTCTTAAGATCATATTCGAGGAAACATTTCTGAGGCAACCTTTCCGAGGCAACATTTCCGAATGGGACTTTTGATCTTTGTTTAGACAGGAGGGCGACCACTAAAACACCCTATACTTAATGATCATTTACCGAAGGCAACCGAAGTGAGAGTATACCCTAGGAATGCGCATGTGCGAGTGATTTGATTTCAAATATTATCTTTGCACATTTAGGGTTTGCTAACCATTTTAAATTAACATACAGTCTTGTCATGCAATACTATTATCATACATCTAACAGTTGATATTTGCGAAAATTAAAATGCGAGAAATAAAACTACGCTATTACAAGGCTTCGGGGAGGGGGATTAATTACATAGCCAAAAACCCGCAAAAACGATAAATAAAAGAAAATTCCTAATTAAACTATTACATACCATGAGCAGTTACATTAATATCACAAAAAATAGTAAATGCGCGCGATGAATTAAGAACGAGAGAAATTAGGGTTTTGACCCCGTCTAAACCTAATTGAAAGAAAAATCATTTTTTGTGGTTTTTTGATTATTTTGAGGAAAATAATGTTTTAATTGAATAAAATACAAACCTAATTACTAATTAATTTAAATTAAGAAAAATAATTAATTTGACCTATTTTTTTTTGTATTTTTGTTATTTTATAAAGAAAAGAACTAAAAATTAAATCAAAACAAAACCTAATTTTCTAATTGATTTTAAATTATTTGCAAAAAGGTTAGAATTACCCTAAAATTAAATCTAATATAAAATTAATTTGATAAAATATAATAAAACCTAAATTCTAAATTGATGAAATTAATTTTATGATTTTTTGTAAGAAAAGAAATTAATTTGTGGTTAGAAAATAAATTAAATAATGAAATTAAATAAAATGAAAAATATAAAAGAAAAAGAAATGGGCCTGGTTGTTTCAGCAAGAAAGGGGGTATGATTAGCACTTTCTGGGCCCAAATGCTAACAGCCCGTTTGACTTTTCCAGATTCCGTGCGCCTGCTTGACTCACGCCCATGATAGGCTCTCATGTGATAGGCGTTGGATCTGGCATGCTGGAGATCTGGTGGTTGAAGGATGATGGCGTATGGTGGTCTCCTTGTATGCACATGTGCCTGATTATACAAGAAGAAAAATCATGAAATAATATAGGGACCTGGGGATCGAACCCGGGCCCTTTGGCTTCTGTCCATTGCATGCTTGCCAGCTGGGCTGGCTTGTCCTTTTGTACAAAGATCAATAAGCAAACATTATATTGGAAAAACAAAATGATATATTACAAACGCGCAAATTTTTGAATGGGCCAATCACTGCCTGCCACGCAACCCTTCTTCTTCCTCCCTCTGTTGCTAAAAGTTCAGCAACTTTTACCTACGATTATCTGGGCGTAGGTACAGCCCTGTGATCCTCCAAAATTCTATGCACGCATGATAAATTAATACCAATGGTACCAATCAACTCGTTGCAACCTCACGAGCATCATGGTACCACTATCCATGGCTAATTGTTCCTGCAAGCAAAACCCCTAAAAACGAAGCTAAAACCCTAAACATGGAAACTTGTTGTATAGCCAATAAAAATACAATTGGTTATTACCATTAGCTTGCAAATGATTCAAGGATTCAGAATATGTAAACAAATCATGCTAAGAGTGCCAGGATTATGATATACGTATTCAAAAAATCATGGAAGTCGTGGGATACTTACAACGTGTTTCTGGGCACGAAAATGCTTGCTAATGATTGGAATAGGATCCTAGAACGTCCAGGAAGTGATTTATGTGGCTGGAAAGGCTTGAGGAAGCCTGGAACTGAGAAAACAGTTTGCAACTTTTCTTGATTTTTTTGAAAGTTGCTTTCACCTTCGCACACCTCCAATTCTCCCTCTTTTGATCTGCACTTGTTCTATATGTACCCTAGAACGAATTAGGGTTGCAATTTGGTTTCAAATCTTCTCCAATAATGATCATTGATTCAAGATTTGATCCTTTATGCAAATCTTTCCAAATTGAGAAAATCTAATCTTTTTGTGTCCATTTGAAGTTTGCACGATTTGAATCTTCTTCCAGCTGTATAAGAGGCCTAAACATGCATAAAATCTCAAGCTTTGATTAGTTTTGATATTTTTCATGATTTTATTTTGATTTTATTTGATTTAATTGAAATAAAATCCAAATAAATGGAAAAAATAAAATAAAGACAAGTGGGAAGGATCATGAGTCGTGGGTCATGTTAAAAACTCAATGCAAGCATAAAAAATGGGCCCATTTTACAAAAATTGCAATTTTAGCCACATTTGACTTTTGGCAATTTTGCAAAAAAGGTCAACTTTGCCAATGCATAACTCCTTCAACTTTGACCCTACAGATGTGTTCTTGGAATTTTTAGAAAGCTTAAGATGTACTATAAGCAACCCTTTTGGTCTAATCTCAATTGAGTCTTCCATGTTCATGTATGAAGCTTTGACAAAAAAGGTGTTTTTGTTGACTTTTCAAAATGACCTATAATGTCTAAATTTATATCTTCTTGTGAGTGCATATTTTGAACTTGGGAGATGAAGATGAATTGTAGGTAATTGTATCCTCTTCAAAATGAACTTTGGATGGGTCATTTTTGATAAAGTATGAGAAAGTTATGCTTGGTCAAAGTTGAGTTGACTTTTCTTACAAAACCCTAATTTAGCAACTTTTGGGTTTTGATGAATTGTGAGCAATCCTCGAGGAATCATGATCAACCCTTGATCAAATGATGAATAATACTTCAAAATAAGGATGTTGACAAAAAATCTTGAAGTTTGACTGTATGTGGGCCACAATTGACTTTTGCCCTAACACAGTCGATTTTCAGCCCTTTGAGCAATTGACTGAGCAAACTTCCTCTGCAGGGATTGAAACTTGACATGGATGATCTTGAGAACATATTAGGACAATGGTTAGCATTTGGGATCCTTTGGACTCAAGTACCTTGGTGCAAACTAAAACCCTAATTTGAGGTAGATTGCCTTAGGAGAGAGTTTGTTTGGTCAACCCTTGGACTTCCTTGAGTAATTTGAGGACCTCACTTGAAATCTATTGAGAAATGTGGAAGTGAAAATTTTGGGGTACAACAGCTGCCCCTATTCAATCTTCTTAAACCTGAGGATGTAGATTGGCTTGTCTGCCTTTCGTGATCCGAAGGTAGAAGATGATTGAACACTAGAGTGCCCAGAAATTTGCACTCACATGCAGTGATACTGGTCTTGCAATTTCGGGAATGGGCTTATAGATGCCATTTGGAGGTCGATGTCAGAAGATGGGCTTAAAGATGCCATCCGAAGAAGTGTCGGTCGCATAAGAGATTCCTTTGCGAGAACCCGTATACCTGTCGTTGAGGAGGACTACGCTGGGGAATGCTGGTCTCTGTCTTAAGAGAAATAGAGCTTTAGGAACTTCAGTTGTCCGTTACTCTACTGGGGAATCATCTCTTAGCCGAAGGGGTGCAAATGAACTACTATCTGGTCGTGCTCCAGGCTTTACAGTGATTTGCTGAGAAAAATAAGACTGACTGCTATCTGGTCGTGCTCCAGGTTTTATAGTGACTTGCTGGGGGGATGAGATTAAACTTGCTATCTGGTCGTTCTCCAGGCTTCACAATTTCTCAATTCTTATCTGGTCGTGATCCAGGATTCATAATAAGTTAAGTTGTTATCCGGTCGCATCCGGGCTTCAACTTGAATTTAAGGCATACTAATATCCGATCGATTCCGGACTTCTTAGTAGTTAGCCAGGTAAACTGCTATTTGGTCGAAATCCAAGCTTCATAGTGTCTCATACTGTTATCTGGTCGATTCCAGGCTTCAGTATCCTTTGCCGCTATCTGGTCATGATCCAGGCTTCACGATGTTTGATACCATTATCTGGTCGAGTCCAGGCTTCATGGTATTTGGAAAAATCAAGGTATTATCCGGTCGAATCCGGGCTTCATAACTTGAATTAAAGATATACCACTATCTGGTCGATTCCAGGCTTCATAGTATTCTCTGCTTTTATCTGGTTGTAATCCAGGCTTCACATCGTCTTATACCATTATCTGGTCGATTCCAGGCTTCATGGTATCTTGTATTGCCATCTGGTCATTTTCCAGGCTTCACAATAACTTGCTGAGGGTTAAGCTGCTTTCCGGTCGATTTCCGGGCTTCACAACTTGTGTTTATGATATACCACTATCTGGTTGATTCTAGGCTTCATGGTGTTTCAGAGGAATCAAGATATTATCCGGTAGAATCCGAGATTCATAGCTTGAGTTTAAGATGTACCACTATCTGGTCAATTCCAGGCTTCATGGTGTTTTATACTGCTATCTGGTCGATTCCAGGCTTCACAGTAATTTGCTGGGGATTCAACTATTTTTCGGTCGATTTCCGGGCTTCATAGCTTTGAATTTGGGGATATACCACTATCTGGTCGATTTCAGGCTTCGTAGTATCTTGGTATTGTTATCCGGTCGTTCTCCGGGCTTCACAGTATGATGGAGAAATCAAGATATTATCCGGTCGGATCCGGGCTGCATAGCTTGAAATGGAATAGAAATCTTAGCAACGATTTGACTGAACCAGAGAAAACTTGTGAGAATTTGATTGTATATTTCCCTGAAAGGTAAAGAGTTAGTCGTATGTAATGTCATGATGTATGACATGTATTGAGTAATGATGCTCTCAAAATAAATGAGATTGTGTTGTATGATGCGTATGCGCATGCCATGATGTATGGATATGCAATGTTCTTGTGATGTTTTTTAGCCGGGGAGAATAAATCCCGGACTGCTGTTGAAGAGTTCAAGGAATTGAGTTCTTCGCGCTCAATGGGGATAACAACCGAAGATGAATTGAGAATAAATTGGCGGGAGAATAACCCTGCTGGAGAATAAATTAGCAAGAGAATGACTCCGTGGGGAAGAGAGATACTCTGCCAGAAGATATGCTGATTTGGAGAAATAACCTCAGCTGGGGGTGAGTTATCGTTGCTGGTGATAACGAACTCTGTCGAGGATTGAGTTTCTGCTTGTGGAAGAAATAAACTCCACTAGGGATAATCTTCTAGTGCTGGTGATAGATAAACTCTGCTTGGGGAGAATTTTGCTGACTCATTCGTGATTATGAACTTCGGATGGGGAGAGCTAACACCACCATCTTCGGATATTTCCCATTCCGCGGGGAGTGTATGTACCTTTAGTCATATTCTCAAGCTGGCTCTATCCCTGTACTTGGTGGGTAGAGCAACTGTAAGGTTTGGAAATTTCTGTTTGCCCTTGTTCCTGGAATTACGAGTAATCGTCTCTTGTTTCGCATGTAAGTATTTATGAACAACAATTATTTTCAAATGCATATATCAAAAATGAATTATTGGACGTTCTTGCAAAACAAAACAGAAAAAGAAAAACAATTTTTTTTTGAAATTTATTGTAAAATGAATTGTATTGATTCTTGAAGTTAGCCTGTAATAGGAATTTTTGTATAGAGAGGCTGACGTCCTAGTAAGAGAATGCCGCCGAAGAATAGAAATTATACAATTTATGTAAAAGAAAGAAAAACGGCTATGTGAAACAATCCCATTGGGTTCCAACTCTGCTATTGCCTTTATATCTTCGAGCGTCTCATCATTTTGCTACTTGGTCGAAGATGGATTAGATTGATTGGCGCCGTCCGAGCTTGATAGTCGATATCGAAGTCTAGTTGCAAGACGATCCAATGAGACATAGTGTTACGCTTCAATCCCTAATTTTTTCCTGGACCGCCCTTTCGGGTTTTCAGTCCACCGGGATACCCTTTTTTGCCCAAGCCGCCTTTTCAAGTTTTCGACTTGCCGGGTGTAGAGTTTTTTCATTTTCATCCTATGATACGGTGGAAGAACCGACTATTTTGGAAAATGCTGGTTTACGTTTTGCGTTTTGCGTTTTGTATTCGCAAAATGTCGCGATAAGCAAGAGTCGCCACCGACTTTTATTTTATCCAACTGGAAAGGAAAAAAGCACAGAAAAATTCCTTTTTTTCGAGATTTTGAGTACGGGGGATAGATTATAGAAATGGAAGGTGTTAGCACCCTTTCTATCCGTGGTTTTCCATGGGCTCTTAGGTACTTGCTCATCATTTTAAAAATTGCTTCTGTGTTTGTGTGTTTGAAAAGGTTTTTGTTTTACTTCATTTTAACCCTTGCTTCTGTCTTCAAGAGTGTTACGAAGTGTTTCTGAAAACTTTGTTTAAAAAGAGTGTAAGTGTGGAAAAGATTTATTTTGAGAAAGTACCTACTAGCATCTACCTACTCGAAAAAAGAATGTTTCTGTTCTTGTTTCCTTTAGACAGCGCTATCCCACTATTAGTGAGTAGGTAGCACCGTCATTGGAGTTGTAAGGGTCAATTCGAAAGGGACGTACGATCACTAAAGCATTAGGATGTCTTAGTAATAAACCTAATGTCTTAAGATCATATTCGAGGAAACATTTCCGAACGGGACATTTGATCTTTATTTTAGACAAGAGGGCGACCACTAAAACACCCTATACTTAATGATCGTTTACCGAAGGCAACCGAAGTGAGAGTATACCCTAGGAGTGCGCATGTGCGGGTGATTTGATTTCAATTTATTATCTTTGCACATTTAGGGTTTGCTAACCATTTTAAAATTAACATACATTCTTGTCATGAAATCCTATTATCATACATCTAACAGTTAATATTTGCAAAAATTAAAGTGCGGAAAATAAAACTACGCTATTACAAGGCTTCGGGAAGGGGGATTAATTACATAGCCAAAAACCCGTAAAACGATAAATAAAGGAAAAATACTAATTAAACTATTACATCCCATGAGCAATTACATTAATATTGTAAAAAAAAATAAAGGCATGCGATAAATTAAGAACGAGAAAAAATTAGCGTTTTGACCCCGTCTAAACCTAATTGAAAGACAAATCATTTTTTGTTGTTTTTGATTATTTTTAGAAAAATAAGGTCTTAATTAAATGAATACAAACCTAATTACTAATTAATTTTAATTGTAAAAACAAGTTAAAATTTCCCTAAGCTAAATCGATCTAATTAATTAGTGAAATATTAAATTTAATAAAAAAACTAATTCTAATTTTCTGATTTTTTTTTATTTTTATGATTTTAAAAAATGATTTTAGAAAATAAAATAAATAAACTAAAAAAAATAGAAATAAAGAAAATAATAAAAAAAGGTGAGAATGGGCCTGTGCTGAAGCAAATGGGGGGGTGCTGATTGCAAATTGTTTTAGGCCCAGATCTGTTGAGTCCAGTCAACACGCTGGATTGTGTGTGGCATTGACTGGAAGGTGCACCCTGGTCCTTGCTTGCTGGAGTGCATATTTGGTTGCGTGATGGATCCATTGGCTGGAGACGAGGGTGTATGGAAGACACTTGGATAGGAGGCGCGCTGGATCTAAAAAGAAAAATAAACAAATAAAGGTTTGTTGGGACCTGGGATCAAACCCAGGTCCTTATGGTTCAAACCACTACCTTGTTGCCATCAGTGCCACGCTGCTTCTTTGTTCATAAAATAACAACAATTAATAATATATGTTAAGGTGAGTTAGTGGATGAAAACAGAAAAAAGCGCGCGCCAGTTTGAATGGACCAATAGTGACTGAACACCTCATCATCTTCTCCAACGTCCGTCGTCTTAGGTAAAACGACTTTTACCTACAGACGTTCTCTGTAAGTATAGCCCCTGCATATTTCCAGAATCTCATACAAGCATGATAAATGGAAACTAATGGTACAGGTCAGTTCGTCTTGGCCTTGTGAACACCATGGTACCCCTCTTTTGGGCCAATTTTACCTGCATGAGAAAACCCTTAAACGAGCAAGGAAAACCTAGCAATGGTGGATCTCAGTATGTGCATCAAAAACTCAATTGAGTATAACCAGAATATTGCAAATACATTAACAAACACATATATGTCATTGAAACATGCTAATGCTGCGTAAATTGCAAGGATGGATTTTGAGTTTGAAGGGCAAACTCTGGGTCTGTAGTTTGAGTTTCTGGCCGTATGGAGGCTTACAAACGATCGTATCTGCTTTAGAGAAGATCCAGGATACGAATGGTGATCTTGGAATGGCCTGAATTTCCTTCTAACTAGAAGAATGATTTCACATTTTTAATGACTTTTTTGAATCTGGTTATGCTCTCTCACGCCTCTAACCCCTATGCTTTTGCTTTGGATTTGTTCAATATATATCATAGAATCAATTAGGGTGAAAACTTGCATCAAATCTTGGCCATTTATGAAGATTTGATCATTGATTCACTCTTGCATCAAATCTTTCCAAAATAAGCAAATTCCCATCTTTTTATGTCCAAACAAGCCTTGCACGATTTGATCTCATTGCCAGCTATTCATGGACCTGTAATATGCACAAAATCTCAAGGTTTAAATGATTTTTGATATTTTCATTATTTATTATTGATTTTATTTGATTTAAATGAAATAAAATCAAGATAAATGATAAAAATAAAAGAATGACAAGTGGCAGGGCTCATGGGTCGTGGACCATGCAACAAGTTCAGTGCAAGCATAAAAAGTTAGGCCCATTTAGCAAAAAATGCAATTTTAGGCATATTTGACTTTTGGCAAATTTGAAAAAATGGTCAACTTTGACAAGGCATATCTCTTTCAATTTTGACTCTATGAGGGTGTTCTTGGACTTTTTAGAAATCTTAAGATCTCCTCTAAGCAAACCTTTTTATCTCATCTCAATTGAGTCTTCCATGTTCATGTATGAAGCTTTGACATAAAAGGTGTTTTTGTTGACTTTTCAAAATGACCTATAATGTCCAAATTCATATCTTCTTGTGAATGCATATTTTGAACTTGGGAGCTGAAGATGTATTGTAGGAAATTACATCCTCTTCAAAATGAGCTTTGGATGGGTCATTTTTGATAAATTATGAGAAAGTTATGCTTGATCAAAGCTCAGTTGACTTTTCTTATAAAACCCTAATTTGGCAACTTTTCAGTTTTAATGAATTGTAAGCAATCCTTGAGGAATCATGATCAACCCTTTATAAAATGATGAATAATACTTCAAAATGAGGATGTTGACCAAAAATATTGAAATTTGACTGTATGTGGGCCATAGTTGACTTTTGCCCTAGCACAGTCGATTTATAGGCCTTTGAGCAATTGACTGAGCAAACTTCCTCTGCAAGGCTTGAAACTTGACATGGATGATCTTGAGAACATATTAGGACAATGGTGAGAATTTGAGACCCTTTGGACTCAAGCATCTTGATCTAAACTGAAACCCTAATTTGAGATAGACTATTTTAGGAGAGGGTTTGTCTGGTCAACCCTTGGACTACCTTGAGCAATTTGAGGACCTCACTTGACATGTATTGAGAAATATGGGAAGGCAAAATTTTGGGTACAACAGCTGCCCCTGTTCAATCTTCTTAAATATGAGGATGTAGACTGGCTTGTCTTCCTTTCGTGATCCGAGGGTGAAAGATGATTGAACACTAGAGTGCCCAGAAATTTACCCTCACATGAAGTGGTATCCATCTTGCGATGTCGGGAATGGGCTTATAGTTCCATTTGGAAGTTGAAATTGGAAGATGGGCTTAAATATGCCATCAGAAGAAGTGTCGATCGCATAAGAGATTCCTTTGTGAGAGCCCATATACCTGTTGTTGAGGAAGACTACGCGGGGGAATGCTGGCCTCTGTCGTGGTAGAAATAGAATTTTAGGAGCTTCAGTCGTTCGTTATTCTACTGGGGAATCATCTCTTGGTTGAAGAGGTGAAAATGAACTGCTATCTGGTCGTGCTCCAGGCTTTACAGTGTTATGCTAAGGAAAATAAGACTGACTGCTATCTGGTCGATTCCAGGCTTCACAGTGACTTACTAGGGGGATGAGATTAAACTTGCTATCTGGTTGTTCTCCAGGCTTCACAATTTCTCAATTCTTATCTGGTCGTAATCCAGGCTTCAGAAGGAATTAAGTTGCTATCCGGTCGCCTCTGGGTTTCAACTTGAATTTTAGGCACACTAATATCTGGTCGATTCCGGGCTTCTTAGTAATTGGCCAAGTAAACTGCTATTTGGTCGAAATCCAAGCTTCACAGTGTCTCATACTGTTATCTGGTCGGGTCTAGGCTTCAGTGTTGTTTGTTGTTATCTGGTCGAGTCCAGGCTTCGCAACGTCCTATACCATTATCTGGTCGATTCTAGACTTCACGGTATTTAGAGAAATCAAGATACTATCTGGTCGAATCCGAGCTTCATAACTTGGATTAAAGATATACCACTATCTGGTTGATTCCAGGCTTCATAGTATTCTTTTCTATTATTTGGTCGATTCCAGGCTTCATGGTATTTGGAGGAAATCAAGATATTATTCGGTCGAATCCGGGCTTCATAGCTTGAATTTAAGATGTACCACCATCTAGTCGATTCCAGGCTTCATGGAACTTTGTAGAGATCAAGATACTATCCATTCGAATCCGGGCTTCATAGCTTGAATTTAAGATGTACCACTATCTGGTCGATTCCAGGCTTCATGGTGTTTTGTAGAGATCAAGATACTATCCGGTCGAATCTGGGCTTCATAGCTTGAATTTAAGATGTACCACTATCTGGTCGAATCCAGGCTTCATGGCGCTTTATACTGCTATCTGGTCGGTTCCAGGCTTCGCAGTAATTTGCTGGGGATTCAACTATTTTCCGGTCGATTTTCGGGCTTCATAGCTTGAAATTGAACAGAAATCTTAGCATTGATTTGACTGAACCAGAGAGCTTGTGAGAATTTGATTGTATCTTTTCCTGAAAGGTAAAGAGTTAGTCGTATGTAATGTCATGATGTATGCCATGTATTGAGTAATGATGTTCTCAAAATAAATGAGATTGTGTTGTAGGATGCATATGCGTATGCCATGATGTATGGATATGCAATGTTCTTGTGATGTTCTCTAGCTGGGAAGAATAAATCCCGAACTGCTGTTGGAGAGTTCAAGGAGTTGAGTTCTTTGCGCTCGCTGAGGATAACGACCGAAGATGAATTGAGGATAAATTGGCGGGGGAATAACCCTGTTGGAGAATGAATAGGCGAGAGAATGACTCTGTGGGGAAGAGAGATACTCTGTTAGAAGATCTGTTGATTTTGAGAAATAACCTCGGTTGGGGATGAATTACTGTCGCTGGTGATAATGAATCTTTGTTGAGGACTGAGTTTTTACTTGTGGAAGAAATAAACTCCACTGGGGATAATTTTCTAGTGCTGGTGATAGATAAACTCTGCTTGGGGAAAATTTTGCCGACTCATTCGCGATTATGAACTTCGGCTGGGGAGAGCTAACACCACTGTCTTTAGATGCCTTTTACCCTGTGGGGAGTGTATGTACCTTTAGTCATATTCTCAAGCTGTCTCTGTCCCTGTACCTGGTGGGTAGAGCAACTGTCAGGTTTGGGCACTTCTGTTTGCCCTTGTTCCTGGAATTACGAGTAATTGTCTTTTGTTTCACATGTAAATATTTATGAGCAACAATTATTTTCAAATGCATATATCAAAAATGAACCATTGGACGTTCTTGCAAAACAAAACAGAAAAAGAAAAACAATTTTGAGATCTATCGTAAAATAAATTGTATTGATTCTTGAAGTTATCCTATAATAGGCGTTTCGTACAAGAGGCTGACGTCCTAGTAAGAGAATGCCGCCGAAAGATAGAAATTATACAATTTGTGAAAAACAAAGAAAAACAGCTATGTGAACAATCCCACTGGATTCCAACTCTGCCATTGCCTTTATATCTTCGAGCATCTCATCACTTTGCTACTTGGTTGAAGGTAGATCAGATTGATTGGCGCCGTCCGAGCTTGATAGTCGATACCGAAGTCTGGTTGCAACATGATCCAATGAGACATAGTGTTACACTTTAATCCCTAATTTTTGCCTGGACCGCCCTTTCGGGTTTTCAGTCCACCGGGATACCCCTTTTTGCCCAAGCCGCCTTTTCAGGTTTTCGACTTGCCGGGTGTACAGTTTTTATATTTTAATCCCTTATTTTTGCCCGAACCCTTTTGGTTCGCCGGGAAGCCCTTATTTTTGCCTAGGCCAGTCAACCTAGCGGGTCTTTGCTTATGCGTAGTATTTTTCACTATGTCTGCATTGACGGGGCGAGGAAGGTTGCCACCATCCATGGTGGTTAGAATCATGGCTCCTCCAAAGAAGATGTTCTTAACCACAAATGGCCCTTTATAAGTGGGTGTCCATTTTCCCCTGGGATCACCTTGCAGCAGTATGATGCATTTGATCACTAGATCCCTGACTTGATACTCTTGTCGTCTGACTTTCTTGTTAAACGCCTTGATCATTCGCTTTTGATACGTCTAACCATGACAAATAGAAGTAAGTCTCTTTTCGTCAATTAGGTTCAACTGATCAAACTGAGTTTGGATCCAATCATCTTCTCTTAAACCTGCATCCATCATAATCCGGAGTGAGGGTATCTGGACCTCAATGGGTAGGACTGCCTCCATGCCATACACCAGAGAGTAGGGTGTTGCCCCTGTTGATGTCTGTGCTGAGGTACGGTACCCATGAAGAGCGAATGGTAACATCTCATGCCAGTCTTTGTATGTCACCGTCATCTTCTGCACAATTTTCTTGATGTTCTTATTAGCTGCTTCAACAGCCCCATTCATCTTCGGCCGGTAGGGAGAAGAGTTATGATGTTGTATCTTGAACTGTTTGCAGAGCTCGGTGATCATTGTATTGTTGAGATTTGTACCATTGTCCGTAATGGTCCTCTCTGGTAAACCATATTGATAGATCAGATTGTGTCGGATGAACCGCGCCACGACGTTATTGGTTACTGTAGCAAAAGAAGCTGCCTCAACCCACTTCATAAAATAATCAATTGCTACCAGAATGAAACGATGTCCGTTGGAAGCAGTAGGTCAGATCTCGCCGATCATATCGATGCCCCACACTGCAAAGGGCCAAGGTGTTGTCAAAACATTTAGAGGAACTGGAGGTACATGTACTTTATCAACATAGACTTGGCACTTATGACAGGTTCGGGAATGTTGATAACAATCGGCTTCCATAGTGGAACAATAATATCCTGCCCGTAGGATTTTCTTTACCATGGTATGCCCACTGGAATGAGTTCCGAAGGTACCTTCATGTAACTCTGCCATGATCCTTTCTGCCTCGCTCTTGTCCACACATCGCAGTAAAGTCGAATCATGGTTATGTTTGTAAAGGACACCATTACTGATGAAGAATTTCGCGGCGAGCCTTCTCAAGAACTTCTTATCATTAACAGATGCACCCTCAGGGTATTCTTGAGCCTCAAGATACCTCTTTACTTCGTGAAACCAGGGTTTATCTGCTACCTCCTCCGTCCCAATGTCACAACAATATGCGGGTTCGTCCAACCTCTCAATGGTAATCTGTGGAGCTTCATTATCCCATTTGACCTTTAACATAGAAGACATGGTAGCTAGCGCATCGGCTAACTGATTCTCCTCTCTGGGGAAATGTTCAAAGGTTATCTCCTCGAAGTGCGGGAGCAACGTCAGTACATACTCTTTGTAAGGAATAAGATTTGGGTGCTTCGTATCCCACTCGCCTTTGATCTGGCTGATCACCAGAGCAGAATCTCCGAATACACTCAATAACTTAATCCTCAGGTCAATAGCAGCTCGAAGACCCAGGATGCATGCTTCATACTCCGCCATATTGTTGGTGCAGTTAAACCATAATTGGGCGGTGAACGGAGTACAACAGTCCTCCGGAGATATGATCACAGCGCCAATACCATTACCCAACGCATTTGAGGCTCCATCAAAATACATAGACCATTGGGATCCTTCCTCAGGTCCTTCATCTGGTCCAGGTTCTTCACAGTCGATCACTAACATGATGTTCTCATCCGGGAACTCGAAATTCATGGATTGGTAGTCCTCCACGGCCTAATGCGCAAAATGATCTGCCAATACACTCCCCTTGATTGCTTTCTGGGTTGTGTATTGGATGTCATACTCAGTTAAGATCATCTTCCATCTCGCTATTCTTCCGGACAAGGCAAGCTTTTCGAAGATATACTTGATTGGATCCATCTTTGATATCAATAGGGTAGTGTGAGTCAGCATATAGTGTCTCAGCCGGCGAGCAACCCATGCCAAAGTGCAAAAAGTTTTCTCGAGCAACGAGTATCGGGTCTCGTAGTCGGTAAACTTTTTGCTAAGGTAGTAAATAGCATGCTCTTTTCGGCCAGACTCGTCATGCTGCCCTAGCACGCTCCCCATTGAATTATCCAACACTGTCAAGTATAAGATCAAAGGTCTTCCTTCAACTGGAGGCATAAGAATTGGTAGCTCTTGGAGATATTCTTTGATCCTTTTGAAAGCGGTCTGACATTCATCATTCCATTTTACCACTTGATCTTTCTTCAGCAGCTTGAAGATTGGCTCACAAGTAGCAGTCATATGTGAAATGAATCTTGCAATGTAATTTAAACATCCCAAAAAGCCTCTAACTTCCTTTTCCTCCCGGGGAGCCGGCATCTCCTGTATAGCCTTCACCTTTGCAGGATCCACTTGAATACCTTTATGGCTAGCGACGAAACCCAGCAGCTTACCAGACCTTACTCCGAAGGTGCACTTGTTCGGGTTCAACCTTAGCTTATACATATTCAACCTGTCAAATAGCTTCTGTAGATGGGCAAGGTGTTCTTCCTCAGTCTGGGACCTTGCAATCATGTCATCAACGTAAACCTCAATCTCATGGTGAATCATGTCGTGGAACAAAGCGACCATAGCGCGCTGATAAGTTGCCCCAGCATTCTTCAACCCGAAAGGCATTACCTTGTAGCAAAAGGTGCCCCACTGTGTAACAAAGGTTGTCTTCTCCATGTCTTCGGGAGCCATCTTAATCTGATTGTAACCAGAGAAACCATCCATGAAGGAGAAGATCTCGTGCTGTGTGGTGTAGTCGACCAAAACATCGATGTGTGGTAGTGGGAAGTCATCCTTGGGGCTTGCCCTGTTCAGATCTCTATAGTCCACACACATCTGTACCTTACCATCTTTCTTAGGTACCAAAATAACATTGGCGACCCACTGCGGATAAGAAGTAACAGATAAAAATCCAGCGTCAAACTGTTTCATGACCTCAGCTTTGATTTTCTCAGACATTTCAGGGCCCATACGGCGAACCTTCTGCTTTACCGGAGGACAGTCTTCTTTAGTCGGCAAGTGATGAACCACAATATCGGTGTCCAAACCAGGCATATCTTTGTAAAACCAAGCGAAGATCTCAACATAGTCACGTAGCATTTGTATTAACCTCTGTTTGACACTAGGCTCCATATTCGAACCTATCTTAACCTCTTTTCTGTCTTCGTCTGTACCCAAATTTACTGATTCAACTGGCTCTTCATGAGGATGTATGGCCATATCTTCCTGCAGTAACAGTCTAGCAAGTTCTCCAGGAACCTCACAATCATCCTCACCTTCGTCCTCAGCTTGGTTGATCGGATTTTCGAAGTCATAACTGGCAGTAGCAGAGTTGTTATCAATGGGATCCATAGTGGATATGGATTTGCATTACGATACGTGAGTGTCTGTAAGAGCATAGTTGTTTTAATAAAGTGAGACAGAAAAGAAAAACAAGGAGCGCAAAATTTTTAATACAAGAAACGTCCAATGCTTTATTAATGATATAAGAAAATGACAAATAATAAGCCCTTACAAGCAAGGCCAAGGTGCCTCAGGCAAGGCACCAGGACGTAAAGTTTGAAACTGTTTATTACAACTCTTTAAACAAAAGTCAATTACTGTGGAATAAAAGAAACATGTATGAAGTCTTTCGCCATCCAGTTGTTCAAGCCACCATCGGTTGTAGGGTAGATCTAGCTGTCGATATCCGGGTTCTCATCATCAGCATCTTTCGTGGCGGAGACAACCTCAATAGCATTGATTCCCGAGCCATGCTTGGGCATGGGTGAACTTATGACATTGGGCTTCTTTGGAGCATCAAACTCAATTTATTTGGCCTCGATCAAGTCTTGTACTTTATTTTTCAAATCCCAACAGTTGTTGGTATCGTGACCTGGGCTATCAGAGTGATAGGCGCATCGGGCATTCAGGTTATATTGAGGAGAAGTGGTGTCGGGGTTCTTCGGGGCCTCCCTCAGAGTTATCAGGTTGGTCTTTAATAACCATGGTAGAATTTAAGACAAGGTCATATTGATCCGAGTGTACTGTCTCTGTGGTCTTTCCACCCTTGGTTGATTGTTGCATTGTGGAGCAACTGTGGGTCTTGATATCACCACCGCATTTACTGCTTGACGGTGTTCAGATCTGCTTTGGCCCCTCGGACCGTAGACTGCACTAGCTTCTTTCTTACCACTGAAAGGTTTCTTTACTACACTTGACGATGTATCCTTCTATATTTTACCACTTCTGATACCAGCTTCTACTCTCTCCCCAGTCAAAATCAATTCAGTAAACCTAGATGACGAACTATCGATCAGATGATTGAAAAATGGACCAGACAACGTCCCTTGAAACATGTCAACCAACTCCCTGTCAGACAAAGAGGGTTGGACTCTTCCAGCTAAGTCTCTCCACTTCTGAGCATAGTCCTTAAAACTTTCACTTGCACCCATAGACATACCCTGAAGCTGAGTACGAGTGGGAGCAAGGTCGGCGTTATACTGATACTGCTTGTAGAAAGCAGCAACAAGGTCCTCCCAGTTTCGAACATTAGCTCCTTCCAATTTATAAAACCATTCAAGTTGAGTCCCTGATAGACTATCTTGAAAGAAATGCACCCATAAATTTCTATCAGCAGTGTAAGGTTGGATTTTTCTGGCGTACGAGTGGATATGGAGTTTTGGACAGGATACTCCATCGTACTTAGAAAAAACCAGAGCTTTAAACTTATAAGGGATCACCACCCCAGATTCCAATCCCAAATCTTCAAAATCCAAACCAGGGATCTTTTGAATCTCCATAGCACTCAGCCGGTCTTCAAGTTGTTTGTACCTATCCTCAACAGGAGGATACTATTCCTCATCATAATCTGTATCATTATCGGAAACTGCAGGACTGAGGCCCTTTTCTTCTTCTTGGTCCTCCTCTCCTTTGGATGAAAGAGACAAATCAACTTGTTGTTTCAGCCTATCCCCAAACCTTTTACCCATACTCAAAAGAACAACCTTCTTCTTCTTCTTCTTCTTCTTCTTCTTCTTCTTTTTCTTCTTCTCCTTCTCTTTCTCTTTCAGGATGAGAGCTTTCAAATCCTCTTGCACTTTAGCCAAGCTCAAGAACAACTCTTGGAATTGGGCATTTTGTGCCTGAAGATCTTTGATTGCTTGATCGGAAGACATTTCTGCTGAAATAAACAGCGAAGAAGATGAGAAATCTGTAATGGTGTGCATGATAATGGGATGCGTATGTAATGATTTCAAAGACTTTGGGAGATTTAAATTTGCAAACCAAGAAATAAACAAACTTTATTAGATTAAACTTGTAAAAGGTTCAACAATGCCTTTGAGGCGTTACAAAGAAGTAAATGAAAAACAAATCTAAACTAGAAAAAGAAAAAAATCAGAAATCCCATGGACGCTTCCCCTTCGTGCTGACATAGTCATTGATTGTCCTTTCATTCTAAAGTTGCCTGGTGAGCTTCAAGATCTTCCTTTCTTGCTCATGATACTTCTCCCGGTAGGTATCCCTTTCCTCTTTCAGCTGAATCCAGGATCTCTTCAATGACCCAAGATCAGTGGGCATGTAAGGATAAAGAACTGTATAAGGAATGCCCTCTTCATTGGTGGGCTCCACTATCACTGGCAACACAGCTTCATAAGGAAAACCAAGCTTCTGGGCACGAGCTCGGACCCACTAGAGATAAGGCTGCATAGGGAGAGAAGTCCTTAGTCCTAGCTCTTGAGGGTCAGACCGGTTCACCATGCCCCAAGCTCGTATAAACCTTCGGCGATGCTCGTCAATGTCCCAGTTGGATACTAAATCATCCCGTTTTAGATGCAGAGCTGAAGCAATGTCTTCTGGCCTAGGAGTCTATTCCAAACCTGTGAAGGGCACCTGCTCAAGGATGGATATGCCCAATAAGTGAGAAAACTCTTCCAAAGTAGGAACCAAATGATAATCCGGGAAGGTAAAGCAATGATGCACATGATCGAAGAACTGGAAAAGCACACTCATCATCTGCTCATAAAGCTTTGAGGTAACCAAGCTAAGAAGCTGACCATGTCTCCTAATGAATGAGGAAGTATCAGAAACTCTCGAGGCTAAATCTTTG
Source organism: Vicia faba (assembly GCA_948472305.1). NCBI lineage: Eukaryota > Viridiplantae > Streptophyta > Magnoliopsida > Fabales > Fabaceae > Vicia > Vicia faba. The sequence goes on along the minus strand of OX451737.1, from coordinate 1,071,064,084 downwards.
AGTTGAGCAGGTATTTGCACAAAGTTAACTCAAATGTTGTTTCTGCGCATGGAAGCCATCATCTGCAAAACAAAACAAAGATAAATTCCCTCGGTCTTTGAAATGGTTAGTGTAATGAAGTATGCATGCTATGTTATGATGCATGATGTCATGATAAAACACACAATAAGTATAGCAGATAACAGACATGGTAAAGTCAAACAAGTCACACAAGAACCCTTAAGTTTCAGGCTTGCATGGGGTCTAGGTACTACCCTCTTGAAGTTCAGTTGGTTTCAACCTGTCCTAATAATAGTAACCGGGTTCTAGAGGATCTCAATATCACTGAGCATCCTCCATCGGTCAAGGTTTCAGCTCACGTAATCTTTTCTTGCAGCCGAAACTATCTCGAGAGTATGGTCTCAATGAGTGTAGTATCGAGTATCAACCAGTTCTCAGCTTTATACCGAGGCCGGCTATCTCACTACTTTCTAATGGCCAAGTTGGTCAATTATAGGTTCTAAGGTCAGTTGATGCTTAATGACACCACACAGCGGACCCGTATTCTCCTCGTTTCTCCATAAGGGATACCAGTCCCAACCAATGTGCCACATTAATGTAGCTACTGCTTTAACCATATCGGTCTACGCTGTATAGTTCCCTCACAGTTTATTGCTACTTACTTAAAAGTTGTTCCTCAGATCCGGGTTAGGATCTATAGTAACTCCCAATACAAAATCCCTTAATAGTAAAGCAACCAAAACAAACAAGAGAAGCAATTTATGATGAACTAATCCTAAGGTATACCCCACTTATTGATTCCCCTGCAGAGTCGCCATTTCTGTGATACGGTGGTAGAACCGACTGTTTTGGAAAATGCTGGTTTGCGTTTTGCGTTTGTATTTGCAAAATGTCGCGGTAAGCAAGAGTCGCCACCGACTTTTATTTTATCCAACTGGAAAGGAAAAAAGAATAGAAAAATTCCTTTTTTCGAGATTTTAAGTACGGGGGGTAGATTATAGAAAGGGAAGGTGTTAGCACCCTTTCTATCCGTGGTTTTCCACAGGCTCTTAGGTACTTGTTCATCGTTTTAAAAATTGCTTCTGTGTTTGTGTGTTTGAAAAGGTTTTTGTTTTACTTCGTTTTAACCCTTTCTTCTGTCTTCAAGAGTGTTACGAAGTGTTTCTGAAAACTTTGTTTGAAAAGAGTGTAAGTGTGGAAAAGATTTATTTTGAGCAAGTACCTACTAGCATCTACCTACTCGAAAAAAGAATGTTTCTGTTCTTGTTTCCTTTAGACAGCGCTATCCCACTATTAGTGAGTAGGTAGCACCGTCGTTGGAGTTGTAAGGGTCAATTCGAAAGGGACGTACGACCACTAAAGCAATATTAGGACGTCTTAGTAATAAACCTAATGTCTTAAGATCATATTCGAGGCAACATTTCCGAGGCGACATTTCCGAATGGGACATTTGATCTTTATTTTAGACAAGAGGGCGACCACTAAAACACCCTATACTTAATGATTGTTTACCGAAGGCAACCAAAGTGAGAGTATACCCTAGGAGTGCGCATGTGCGGGTGATTTGATTTTAAGTTATTATCTTTGCACATTTAGGATTTGCTAACCATTTTAAAATTAACATACATTCTTGTCATGCAATCCTATTATCATACATCTAACAGTTAATATTTGCGAAAATTAAAGTGCGGAAAATAAAACTACGCTTTTACAAGGCTTCGAGGAGGGGGATTAATTACATATCCAAAAACCCGTAAAACGATAAATAAAGGAAAAACCCTAATTAAACTATTACATCCCATGAGCAGTTACATTAATATTGTAAAAATAATAATAAAGGCGCGCGATAAAATAAGAACGAGAAAAAATTAGGGTTTTGACCCCGTCTAAATCTAATTGAAAGACAAATCATATTTTGTTGTTTTTGATTATTTTTAGAAAAATAAGGTCTTAATTAAATGAATACAAACCTAATTACTAATTAATTTTAATTGTAAAAACAAGTTAAAATTGCCCTAAGCTAAATCGATCTAATTAATTAGTGAAATATTATATTTAATAAAAAAAACTAATTCTAATTTTCTGATTTTTTTTATTTTTATGATTTTAAATAATGATTTTAGAAAATAAAATAAATAAACAAACTAAAAAAATATAAATAAAGAAAATAATAAAAAAAGGTGAGAATGGGCCTGTGCTGAAGCAAATGGGGGGGATGCTGATTGCAAATTGTTTTAGGCCTAGATCTGTTGAGTCCAGTCAACACGCTGGATTGTGTGTGGCGTTGACTGGAAGGTGCACCATGGTCCTTGCTTGTTGGAGTGCACATCTGGCTGCGTGATGGATCCATTGGCTGGAGATGAGGGTGTATGGAAGACACTTGGATAGGAGGCGCGCTGGATCTGAAAAGAAAAATAAATAAATAAAGGTTTGCTGGGACCTGGGATTGAACCTAGGTCCTTATGCTTCAAACCACCACCTTGTTGCCATCTGTTCCACGCTGCTTCTTTGTTCATAAAATAACAACAATTAATAATATATGTTAACGTGAGTTAGTGGATGAAAACAGAAAAAAGCGCGCGCCAGTTTGAATGGACCAATAGTGACTGAACACCTCATCATCTTCTCCAGCGTCCGTTGTCTTAGGTAAAATGACTTTTACCTACAAACGTTCTCTGTAAGTATAGCCCCTGCGTATTTCCAGAATCTCATACAAGCATGATAAATGAAAACTAATGGTACAGTTCAGTTCGTCTTGGCCTTGTAAACACCATGGTACCCCTCTTTTGGGTCAATTTTACCTGCATGAGAAAACCCTAAAAAGAGCAAGGAAAACCTAGCAATGGTGGATCTCAGTATGTGCATCAAAAACTCAATTGAGTATAACCAGAATATTGCAAATACATTAACAAACACATATATGTCATTGAAACATGCTAATGCTGCGTAAATTGCAAGAGTGGATTTTGAGTTTGAAGGGAAAACTGTGGGTTATAGTTTGAGTTTCTGGCCGTATGGAGGCTTGAAAATGATTGTATCTGCTTCAGAGAAGGTCCAGGATATGAATGGTGATCTTGGAATGGCCTGAATTTCCTTCTAACTGCAAGAATGATTTCACACTTTTTAATGACTTTTTTGAATCTGGTTATGCTCTCTCACGCCTCCAACCCCTATGCTTTTGCTTTGGATTTGTTCAACATATATCATAGAATCAATTAGGGTGAAAACTTGCATCAAATCTTGGCCATTTATGAAGATTTGATCATTGATTCACTCTTGCATCAAATATTTCCAAAACAAGCAAATTCCAATATTTTTCTGTCCAAACAAGCCTTGCACGATTTGATCTCATTTCCAACTATTCATGGACCTAAAATATGCACAAAATCTCAAGGTTTAAATGATTTTTGATTTTTTCATTATTTATTATTGATTTTATTTGATTTAAATGAAATAAAATCAAGATAAATGATAAAAATAAAAGAATGACAAGTGGCAGGGCTCATGGGTCGTGGACCATGCTACAAGTTCAGTGCAAGCATAAAAAGTTAGGCCCATTTAGCAAAAAATGCAATTTTAGGCATATTTGACTTTTGGCAATTTTGCAAAAATGGTCAACTTTGACAAGGCATATCTCTTTCAATTTTGACTCTATGAGGGTGTTCTTGGACTTTTTAGAAATCTTAAGATGTCCTATAAGCAAACCTTTTAGAGTCATCTCAATTGAGTATTCCATGTTCATGTATGAAGCTTTTACATAAAAGGGGTTTTTGTTGACTTTTCAAAATGACCTATAATGTCCAAATTCATATTTTCTTGTGAGGGAATATTTTGAACTTGGGAGATGAATATGGATTGTAGGAAATTAAATCCTCTTCAAAATAAGCTTTGGATGGGTCATTTTTGATAAAGTATGAGAAAGTTATGCTTGGTCAAAGTTGAGTTGACTTTTCCTATAAAACCCTAATTTGGCAACTTTTAGGTTTTAATGAATTGTGAGCAATCCTTGAGGAATCATGATCAACCCTTGATAAAATGATGAATAATACTTAAAAATGAGGATGTTGACCAAAAATATTGAAGTTTGACTGTATGTGGGCCACAGTTGACTTTTGCCCTAGCACAATCGATTTTTGCGCCTTTGAGCAATTGACTGAGCAAACTTCCTCTGCAAGGCTTGAAACTTGACATGGATGATATTGAGAACATATTAGGACAATGGTGAGCATTTGAGACCCTTTGGACTCAAGCATCTTGATGCAAACTGAAACCCTAATTTGAGATAGACTGCTTTAGGAGAGAGTTTGTCTGGTCAACCCTTGGACTACCTTGAGCAATTTGAGTACCTCACTTGACATGTATTGAGAAATATGGGAGGGAAAATTTTGAGGTACAACACATCCCTTACTTTTTCCCTAACCCTTTTGGTTCGTCGGGAAGCCCTTATTTTTGCATAGGTCGGTCAAGCTAGCGGGTCTTTAATCATGGGTAGTATTTTTTCACTATGTCTGCATTGACGGGGTGAGGAAGATCGTCACCATCCATGGTGGTTAGAATCATAGCTCCTCCCTAGAAAATGTTCTTAACCACAAACAGCCCTTCGTACGTGGGGGTCCATTTGCCCCTGGGATCACCTTACGGTATAATGATGCGTTTGATCACCAAATCCCTGACTTGATATTCTTGTCGTCTGACTTTCTTGTTAAAAGCCTTGATCATTCGCTTTTAATACATCTGACCATGACAAATAGCAGTAAGTCTCTTTTCGTTGATTAAATTCAGCTGATCAAGCCGGGTCTAGATCCAGTCGTCCTCGCTTAAACCCGCATCCTTCGTAATCCGGAGATAGGGTATCCGGACCTCAATAGGTAAGACTGCCTCCATGCCATACACCAAAGAGTAGGGTGTTTCTCTTGTTGATGTCCGTGTTAAGGTACGGTACCCATGAAGAGTGAATGGTAACATCTCGTGCCAGTTTTTGTATGTCACCGTTATCTTCTGCACAATCTTCTTGATATTCTTGTTAGCTGCTTCAACAACCCCATTCATCTTCATCCGGTAAGGAGAAGAGTTATGATGCTGAATCCTGAACTGTTTGTAGAGCTTGGTGATCATCGTATTGTTGAGATTTGTACCATTGTCCATGATGATCCTCTCTGGTACACTGTATCGACAGATCAGATTGTGTCGGATAAACCGCGCCACTTCGTGAAATAATCAATAGCTACCAGAATGAAACGGTGTCCGTTGGACGCAGTAGGTCTGATCTCGTTGATCATGTCGTTGCCCCACATTGCAAAAGGCCAAGGAGCTGTCAAAACATTCATAGGAACTGGAGGTACATGTACTTTATCAGCATAGACTTGGCACTAATGACAGGTTCAGGAATGCTGATAACAATCGGCTTCTATAGTGGACCAATAATATCCTGCCCATAGGATTTTATTTGCCATGGTATGTCCACTGGAATGAGTCCCGAAGGTACCTTCATGTAACTCTCATGATCCTTTCCGCCTCACTTTTGTCCATACATCGCAGTAAGGTTGAATCATGGTTACACTTGTAAAGGATACCATTACTGATGAAGAATTTCGTAGAGAATCTCCTCAGAAACTTCTTATCATTAACAGATGCACCCTCGGGGTACTCTTGAGCCTAAAGATACCTCTTTACCTCGTGAAACCAGGGTTTATCTGCTACCTCTTCCGTCTCGATGTAACAACAATGTGCAGGTTCGTCCAACCTCTCGATGGTAATCTGGGGAGCTTCATTATCCCACCTGACCTTGAACATAGAAGACATGGTAGCTAGCGCGTCCGCTAACTGATTCTCCTCTCTTGGGAAGTGTTCAAAGGTTATTTCCTCAAAGTGTGGGAGCAGTGTCAATACATACTCTTTGTAAGGAATAAGATTTGGGTGCTTCGTATCCCACTCGCCTTTGATCTGACTGATCACTAGAGCAGAATCTCCGAATACACTCAAGAACTTAATTCTCAGGTCAATAGCAGCTCGAAGACCTAGAATACATGCTTCATATCCTGCCATATTGTTGGTGCAGTTAAAACATAATCGGGCGGTGAACTGAGTATGACAACCTTTAGGAGATTTGATCACAGCGCCTATACCATTACCCAACGCGTTTGATGCTCCATCAAAATACATAGACCATCGGGATCCTTCCTCAGGTCCTTCATCCAGTCCAGGTTCTTCGCAGTCGGTCACCAATATGATGTTCTCATCCGAGAACTCGAAATTCATGGACTGATAATCATCCATGGCCTGATCCGCCAAATGATCAGCCAATACACTCCCCTTGATTGCTTTTTGGGTTGTGTATTGGATGTCATACTCCGTTAAGATCATATTCCATCTTTCTATTCTTCCGGACAAGGTATGCTTTTCGAAGATATACTTGATTGGATCCATTTTTGATATCAATAGGGTAGTGTGAGTTAGCATATACTATCTCAGTCGACGAGCAACCCATGCCGAAGTGCAACAAGTTTTCTCGAGCAACGAGTATCGGGTCTCACAGTCGGTAAACTTTTTGCTAAGGTAGTAAATAGCATGCTCTTTTCCGCCAGACTCGTCATGTTGCCCCAGCACGCACCCCATTGAATTATCCAGCACTATCAAATATAAGATCAAAGGTCTTCCTTCCACTGGATGCATCAGGATAGGTGGCTCTTGGAGGTATTCCTTGATCCTTTCGAAGGCGGTCTGACATTCATCATTCCATTTTACCACTTGATCTTTCTTCAGCAGCTTGAAGATTGGTTCACAAGTAGCAGTCAAGTGTGAAATGAATCTGGCAATGTAATTCAGACGTCCCAAAAAGCCTCTAACTTCCTTTTCTATGCGGGGAGCCGGCATCTCCTGTATGGCTTTTACTTTGGCGGGGTCCACCTGAATACCTTTATCACTAACGACGAAACCCAGCAGCTTACCGGACCTTACCCCGAAGGTGCACTTATTCGGGTTCAACCTCAGCTTGTACATCTTTAACCTGTCAAATAGCTTCTGTAGATGGTCAAGGTGTTCTTCCTCAGTTTGGGACCTTGCGATCATGTCATCAATATAAACCTCAATCTCATGGTGAATCATGTCATGGAACAAAGCGACCATGGCGCGCTGATAAGTTGCCCTAGCATTCTTCAACCCGAAAGGCATTACCTTGTAGAAAAAGGTGCCCCACTGCGTAACGAAGGTTGTTTTATCCATGTCTTCGGGAGCCATCTTGATCTGATTATAACCATAAAAACCGTCCATAAAGGAGAAGAAAATATGTTGCGCGGTGTTGTCGACCAGAACATCGATGTGAGGAAGTGGGAAATCATCTTTGGGGCTCGCCCTGTTCAGATCTCTATAGTCCACACACATCCGTACCTTACCATCTTTCTTAGGCACCGGAACAACATTGGCAACCCACTGCGGATAAGAAGTGACAACTAGAAATCCTGCGTCAAACTGTTTCATAACCTCAGCTTTGATTTTCTCAGACATCTCAGGGCGCATACGGTGAACCTTCTGCTTTACCGGAGGACAGTCTTCTTTAGTCGGCAAGCGATGAACCACAATATCAGTGTCCAAACCAGGCATATCTTTGTAGGACCAGGCAAAGATCTCAACATAATCGCGTAGCATCTGTATCAACCGTTGATTGACACTAGGCTCCAGATTCACACCTATCTTAACCTCTTTCCTGTCTTCATCTGTACCCAAATTTACTGATTCAACTGGCTCTTCATGGGGCTGTATGGCCCTTTCTTCCTGCAGTAACAGTCTAGCAAGTTCTCCAGGAACCTCACAATCATCCTCACCTTAGTCCTCAGCTTGGTTGATCGGATTTCCGAAGTCATAACTGGCAGTAGCAAAGTTGTTATCAATGGGATCCAGAGTGGATGTGGATCTGCATTATGATACGTGAGTGTGTGTAAGAGCATAGATGTTTTAATAGAGTGAGAGACAAAAAAGAAAAACAAGGAGCGCAAAATTTGTAATGCAAGAAACGTCCATTGCTTTATTAATGATATATGAAAATGACAAATAATAAGCCCTCACAAGCAAGGCCAAGGTGCCTCGGGCAAGGCACCCGGCCGTAAAGTTTCAAACTGTTTATTACAACTCTTTAAAACAAAAGTCAATTACTGTGGAATAAAAGAAACGGGTATGATGTCTTTCGTCGTCCAGTTGTTCAAGCCACCATTGGTTGTAGGGTAGATCCAGCTGTCGATATCTGAATCTTCTTCAGCATCTTCAATTTCATTCACTTCCTGATTACTAATGTGCAGAGGAGGTATTCCAATCCGTGTGCGCCGAACAACCCTTTGAGCCTCTGCAGTAAAGCCCAAACCAAACTTGTCAGTTTTGTGTGTGAAATCAGGGAGCTCACCCCAATTTGCACACCCACCTTTTTAAATTACAGTCCTGGCAACCTTGAGGGAAGCCATCTTCATTGGAGGTTTGTCAGTAGCAACTTCAGTTGATGCCAAAGTCTGGGGGATCTCTTCAAAGTTCTGACACGGGGTTTCAATGAACTCCCCATCCATTTCCACATAGTGAAAGGAATTAAGATGACTCACCATATACTCCTCTTCACCTTGTACCGTGACAATCTTCCCCTTTGCCGGATATTTCAGCTTTTGATGGAGCTTTGAAGTCACTGCTCCAGCCTTATGAATCCAAGGACGACCAAACAAGCAAGAATATGATGGTCTGATGTCCATTACGTAGAAGGTGGATCCAAAAGTTTGAGAGCCAACTTTAATAGGTATGTCCACTTCCCATGTACCAAACTTTTTGACCCGTCGAAAGCCCTGACCACTATATTACTCGGCTTCAGAATCAAACCTTCACAGTCCAGACGGTCTAATGCTTTCTTTGGAAAAACATTCAATGAGGACCTAGTACCACCAATACATGGGCCATAGTAGTGCCCCTACACTAGATCGAGACGTGCAGAGCATCATTATGATTTCTTCCTTTAGCAGTCAAATCTGCATCTGAGAAACCCAACCCATTGTCGGCAGTCAAACTAGCTATGCAGTCTTTGAATTGATCGGCAGAAGTTTCCTGCGGCACATGCGCAATCTTGAGGAATGCAATTAGATCCTTTGCATGGGCTTCAGAACACAACAATAAGGACAACATGGATATTTTTGACGGGGTCTTCCCCAGCTGCTCGACTATGTTGTAGTCGTTCTTCTTGATAATCTTCAGAATTTCCTCTATCTCTTGTTTAGAGGCTTCCAACATAATTTTTCTAGGCGCCTCCGTCCGGGCAGGCTCACCTGTGATTTCTTTGCCCCGAGTCCTAGATGGCTCGGCGACAGGAGTGATAACTGGAGTAAGAACTGGAATAGTAGTTGATGTACTAGCATATGGAATGACAACAGGTTTTTGAATAGTCGGGGGGGGGGGGGGAATCTTGGGAGAAAAGAGTCTTCCACTTATGGTTACCTTGCTAGCCCCGACAATATTGCTGACATCAGTATCAGCTTCCTCACTTTTAAAGTCTTGTTTAATCCCATGGTAATACATGTCACCACCATAGTGCCATGGGACAACCTTGTCTGAAGTGTAGGGGATGGGACCGGGAATGGTGATTATTAGCGGAGCGATTTTTGGGACGGGTATAATCCTAACAGGTTTTCTCGAGGAAACCTTGGAAGTATTGGTGGAAATGGTTATGATGGCAACATCTTGAATTGGAACTAACAGAGTCAAAGTCTTTTCGAACAGGATCTCTTTGTTATCCATCAGGCATTGAACACCTGATTTCAATAAGTGGAAACCAGTAGGCAGAATTGAACACATGTGGAAACCTTCACCACAACCCGGAAATAAACCGACCAACAAAATATTCTTCTTAACTATCATCAAAGGAGTAGAAATTTCTTCCACGGAGGTCACAAATAAATCATCGTCCACAACATTTACTCCATGACTATGTTTGGGCATGGGGGCAGTTATGACGTTAAGCTTCTCTAGAGCATCAAACTCAATTTCTTTGGCTTCGATCAAGTCTTGTACTTTGTTTTTCAAAGCCCAACAGTTGTTTGTATTATGACCTGGGCTTTAGGAGTGATAAGCGCAATGGGCATTCGGGTTATATTGAGGAGAAGTGGTGTCGGGGTTCTTCGGGGCCTCCCTCAGAGTTATCAGGTTGGTCTTCAATAACTGTGGTAGAATTTGAGACAAGGTCATATTGAGCCGAGTGTACTGTCTCTATGGTCTTTCCACCCTTGGTTGATTGTTGCATTGTGGAGCAACGGTGGGTCTTGATATCACTACCGCATTTTCTGCTTGACGGTGTTCAGGTCTGCTTTGGCCCCTCGGGTCGTAGATTGCACTAGCTTCTTTTTTACCGGTGAAAGGCTTCTCCATTGCACTTGATGAAGTATCCTTCTGTACCTTACCACTTCAGATACCGGCTTCTACTCTCTCTCCAGTCAGAATCAACTCAGTAAACCCAGATGATGAACTGCCAATCAGATGATTAAAAAATGGACCAGATAGCATCCCCAAGAACATATCAACTAACTCTCGATCAGATAAAGGGGGTTGAACCCTGCCAGCCAAATCTCTCAACTTTTGAGCATAGTCCTTAAAACCTTCACTTGCACCCATTGGCATACTCTGGAGCTGAGTACAAGTGGGAGCAAGGTCGGTGTTATACTGATACTGTCTGTAAAAAGCAGCAGCAAGGTCTTCCCAGTTTCGGATGTTGGCTCCTTCCAATTGATAAAACCATTCAAGACGAGTCCCTGACAGACTATCTTGAAAGAAATGCACCCACAGATTTCTATCAGCAGTGTGGGGTTGGATTTTCCTGACATACGAGCGGAGATGGAGTTTTGGACAGGATACTCCATCGTACTTGGCAAAAACTGGAGCTTTGAACTTTTGAGGGATCACCACTCCTGATACCAGTCCTAGATCTCCGAAATCCAAGCCAGGGATTTTCTGAACCTCCATAGCACTCAGCCGATCTTCTAGTTGCTTGTACCTATCCTCGGCAGGAGGATATTGCTCATCATCAAAATTAGTATCATTATCAGAGACTACAGGGCTGGAGCCCTTTTCTTCTTCTTGGTTTTCCCCGTCCTTGGACAAAGAGATCAGATCAGCTTCTTATCGCAACCTATTCCCAAATCTTTTGCCCATGCTCAGAAGAACCACCTTCTTCTTCTTTTTATTCTTCTCCTTCAGAATGAGAGTCTTCAAATCCTCTTTCCATTTATCCAAGCTCAAGGACATCTCTTGGAATTGGGCATTCTGTGCCTGAAGAGCTTTGATGGCTTGATCAGAAGATGTTTCAGAAGACATTTCATGCTGAAATAAATAGCGAAGGAGATGAGAAACCTGTAATGATACCTGTAATGATGTGTATGACAATGGGATGCGTATGTAATGATTTCAAAGACTTTGGGAGATTTTAATTTGCAAACCAAAAATTAAACAAACTTTATTAGAATAACTTGTAAAAGGTTCAACGATGTTTTTGAGGCGTTACAAAGAAGTAAAAGAAAAACTAATCTAAAACTAGAAAAACAAAAATCAAAAATCCCATGGATGCTTCCCCTTCGTGTTGACATAGTCATTGATCGTTCTTTCGTTCTCGAGTTGCCTGGTGAGCTTCAAAATCTTCCTTTCTTGCTCATGGTACTTCTCTCGGTAAGTATCCCTTTCCTCTTTCATTTGAATCCAAGACATATTCAATGCCCCAAGGTCAGTAGGCATGTAAGGATAAAGAACCGTGTAAGGAACGCCTTCTTCATTAATGGGCTCCACGATCACAGGCAATACGGCTTCATAAGGCATCCCAAGCTTCTGAGCACGATCTCGGACCCATTAGAGGTAAGGCTGCATAGGAAGAGAAGTCTTTGGTCCCAACTCTTGGGGGTCAGATCTGTTCACCATGCCCCAAGCTCGTATGAACCTTCAGCGATGCTTCTTAATGTCTTCCTTGTAGTCAAAGGTAATATCCTCAAGAAGCAACTCATGGGGACCGTCTCTCCAAGCACGACCAAACTGTCGCAAAGCTAAATAAGAACTATAGGTTATGCCCCCTCTGATTCCAAGCAATGGGACATTAGGATATCCCCCACAATGATCAATGACTTCAATGCTTTCCATAGCCTTGGAACTCCAAAGAATGTTTGTATGGGCAAGTGACATTATCTGGTAGGACCAACCCAACCCTTCCTCGTTCTTCAGCACAGACTTAGGGAGGTTCGAAATAAACCACCTCGATAGCAATGGCATACAACACATAAGAGTCCCTCTTCTTCGCACAGTACGAGTGTAGAGGGAACACAAGATATCACCCAATAGAGTAGGCACATGATTGCGAGAAAAGAAAATCTTGACAGCATTCACATCCACAAAAGAATCCGGATTCGGGAAGAGAACTAAACCATAGATAAGGAGAGCCAAGATGTCTTAGAAAGCCTGAAAATCCAAACTATCCCAGAATAGCTAAGCCTGATCTATCAGAAATTTGGCTAAGAACCCTTCGACCCAACTTCGTGTTTCCCAATTGGATACTACATCAGCCCGTTTCAGATGCAGAGCTGAGGTAATGTCTTCTGGTCTAGGAGTCTCTTCCATACCTGTGAAGGGCATCTTCTCAAGGATGGATATGCCCAATAAGTGAGAAAACTCTTCCAAAGTGGGAACCAGCTGATAATCCGGAAAGGTAAAGCAATGATGCACAAGATCGAAGAACTGGAAAAGCACACTCATCATCTGCTTATCAAGCTTTGAGGTAACCAAGCTAAGAAGTTGACCGTGTCTCCTAATGAATGAAGAAGTATCAGAAACTCTCGAGGCTAAATCTTTGAGTTGAGAAGGTATTTGCACAAAGTTAACTCGGATGGTATTTCTGCGCATGGAAGTCATAATCTGCAAAACAGAACAAAGATAAATCCCCTCGGTCTTTGAAATGGTTAGTGTAATGAAGTATGCATGCTATGTTTTGATGCATGATGTCATGGTAAAACAAACAACAGGTATAGCAGACATGGTAAAGACAAACAAGTCACATAAAAGCCCTTAAGTCTAAGGATTGCGTGGAGTCAAAGGTATTACCCTCTTGAAGTTCAGTTGGTTTCAACCTGTCCTAGAAAAAGTAACCGGGTTCTATAGGTTCTCAATATCACTGACCATCCTTCATCGGTCATGGTTTCAGCTCACGCAATATTTTCTTGCGGCCGGAATTATCTCGAGAGTATGGTCTCAATCAGTGTAGCATCGAGTATCAACCAGTTCTCAGCTTTATACCGAGGCCGGCTATCTCACTACTTTCTAATGGCCAAGTTGGTCGATTAAAGATTCTAAGGTCAGTTGATGCTTAACGACACACATAGCAGCCCCGTATTCTCCTCGTCTCTCCACAAGGGATACCGATACCAACCAATGTGCCACATCAACGTAGCTACTGCTTCAACCGTATCGGTCTATGCCGTACAACTCCCTCACAGTTTATTGCTACTTACCTAAAAGGTGTCCCCAGATCCGGGTTAGGATCTATAGTAACTCCCAAACAACCCTTAAAAGTAAAGCAACCAAAACAAACAAGAGAAGCAATTTATGATGAACTAATCCTAAGGTATACCCTACTTATTATTTCCCCAGCAGAGTCTCCAGTTCTGTGATACGGTGGCAAAATCGACTGTTTGACGCTGGTTTGCATTTTGCGTTTGTGTTCGCAAAATGTCGCGGTAAGCAAGAGTCGCCACCGACTTTTTATTTATCCAACTGGAAAGGAAAAAAGCACAGAAAAATTCCTTTTTCGAGATTTTGAATACGGGGGGTAGATTATAGAAAGGGAAGGTATTAGCACCCTTTCTATCCGTGGTTTTCCACGGGCTCTTAGGTACTTACTCATCATTTTAAAAATTTCTTCCGTGTTTGTGTGTTTTGAAAAGATTTTTACTTCGTTTTAACCCATGTATCAGTCCTCAAGAGTGTTAAGAAGTTTTTTTTTGAAAACTTTATTTGCAAAGAGTGTAAGTGTGGAAAAGTTAATTTTGAGCAAGTACCTACTAACATCTACCTACTCGAAAAAAGAATCTTTCTATTCTTGTTTCCTTTAGACAACGCTATCCCACTATTAATGAGTAGGTAGCACCGTCGTTGGAGTTGTAAGGGTCAATTCGAAAGGGACGTACGATCACTAAAGCAATGTTAGGACGTTTTAGTAATAACCATAGTGTCTTAAGATCATATTCGAGGCAAAATTTCCGAGGCAACCTTTCCGAGGCAACATTTCCGAATGGGACTTTTGATCTTTGTTTAGATAGGAGGGAGACCACTAAAACACCCTATACTTAATGATCGTTTACCGAAGGCAACCGAAGTGAGAGTATACCCTAGGAGTGCGCATGTGCGAGTGATTTGATTTTAGTTATTATCTTTGCACATTTAGGGTTTGCTAACCATTTTAAATTAACATACAGTCTTGTCATGCAATCCTATTATCATACATCTAACAGTTAAGATTTGCGAAAATTAAAATGCGAGAAATAAAACTACGCTATTACAAGGCTTCGGGGAGGGGGATTAATTACATAGCCAAAAACCCGCAAAAAACGATAAATAAAAGAAAAATCCTAATTAAACTATTACATACCATGAGCAGTTATATCAATATCGTAAGAAATAGTAAACGCACGCGATGAATTAAGAACGAGAGAAATTAGGGTTTTGACCTCGTCTAAACCTAATTGAAAGAAAAATCATTTTTTTGTAGTTTTTTGATTATTTTGAGGAAAATAAAGTTTTAATTGAATAAAATACAAACCTAATTACTAATTGATTTAAATTAAGAAAAATAATTAATTTGACCTATTTTTTTTGTATTTTTGTTATTTTATAAAGAAAAGAACTAAAAATTAAATCAAAACAAAACCTAATTTTCTAATTGATTTTAAATTATTTGCAAAAAGGTTAGAATTACCCTAAAATTAAATCTAATATAAAATTAATTTGATAAAATAAAATAAAACCTAAATTCTAAATTGATGAAATTGATTTTATGATTTTTTGTAAGAAAAGAAATTAATTTGTGGTTAGAAAATAAATTAAATAATGAAATTAAATAAAATGAAAAATATAAAAGAAAAAGAAATGGGCCTGGTTGTTTCAGCAAAAAAGGGGGTATGATTAGCACTTTCTGGGCCCAAATGCTAACAGTCCGTTTGACTTTTCTAGATTCCATGCGCCTGCTTGACTCACGCCCATGATAGGCTCTCATGTGATAGGCGTTGGATCTGGCATGCTGGAGATCTGGTGGTTGAAGGATGATGGCGTATGGTGGTCTCCTTGTATGCACATGTTCCTGGTTATACAAGAAGAAAAATTATGAAATAATATGGGGACCTGGGGATCGAACCCAGGCCCTTTGGCTTATGTCCATTGCACGCTTGTCACTGGGCTGGCTTGTTCTTTTGTACAAAGATCAATAAGCAAACATTATATTGGAAAAACAAAATGATATATTACAAACGCACGAATTTTTGAATGGGCCAGTGTTGTACCCCAAAATTTGCCCTCCCATATTCTTCAAGATTTGCAAAAGAGCAAGCTTCAAAATCTCCCCAAGGGTTGCACAGTGCAAAGGCCTCCTAAACAGTCAAAAACTAGGGTTTTGGTTCTGACAAAGAAATGAAGTTTCCAAGGGTCCAATCAAGTCCCACATGCCTACAAATATGGTCAAGCATCCTCATACCAAGTTTCAAGACTTACAGCACAAAATTGCACAGTCAAAAACCCTAATTGCACTACAGTCAACTGTAGGGGCAAAATGGTCATTTGACAGTCAAAAGTTCAAATTTTTGGTCAACATATCATTTTGAAGCCATAAACATCATTTGATCAATGCTTGATCATGATTCTCAAAGCTTGGCTCAAAAAGTCTCAAGATGCAAAAGTTTCCATATTTGGACAGTTGAAAAAGTCAACTGTAACTTGACCAAGGCATAACTTCCACATGGATTATCAGAAAAATTCCATCCAAAGCTCATTTTGAAGATGAAGACATTTCCTACAACTCCTCTTCACACTTCAAGTCCAAGAAATGCTCTCACAAAAAGTTATCAATTTCAACATTATAGGTCATTTTCAAAAGTCAACAAAAAGGGACTTTAAGTCAAAGGCCATAACTTGAGATTGGTAAATCAAAATGACATGGGACCAAAGGAATTGGTTAGAGGACTTCAAGACCTTTCCAAAATGTCAAAGAACATGATCAAAGCTTAAAAATTGAGCAAGATATGCCTTGTGGAAGTTGGGAAATTTTTGGATATTTTGAAAAGTCAACTTTGCTTCAAATGTCTTAAAAATGCTAATGGGCCTCTTTTTCTTCCAAGATCCATCATCCAAAACATGTGCACGACCATTTGGCCCAAAGGGAAGTTTTTCATCATTTTTATTTTATTTATTTGAATTTTTAATTGCTAGAAATTCATTTAATTAATTAAAATATATGAAAAAATACCAAACCTAAGTTTTTAAATCTTTTTATGCATGGAATACACTCAATATTTCGTGCATGATCAGATTTGGAAAGAATCCATGTGATTGGACATGATTGGTATCAAATTAGCATGAAAAAGATTGAAAAATTATGGCATGAAAATCAAATATTTTCTCATCAATTCATTGATTCTTTGGACCAAATTTTGAACCCTAATCATTCACACATATATACTCATGCAAACCCTAGTCCAAGGAACCTCTAGGCTGCGCCATCCATCAAGAACCAAGGTTGAGTTTTTTGTCAAAAATTTGAAAACTGAAAGTGGCCTTAGAGGATGATTCAGAGGAAAACTTTGATTCCATTAGCTTGCAAAAGTCTCAAGGGACGTTTCTGAATCAAAAGCATCATCCCTAACGCCTAGAATTGGTATATGGCAGTTCAACTGTATCACTTTTTCTGCATAATCGCATCTGATCATTCATGCCATAATTTTCAAATCTAATGCTTGTTTTGTATTGCTCTTGTCATTCTGAAGCTAACCCAGTTGTTTGATTGAGTTTTCATCACCCATACGCGAAACTACCATGGACGATCATTAGGGTTCTTCAAATTTCAAATTGGGTACTTTCACCTACGGTAAAATTGAGACACCTCAATACCATGGTTGAATTCAGGAAGCTTGGACGATTCTAATGCAACACTTGCGCCTAATTTATATAGCACCATAGCCTATTCGCTATTATTGAAAAGTGCATATTTTGGGGGGGGTTCAAAACCCCCGCTAATTCTTTTTCATGTTTCAGGAAAATACAAATAATGAAGAAGACGATGACGTGTGGGATAGCAAGTGGCTCATTTAAATTTTCGCGCTAAAATCCCACTAACTCTTGTTTTACCTTATATTTATTGTTGGTCATATAATTATCAAAACGCGTTCACAGCTCCATTGGCAAGGTGTTTGGGTGGTAATCTCTGGGACCTGGGTTCGAATCCCAGGTCCCCCTCTCTATTCCATATTATTTTTCTAATAATACTTACGTGCAGCTTCAGTCCAAGCGTTCACCATACGTCCCTCCTCCAGGCGTGCCACGCGCTTAGTGAGATCCATCAAAGGGCTATGAGTTGGAGACCATCATGGGCATGAGTCAACGCACCTGCACGCTTCCTGAAAAAGTCAGAAGGGCCAGGATCTATTGGGCCTGATTACTACAATTTAAACCTCCAATTGGGGACAGAACCCCCCAAGGTATTGTATTTCTTTTCTTTTCTTTATTTTATTTGTTTCAATTATTTCTTTTTTAATTAATTCCTTTAATTTAATTTATTTTCATAAAACATAAAAATAATAATAAAAATCAGGAAGTCATAAAAATCAAAATATATTTATATAATTAGTATTTTTGTAAATAAATCTCACTAATTAATTAGATTTAAATTTAGGGTTAATTTTAATATCTTTTCTTAATAAATTAAAACTTGTAGAATTAGGTTTAAATTACTTTAATTACTTTTTTTTTATTTTTCTCATCACTAATAATTAATTATTTATTTTTATAAATCAAACTGCATTAATTAATTAAATTAATTTTAGGTCTAATTTTAACATGTTTTTCTTAATAAATCAAAATTGTAGAATTAGGGTTAATTAATTAATTTCTTAATTTCGTTTAAATCTCATAAAAAACCATAAATACAAAAACCTCAAAAAACAATTTTCTTTTTCATTTTAATTTCATTAATTTAATAATCATAATTTAATTTCATTAAAAAGGGTCCAACGCCCTCGCTTGCGATTTTTTTATTCTCTTCGCGCATTTTATTTATTCCTTCTTTTAAATATTGATGTAATTCTCCCAAAGCCGTGTAAATTTAATTTCTCGCACTTTCCTTTATTTTCTGTCAAATCGGGTCCTGGATTAAATTTGGCGATGTGGACCCGCGCCTTTGTAATAGTTTAGGAACTTTAATTTTTCGCATCTTTTTTAACTGTTAATAATGGCATGCCAGAATGAATGACAAAATAAAAAACAAACGTGTAGATCACCCATAACATGACAAGACAAAAATAAATGAATCTGACACACAAATCACACACCACCCCTAGGGTACGCCTCACTGTTGCCTTGCCTCGAAAGATGATCGT
Source organism: Vicia faba (assembly GCA_948472305.1). NCBI lineage: Eukaryota > Viridiplantae > Streptophyta > Magnoliopsida > Fabales > Fabaceae > Vicia > Vicia faba. The sequence goes on along the minus strand of OX451737.1, from coordinate 1,071,045,458 downwards.
CGAGTAGAGGATGTCTTAGTAAGTCCTCATGATCCGGGAACCTGGCATGAGGGTAGCTTCTAAGGTATCTTCCCATTGCTCCGGTGATCACCGTGCCCCGAACCTCGAATTGACCCGAACACCTCCAACGGTGGTGCTACCTACCTCTCAATGGTGGGATGGCACTACCTTAAAGACATTTACACAGACAAATTCCTTAGGGTAGGTAGACGACTCTAGATACTTGCTCTAATTTCAAAACAAATCAAAAATACTTTTCACACCGACACCTTTTCAAAAAGCTTTCGAAAGCAATTTTTCAAACACTCTTGAGGACCGATACAAGAGTCGAACTGGAATTTTCAAAGAAAATTTTTAAAACCCACAGTTGAAAAGCAAACAAACCATTTTTGAAAACACAATGAGCAAGTATCTAAGAGCCCATGGATAACCATGGATAGAAAGGGTGCTAACACCTTCCCTTTCTATAATCTACCTCCCGAACCGAGAAACTATCTCTTTAAGGAATTTTTATGTGCTTTTGTCCTTTCCATTTGGAGAAAATAAAAGACGGTGGCGACTCTTGCTTCCGCGACATTTCGCGAACCAGCGTTAAACAGTCAGTTCCAGATCCACCGATCACAGAACTGGCGACTCTGCTGGGGAAGTGTTGAACTTAAAGTGAGGTGTACCTTAGGATAGTTCATAACTGTGTTTTCAATTGTATTGACTTGCTTGCTTTATTATTGTGGGACTGTCTTGGGAGTTCTATAGGTCCTAACTCGGATCTGGGGGATACCTTCTTAGAAAGTAGCAACAAGGCTGTGAGGGAACTGTGCGGGGTATACCGACATGGTTGAAACAGTCTGCTACGTTGATGTGGCACTTTGGTGTGTACCGGTAACCCTTGAGTTCAGTCAAGGAGAGTACGGGGCCTCCGCGTGGTGTCATGAAGCATCAACAGACCTTAGGAACCTTAATTGAACTATCTTGGCCTCTTTAGGGTAGTGAGATAACTGACTTTGGTGCAGTCCAAGGTTGGTTGATACTCGATACTACACTCAATTGAGGGTTGCTTTCCTGGAATATTTCGGTCGCCAGTTCAGTGGCTAAATCGAAACGATGAACAATGAAAGCAATCCCGTGATATTGGGACCCTTAGAACCCGGTTACTTCTAATAGGACAGGTTGAGCCCACCAACTTCAAGAGGGTACTACCCAGACCCCATGCTGGCCTAAACTCTAGGGGCTCCTCTTTTGTGACTTGTGTGCCTTCGTACTTGACAACTTGCATGCTTGTTATCTGACACATAAGTTTCTTGCAGGTTTTGTTTATAGTCCTTAATTGGGACTCATAACAGAGTGTACTGAGTTTCTCGCAGGTTTTGTTTATAGTCCTTAATTGGGACTCATAACAGGGTGTACTGAGTTTCTTGCAGGTTTTGGTTTGCAGTCCTTAATTGGGACTCATGACAGGGTTACCTACATTACCCCATGCATACCATAACATCATACCATTGCATACATCTTAACCCATTTCAAGGATCTCAAGGGCTTGTGATGCAGGTCATGATGAATCAAACGTCTAGCAAGGGGCAAAGAGGATTTATTTTCCTCTAGCCAAGGTTGTCAGGGGCTATGATCCACTGGATATGGTGAGCCTTTGACCCTTGAAGAAGGACTCTCAACAATATGCAGTTCCTTCAATCAAGTCACAAATTCAAATGCTAACAATTTTCTTATTTACCCCGCGGGATCCTTGAAAACATTGCGTATATATACATACATATCATTGCATTACAGGTACCCTTTTGACAGGTCTCTTACCTTCTTCGCTGTTTATTTCAGCCGATCGTCATGAATCCTGAATCATCCACTGAGCAGACTGTCAAGGCTCTCCAGGCTCAGAACGCCCAGTTCCAAGAGCTGATCATGAATTTGGCCCAGGGGCAACAAGATCTGAAGACCCTGCTCTTGAAAAAGAAGAAGAAGAGGACTGTGCTGTTCAACCCTAGGCGCAGATCTGGGAATACACTGCAGAATGAAACTGAGAGGACTACTCCATCTGTTGGGGAAGGCAGTCATCAGGAGGAAAGGGTTCCCAGTCCAGTGGTCTTCGATAACGAGACAGATTTCAACGACGAACAATACCCTCCTGCTTAAGACAAGTACAAGCAGTTGGAAGACCGTCTGAATGCAATGGAAATTCAACAAGTACCTGGTTTAGATTTTGGAGATTTGGGTCTAACTTCTGGTGTGGTGATCCCACACAAATTCAAAGCACCCTCTTTTGCTAAGTACGATGGGGCATCCTGTCCCAGGCTGCATCTCAGGTCTTATGTGCGGAAGATTCAACCGTATACTGTGGACAAGAATTTGTGGATCCACTTCTTCCAGGAAAGTCTTTCAGGGACTCATCTCGAATGGTTCTATCAGCTGGATGGAACCAAGGTTCGTAACTGGGAGGAGTTGGCTACTGCTTTTTACAAGCAGTATCAGTACAATGCCGACCTCGCTCCTACGCGTACCCAACTCCAGGGTATGTCGCTAGGATCGGGAGAAGGTTTTAAAGAGTATGCGCAGAAATGGAGAGACCTGGCCGGTAGGGTACAACCACCGCTGACTGACCGTGAACTTGTGGACATGTTCTTGGGGACCCTGTCTGGTCTATTCTACAACCATCTGATCGGGAATTCGTCTGCTGGATTCACAGATCTTATCTTGACTGGGGAGAGAATAGAAGCCGGCATCCGGTCTGGAAAGATTCAAGAGGCCGCACCTTCTGACAAAAGGCCTCATCATGGAAAGAAAGAGTCCAATGCTGTGCACGATAAAAAGAGCCGTCATGAATTAGGGGCAACCCAGATCTCCAATCCTAGACCTGCTCAACAAGGACAGGGGCAGCAGCGCAAGGAGAGCGCACCCATACGACAGTTCACCAAGATCAACATGTCGCTGGATCAAGCACTACAACAAATGTTGAAGGCAGGGCTGATCACCTTAAGGGCTCCTCTCCGGAATCCAAACACTTCTGCTCCTAACTATCATCCCAACGATAGGTGCGCATACCATTCTGATAGCCCGGGGCATACTACGGACAACTGCTGGCCTCTCAAAAACAAGATTCAAGACATGATCGACGCTGGAGAGATTCAGTTTGAAGTACCTGAGACTCCGAACATAATCACTGCTCCGTTACCCAATTATTGAAGACTTTTGTTTATTTGGATTTCCGAGTTGTATCTTTCTTTACTTATACAAACAATTAATGTCATAGCAAACTCTTTTATTCTATTAAAGCATCGCATGTGCCTGTTTTGGAATTAATACAATTGTTTTCATTATATTCAAAATTGCTTTCATTTTTCTGTGATGATCAACTCTCGGTTAATAAATTCTAAGCCTCTTGAGGGAGGATGACGAAAACGATACCACGACACTTACAATATGCTTTTGAATAGACCCCGCTAATGAGGTACAGGCATTGTTTCAATTCCTAAACACTGGAGTTATAAGGATGATAATCCCTCGTCAACCCCTCTGAGCCAAAGAAGTAGGAGTTTTTTTCTTTTCGAAATTTAAAACCCTTAATCATAACATGGGGCAGGGTAGTTCGCTCAGTTGATCCAGGTGCATAACGAATGGCACCAAAGAGGTCCTTACAAAACAAAGAAGACAGTGATGGTTCCGAATAATCAATAAAGAAAGGCAGTCATTATATCTCAAAAAAATCAAAACCCAATAAGTCAAAACCTATGAAGGAGACTTACAAAACTGGGGCATCCCGCTGACTGTAATTCCAAAAAAGGAAACAGTTCAGGCAAAAAAAGAAAGGGATAACAAAAATCAAAAAGAAAGAGGTCATACAAACCCTCAACAAAGACAAGAAATGACTGCCTATTCAAAATAACTTGTCAACATCCGAACCGTCACTGGAATATCAAAGCAAAGACTCAAACAAGGTCTAACGCACGATCAACTGAGTTTAGGTTTAGAGAACATCACGAAGAGCGGGTGGGTGCAAATAAAATTTGAGCCTTTATCCTTTGTTTCTTAAACCGTGAACCAAGCCACGTTATAACCCTTAAAAGTCCTAGCTGAAGCATGGGTTAGTTCGAAAGCATACTGTTACGAAAGGTATCCTGACTCCTTAAGGCTTGCAGTAAAATAACGAGTTGACATCACAGTTTACAAAAAGGTTTCATTTGTGTTATAAAAAAATGCGTTCTCAAAACTTCAAGACAGACATAAGCTTTGCATTTTTAAAATAATATTGTTTGCATATGATCATTTGTTTGAACAGCAAAGGAATTCGCACGACGAATATCTGATGAACAAAAGTCTTCTCAACAAAAGAGTCACCTCAAGTGGAAAGAGCACTTCCAATCAAGGGGCACGGCATGAGCATTGTCCATTATATGGGGCAGGACAAAACACTGCTAACAGGGGCAACTCCCTACATCCTGAGAGCGTGGACATAGTCGAAGAAAAATACTACGCGTAATCAAAGACCCGCTAGGTTGACATACCTAGGCAAAAATAAGGGCTTCCCGGCGAACCAAAAGGGTTCGGGCAAAATGAAGGGATAAAAATGAAAAATCTGTACACCCGGCAAGTCGAAAACCTGAAAAGGCGGCTTGGGCAAAAATGGGTATCACGGTGGACCGAAAACCCGAAAGGGCGGTCCAGGCAAAAGTTAGGGATCAAAGCGTACGACTATGCCCTGTCATCTCGTCACTTGCCTACCAGAAGAAGGTTTGTCCATCAACAACTACCAAGCACCTCCACAGGTATCTTCCTCTCCCACATTAGAAACAGGGGCAATAAAGAGTTGTCTAAGCAATCTGATTGTTCGGTCCTCCAAGGTATCAAGGTAGGTTCCGTTGAAGAACATAACCAATACAGTTCAATACTTCCCCAGGTGAGTCCAATCCAGTTTCCCCAAGAAAGTTGGAATCCATCTCCCCAAGCAGTAAGCTTATCCCCAGTAAATTCTGGAAGCTTATCACCTGCAGAGTACGAACGCGTCTCCCCGGCTTTATTCAAAGAGTTATTTCCCTACCAGGATATAACTGGGTTATCCTCAGCCAATAGCCATGAGAAGATCGTCCTCGGCAAAGTCTTCTTACCCCCAGCGGAGTCTATTAGCACTTCCAACATAACAATGGTATCCCCAGCGGAGTTATCATCAACCTCAGCGAAGTATTCCTCTCCCCACAGAGTATTCCCCGCAGAGTAAGCTATTCTCCAAGTTTGTTCCCCAATGGAGTCATCTCCTCCTGCCAGTATTCTTGCAACTATCATCCCCAGCGGAAACAACAAAGCATTGTTCTCCAACATCAGCCCAGGATAAGCTCCTGGCATTCGTCAAGGATTTATTTTCCCAAAACGGAAATACATTCATGAACATTACATCTTCATACATTATAGCATGCATATGCATCATACTACACGAATCTCATCAATTTTGAGGACATCCTGAAATCATGCAGTTCGTGCATCATGATCTTGCATATAACTGATGCTTTACCTTTTCAGGAAAGGTCAATACAAAGATGATTACTATCAACTATCGCGACTCCTTCTAGATATAGTTCAGATGTGACCCAGATATGGCGACGTTCTGATACTTCTTCCAGATTTCATTTTAGAGATAGTTCGGATGTGAACCAGGCATGGCGACGTTCTGATACTTCTTCCAGATTTCCTTCCAGAGATAGCTTAGAAATGCTCCCGATATGGATGCTGTTCTGTTGCTTATTCAACACTCCTTCTAGATATAGTTCAGATGTGAACCAGATATGGCGACGTTCTGATACTTCTTCCAGATTTCCTTCTAGATATATTTCAGATGTGAACCAGATATGGCAACGTTCTGATACTTCTTCCAGATTTCTTTCTAGATATGGTTCAGATGTGAACCAGATATGGCGACGTTCTCATACTTCTTCCAGATTTCTTTCTAGACATGGTTCAGATGTGACCCAGGCATGGCGATGTTCTGATACTTCTTCCAGATTCCCTTCTAGATATAGTTCAGATGTGAACCAGATATGGCGACGTTCTGATACTTCTTCCAGATTTCTCTCTAGACATGGTTCAGATGTGACCCAGATATGGCGACGTTCTGATACTTCTTCCAGATTTCCTTCTAGATATGGTTCAGATGTGACCCAGGATATGGCGACGTTCTGATACTTCTTCCAGATTTCCTTCTAGATATAGTTCAGATGTGAACCAGATATGGCGACGTTCTGATACTTCTTCCAGATTTCCTTCCAGATATGGTTCGGATGTGACCCAGGCATGGCGACGTTCTGACACTTATTCCAGATCCCCCTCAGATAACTTAGAGATGCTCCGGACACGGAAGCTGTTCTATTGTTTGTTTAGAGACCACCTTTCTAGAGATGGTTCAGATGTGACCCGGATATGGCTACCTTCTGATACTTATTCCAGAGTCATTCAGATATAGATTGGAAATGCTCCAGATATGGATGCTATTCTATCACTTATTCACAGTTTCTTCTCAAACAACTTAGAGATGCTCCAGACCCGGAGACTATTCTATTGTCTAGTCCAGATTCATTCGAAAGACTATTCCAGATTTTTCTGTTTCTTATCCAGTCAAAGACCTTCTCTAGTCCAGCTAAATCGACCCCTAACAGATTTTCCTGATAAAGACTCAGTAGAAGATATCCAAGATTCTCTCAATGATTACTGTTGAGGTAGAAGTCGCCCAAGATTCTCTCAATGATTACTGTTGAGGTAGAAGTCGCCCAAGATTCTCTCAGCGTTACTGCTGAGGTTGAAGTCGCCCAAGATTCTCTCAATGATCCTGTTGAGGTTGAAGCCGCCTATGGTTCTCTCCCCGTTACTGCGGAGGTAGTAATCGTCCCCAGATTCTCTCAGCGTTACTGTTAAGGTTGAAGTCGCCCAAGATTCTCTCAATGATCCTGTTGAGGTTGAAGTCGCCTATGGTTCTCTCCCCGTTACTGTGGAGGTAGTAATCGCCCCAAGATTCTCTCAATGATACTGTTGAGATTGAAGTCATCCAAGGTTCTCTCACCGTTCCTGTTGAGGTAGTAACCATCCCTGGTTCATTCATCACCGTTTGAAGCTCCAGATCTAGCTCCTGTAACCAGTCAGGACGTATCTATACAAAGAATCTGAAGACCAGCTCCTGTAACAGGTCAGGTAATTATTTTCTTTTGCAGGTACGCAAGTGTTCGCTAAGGAATCTCTTACGCGATCGACGCCCAGATGGCATCCATAAGCCCATCCACCTATCCATCACTTCCTAGCATGGCATCTATAAGCCCATCATCCTATTCATCAATCTCCAAATGGCATCTGTAAGCCCATTCCTCACCACACTGCTACTATGTGAGCGCAAATTTCTGGGCACTCTAGTGTTCAATCATCTTTCACCTTCAGATTACGAAAGGCACGTCAGCCAATCTGCATCCTCAGGTTTAAGAAGATTGAACAGGGGCAACTGTTGTACCCCAAAATTTGCCCTCCCATATTCTTCAAGATTTGCAAAAGAGCAAGCTTCAAAATCTCCCCAAGGGTTGCACAGTGCAAAGGCCTCCTAAACAGTCAAAAACTAGGGTTTTGGTTCTGACAAAGAAATGAAGTTTCCAAGGGTCCAATCAAGTCCCACATTCCTACAAATATGGTCAAGCATCCTCATACCAAGTTTCAAGACTTACAGCACAAAATTGCACAGTCAAAAACCCTAATTGCACTACAGTCAACTGTAGGGGCAAAATGGTCATTTGACAGTCAAAAGTTCAAAAATTTTGTCAACATATCATTTTGAAGCCATAAACATCATTTGATCAATGCTTGATCATAATTCTCAAAGCTTGGCTCAAAAAGTCTCAAGATGCAAAAGTTTCCATATTTGGATAGTTGAAAAAGTCAACTGTAACTTGACCAAGGCATAACTTCCACATGGATTATCAGAAAAATTCCATCCAAAGCTCATTTTGAAGATGAAGACATTTCCTACAACTCCTCTTCACACTTCAAGTCCAAGAAATGCTCTCACAAAAAGTTATCAATTTCAACATTATAGGTCATTTTCAAAAGCCAACAAAAAGGGATTTTAAGTCAAAGGCCATAACGTGAGATTGGTAAATCAAAATGACATGGGACCAAAGGCATTGGTTAGAGGACTTCAAGACCTTTCCAAAATGTCAAGGAACATGATCAAAGCTTAAAAATTGAGCAAGATATGCCTTGTGGAAGTTGGGAAATTTTTGGATATTTTGAAAAGTCAACTTTGCTTCAAATGTCTTAAAAATGCTAATGGGCCTCTTTTTCTTCCAAGATCCATCATCCAAAACATGTGCACGACCATTTGGCCCAAAGGGAAGTTTTTCATCATTTTTATTTTATTTATTTGAATTTTTAATTGCTAGAAATTCATTTAATTAATTAAAATATATGAAAAAAATACCAAACCTAAGTTTTTAAATCTTTTTATGCATGGAATACACTCAATATTTCGTGCATGATCAGATTTGGAAAGAATCCATGTGATTGGACATGATTGGTATCAAATTAGCATGAAAAAGATTGAAAAATTATGGCATGAAAATCAAATATTTTCTCATCAATTCATTGATTCTTTGGACCAAATTTTGAACCCTAATCATTCACACATATATACTCATGCAAACCCTAGTCCAAGGAACCTCTAGGCTGCGCCATCCATCAAGAACCAAGGTTGAGTTTTTTGTCAAAAATTTGAAAACTGAAAGTGGCCTTAGAGGACGATTCAGAGGAAAACTTTGATTCCATTAGCTTGCAAAAGTCTCAAGGGACGTTTCTGAATCAAAAGCATCATCCCTAACGCCTAGAATTGGTATATGGCAGTTCAACTGTATCACTTTTTCTGCATAATCGCATCTGATCATTCATGCCATAATTTTCAAATCTAATGCTTGTTTTGTATTGCTCTTGTCATTCTGAAGCTAACCCAGTTGTTTGATTGAGTTTTCATCACCCATACGCGAAACTACCATGGACGATCATTAGGGTTCTTCAAATTTCAAATTGGGTACTTTCACCTACGGTAAAATTGAGACACCTCAATACCATGGTTGAATTCAGGAAGCTTGGACGATTCTAATGCAACACTTGCGCCTAATTTATATAGCACCATAGCCTATTCGCTATTATTGAAAAGTGCATATTTTGGGGGGGTTCAAAACCCCCGCTAATTCTTTTTCATGTTTCAGGAAAATACAAATAATGAAGAAGACGATGACGTGTGGGATAGCAAGTGGCTCATTTAAATTTTCGCGCTAAAATCCCACTAACTCTTGTTTTACCTTATATTTATTGTTGGTCATATAATTATCAAAACGCGTTCACAGCTCCATTGGCAAGGTGTTTGGGTGGTAATCTCTGGGACCTGGGTTCGAATCCCAGGTCCCCCTCTCTATTCCATATTATTTTTCTAATAATACTTACGTGCAGCTTCAGTCCAAGCGTTCACCATATGTTCCTCCTCCAGGCGTGCCACGCGCTTAGTGAGATCCATCAAAGGGCTATGAGTTGGAGACCATCATGGGCATGAGTCAACGCACCTACACGCTTCCTGAAAAAGTCAGAAGGGCCAGGATCTATTGGGCCTGATTACTACAATTTAAACCTCCAATTGGGGACAAAACCCCCCAAGGTATTGTATTTCTTTTCTTTTCTTTATTTTATTTGTTTCAATTATTTCTTTTTTAATTAATTCCTTTAATTTAATTTATTTTCATAAAACATAAAAATAATAATAAAAATCAGGAAGTCATAAAAATCAAAATATATTTATTTAATTAGTATTTTTGTAAATAAATCTCACTAATTAATTAGATTTAAATTTAGGGTTAATTTTAATATCTTTTCTTAATAAATTAAAACTTGTAGAATTAGGTTTAAATTACTTTAATTACTTTTTTTTTATTTTTCTCATCACTAATAATTAATTATTTATTTTTATAAATCAAACTGCATTAATTAATTAAATTAATTTTAGGTCTAATTTTAACATGTTTTTCTTAATAAATCAAAATTGTAGAATTAGGGTTAATTAATTAATTTCTTAATTTCGTTTAAATCTCATAAAAAACCATAAATACAAAAACCTCAAAAAACAATTTTCTTTTTCATTTTAATTTCATTAATTTAATAATCATAATTTAATTTCATTAAAAAGGGTCCAACGCCCTCGCTTGCGATTTTTTTATTCTCTTCGCGCATTTTATTTATTCCTTCTTTTAAATATTGATGTAATTCTCCCAAAGCCGTGTAAATTTAATTTCTCGCACTTTCCTTTATTTTCTGTCAAATCGGGTCTTGGATTAAATTTGGCGATGTGGACCCGCGCCTTTGTAATAGTTTAGGAACTTTAATTTTTCGCATCTTTTTTAACTGTTAATAATGGCATGCCAGAATGAATGGCAAAATAAAAAACAAACGTGTAGATCACCCATAACATGACAAGACAAAAATAAATGAATCTGACACACAAATCACACACCACCCCTAGGGTACGCCTCACTGTTGCCTTGCCTCGAAAGGTGATCGTCGAGTAGAGGATGTCTTAGTAAGTCCTCATGATCCGGGAACCTGGCATGAGGGTAGCTTCTAAGGTATCTTCCCATTGCTCCGGTGATCACCATGCCCCGAACCTCGAATTGACCCGAACACCTCCAACGGTGGTGCTACCTACCTCTCAATGGTGGGATGGCACTACCTTAAAGACATTTACACAGACAAATTCCTTAGGGTAGGTAGACGACTCTAGATACTTGCTCTAATTTCAAAACAAATCAAAAATACTTTTCACACCGACACCTTTTCAAAAAGCTTTCGAAAGCAATTTTTCAAACACTCTTGAGGACCGATACAAGAGTCGAACTGGAATTTTCAAAGAAACTTTTTAAAACCCACAGTTGAAAAGCAAACAAACCATTTTTGAAAACACAATGAGCAAGTATCTAAGAGCCCATGGATAACCATGGATAGAAAGGGTGCTAACACCTTCCCTTTCTATAATCTACCTCCGGAACCGAGAAACTATCTCTTTAAGGAATTTTTCTGTGCTTTTGTCCTTTCCATTTGGAGAAAATAAAAGACGGTGGCGACTCTTGCTTCCGCGACATTTCGCGAACTAGCGTTAAACAGTCAGTTCCAGATCCACCGATCACAGAACTGGCGACTCTGCTGGGGAAGTGTTGAACTTAAAGTGAGGTGTACCTTAGGATAGTTCATAACTGTGTTTTCAATTGTATTGACTTGCTTGCTTTATTATTGTGGGACTGTCTTGGGAGTTCTATAGGTCCTAACCCGGATCTGGGGGATACCTTCTTAGAAAGTAGCAACAAGGCTGTGAGGGAACTGTGCGGGGTATACCGACATGGTTGAAACAGTATGCTACGTTGATGTGGCACTTTGGTGTGTACCGGTAACCCTTGAGTTCAGTCAAGGAGAGTACGGGGCCTCCGCGTGGTGTCATGAAGCATCAATAGACCTTAGGAACCTTAATTGAACTATCTTGGCCTCTTTAGGGTAGTGAGATAACTGACTTTGGTGCAGTCCGAGGTTGGTTGATACTCGATACTACACTCAATTGAGGGTTTCTTTCCTGGAATATTTCGGTCTCCAGTTCAGTGGCTAAATCGAAACAATGAACAATGAAAGCAATCCCGTGATATTGGGACCCTTAGAACCCGGTTACTTCTAATAGGACAGGTTGAGCCCACCAACTTCAAGAGGGTACTACCCAGACCCCATGCTGGCCTAAACTCTAGGGGCTCCTCTTGTGTGACTTGTGTGCCTTCGTACTTGACAACTTGCATACTTGTTATCTGACACATAAGTTTCTTGCAGGTTTTGTTTATAGTCCTTAATTGGGACTCATAACAGAGTGTACTGAGTTTCTCGCAGGTTTTGTTTATAGTCCTTAATTGGGACTCATAACAGGGTGTACTGAGTTTCTTGCAGGTTTTGGTTTGCAGTCCTTAATTGGGACTCATGACAGGGTTACCTACATTACCCCATGCATACCATAACATCATACCATTGCATACATCTTAACCCATTTCAAGGATCTCAAGGGCTTGTGATGCAGGTCATGATGAATCAAACGTCTAGCAAGGGGCAAAGAGGATTTATTTTCCTCTAGCCAAGGTTGTCAGGGGCTATGATCCACTGGATATGGTGAGCCTTTGACCCTTGAAGAAGGACTCTCAACAATATGCAGTTCCTTCAATCAAGTCACAAATTCAAATGCTAACAATTTTCTTGTTTACCCCGCGGGATCCTTGAAAACATTGCATATATATACATACATATCATTGCATTACAGGTACCCTTTTGACAGGTCTCTTACCTTCTTCGCTGTTTATTTCAGCCGATCGTCATGAATCCTGAATCATCTACTGAGCAGACTATCAAGGCTCTCCAGGCTCAGAACGTCCAGTTCCAAGAGCTGATCATGAATTTGGCCCAGGGGCAACAAGATCTGAAGACCCTGCTCTTGAAAAAGAAGAAGAAGAGGACTGTGTTGTTCAACCCTAGGCGCAGATCTGGGAATACACTGCAGAATGAAACTGAGAGGACTACTCCATCTGTTGGGGAAGGCAGTCATCAGGAGGAAAGGGTTCCCAGTCCAGTGGTCTCTGATAACGAGACAGATTTCAACGACGAACAATACCCTCCTGCTGAAGACAAGTACAAGCAGTTGGAAGACCGTCTGAATGCAATGGAAATTCAACAAGTACCTGGTTTAGATTTTGTAGATTTGGGTCTAACTTCTGGTGTGGTGATCCCACACAAATTCAAAGCACCCTCTTTTGCTAAGTACGATGGGGCATCCTGTCCCAGGCTGCATCTCAGGTCTTATGTGCGGAAGATTCAACCGTATACTGTGGACAAGAATTTGTGGATCCACTTCTTCCAGGAAAGTCTTTCAGGGACTCATCTCGAATGGTTCTATCAGCTGGATGGAACCAAGGTTCGTAACTGGGAGGAGTTGGCTACTGCTTTTTACAAGCAGTATCAGTACAATGTCGACCTCGCTCCTACGCGTACCCAACTCCAGGGTATGTCGCTAGGATCGGGAGAAGGTTTTAAAGAGTATGTGCAGAAATGGAGAGACTTGGCCGGTAGGGTACAACCACCGCTGACTGACCGTGAACTTGTGGACATGTTCTTGGGGACCCTGTCTGGTCCATTCTACAACCATCTGATCGGGAATTCGTCTGCTGGATTCACAGATCTTATCTTGACTGGGGAGAGAATAGAAGCCGGCATCCGGTCTGGAAAGATTCAAGAGGCTGCACCTTCTGACAAAAGGCCTCATCGTGGAAAGAAAGAGTCCAATGCTGTGCACGATAAAAAGAGCCGTCATGAAGTAGGGGCAACCCAGATCTCCAATCCTAGACCTGCTCAACAAGGACAGGGGCAGCAGCGCAAGGAGAGCGCACCCAAACGACAGTTCACCAAGATCAACAGGTCGCTGGATCAAGAACTACAACAAATGTTGAAGGCAGGGCTGATCACCTTAAGGGCTCCTCTCCGGAATCCAAACACTTCTGCTCCTAACTATCATCCCAATGATAGGTGCGCATACCATTCTGATAGCCCGGGGCATACTACGGACAACTGCTGGCCTCTCAAAAACAAGATTCAAGACATGATCGACGCTGGAGAGATTCAGTTTGAAGTACCTGAGACTCCGAACATAATCACTGCTCCGTTACCCAATTATTGAAGACTTTTGTTTATTTGGATTTCCGAGTTGTATCTTTCTTTGCTTATACAAACAATTAATGTCATAGCAAACTCTTTTATTCTATTAAAGCATCGCATGTGTCTGTTTTGGAATTAATACAATTGTTTTCATTATATTCAAAATTGCTTTCATTTTTCTGTGATGATCAACTCTCGGTTAATAAATTCTAAGCCTCTTGAGGGAGGATGACAAAAACGATACCACGACACTTACAATATGCTTTTGAATAGACCCCGCTAATGAGGTACAGGCATTGTTTCAATTCCTAAACACTGGAGTTATAAGGATGATAATCCCTCGTCAACCCCTCTGAGCCAAAGAAGTAGGAGTTTTTTTCTTTTCGAAATTTAAAACCCTTAATCATAACATGGGGCAGGGTAGTTCGCTCAGTTGATCCAGGTGCATAACGAATGGCACCAAAGAGGTCCTTACAAAACAAAGAAGACAGTGATGGTTCCGAATAATCAATAAAGAAAGGCAGTCATTATATCTCAAAAAAATCAAAACCCAATAAGTCAAAACCTATGAAGGAGACTTACAAAACTGGGGCATCCCGCTGACTGTAATTCCAAAAAAGGAAACAGTTCAGGCAAAAAAAGAAAGGGATAACAAAAATCAAAAAGAAAGAGGTCATACAAACCCTCAACAAAGACAAGAAATGACTGCCTATTCAAAATAACTTGTCAACATCTGAACCGTCACTGAATATCAAAGCAAAGACTCAAACAAGGTCTAACGCACGATCAACTGAGTTTAGGTTTGGAGAACATCACGAAGAGCGGGTGGGTGCAAATAAAATTTGAGCCTTTATCCTTTGTTTCTTAAACCGTGAACCAAGCCACGTTATAACCCTTAAAAGTCCTAGCTGAAGCATGGGTTAGTTCGAAAGCATACTGTTACGAAAGTTATCCTGACTCCTTAAGGCTTGCGGTAAAATAACGAGTTGACATCACAGTTTACAAAAAGGTTTCATTTGTGTTATAAAAAAATGCGTTCTCAAAACTTCAAGACAGACATAAGCTTTGCATTTTTAAAATAATATTGTTTGCATATGATCATTTGTTTGAACAGCAAAGGAATTCGCACGACGAATATCTGATGAACAAAAGTCTTCTCAACAAAAGAGTCACCTCAAGTGGAAAGAGCACTTCCAATCAAGGGGCACGACATGAGCATTGTCCATTATATGGGGCAGGACAAAACACTGCTAACAGGGGCAACTCCCTACATCTTGAGAGCGTGGACATAGTCGAAGAAAAATACTACGCGTAATCAAAGACCCGCTAGGTTGACATACCTAGGCAAAAATAAGGGCTTCCCGGCGAACCAAAAGGGTTCGGGCAAAATGAAGGGATGAAAATGAAAAATCTGTACACCCGGCAAGTCGAAAACCTGAAAAGGCGGTGTTGTACCCCAAAATTTGCCCTCCCATATTCTTCAAGAAATTGCCAAGCCAAGTCACAAAATTCCCCAAGGGTTGCACAGTGCAAAAGTCTCCCATACAGTCAAGACTAGGGTTTGAGTTCTGGTCAAAGAAAGGAAGTTTTCAAAGGCCCAATCAAGTCTCATATTTTTACAAATGTGGTCAAGTATCCTCATGTCAAGTTTCAAGGCATTCAGCTCAAAATTGCACAGTCAAAACCCTAAATTGCACTACAGTCAACTGTAGGGGCAAAATGGTCATTTGACAGTCAAAAGTTCAAATTTTTGGTCAACATATCATTTTGAAGCCACAAACATCATTTGATCAATGCTTGATCATGATTCTCAAAATTTGGCTCAGAAGATCATCAAGATGCAAAAGTTACTATATTTGGACAACTGAAAAAGTCAACTGAAATTGACCGGAGCATAACTTTCACATGGATTATCAGAAAAATTCCATCCAAAGCTCATTTTGAAGAGAAAGACATTTCCTACAACTCATCTACATACTTCAAGTCCAAGAAATGCTCTCACAAAAAGTTATCAATTTCAACATTATAGGTCATTTTCAAAAGTCAACAAAAAGGGACTTTAAGTCAAAGGCCATAACTTGAGATTGGTAAATCAAAATGACATGGGACCAAAGGCATTGGTTAGAGGACCCAAAGACCTTTCCAAAATGTCCAAGAACATGAAAAAAGCTTAAAAATCGAGCAAGTTATGTCTTGTGGAAGTTGGGAAATTTTTGGATATTTTGAAAAGTCAACATTGATTCAAATGGTCTAAAAATGCTAATGGGCCCATTTTTCTTCCATGATTCATCATTCCAAGCATATACACGACCACTTGGCCCAAAGGGAAATATTTTCTCATTTTTTTATTTATTTATTTGGATTTTATTAATTAAATCAATTAAATATATGAAAAATGTTTAAATTAACCAAACCAATCTTTTTATACATGTTTTAAGGTCAATATTTCGTGTAAATGCAAACTAGGAAAGATTTGGGGTGATTGGATGCAAATTGATACAAGAACATATGAAAAAGATTCAAAAAGATCCTTGGAAAATCAATTATCAAAAATCATGATTATAAGAGATTTGGTTGAATTTTGTTGACCTAATCTATTCACTACATATGCTTGATGAGAAACCTAATGCAAAGGGACTGAATGCTGCGCTCAGAAGCCATTAACAAACTTGCAAATTTTGTCCAAAAGTTCAAAACTGAAAACCACGTTTTAGGTTGATTCAAGGCGTAATTCATATTCCATTGGCTTCCTGAAGCTTCACTGATCAGATTCCAATCACAAACATCCACTCAAACGCCAAGAATCGGTACTTAGGACTCAAACTGCATCAAGAAAATTCCATTATCGTGTTTCATGTTTTAAGCATTTTTACAGCATTTTGTTCATAGATTCTTGTTCCTCATTTGATTCTAAAGCTAACCAATGCATTTAATTTGATTATTATGTTGTATATATGAATATGCCATGAGTGAATTTTAGGGTTTTCAGAAGCTGGAATTAGGGATTCTTAAAAGAGGAAAAATTAAGGCTCCCGACCACCACCATTAGACTCAGCAAGCTTGGACGAACAGGAAGCACCATTCGCGATCAATTTATGGACATCATAGCTCTAGTCGCTATTTTCTGGAAACAGGCCTAAGAGAACGTCTTCAAAACCGTGGCCAATGCATTCTCGTTTCAGAAAAAAAATAAAACAATGAGGACGATGACCTCGTGGCGAACGATGGTTGGTGCGTTTGAAAACTCGCGCGCGTTGCCCACTAACATTTTGTTTTCTTTTTATAATATTTGTTAATTGTTATATAGTAAATATAATTCAAGCGCTTCAGTGGCAGGTACATGTGCTTTGCAATGTCCAAGACCTGGGTTCGAGTCCCAGGTCTGTATAATTCCTATATTATTTTTCGTTGATAATTCCTATGCAGGCACAACATTGATGCACACCATGTTCCTTCATCATTTAGCCATCCACGTATCTAACAAATTCCAATCAAAGGCTGAGATTGGATGTACATCATAAGCCTGGTCAAAGGGTTAACACGCTAGTGGCAAAAGTCAATGGACCTGAAGCATTGGGCCTGATTTCCTAAGTCCATACCTCACAACTGGGGCCTGAACCCCCCCTGGTTTGCAATCTTCTTCTTATTTTATTTTTAATTATTATTTTATTTGCTTCATTGTTTTAATTTAATTAATAATTTTTTACAAAATCCAAAAACATCATAAAAAACTCAGAAAAAGATAAAAAAATATAATGATTATTTATTTTGATATTTTCTTGTAAATAAATTGGCATGTAAATTAATTTAGTATAAATTAGGGTTTAATTTTAATTCTTTTCATAAAAAATCTAAAAAGAAGTAGAATTAGGTTTAATTAATGTTTTATCCCTTTTTTTATTTTTTCTTTTCTCATAATTATATTTATTTATTTTATTTACTTTTATAATTAAATATGCATAAAAACTTGTAAAATAAATTAGGGTTAATTTAGGTTAAAATTCAATATTTTTCATAATAAATTTAAAAGCCATTAGAATTAGGGTTTGCATTCAATTTTAATTTTAATTAATTCTCTTTTTCTATTAAATCTTAAAAAACACAAAAATACCAAAACATTTTCTTTTAATTTTTAATTTTAATTCCTCATTAATTTTAATCTTTGCACAAAGGGTCCAACGCCCATATTCTCAATTGTTTAATTTCGCACATTTATTTTATTTCGCTCAAATAATTATGTGTCTCTCCCAAAGCTTTGTAATATTTACTTTTTGCACTTTTATTCGCTTTATTTACTTTCCGTCAAAACGGGTCCGGTTTAATTTTGGCGATGTGGACCCGCGCCATTTGTAATAGCTTTAGATTTATTTTTCCCGCAAATATTTTAACTGTTAAACAAAGCATGAAAGAATGTATGGCCTTAAATAAAATCAAGCGTAGAACACTTTAAACATGACAAGATAAATGCAAATGAAAACGACACACGAATCGCACACACCACCCCTAGGGTACGCCTCACTGTTGCCTTGCCTCGAAAGGTGATCGTCGAGTAGAGGATGTCTTAGTAAGTCCTCATGATCCGGGAACCTGGCATGAGGGTAGCTTCTAAGGTGTCTTCCCATTGCTCTGGTGATCACCATGTCCCGAACCTCGAATTGACCCGAATACCTCCAACGGTGGTGCTGCCTACCTCTCAATGGTGGGATGGCACTACTTTAAAGGACATTTACACAGACGAATTCCTTAGGGTAGGTAGGTTCTCGTAGATACTTGCTCTAATCTCAAAACCAATTCAAAAAGACTTTTCACACTGACACCTTTTCAAAAAGCTTTCGAAAGCAATTTTTCAAACACTCTTGAGGACTGATACAAGAGTCGAACTGGAATTTTCAAAGAAACTTTTTCAAACCCACGCACACTTGAAAAGCAAACATTTTTGAAAACACAAATGAGCAGGTATCTAAGAGCCCATGGATAACCATGGATAGAAAGGGTGCTAACACCTTCCCTTTCTATAACCTACCTCCCGAACCGAGAGCAATCTCTATAAGGAATTTTTCTGTGCTTTTGTCCTTTCCATTTGGAGAAAATAAAAGACGGTGGCGACTCTTGCTTCCGCGACATTTCGCGAACCAACGTTAAACAGTCAGTTCCAGATCCACCGATCACAGAACTGGCGACTCTGCTGGGGACCCTTTATAAAGTGAGGTGTACCTTAGGGCTAGTTCATAACTGTGTTTTCAATTGTTTTCCTTGTGTGCTTTAAATTGTGGGTTGCTTGGGATTTCTATAGATCCTAACCCGGATCTGGGGGATACCTTCTTAGAAAGTAGCAACAAGGCTGTGAGGGAACTGTGTGGGGTATACCGATATGGTTGAAACAGTCTGCTACGTTGATGTGGCACTTTGGTGTGTACCGGTAACCCTTGAGTTCAGTCAAGGAGAGTACGGGGCCTCCGCGTGGTGTCATGAAGCATCAACAGACCTTAGGAACCTTAATTGAACTATCTTGGCCTCTTTAGGGTAGTGAGATAACTGACTTTGGTGCAGTCCGAGGTTGGTTGATACTCGATACTACACTCAATTGAGGGTTGCTTTCCTGGAATATTTCGGTCGCCAGTTCAGTGGCTAAATCGAAACGATGAACAATGAAAGCAACCCCGTGATATTGGGAACCTTAGAACCCGGTTACTTTGATTAGGACAGGTTGAACCCACCAACTTCAAGAGGGTACTACCTAGACCTCATGCTGGCCTAGACTCTAAGGGCTTCTCTTGTGTGACTTGTGTGCCTTCGTACTTGACTACTTGCATGCTTGTTATCTATCTGACACATGAACTACTTGCAGGTTTTGTTTATAGTCCTTAATTAGGACTCATAACAGGGTTTGCTAAGTTTCTTGCAGGTTTTAGTTTATAGTCCTTAATTAGGACTCATAACAGGGTTTGCTAAGTTTCTTGCAGGTTTTAGTTTATAGTCCTTAATTAGGACTCATAACAGGGTTTGCTAAGTTTCTTGCAGGTTTCGTTTATAGTCCTTAATTGGGACTCATGACAAAGTATACTGAATTTCTTGCAGGTTTCTGTTTATAGTCCTTAACAAGGGCTCATAACAGGGTTCACTCATATTACCCCATGCATACCATAACATCATACCATTGCATACATCCTAACCCATTTCAAGGATCTCAAGGGCTTGTGATGCAGGTCATGATAAATCAAACATCTAGCAAGGGGCAAAGGGGATTTATTTTCCTCTAGCCAAGGTTATCAGGGGCTATGACCCACTGGATATGGTGAGCCTTTGACCCTTGAAGAAGGATTCTCAACAACATGAAGTTCCTTCAATCAAGCTACCGGTTTCCAATTCTAACAAACTGTCTTGTTTATCCCTCGAGGTCCTTGAAAACATTGCATGCATATCATATATCTCATTGCATTGCAGGTATCCCTTTGACAGGTTGCTTACCCTTCTTCGCTGTTTATTTCAACCGATCGTCATGAATCCTGAATCATCAGCTGAGCAGTCCATCAAGGCCCTCCAGGCTCAGAATGCCCAGTTCCAAGGGCTGATCATGAATTTGACCCAAGGGCAACAAGATCTGAAGGCTTTGCTCTTGAAGAAAGAAAAGAAGAAGAAGAGGACTGTTTTGTTCAGCCCTAGACGCAGATCTGGGAATACACCGCAGATTGAAACTGAGAGGACAACTCCATCTGTGAGGGAAGGTAGTCATCAGGAGGAAAGGGTTCCCAGTCCAGTGGTCTCCGACAACGAGACAGATTTCAACGACGAACAATACCCTCCTGCCGAAGACAAGTACAAACAGTTGGAGGATAGGCTGAATGCTATGGAGATTCAACAGGTACCTGGGCTGGATTTTGGAGATCTGGGTTTGTCAACTGGTGTGATTATTCCTCGGAAGTTCAAAGCACCATCCTTTACCAAGTATGACAGGGCGTCTTGTCCCAAGCTACATCTCAGGTCCTATGTTCGGAAGATTCAACCATATACGGTGGACAAGAATTTGTGGATCCACTTCTTCCAGGAGAGTCTTTCAGGGACTCATCTCGAATGGTTCTATCAGCTAGATGGGACCAAGGTTCGTAACTGGGAGGAGTTGGCTACTGCTTTCTACAAGCAGTATCAATATAATGCCGACCTTGCTCCTACGCGTACCCAACTCCAGGGTATGTCGTTAGGATCAAGTGAAGGTTTTAAAGAATATACGCAGAAATGGAGGGATCTTGCTGGAAGGGTACAACCACCTCTGACTGATCGGGAACTTGTCGATATGTTCTTGGGGACCCTGTCTGGTCCGTTCTACAACCACCTAATTGGGAATTCGTCTGCTGGATTCACGGATCTTATCTTGACTGGAGAGCGAATAGAAGCTGGCATCCGGTCTGGGAAAATTCAAGAGGCTGCACCTTCTGATAAAAAGCCTCATCATGGAAAGAAAGAATCCAATGCTGTGCACGGTAAAAAGAGCCGTCAGGAGATAGGGGCAATCCAGATCTCCAACCATGGACCTGCTCAACAAGGACAGGGGCAGCAGCGCAAGGAGAAACGACAGTATACCAAACTCAACATGTCGCTGGATCAAGCACTGCAACAAATGTTGAAGGCAGGGCTGATCACCTTAAGGGCTCCTCTTTGGAATCCGAACACTTCGGCTCCTAACTATCATCCCAACGATAGGTGCGCATATCATTCTGATAGCCCGGGGCATACTACGTACAACTGCTGGCCTCTCAAGAACAAGATTCAAGACATGATCGACGCCGGGGAGATTCAGTTTGAAGTGCCTGAGACTCCGAACATAATCACTGCTTCGTTGCCCAATCATTGAAGCCTTTTGTTTATTTGAATTTTTGAGTTGTATTTTTCTTTGCTTATACAAACAATTAATGTCATAGCAAACTCTTTTATTCTATCAATGCATCGCATACGTCTGTTTTGGGAATTAATACAATTGTTTTCATTATGTTCAAATTTCTTTTCATATTTTTTCTGATGTCAACTCTGGATCTTAAATTCTAAGCCTCTTGAGGGAGGATGACGAAAACGATACCGCTATCTTTACAGTATGCTTTTGAACAGACCCCTCTGATGAGGTACATGCATTGTTTCAATCCCTAAACACTGGAGTTATAAGGATGATAATCCCTCGTCAACCCCTCTGAGCCAAAGAAGTAGGAGTTTTTCTTTTCGAAAATTAAAACCCTTTATCATAACCTGGGGCAGGGTAGTTCTCTCAGTTGATCCAAGTGCGCAACAAATGGCACCAAAGAGATCCCTACGAAAAAAGAAAAGACAATGATGGTTCCGAACAATCATAAAGAAAGGCAGTCATTATCTTTCAAAATGAAAAACCCATTAAGTCAAAACCTATAAAGGGGACTTACGAAACTGGGGCATCCCGCTGACTGTAATTCCAAAAAAGGAAACAGTTCAGGCAAAAAAAAGAAAGGGATAACAAAAATCAGACCAGAAAGAGGTCTTACAAACCCTCAACAAAAGGAATGACTGCCTATTCAAAATAAGTTATCAATATCCGAATCATCACCGGAAAATCAGAGCAAAGACTCAAACAAGGTCTAACGTATGATCAACTGAGTTTAGGTTTGGAGAACATCACGAAGAGCGGGTGGGAATAAATAATTTGAGCCTTCATCCTTTGTTTCTTAAACCGTGAACCAGGCCACGTTATAACCCTTAAAAGTCCTAGCTGAAGCATGGGTTAGTTTGAAAGCATACTGTTACGAAAGGTATCCTGACTCCTTAAGGCCTACGGTAAAAATGGGTTGACATCAAATTTTACAAACATTCACTTGTTTTATGAAAAGAGAATGCATTTTCAAAATCCTCGAGACAGACCTAAGCTTTGCATTTTTAACATAACTTTGTTTGCATATGGCTTTTTGTTTGAACAGCATAGAAATTCGCATGACGAAAGTCTAATGAACAAGAGTATCTCCAATCAAGGGGCACGGCATGACCATGGTCCATTATCTGGGGCAATCCAATCAAGATTCGGAGAATCTCTCAAAGGACAAATAGTCTGGGGCAAATCTCCGCCTGAGTCACTTAGGGCATTCCAACAACGAATCTTGCCTGATCAAATACCTTCTGGTGGCATGACAAAACACTTCTAACAGGGGCAACTCCCTACTTTCTGAGAACGGACATAGTCGAAAAGATACTACGCAAAATCAAAGACCCGCTAGGTTGACATACTCAGGCAAAAATAAGGGCTTCCCGGCGAACCAAAAGGGTTCGGGCAAAAATAAGGGATGAAATGAAAAAATCTGTACACCCGGCAAGTCGAAAACCTGAAAAAGCGGCTTGGGCAAAAATGGGTATCCCGATGGACTGAAAACCCGAAAGGGCGGTCCAGGCAAAAGTTAGGGATTAAAGCGTACGACTATGTCCTTCCATCTGCCTACTAGAAGAAGGTTTGTCCATCAACAGCTATCAAGCACCTCCACAGGTATCTTCCGCTCCCACATCAAAAAAGTGGCAATAATGGGTGGTCTAAGCCATCTGATTGCTCTGTCCTCTAAGGTGTCAAGGTAGGGTCCGTTGAAGAACATAACCAATACAGTTCAATACTTCCCCAGGAGAGTCCAATCCAGCTCCCCCAGAAAAGGTGGAATCCATCTCCTCAAGCAGTAAGCTCATCCCCAGTAGATTCTGGAAGCTTACCCTCGCAGAACACGAACGCATCTTCCGGCTTGATTTAAAGAGTTATTTCCTTAACAGGATATAACTGGGTTATCCTCAGCCAAAAGCCACGGAAAAAGCGTCGTCTACAAAGTCTTCTGATCCCCAACAAACTATTATCAACACTCAGCAAGGTATCCCTCTTCCCACAGAGTATTGCTTCCCAGCATGGTCACTAGAGTATCTTTGCTCCCCGCAGAATCTTCCATTTGCCAGGTTCATCCCCCAACGGAGTCATCTTCTCCTACCGGTATTCTTGCAGTTATCATCCCCAGTGGAAGCAAAATCTGTTCCTCAACATCAGCCCAGGATACGACTTCCCGGCACCCGTCAAGGATTTATTTTCTTAGACAAAAATACATTCATAAACAATCACATCTTCATACATTATAGCATGCATATGCATCATACTACACGCATCTCATTGATATTGAAGACATACAGTTCATGCATCACGATATTGCATACAATTATGTTTTGCCTTTTGAGGAAAAAGATCAATACAAAAATGACTACTATCAACTATCGCAATTTTTTCTAGATATAGTTTCAGATATGACCCAGAGATGGTGATGTTCTGATGCTGCTTCCAGATATCCTTCTAGATATAGTTTCAGATATGACCCAGAGATGGTGATGTTCTGATGCTGCTTCCAGACTTCCTTTTAGATATAGTTTCAGATATGACCCAGAGATGGTGATGTTCTGATGCTGCTTCCAGATATCCTTCTAGATATAGTTTCAGATATGACCCAGAGATGGTGATGTTCTGATGCTGCTTCCAGATATCCTTCTAGATATAGTTTTAGATGTAAACCAGATATGGTGACGTTCTGATGCTGCTTCCAGATTTCCTTCTAGATATAGTTTCAGATATGACCCAGATATGGTGACGTTCTGATACTGCTTCCAGACTTCCTTCTAGATATAGTTTTAGATATGACCCAGAGATGGTGATGTTCTGATGCTGCTTCCAGATATCCTTCTAGATATAGTTTCAGATGTAAACCAGATATGGTGACGTTCTGATGCTGCTTCCAGATTTCCTTCTAGATATAGTTTCAGATGTAAACCAGATATGGTGACGTTCTGATACTGCTTCCAGACTTCCTTCTAGATATAGTTTCAGGTATGACCCAGAGATGGTGATGTTCTGATGCTGCTTCCAGATATCCTTCTAGATATAGTTTCAGATATGACCCAGAGATGGTGATGTTCTGATGCTGCTTCCAGATATCCTTCTAGATATAGTTTCAGATGACCCAGAGATGGTGATGTTCTGATGCTGCTTCCAGATATCCTTCTAGATATAGTTTCAGATGTAAACCAGAGATGGTGATGTTCTGATGCTGCTTCCAGATATCCTTCTAGATATAGTTTCAGATGTAAACCAGATATGGTGACGTTCTGATGCTGCTTCCAGATATCCTTCTAGATATAGTTTCAGATGTAAACTAGATATGGTGACGTTCTGATGCTGCTTCCAGATTTCCTTCTAGATATAGTTTCAGATATGACCCAGATATGGTGATGTTCTGATACTGCTTCCAGATCTCCTTCTAGATATAGTTTCAGATATGACCCAGATATGGTGACGTTCTGATGCTGCTTACAGATCTCCTTCCAGATATAGTCCAGATGTAAACCAGATATGGCAACGTTCTGACACTTATTCCAGTTGAAGATATTTCAAGACCTCCTCTAGTCCAGCTAAATAGACTCCCAACAGATTTTTCTAATAAAACCTCAATAGAAGTTATTTCAGATGTTTCCCTCTCCGACGATGAGTGTGAGGTGATAGTCTTCTATGGTTCCCTCTCCGACGGTGTGTGAGGTGGTAAGTCCTTTTCAGATGTTTCCCTCTCCGACGATGAGTGTGAGGTGATAGTCTTCTATGGTTCCCTCTCCGACGGTGTGTGAGGTGGTAAGTCCTTTTCAGATGTTTCCCTCTCCGACGATGAGTGTGAGGTGATAGTCCTCTATGGTTCCCTCTCCGACGGTGTGTGAGGTGGTAAGTCCTTTTCAGATGTTTCCCTCTCCGACGGTGAGTGAGGTGATCATTCCTTTCAGATTATAATTGCCTATGGTTCTCTTCCCAATACTGCGAAGATAATAATTCCCATCAAGATTTTCTCAACGAGCATTGTTGAAGTTAAAATCACCCAAGGTTCTCTTATCATTCATGCTAAGGCAGTAACCATCCCTGGTTCATTCATCGCTGTTTGAAGCTCCAGACTCAGCTCCTGTAACCAGTCAGGACACATCTATACCAAGCATCTAAAAATTAGTCCCTGCAGCGTGTCAGGTACTCATTTGTTCTTTTGCAGGTATGCAGGTTCTCGCTAAGAATCTCCTACGCGATCAACATCCAGATGGCATCTATAAGCCCATCATCCTATCCAGCAATCTCCAAATGGCATCTATAAGCCCATTCCATCATCGCACTGCTACTATGTGAGCGCAAATTTCTGGGCACTCTAGTGTTCAATCATCTTCTACCCTAGGATTACGAAAGGCACGTCGGCCAATCTGCATCCTCAGGTCTAAGAAGATTGAACAGGGGCAACTGTTGTACCCCAAAATTTTCCCTCCCATATTCTTCAAGAAATTGCCAAGCCAAGTCACAAAATTCCCCAAGGGTTGCACAGTGCAAAAGTCTCCCATACAGTCAAGACTAGGGTTTGAGTTCTGGTCAAAGAAAGGAAGTTTTCAAAGGCCCAATCAAGTCTCATATGCTTACAAATGTGGTCAAGTATCCTCATGTCAAGTTTCAAGGCATTCAGCTCAAAATTGCACAGTCAAAACCCTAAATTGCACTACAGTCAACTGTAGGGGCAAAATGGTCATTTGACAGTCAAAAGTTCAAATTTTTGGTCAACATATCATTTTGAAGCCACAAACATCATTTGATCAATGCTTGATCATGATTCTCAAAATTTGGCTCAGAAGATCATCAAGATGCAAAAGTTACTATATTTGGACAGCTGAAAAAGTCAACTGAAATTGACCAGAGCATAACTTTCACATGGATTATCAGAAAAATTCCATCCAAAGCTCATTTTGAAGAGAAAGACATTTCCTACAACTCATCTTCATACTTCAAGTCCAAGAAATGCTCTCACAAAAAGTTATCAATTTCAACATTATAGGTCATTTTCAAAAGTCAACAAAAAGGGACTTTAAGTCAAAGGCCATATCTTGAGATTGGTAAATCAAAATGACATGGGACCAAAGGCATTGGTTAGAGGACTCAAAGACCTTTCCAAAATGTCCAAGAAGATGAGAAACGCTTAAAAATCGAGCAAGTTATGCCTTGTGGAAGTTGGGAATTTTTTGGATATTTTGAAAAGTCAACATTGATTCAAATGGTCTAAAAATGCTAATGGGCCCATTTTTCTTCCATGATTCATCATTCCAAGCATATACACGACCACTTGGCCCAAAGGGAAATATTTTCTCATTTTTTTTATTTATTTATTTGGATTTTATTAATTAAATCAATTAAATATATGAAAAATGTTTAAATTAACCAAACCAATCTTTTTATACATGTTTTAAGGTCAATATTTCGTGTAAATGCAAACTAGGAAAGATTTGGGGTGATTGGATGCAAATTGATACAAGAACATATGAAAAAGATTCAAAAAGATCCTTGGAAAATCAATTATCAAAAATCATGATTACAAGAGATTTGGTTGAATTTTGTTGACCTAATCTATTCACTACATATGCTTGATGAGAAACCTAATGCAAAGGGACTGAATGCTGCGCTCAGAAGCCATTAACAAACTTGCAAATTTGTCCAAAAGTTCAAAACTGAAAACCACGTTTTAGGTTGATTCAAGGCGTAATTCATATTCCATTGGCTTCCTGAAGCTTCACTGATCAGATTCCAATCACAAACATCCACTCAAACGCCAAGAATCGGTACCTAGGACTCAAACTGCATCAAGAAAATTCCATTATCGTGTTTCATGTTTTAAGCATTTTTACAGCATTTTGTTCATAGATTCTTGTTCCTCATTTGATTCTAAAGCTAACCAATGCATTTAATTTGATTATTATGCTGTATATATGAATATGCCATGAGTGAATTTTAGGGTTTTCAGAAGCTGGAATTAGGGATTCTTAAAAGAGGAAAAATTAAGGCTCCCGACCACCACCATTAGACTCAGCAAGCTTGGACGAACAGGAAGCACCATTCGCGATCAATTTATGGACATCATAGCTCTAGTCGCTATTTTCTGGAAACAGGCCTAAGAGAACGTCTTCAAAACCGTGGCCAATGCATTCTCGTTTCAGAAAAAAAATAAAACAATGAGGACGATGACCTCGTGGCGAACGATGGTTGGTGCGTTTGAAAACTCGCGCGCGTTGCCCACTAACATTTTGTTTTCTTTTTATAATATTTGTTAATTGTTATATAGTAAATATAATTCAAGCGCTTCAGTGGCAGGTACATGTGCTTTACAATGTCCAAGACCTGGGTTCGAGTCCCAGGTCTGTATAATTCCTATATTATTTTTCGTTGATAATTCCTATGCAGGCACAACATTGATGCACACCATGTTCCTTCATCATTTAGCCATCCACGTATCTAACAAATTCCAATCAAAGGCTGAGATTGGATGTACATCATAAGCCTGGTCAAAGGGTTAACACGCTAGTGGCAAAAGTCAATGGACCTGAAGCATTGGGCCTGATTTCCTAAGTCCATACCTCACAACTGGGGCCTGAACCCCCCCTGGTTTGCAATCTTCTTCTTATTTTATTTTTAATTATTATTTTATTTGCTTCATTGTTTTAATTTAATTAATAATTTTTTACAAAATCCAAAAACATCATAAAAAACTCAGAAAAAGATAAAAAAATATAATGATTATTTATTTTGATATTTTCTTGTAAATAAATTGGCATGTAAATTAATTTAGTATAAATTAGGGTTTAATTTTAATTCTTTTCATAAAAAATCTAAAAAGAAGTAGAATTAGGTTTAATTAATGTTTTATCCCTTTTTTTATTTTTTCTTTTCTTATAATTATATTTATTTATTTTATTTACTTTTATAATTAAATATGCATAAAAACTTGTAAAATAAATTAGGGTTAATTTAGGTTAAAATTCAATATTTTTCATAATAAATTTAAAAGCCATTAGAATTAGGGTTTGCATTCAATTTTAATTTTAATTAATTCTCTTTTTCTATTAAATCTTAAAAAACACAAAAATACCAAAACATTTTCTTTTAATTTTTAATTTTAATTCCTCATTAATTTTAATCTTTGCACAAAGGGTCCAACGCCCATATTCTCAATTGTTTAATTTCGCACATTTATTTTATTTCGCTCAAATAATTATGTGTCTCTCCCAAAGCTTTGTAATATTTACTTTTTGCACTTTTATTCGCTTTATTTACTTTCCGTCAAAACGGGTCCGGTTTAATTTTGGCGATGTGGACCCGCGCCATTTGTAATAGCTTTAGATTTATTTTTCCCGCAAATATTTTAACTGTTAAACAAAGCATGAAAGAATGTATGGCCTTAAATAAAATCAAGCGTAGAACACTTTAAACATGACAAGATAAATGCAAATGAAAACGACACACGAATCACACACACCACCCCTAGGGTACGCCTCACTGTTGCCTTGCCTCGAAAGGTGATCGTCGAGTAGAGGATGTCTAAGTAAGTCCTCATGATCCGGGAACCTGGCATGAGGGTAGCTTCTAAGGTGTCTTCCCATTGCTCTGGTGATCACCATGTCCCGAACCTCGAATTGACCCGAATACCTCCAACGGTGGTGCTGCCTACCTCTCAATGGTGGGATGGCACTACTTTAAAGGACATTTACACAGACGAATTCCTTAGGGTAGGTAGGTTCTCGTAGATACTTGCTCTAATCTCAAAACAAATTCAAAAAGACTTTTCACACTGACACCTTTTCAAAAAGCTTTCGAAAGCAATTTTTCAAACACTCTTGAGGACTGATACAAGAGTCGAACTGGAATTTTCAAAGAAACTTTTTCAAACCCACGCACACTTGAAAAGCAAACATTTTTGAAAACACAAATGAGCAGGTATCTAAGAGCCCATGGATAACCATGGATAGAAAGGGTGCTAACACCTTCCCTTTCTATAACCTACCTCCCGAACCGAGAGCAATCTCTATAAGGAATTTTTCTGTGCTTTTGTCCTTTCCATTTGGAGAAAATAAAAGACGGTGGCGACTCTTGCTTCCGCGACATTTCGCGAACCAGCGTTAAACAGTCAGTTCCAGATCCACCGATCACAGGCGGCTTGGGCAAAAATGGGTATCCCGGTGGACCGAAAACCCGAAAGGGCGGTCCAGGCAAAAGTTAGGGATCAAAGCGTACGACTATGCCCTGTCATCTCGTCACTTGCCTACCAGAAGAAGGTTTGTCCATCAACAACTACCAAGCACCTCCACAGGTATCTTCCTCTCCCACATTAGAAACAGGGGCAATAAAGAGTTGTCTAAGCAATATGATTGTTCGGTCCTCCAAGGTATCAAGGTAGGTTCCGTTGAAGAACATAACCAATACAGTTCAATACTTCCCCAGGTGAGTCCAATCCAGTTTCCCCAAGAAAGTTGGAATCCATCTCCCCAAGCAGTAAGCTTATACCCAGTAAATTCTGGAAGCTTATCACCTGCAGAGTACGAACGCGTCTCCCCGGCTTTATTCAAAGAGTTATTTCCCTACCAGGATATAACTGGGTTATCCTCAGCCAATAACCATGAGAAGATCGTCCTCGGCAAAGTCTTCTTACCCCCAGCGGAGTCTATTAGCACTTCCAACATAACAATGGTATCCCCAGCAGAGTTATCATCAACCTCAGCGAAGTATTCCTCTCCCCACAGAGTATTCACCACAGAGTAAGCTATTCGCCAAGTTTGTTCCCCAATGGAGTCATCTCCTCCTGCCGGTATTCTTGCAACTATCATCCCCAGCGGAAACAACAAAACATTGTTCTCCAACATCAGCCCAGGATAAGCTCCTGGCATTCGTCAAGGATTTATTTTCCCAAAACGGAAATACATTCATGAACATTACATCTTCATACATTATAGCATGCATATGCATCATACTACACGAATCTCATGAATTTTGAGGACATCCTGAAATCATGCAGTTCGTGCATCATGATCTTGCATATAACTGATGCTTTACCTTTTCAGGAAAGGTCAATACAAAGATGATTACTATCAACTATCACGACTCCTTCTAGATATAGTTCAGATGTGACCCAGATATGGCGACGTTCTGATACTTCTTCCAGATTTCATTTTAGAGATAGTTCGGATGTGAACCAGGCATGGCGACGTTCTGATACTTCTTCCAGATTTCCTTCCAGAGATAGCTTAGAAATGCTCCCGATATGGATGCTGTTCTGTTGCTTATTCAACACTCCTTCTAGATATAGTTCAGATGTGAACCAGATATGGCGACGTTCTGATACTTCTTCCAGATTTCCTTCTAGATATATTTCAGATGTGAACCAGATATGGCAACGTTCTGATACTTCTTCCAGATTTCTTTCTAGATATGGTTCAGATGTGAACCAGATATGGCGACGTTCTGATACTTCTTCCAGATTTCTTTCTAGACATGGTTCAGATGTGACCCAGGCATGGCGACGTTCTGATACTTCTTCCAGATTCCCTTCTAGATATAGTTCAGATGTGAACCAGATATGGCGACGTTCTGATACTTCTTCCAGATTTCTCTCTAGACATGGTTCAGATGTGACCCAGATATGGCGACGTTCTGATACTTCTTCCAGATTTCCTTCTAGATATGGTTCAGATGTGACCCAGGATATGGCGACGTTCTGATACTTCTTCCAGATTTCCTTCTAGATATAGTTCAGATGTGAACCAGATATGGCGACGTTCTGATACTTCTTCCAGATTTCCTTCCAGATATGGTTCGGATGTGAGCCAAGCATGGCGACGTTCTGACACTTATTCCAGATCTCCCTCAGATAACTTAGAGATGCTCCGGACACGGAAGCTGTTCTATTGTTTGTTTAGAGACCACCTTTCTAGAGATGGTTCAGATGTGACCCGGATATGGCTACCTTCTGATACTTATTCCAGAGTCATTCAAATATAGATTGGAAATGCTCCAGATATGGATTCTATTCTATCACTTATTCACAGTTTCTTCTCAAACAACTTAGAGATGCTCCAGACCCGGAGACTATTCTATTGTCTAGTCCAGATTCATTCGAAAGACTATTCCAGATTTTTCTGTTTCTTATCCAGTCAAAGACCTTCTCTAGTCCAGCTAAATCGACCCCTAACAGATTTTCCTGATAAAGACTCAGTAGAAGATATCCAAGATTCTCTCAATGATTACTGTTGAGGTAGAAGTCGCCCAAGATTCTCTCAATGATTACTGTTGAGGTAGAAGTCGCCCAAGATTCTCTCAGCGTTACTGCTGAGGTTGAAGTCGCCCAAGATTCTCTCAATGATCCTGTTGAGGTTGAAGTCGCCTATGGTTCTCTCCCCGTTACTGCGGAGGTAGTAATCATCCCCAGATTCTCTCAGCGTTACTGTTAAGGTTGAAGTCGCCCAAGATTCTCTCAATGATCCTGTTGAGGTTAAAGTCGCCTATGGTTCTCTCCCCGTTACTGCGGAGGTAGTAATCGCCCCAAGATTCTCTCAATGATACTGTTGAGATTGAAGTCATCCAAGGTTCTCTCACCGTTCCTGTTGAGGTAGTAACCATCCCTGGTTCATTCATCACCGTTTGAAGCTCCAGATCCAGCTCCTGTAACCAGTCAGGACGTATCTATACAAAGAACTGAAGACCAGCTCCTGTAACAGGTCAGGTAATCATTTTCTTTTGCAGGTACGCAAGTGTTCGCTAAGGAATCTCTTACGCGATCGACGCCCAGATGGCATCCATAAGCCCATCCACCTATCCATCACTTCCTAGCATGGCATCTATAAGCCCATCATCCTATTCATCAATCTCCAAATGGCATCTGTAAGCCCATTCCTCACCACACTGCTACTATGTGAGCGCAAATTTCCGGGCACTCTAGTGTTCAATCATCTTTCACCTTCGGATTACGAAAGGCACGTCAGCCAATCTGCATCCTCAGGTTTAAGAAGATTGAACAGGGGCAACTGTTGTACCCCAAAATTTGCCCTCCCATATTCTTCAAGATTTGCAAAAGAGCAAGCTTCAAAATCTCCCCAAGGGTTGCACAGTGCAAAGGCCTCCTAAACAGTCAAAAACTAGGGTTTTGGTTCTGACAAAGAAATGAAGTTTCCAAGGGTCCAATCAAGTCCCACATGCCTACAAATATGGTCAAGCATCCTCATACCAAGTTTCAAGACTTACAACACAAAATTGCACAGTAAAAAACCCTAATTGCACTACAGTCAACTGTAGGGGCAAAATGGTCATTTGACAGTCAAAAGTTCAAATTTTTTGTCAACATATCATTTTGAAGCCATAAACATCATTTGATCAATGCTTGATCATAATTCTCAAAGCTTGGCTCAAAAAGTCTCAAGATGCAAAAGTTTCCATATTTGGACAGTTGAAAAAGTCAACTGTAACTTGACCAAGGCATAACTTCCACATGGATTATCAGAAAAATTCCATCCAAAGCTCATTTTGAAGATGAAGACATTTCCTACAACTCCTCTTCACACTTAAAGTCCAAGAAATGCTCTCACAAAAAGTAATCAATTTCAACATTATAGGTCATTTTCAAAAGCCAACAAAAAGGGACTTTAAGTCAAAGGCCATAACTTGTGATTGGTAAATCAAAATGACATGGTACCAAAGGCATTGGTTATAGGACTTCAAGACCTTTCCAAAATGTCCAAGAACATGATCAAAGCTTAAAAATTGAGCAAGATATGCCTTGTGGAAGTTGGGAAATTTTTGGATATTTTGAAAAGTCAACTTTGCTTCAAATGTCTTAAAAATGCTAATGGGCCTCTTTTTCTTCCAAGATCCATCATCCAAAACATGTGCACGACCATTTGGCCCAAAGGGAAGTTTTTCATCATTTTTATTTTATTTATTTGAATTTTTAATTGCTAGAAATTCATTTAATTAATTAAAATATATGAAAATATACCAAACCTAAGTTTTTAAATCTTTTTATGCATGGAATACACTCAATATTTCGTGCATGATCAGATTTGGAAAGAATCCATGTGATTGGACATGATTGGTATCAAATTAGCATGAAAAAGATTGAAAAATTATGGCATGAAAATCAAATATTTTCTCATCAATTCATTGATTCTTTGGACCAAATTTTGAACCCTAATCATTCACACATATATACTCATGCAAACCCTAGTCCAAGGAACCTCTAGGCTGCGTCATCCATCAAGAACCAAGGTTGAGTTTTTTGTCAAAAATTTGAAAACTAAAAGTGGCCTTAGAGGACGATTCAGAGGAAAACTTTGATTCCATTAGCTTGCAAAAGTCTCAAGGGACGTTTCTGAATCAAAAGCATCATCCCTAACGCCTAGAATTGGTATATGGCAGTTCAACTGTATCACTTTTTCTGCATAATCGCATCTGATCATTCATGCCATAATTTTCAAATCTAATGCTTGTTTTGTATTGCTCTTGTCATTCTGAAGCTAACCCAGTTGTTTGATTGAGTTTTCATCACCCATACGCGAAACTACCATGGACGATCATTAGGGTTCTTCAAATTTCAAATTGGGTACTTTCACCTACGGTAAAATTGAGACACCTCAATACCATGGTTGAATTCAGGAAGCTTGGACGATTCTAATGCAACACTCGCGCCTAATTTATATAGCACCATAGCCTATTCGCTATTATTGAAAAGTGCATATTTTGGGGGGGTTCAAAACCCCCGCTAATTCTTTTTCATGTTTCAGGAAAATACAAATAATGAAGAAGACGATGACGTGTGGGATAGCAAGTGGCTCATTTAAATTTTCGCGCTAAAATCCCACTAACTCTTGTTTTACCTTATATTTATTGTTGGTCATATAATTATCAAAACGCGTTCACAGCTCCATTGGCAAGGTGTTTGGGTGGTAATCTCTGGGACCTGGGTTCGAATCCCAGGTCCCCCTCTCTATTCCATATTATTTTTCTAATAATACTTACGTGCAGCTTCAGTCCAAGCGTTCACCATACGTCCCTCCTCCAGGCGTGCCACGCGCTTAGTGAGATCCATCAAAGGGCTATGAGTTGGAGACCATCATGGGCATGAGTCAACGCACCTGCACACTTCCTGAAAAAGTCAGAAGGGCCAGGATCTATTGGGCCTGATTACTACAATTTAAACCTCCAATTGGGGACAGAACCCCCCAAGGTATTGTATTTCTTTTCTTTTCTTTATTTTATTTGTTTCAATTATTTCTTTTTTAATTAATTCCTTTAATTTAATTTATTTTCATAAAACATAAAAATAATAATAAAAATCAGGAAGTCATAAAAATCAAAATATATTTATTTAATTAGTATTTTTGTAAATAAATCTCACTAATTAATTAGATTTAAATTTAGGGTTAATTTTAATATCTTTTCTTAATAAATTAAAACTTGTAGAATTAGGTTTAAATTACTTTAATTACCTTTTTTTATTTTTCTCATCACTAATAATTAATTATTTATTTTTATAAATCAAACTGCATTAATTAATAAATTAATTTTAGGTCTAATTTTAACATGTTTTTCTTAATAAATCAAAATTGTAGAATTAGGGTTAATTAATTAATTTCTTAATTTCGTTTAAATCTCATAAAAAACCATAAATACAAAAACCTCAAAAAACAATTTTCTTTTTCATTTTAATTTCATTAATTTAATAATCATAATTTAATTTCATTAAAAAGGGTCCAACGCCCTCGCTTGCGATTTTTTTATTCTCTTCGCGCATTTTATTTATTCCTTCTTTTAAATATTGATGTAATTCTCCCAAAGCCGTGTAAATTTAATTTCTCGCACTTTCCTTTATTTTCTGTCAAATCGGGTCCTGGATTAAATTTGGCGATGTGGACCCGCGCCTTTGTAATAGTTTAGGAACTTTAATTTTTCGCATCTTTTTTAACTGTTAATAATGGCATGCCAGAATGAATGACAAAATAAAAAACAAACGTGTAGATCACCCATAACATGACAAGACAAAAATAAATGAATTTGACACACAAATCACACACCACCCCTAGGGTACGCCTCACTGTTGCCTTGCCTCGAAAGGTGATCGTCGAGTAGAGGATGTCTTAGTAAGTCCTCATGATCCGGGAACCTGGCATGAGGGTAGCTTCTAAGGTATCTTCCCATTGCTCCGGTGATCACCATGCCCCGAACCTCGAATTGACCCGAACACCTCCAACGGTGGTGCTACCTACCTCTCAATGGTGGGATGGCACTACCTTAAAGACATTTACACAGACAAATTCCTTAGGGTAGGTAGACGACTCTAGATACTTGCTCTAATTTCAAAACAAATCAAAAATACTTTTCACACCGACACCTTTTCAAAAAGCTTTCGAAAGCAATTTTTCAAACACTCTTGAGGACCGATACAAGAGTCGAACTGGAATTTTCAAAGAAACTTTTTAAAACCCACAGTTGAAAAGCAAACAAACCATTTTTGAAAACACAATGAGCAAGTATCTAAGAGCCCATGGATAACCATGGATAGAAAGGGTGCTAACACCTTCCCTTTCTATAATCTACCTCCGGAACCGAGAAACTATCTCTTTAAGGAATTTTTCTGTGCTTTTGTCCTTTCCATTTGGAGAAAATAAAAGACGGTGGCGACTCTTGCTTCCGCGACATTTCACGAACCAGCGTTAAACAGTCAGTTCCAGATCCACCGATCACAGAACTGGCGACTCTGCTGGGGAAGTGTTGAACTTAAAGTGAGGTGTACCTTAGGATAGTTCATAACTGTGTTTTCAATTGTATTGACTTGCTTGCTTTATTATTGTGGGACTGTCTTGGGAGTTCTATAGGTCCTAACCTGGATCTGGGGGATACCTTCTTAGAAAGTAGCAACAAGGCTGTGAGGGAACTGTGCGGGGTATACCGACATGGTTGAAACAGTCAGCTACGTTGATGTGGCACTTTGGTGTGTACCGGTAACCCTTGAGTTCAGTCAAGGAGAGTACGGGGCCTCCGCGTGGTGTCATGAAGCATCAACAGACCTTAGGAACCTTAATTGAACTATCTTGGCCTCTTTAGGGTAGTAAGATAACTGACTTTGGTGCAGTCCGAGGTTGGTTGATACTCGATACTACACTCAATTGAGGGTTGCTTTCCTAGAATATTTCGGTCGCCAGTTCAGTGGCTAAATCGAAACGATGAACAATGAAAGCAATCCCGTGATATTGGGACCCTTAGAACCCGGTTACTTCTAATAGGACAGGTTGAGCCCACCAACTTCAAGAGGGTACTACCCAGACCCCATGCTGGCCTAAACTCTAGGGGCTCCTCTTGTGTGACTTGTGTGCCTTCGTACTTGACAACTTGCATGCTTGTTATCTGACACATAAGTTTCTTGCAGATTTTGTTTATAGTCCTTAATTAGGACTCATAACAGAGTGTACTAAGTTTCTCGCAGGTTTTGTTTATAGTCCTTAATTGGGACTCATAACAGGGTGTACTGAGTTTCTTGCAGGTTTTGGTTTGCAGTCCTTAATTGGGACTCATGACAGGGTTACCTACATTACCCCATGCATACCATAACATCATACCATTGCATACATCTTAACCCATTTCAAGGATCTCAAGGGCTTGTGATGCAGGTCATGATGAATCAAACGTCTAGCAAGGGGCAAAGAGGATTTATTTTCCTCTAGCCAAGGTTGTCAGGGGCTATGATCCACTGGATATGGTGAGCCTTTGACCCTTGAAGAAGGACTCTCAACAATATGCAATTCCTTCAATCAAGTGACAAATTCAAATGCTAACAATTTTCTTGTTTACCCCGCGGGATCCTTGAAAACATTGCATATATATACATACATATCATTGCATTACAGGTACCCTTTTGACAGGTCTCTTACCTTCTTCGCTGTTTATTTCAGTCGATCGTCATGAATCCTGAATCATCCACTGAGCATACTATCAAGGCTCTCCAAGCTCAGAACGCCCAGTTCCAAGAGTTGATCATGAATTTGGCCCAGGGGAAACAAGATCTGAAGACCCTGCTCTTGAAAAAGAAGAAGAAGAGGACTGTGCTGTTCAACCCTAGGCGCAGATCTGGGAATACACTGCAGAATGAAACTGAGAGGACTACTCCATCTGTTGGGGAAGGCAGTCATCAGGAGGAAAGGGTTCCCAGTCCAGTGGTCTCCGATAACGAGACAGATTTCAACGACGAACAATACCCTCCTGCTGAAGACAAGTACAAGCAGTTGGAAGACCGTCTGAATGCAATGGAAATTCAACAAGTACCTGGTTTAGATTTCGGAGATTTGGGTCTAACTTCTGGTGTGGTGATCCCACACAAATTCAAAGCACCCTTTTTTGCTAAGTACGATGGGGCATCCTTTCCCAGGCTGCATCTCAGGTCTTATGTGCGGAAGATTCAACCGTATACTGTGGACAAGAATTTGTGGATCCACTTCTTCCAGGAAAGTCTTTCAGGGACTCATCTCGAATGGTTCTATCAGCTGGATGGAACCAAGGTTCGTAACTGGGAGGAGTTGGCTACTGCTTTTTACAAGCAGTATCAGTACAATGCCGACCTCGCTCCTACGCGTACCCAACTCCAGGGTATGTCGCTAGGATCGGGAGAAGGTTTTAAAGAGTATGCGCAGAAATGGAGAGACCTGGCCGGTAGGGTACAACCACCGCTGACTGACCGTGAACTTGTGGACATGTTCTTGGGGACCCTGTCTGGTCCATTCTACAACCATCTGATCGGGAATTCGTCTGCTGGATTCACAGATCTTATCTTGACTGGGGAGAGAATAGAAGCCGACATCCGGTCTGGAAAGATTCAAGAGGCTGCACCTTCTGACAAAAGGCCTCATCGTGGAAAGAAAGAGTCCAATGATGTGCACGATAAAAAGAGCCGTCATGAAGTAGGGGCAACCCAGATCTCCAATCCTAGACCTGCTCAACAAGGACAGGGGCAGCAGCGCAAGGAGAGCGCACCCAAATGACAGTTCACCAAGATCAACATGTCGCTGGATCAAGCACTACAACAAATGTTGAAGGCAGGGCTGATCACCTTAAGGGCTCCTCTCCGGAATCCAAACACTTCTGCTCCTAACTATCATCCCAACGATAGGTGCGCATACCATTCTGATAGCCCGGGGCATACTACGGACAACTGCTGGCCTCTCAAAAACAAGATTCAAGACATGATCGACGCTGGAGAGATTCAATTTGAAGTACCTGAGACTCCGAACATAATCACTGCTCCGTTACCCAATCATTGAAGACTTTTGTTTATTTGGATTTCCGAGTTGTATCTTTCTTTGCTTATACAAACAATTAATGTCATAGCAAACTCTTTTATTCTATTAAAGCATCGCATGTGTCTGTTTTGGAATTAATACAATTGTTTTCATTATATTCAAAATTGCTTTCATTTTTCTGTGATGATCAACTCTCGGTTAATAAATTCTAAGCCTCTTGAGGGAGGATGACGAAAACGATACCACGACACTTATAATATGCTTTTGAATAGACCCCGCTAATGAGGTACATGCATTGTTTCAATTCCTAAACACTGGAGTTATAAGGATGATAATCCCTCGTCAACCCCTCTGAGCCAAAGAAGTAGGAGTTTTTTTCTTTTCGAAATTTAAAACCCTTAATCATAACCTGGGGCAGGGTAGTTCGCTCAGTTGATCCAGGTGCATAACGAATGGCACCAAAGAGGTCCTTACAAAACAAAGAAGACAGTGATGGTTCCGAATAATCAATAAAGAAAGGCAGTCATTATATCTCAAAAAAATCAAAACCCAATAAGTCAAAACCTATGAAGGAGACTTACAAAACTGGGGCATCCCGCTGACTGTAATTCCAAAAAAGGAAACAGTTCAGGCAAAAAAAGAAAGGGATAACAAAAATAAAAAAGAAAGAGGTCATACAAACCCTCAACAAAGACAAGAAATGACTGCCTATTCAAAATAACTTGTCAACATCCGAACCGTCACTGGAATATCAAAGCAAAGACTCAAACAAGGTCTAACGCACGATCAACTGAGTTTAGGTTTGGAGAACATCACGAAGAGCGGGTGGGTGCAAATAAAATTTGAGCCTTTATCCTTTGTTTCTTAAACCGTGAACCAAGCCACGTTATAACCCTTAAAAGTCCTAGCTGAAGCATGGGTTAGTTCGAAAGCATACTGTTACGAAAGGTATCCTGACTCCTTAAGGCTTGCGGTAAAATAACGAGTTGACATCACAGTTTACAAAAAGGTTTCATTTGTGTTATAAAAAAATGCGTTCTCAAAACTTCAAGACAGACATAAGCTTTGCATTTTTAAAATAATATTGTTTGCATATGATCATTTGTTTGAACAGCAAAGGAATTCGCACGACGAATATCTGATGAACAAAAGTCTTCTCAACAAAAGAGTCACCTCAAGTGGAAAGAGCACTTCCAATCAAGGGGCACGGCATGAGCATTGTCCATTATATGGGGCAGGACAAAACACTGCTAACAGGGGCAACTCCCTACATCCTGAGAGCGTGGACATAGTCGAAGAAAAATACTACGCGTAATCAAAGACCCGCTAGGTTGACATACCTAGGCAAAAATAAGGGCTTCCCGGCGAACCAAAAGGGTTCGGGCAAAATGAAGGGATGAAAATGAAAAATCTGTACACCCGGCAAGTCGAAAACCTGAAAAGGCGGCTTGGGCAAAAATGGGTATCCCGGTGGACCGAAAACCCGAAAGGGCGGTCCAGGCAAAAGTTAGGGATCAAAGCGTACGACTATGCCCTGTCATCTCGTCACTTGCCTACCAGAAGAAGGTTTGTCCATCAACAACTACCAAGCACCTCCACAGGTATCTTCCTCTCCCACATTAGAAACAGGGGCAATAAAGAGTTGTCTAAGCAATCTGATTGTTCGGTCCTCCAAGGTATCAAGGTAGGTTCCGTTGAAGAACATAACCAATACAGTTCAATACTTCCCCAGGTGAGTCCAATCCAGTTTCCCCAAGAAAGTTGGAATCCATCTCCCCAAGCAGTAAGCTTATCCCCAGTAAATTCTGGAAGCTTATCACCTGCAGAGTAAGAACGCGTCTCCCCGGCTTTATTCAAAGAGTTATTTCCCTACCAGGATATAACTGGGTTATCCTCAGCCAATAGCCATGAGAAGATCGTCCTCGGCAAAGTCTTCTTACCCCCAGCGGAGTCTATTAGCACTTCCAACATAACAATGGTATCCCCAGCGGAGTTATCATCAACCTCAGCGAAGTATTCCTCTCCCCACAAAGTATTCCCCGCAGAGTAAGCTATTCGCCAAGTTTGTTCCCCAATGGAGTCATCTCCTCCTGCCGGTATTCTTGCAACTATCATCCCCAGCGGAAACAACAAAGCATTGTTCTCCAACATCAGCCCAGGATAAGCTCCTGGCATTCGTCAAGGATTTATTTTCCCAAAACGGAAATACATTCATGAACATTACATCTTCATACATTATAGCATGCATATGCATCATACTACACGAATCTCATCAATTTTGAGGACATCCTGAAATCATGCAGTTCGTGCATCATGATCTTGCATATAACTGATGCTTTACCTTTTCAGGAAAGGTCAATACAAAGATGATTACTATCAACTATCGCGACTCCTTCTAGATATAGTTCAGATGTGACCCAGATATGGCGACGTTTTGATACTTCTTCCAGATTTCATTTTAGAGATAGTTCGGATGTGAACCAGGCATGGCGACGTTCTGATACTTCTTCCAGATTTCCTTCCAGAGATAGCTTAGAAATGCTCCCGATATGGATGCTGTTCTGTTGCTTATTCAACACTCCTTCTAGATATAGTTCAGATGTGAACCAGATATGGCGACGTTCTGATACTTCTTCCAGATTTCCTTCTAGATATATTTCAGATGTGAACCAGATATGGCAACGTTCTGATACTTCTTCCAGATTTCTTTCTAGATATGGTTCAGATGTGAACCAGATATGGTGACGTTCTGATACTTCTTCCAGATTTCTTTCTAGACATGGTTCAGATGTGACCCAGGCATGGCGACGTTTTGATACTTCTTCCAGATTCCCTTCTAGATATAGTTCAGATGTGAACCAGATATGGCGACGTTCTGATACTTCTTCCAGATTTCTCTCTAGACATGGTTCAGATGTGACCCAGATATGGCGACGTTCTGATACTTCTTCCAGATTTCCTTCTAGATATGGTTCAGATGTGACCCAGGATATGGCGACGTTCTAATACTTCTTCCAGATTTCCTTCTAGATATAGTTCAGATGTGAACCAGATATGGCGACGTTCTGATACTTCTTCCAGATTTCCTTCCAGATATGGTTCGGATGTGACCCAGGCATGGCGACGTTCTGACACTTATTCCAGATCCCCCTCAGATAACTTAGAGATGCTCCGGACACGGAAGCTGTTCTATTGTTTGTTTAGAGACCACCTTTCTAGAGATGGTTCAGATGTGACCCGGATATGGCTACCTTCTGATACTTATTCAAGAGTCATTCAAATATAGATTGGAAATGCTCCAGATATGGATGCTATTCTATCACTTATTCACAGTTTCTTCTCAAACAACTTAGAGATGCTCCAGACCCGGAGACTATTCTATTGTCTAGTCCAGATTCATTCGAAAGACTATTCCAGATTTTTCTGTTTCTTATCCAGTCAAAGACCTTCTCTAGTCCAGCTAAATCGACCCCTAACAGATTTTCCTGATAAAGACTCAGTAGAAGATATCCAAGATTCTCTCAATGATTACTGTTGAGGTAGAAGTCGCCCAAGATTCTCTCAATGATTACTGTTGAGGTAGAAGTCGCCCAAGATTCTCTCAGCGTTACTGCTGAGGTTGAAGTCGCCCAAGATTCTCTCAATGATCCTGTTGAGGTTGAAGTCGCCTATGGTTCTCTCCCCGTTACTGCGGAGGTAGTAATCTTCCCCAGATTCTCTCAGCGTTACTGTTAAGGTTGAAGTCGCCCAAGATTCTCTCAATGATCCTGTTGAGGTTGAAGTCGCCTATGGTTCTCTCCCTGTTACTGCGGAGGTAGTAATCGCCCCAAGATTCTCTCAATGATACTGTTGAGATTGAAGTCATCCAAGGTTCTCTCATCGTTCCTGTTGAGGTAGTAACCATCCCTGGTTCATTCATCACCGTTTGAAGCTCCAGATCCAGCTCCTGTAACCAGTCAGGACGTATCTATACAAAGAATCTGAAGACCAGCTCCTGTAACAGGTCAGGTAATCATTTTCTTTTGCAGGTACACAAGTGTTCGCTAAGGAATCTCTTACGC
Organism: Vicia faba; assembly: GCA_948472305.1. Taxonomy (NCBI): domain Eukaryota; kingdom Viridiplantae; phylum Streptophyta; class Magnoliopsida; order Fabales; family Fabaceae; genus Vicia; species Vicia faba. Next base: position 1,071,002,523 of record OX451737.1, on the reverse strand, counting down.
GATCGACGCCCAGATGGCATCCATAAGCCCATCCACCTATCCATCACTTCCTAGCATGGCCTCTATAAGCCCATCATACTATTCATCAATCTCCAAATGGCATCTGTAAGCCCATTCCTCACCACACTGCTACTATGTGAGCGCAAATTTCTGGGCACTCTAGTGTTCAATCATCTTTCACCTTCGGATTACGAAAGGCACGTCAGCCAATCTGCATCCTCAGGTTTAAGAAGATTGAACAGGGGAAACTGTTGTACCCCAAAATTTGCCCTCCCATATTCTTCAAGATTTGCAAAAGAGCAAGCTTCAAAATCTCCCCAAGGGTTGCACAGTGCAAATGCCTCCTAAACAGTCAAAAACTAGGGTTTTGGTTCTGACAAAGAAATGAAGGTTCCAATGGTCCAATCAAGTCCCACATTCCTACAAATATGGTCAAGCATCCTCATACCAAGTTTCAAGACTTACAGCACAAAATTGCACAGTCAAAAACCCTAATTGCACTACAGTCAACTGTAGGGGCAAAATGGTCATTTGACAGTCAAAAGTTCAAATTTTTTGTCAACATATCATTTTGAAGCCATAAACATCATTTGATCAATGCTTGATCATGATTCTCAAAGCTTGGCTCAAAAAGTCTCAAGATGCAAAAGTTTCCATATTTGGACAGTTGAAAAAGTCAACTGTAACTTGACCAAGGCATAACTTCCACATGGATTATCAGAAAAATTCCATCCAAAGCTCATTTTTAAGATGAAGACATTTCCTACAAGTCCTCTTCACACTTCAAGTCCAAGAAATGCTCTCACAAAAAGTTATCAATTTCAACATTATAGGTCATTTTCAAAAGTCAACAAAAAGGGACTTTAAGTCAAAGGTCTTCAAGAACATGATCAAAGATTAAAAATTGAGCAAGATATGCCTTGTGGAAGTTGGGAAATTTTTGGATATTTTGAAAAGTCAACTTTGCTTCAAATGTCTTAAAAATGCTAATGGGCCTCTTTTTCTTCCTAGATCCATCATCCAAAACATGTGCACGACCATTTGGCCCAAAGGGAAGTTTTTCATCATTTTTATTTTATTTATTTGAATTTTTAATTGCTAGAAATTCATTTAATTAATTAAAATATATGAAAATATACCAAACCTAAGTTTTTAAATCTTTTTATGCATGGAATACACTCAATATTTCGTGCATGATCAGATTTGGAAAGAATCCATGTGATTGGACATGATTGGTATCAAATTAGCATGAAAAAGATTGAAAAATTATGGCATGAAAATCAAATATTTTCTCATCAATTCATTGATTCTTTGGACCAAATTTTGAACCCTAATCATTCACACATATATACTCATGCAAACCCTAGTCCAAGGAACCTCTAGGCTACGCCATCCATCAAGAACCAAGGTTGAGTTTTTTGTCAAAAATTTGAAAACTGAAAGTGGCCTTAGAGGACGATTCAGAGGAAAACTTTGATTCCATTAGCTTGCAAAAGTCTCAAGGGACGTTTCTGAATCAAAAGCATCATCCCTAACGCCTAGAATTGGTATATGGCAGTTCAACTGTATCACTTTTTTTGCATAATCGCATCTGATCATTCATGCCATAATTTTCAAATCTAATGCTTGTTTTGTATTGCTCTTGTCATTCAGAAGCTAACCCAGTTGTTTGATTGAGTTTTCATCACCCATACGCGAAACTACCATGGACGATCATTAGGGTTCTTCAAATTTCAAATTGGGTACTTTCACCTACAGTAAAATTGAGACACCTCAATACCATGGTTGAATTCAGGAAGCTTGGACGATTCTAATGCAACACTCGCGCCTAATTTATATAGCACCATAGCCTATTCGCTATTATTGAAAAGTGCATATTTTGGGGGGGTTCAAAACCCCCGCTAATTCTTTTTCATGTTTCAGGAAAATACAAATAATGAAGAAGACGATGACGTGTGGGATAGCAAGTGGCTCATTTAAATTTTCGCGCTAAAATCCCACTAACTCTTGTTTTACCTTATATTTATTGTTGGTCATATAATTATCAAAACGCATTCACAGCTCCATTGGCAAGGTGTTTGGGTGGTAATCTCTGGGACCTGGGTTCGAATCCCAGGTCCCCCTCTCTATTCCATATTATTTTTCTAATAATACTTACGTGCAGCTTCAGTCCAAGCGTTCACCATACGTCCCTCCTCCAGGCGTGCCACGCGCTTAGTGAGATCCATCAAAGGGCTATGAGTTGGAGACCATCATGGGCATGAGTCAACGCACCTGCACACTTCCTGAAAAAGTCAGAAGGGCCAGGATCTATTGGGCCTGATTACTACAATTTAAACCTCCAATTGGGGACAGAACCCCCCAAGGTATTGTATTTCTTTTCTTTTCTTTATTTTATTTGTTTCAATTATTTCTTTTTTAATTAATTCCTTTAATTTAATTTATTTTCATAAAACATAAAAATAATAATAAAAATCAGGAAGTCATAAAAATCAAAATATATTTATTTAATTAGTATTTTTTTAAATAAATCTCACTAATTAATTAGATTTAAATTTAGGGTTAATTTTAATATCTTTTCTTAATAAATTAAAACTTGTAGAATTAGGTTTAAATTACTTTAATTACTTTTTTTTATTTTTCTCATCACTAATAATTAATTATTTATTTTTATAAATCAAACTGCATTAATTAATTAAATTAATTTTAGGTCTAATTTTAACATGTTTTTCTTAATAAATCAAAATTGTAGAATTAGGGTTAATTAATTAATTTCTTAATTTCGTTTAAATCTCATAAAAAACCATAAATACAAAAACCTCAAAAAACAATTTTCTTTTTCATTTTAATTTCATTAATTTAATAATCATAATTTAATTTCATTAAAAAGGGTCCAACGCCCTCGCTTGCGATTTTTTTATTCTCTTCGCGCATTTTATTTATTCCTTCTTTTAAATATTGATGTAATTCTCCCAAAGCCGTGTAAATTTAATTTCTCGCACTTTCCTTTATTTTCTGTCAAATCGGGTCCTGGATTAAATTTGGCGATGTGGACCCGCGCCTTTGTAATAGTTTAGGAACTTTAATTTTTCGCATCTTTTTTAACTGTTAATAATGGCATGCCAGAATGAATGACAAAATAAAAAACAAACGTGTAGATCACCCATAACATGACAAGACAAAAATAAATGAATCTGACACACAAATCACACACCACCCCTAGGGTACGCCTCACTGTTGCCTTGCCTCGAAAGGTGATCGTCGAGTAGAGGATGTCTTAGTAAGTCCTCATGATCCGGGAACCTGGCATGAGGGTAGCTTCTAAGGTATCTTCCCATTGCTCCGTTGATCACCATGCCCCGAACCTCGAATTGACCCGAACACCTCCAACGGTGGTGCTACCTACCTCTCAATGGTGGGATGGCACTACCTTAAAGACATTTACACATACAAATTCCTTAGGGTAGGTAGACGACTCTAGATACTTGCTCTAATTTCAAAATAAATCAAAAATACTTTTCACACCGACACCTTTTCAAAAAGCTTTCGAAAGCAATTTTTCAAACACTCTTGAGGACCGATACAAGAGTCGAACTGGAATTTTCAAAGAAACTTTTTAAAACCCACAGTTGAAAAGCAAACAAACCATTTTTGAAAACACAATGAGCAAGTATCTAAGAGCCCATGGATAACCATGGATAGAAAGGGTGCTAACACCTTCCCTTTCTATAATCTACCTCCCGAACCGAGAAACTATCTCTTTAAGGAATTTTTTTGTGCTTTTGTCCTTTCCATTTGGAGAAAATAAAAGACGGTGGCGACTCTTGCTTCCGTGACATTTCGCGAACCAACGTTAAACAGTCAGTTCCAGATCCACCGATCACAGCCAGTCACTGCCTGCCATCCAACCCTTCTTCTTCCTCCCTCCGTTGCTAAAAGTTCATCAACCTTTACCTACGGTTATATAGGTGTAGGTACAGCCCTGTGATCCTCCAAAATTCTATGCACGCATGATAAATCAATACTAGTGGTACCAATCAACTCGTTGCAACCTCACGAGCATCATGGTACCACTATCCATGGCTAATTGTTCCTGCAAGAAAACCCCCTAAAAACGAAGCTAAAACCCTAAACATGGCAACTTGTTATATAGCCAATAAAAATATAATTGGTTATTACCATCAGCTTGCAAATGATTCAAGGATTCAGAATATGTAAACAAATTATGCTAAGAGTGCCAGAATTATGATATACGATTTCAAAAAGTCATGGAAATCGTGGGATACTTACAGCGCGTTTCTGGGCACGAAAATGCTTGTTAATGATTGGAATGGGATCCTAGAACGTCTAGGAAGTGATTTATGTGGCTGAAAAGGCTTGAGGAAGCATGGAAATGAGAAAACAGTTTGCAAATTTTCTTGATTTTTTTGAGAGTTGCTTTCACCTTCGCACGCCTCCAATTCTCCCTCTTTTGATATGCACTTGTTCTATATGTACCCTAGAACGAATTAGGGTTGCAATTTGGTTTCAAATCTTATCCAATAATGATCATTGATTCAAGATTTGATCCTTTATGCAAATCTTTCCAAATTGAGAAAATCCAATCTTTTTGTGTCCATTTGAAGTTTTCACGATTTGAATCATCTTCCAGCTGTATAAGAGGCCTAAAAATGCACAAAATCTCAAGCTTTGATTAGTTTTGATATTTTTCATGATTTTATTTTGATTTTATGTGATTTAATTGAAATAAAATCCAAATAAATGACAAAAATAAAATAAAGACAAGTGGGAAGGATCATGGGTCGTGGGTCATGTTACAAACTCAATGCAAGCATAAAAAATTGGGCCCATTTGACAAAAATTGCAATTTTAGCCACATTTGACTTTTGGCAATTTTGCAAAAAAGGTCACCTTTGCCAATGCATAACTCCTTCAATTTTGACCCTAGAGATGTGTTCTTGGACTTTTTAGAAAGCTTAATATGTACTATAAGCAACCCTTTTGGTCTCATCTCAATTGAGGCTTCCATTTTCATGTATGAAGCTTTGACAAAAAAGATGTTTTTGTTGACTTTTCAAAATGACCTATAATGTCCAAATTTATATCTTCTTGTGAGTGCATATTTTGAACTTGGGACCTGAAGATGAATTGTAGGGGATTGCATCCTATTCCAAATAAGCTTTGGATGGGTCATTTTTGATAAAGTATGAGAAAGTTATGCTTGGTCAAAGTTGAGTTGACATTTCCAACAAAACCCTAATTTAGCAACTTTTGGGTTTTGATGAATTGTTAGCAATCCTTGAGGAATCATGATCAACCCTTGATAAAATCATGAATAATACTTCAAAGTTAGGATGTTGACAAAAAATCTTGAAGTTTGACTGTATGTGGGCCACATTTGACTTTTGCCCTAACACAGTCGATTTTCAGCCCTTTTAGCAATTGACTGAGCAAACTTCCTCTGCAGGGCTTGAAACTTGACATGGATGATCTTGAGAACATATTAGGGAAATGGTGAGCATTTGGTATCCTTTGGACTCAAGTACCTTGGTGCAAACTGAAAGCCTAATTTGAGGTAGACTGCCTTAGGAGAGAGTTTGTCTGGTCAACCCTTGGACTTCCTTGAGCAATTTGAGGACCTCACTTGAAATGTATTGAGAAATGTGGGAGGGAAAATTTTGGGGTACAACACCAAGTATCTCCACTTCTACGCGTAGTCCTTAAAACCTTCACCCGTACCCATGGACATACTCTGGAGTTGGGTACGAGTAGGGGCCAAGTCGGCATTGTATTGATACTGCTTGTAAAAAGCAGCAGCCAAATCCTCCCAGTTTCTGACATTGATTCCCTCCAATTGGTAGAACCATTCAAGCTAAGTCCCTGACAGACTATCTTGAAAGAAATGAACCCACAAGTTTCTATCAGCGGTGTGGGGCTGGATCTTCCTTACATAGGAATGGAGATGGAGCTTTGGACAAGACACTCCATCATACTTTGCGAAAACTGGAGCCTTAAATTTGCATGGGATGACTACCCTGAATACCAACCCAAGTTCTTCAAGATCCATCCCTGGTATTCTCTGGATCTCCATAGCACTTAACCGATCCTCTAATTGCTTGTACCTATCCTCAGTGGGAGGATACTGCTCGTCATTGTAGTCGGTATCATTGTTAGAGACTTCAGAACTCGGGTCCTCTTCCCTTGTCTACCCTTCTCGATTTCCCCCCTCTTTGGATGAGGAAGTCACATCAACTGATTGCTTTAGTGGCCCCCCGAATCTTTTTCCCATATTGAGGGTAACGATGCGCTTCTTCTTCTTCTTTTTCTCTTTCTCTTTCAGGATGAGGGCCTTCAGATCCTCCTGCCTTTTTGCCAGAGTTATGAACATCTGTTGAAATTGGGCATTTTTTCCTGAAGATCTTGGATGCTTTGTTCAGAATACACATTTGCTTGAAATAAAAAGCGGAGGAGATGAGAAACCTGTAACAGTACCTCCTTATGTAATGTCATGGATGGTATGCGTATGCAATGATTTCAAGGATTCTTAAAAACTCAAATTTGCTTAACCAAAAAAGAACACACGTTAATTGTATTAATAAGTTCGAATTGTTACAAAAATGCTTTTAGGCTTAAAGTTCAAACAATACAAAACTCAAAGCAAAAAGAAACTAGGTTTCCCAGGAGCGCATCCTCTTTGGTGCAATATAGGCGTTTATGTTCCTTTATTCATGAAGTAGCCTAGTAAGCTCCAGGACCTTCTTCTCACTGGCATAAAACTGAGCTTCAAACGTGTCCCGCTCCTCTTTAAGTTGAACCCAGGACTTCTGCAACTCCTCGTGATCGGTTGGCATGTCAGGATGATGAATAAGGGAAGCCGTATCTCCTTCAGCAATTGGTTCCACAATTATCGGTAGGACAGTAGGGTAAGGCATCATAAGATTTTGAGCGCGGGCTCGTACCCATCAGAGATAGGGCTCAAGAGGGATGGAATTCTTGTGCCCCAGTGTCTTGCTGTCAATTTTATATACCATGCCCCAAGCTTTTATGAACCTTTTGCGGTAACCCTGAGTATCATTCTCGTAGTTGAAGGAGATTCCTTAGATAAGTGTATCATGAGGACCATCTTCCCCTAATGCCCAAGAGAGGGACATTAGGGAATTCACCACAACGATCGATAATGGCGATATCTTTCGAGAACCGCGAACACCAACAAATGTCCGAGTGCTTAAGGGACATCAACCTACGAGACCATTTCAAACCTTGACCGTTCTTCAAAACAGAGTTGGATAGGTGCGAAATAAACCACCTAGATAAAAGAGGAGTGCAACACAGGAGGGTCCCCTTTCTCTTTAGAGTGCGAGCATGCAGAGAGTGTAGAATATCCACGAGTAATGTAGGCACTGGATTATGAGATAGAAAAACCTTAATAGTGCTCACATATACTAGTTGATCCACATTAGGGAAAAGTATCGTCCCGTAAACGAGAAGTGCCAGCACCTCTTCGAAAGCTTGTAAATCTAAGGTATCCCAAAAATGGTAAGCCTTCTCGAACAGAAACTTAACAGAAATTCCTTGGACACTCCCTCTAGTCTCCCAATTTGTCACTATGTCGGACCGTTGTAAGGACAGAGTTCTAGCAATCTCTTCAGGTTTTGGATGTTCTTCAATACCGTTGAAAGGTAACTGGTCAAGAATAGGTACCCTCAACAACTGAGAAAATTCCTCCATAGTAGGTACTAGCTGGTAATCCGGGAAGGTGAAACAATGGTGCACATGATCGAAGAACTGGAACAACACCTTTAGTAATTCTTCATCAGGTTTTGCAGTGACCAAATTGAGCAACTGACCATGCCTTTCAGCGAAATGAGAGCTTTCAAGAACCCTTAATGCCAGATCCTTCATTTGGAGGGATACTTTCACAAGGTTGATCTATATAGTGTTCCTACGGGCGGATGCCATATCCTACAAAACAGAGCAAAGATGAGCCCTAGAAACTCTTGAAATGGTTAGTCAATGATATGCCATGCTTATGATGTTTATGAAGTCATGATAAATCACAGGTATAGCAAACACAGACAAATCACACCAAGTCCTTAGGTTTAAGGCCTGCTTGAGTTTTAAGGTCATACCCTCTTGAAGCTGGATTGGTCCAACCTGTCCTGTAAACATGTAACTGGGTTCTAAAGGGATCTCAATATCATTGATCTTTCCTCCAGCTTCGTTCAATAGGCGATTGACTCGCAACCAAACAAAACTCAAGAGTCAAACCTCAATGAGTGTAGCATCGAGTATCTGTCGACCTTGGGAATACACCAAGGTCGGCTATCTTGCTACGTCATACTGGCCAAGTTATGCAATTTAAAGGTTCTAAGGTCAGTTGATGTTTCACGACACCACGCGGCGGCCCCGTACTCTCCTTGATTGACTCAAGGGTTATCGGTACCAACCAAAGTGCCACATCAACGTAGTTACTACTTGAACTGTGTCGGTATACCCCACACAATTCCCTCACAGTTTATTGCTACTTACCTAAAAGGTGTCCCCAAATCCAGGTGTAGGATTTAAAACAAACCCAAACAAAGAACCATAATGTAAAGCAAACAAATCAGACAATGTAAGCAAATAAATATGATCTATCCCTAAGGTAACCCCACTTTTAGTATAATTCCCAGCAGAGTCGCCAATTCTGTGATACGGTGGGAAAACTGACTTGAGGTTTTGCGTTTGTGTTCGCAAATTTTTCCATTTAGCAAGAGTCGCCACCTACTTTTCTTTTATCCAAAAGGAAAGGTGAAAAAGCACAGGAAAGACCTTTAGAGATGTTTTCTTGAGTTCGGGGGGTAGATTATGAAAAGGGAAGGTGTTAGCACCCTTTTCATCCATGGTTTTCCATGGGCTCTTAGTTACTCGCTAGATCACTTCCTTTTGTTTGAATGTGCTTGTGGTATGGGTTTTGAAAGTATTTTGAAAATGTCTTGGTAACGGTTCTCGTCTCTATAAGAACGCGTACAAAGTGTTTGTTCGGAAAATAGTTCAAAGATGTGTTGGTGGATTGTGTTTTGGAAAGTGGTTTTCGGAAAGATATTTTGCAATGGTTCTTGTCTCTATAAGAACGTATACAAAATGCTTTATCTTTTTGAAAAATGTTTTTGAAATGGGAGTGTTGGTGTGTAAGAGTGTTTTTGTCGTGAGCAAGCGAGTAACTAAGAGAGAACCTACCTACTCAAAAGGTCTTAAATGTTTTTTTCCTCCTCCTTTAGATGTTGCTATCTTACCATTGTTTTGGTAAGAAGCGCCATCGTTGGATGTGAAGGGACGGGCGTTCGGACGTTTGTATAGTCATAGAAGGCAACATATGGGACGTTTTAGCAATGTGGTTTTAGGGACTAGATCGTTTACCGAAGGCAACATCGAGGGACTACGATCTTTTATCGAGGGTCTTTTGCTAAAACCCCCATGTTCGAGGGACATGACTATTTCCCGATAGGAAACAAGTGAGATTACCCTAGGGGTGCTAGTGTGCAAGTGTGTTTGATTGCATGCATTTTAGTCTTGATTAGGGTGATCTATTTGTTGATTTTCATATCTTGCCATACACACCCTAATTACTAATAATATATGAAAGCAATAAAAGTGAGGAAAATAAATATCCTACGCTATTACAATCATTAGGGGGATGGGGGTACATATTTATGAATGGGGGTTGCAAGTAAAATTAAATACTAAATTACTATTACAACCGTATTGAAATGTACAACATAAGAAAGAAAGAAAAAGGACTTGTTTAAAAATGGTTTTTTGTCTTAAAAAAAATAATTAGTAAAAGGAAAATATTTTTATGTCCTTTTTTGTGTTGGTAAAGAAAAAAGTATTAAAATTGATAAAAAGGAAAACAAATGAAAGATAGAAACAACGTGTTGCTGCAAGCAGAACAACAAGGGTCAGAAGTTCTGAATCCAGATACGTGGTGACTCAGAAAGAAATGTCAGTGGGCATCAGAAGTTCTAATTGGTAAACTCTGAGGTCCTGCAAGAAACGTTAGAGGGCAGATACATAAATTATGGGTTTTTATGTGTTGAACTTCTGAGTGTTAGAACAGTGAGAAAATCTTAGAAATTATGTGCGTGTTAAAACAGTGGGTGGGAACATCAGAAGTTATGTGTTGTACTAAGAAAGTGAGTGAACATCAATAGTTCAGTGTGTTATCAGCATGTAAGAATCAGAAGTTCAGTGTGTGTTAATAGTGTGAAAAATCATAGAAGTTATGTATGTTAAAACCATGAGGAGAACTCAAAAGTTTTGTGTGTGTTAACAGTGAGAAAAATCATAGAAGTTCTGTATGTTAAAACAGTGAGGAGAACTCATAAGTTCTATGTCATATTTCATCACTCAATAAGCACATCAGTAATTTATTCAGTTTTCAACAAACAACAAATCAGAAGGAATAAAAACACAACAGTTTACAAAAGTTCTAATTCTGATCCTGAGCCTAGCCTTAATCAAGAAGTTCCGATACACAGTTTTTTCTATTCATGCAATGATATAGAAAACATCAATACTATGATATTTACATGTTTAATGATGTTCTGAATGAGAAAATGCAAAGTTAGAAAGACTTACCTTGAATCTGGAGCGTGTGTTTGGAACTTGGACTGCTGCCTTTAGAGGTTCTGAGGTCAGCAAGAGCAACAGAAGAAAAGAATGCCAAGTTCTTTGATTAAAAGGGAAGAACAAAGGTTTGTTTTTCTGTTTGAGATTTCTGGACTTTTTACGAAAGGTTTCACAGGTTTATTTTCTCTTTTGATGATTCTCTCCCTCTTAAAAGCCAACCCCTTGAACGTGTGATGGAGCAAAGTATTTATAGATGGGTTTGTTGTGGTTTTGGGGGGAAAACAAATGGGATTCAAACCTTTTTGGTATACTGTCCCATCACTTTTTAATCACAGTTTTCGTATGCTAATTTGATGTAAATATGGGGGTTTGAGAAAGTGCATGCGTGGACCGGGTCAGCAACTGATTGCAGGACTGTGATGTAGCAGGGCAACATGTTACTTAAACGAGGCTTTGGGATTTGGTGATGTTCTGATCACAGAAGATCAGAAGCGTAATCTCTATGTGCTGAAGAGTCACGTTCTGATGGAAGATTATATTCTGAACCACATTTGCAATTTCTGACTGCGCTTGCGTAGAGGCTGAAGAGCCATGTTCTGATTGAAGGCTATGTTTTGAACCAAGCTTTCAACTTCTGACTGCACTTGCATGGAGGCTGGCTCAGAAGTTCTGAGGTATCATATACTCTTATCACTTAGAAAATTTTCTAAATGTTTAGAAAGTTTGATTTTTCCAAAGTAACTTCAGACTCCTGATTTTTTTGATGAACCAATCTCATATTTTGATGAAATAAAATTGTTGAAACTTGATTTGATCTAAAAGTCAAAGTTTGACTTTTTAGTGTGATTTTGACCATTTTGTCCCTATGGATGATTTCCTTGAAAAGTGATGATTCAAGACTTGGAACTTGATAGAAGCAAACCCGAGAGTCCAGGATGATCCTTTGAGAAATGGGAGGGAAAATTTTGGGGTACAACAAGTTCTGATCCACAATTTTTTTCTACTCATGCAATGATATGCAAAACATAAATACTATGATATTTACATATTTAATGATGTTCTGAATGAAAAGATTCAAAGTCAGAAAGGCTTACCTTGAATCTGGAACGTGTGTTTGGGACTTGAGTTGGTGCCTTCAGATGTTCTAGAGTCAGCAAAAACAACGGGGAAAATGCTATATTCTTTGATTCAAAAGGAAGAACAAAGGTTTTTTGGTTTTGTTTTGGAATTCTGAGTTTACAAATGTTTTACTGTTTTCTCTTCTCTCTTTGATAATTCTCTCTTTTCAAAAACTAGCCCCTTGAACGTGTGATGGAGCAACTTATTTATAGGTGAGTTTGTTGTGGTTTTGGGGGTAAACAAATGGGATTTAAACCCTTTTGGCATACTGTTACATTGCTTTTTAATCACAGTTTTTGTATGCTAATTTGGTGCAAATATGGGGTTTGAGTAAGTGCAGGCGTGGACTGGGTCAGCAGCTGGTTGCAGGACTGTGCTACAGCAGGGCAGAAGACCAGAAACGTAGCCTCCATACGCTGAAGAGTCATGTTCTGACCGAAGAACATTGCTTCCATTCTGATTGAAGGGTCATATTTTGAATTTTCTTTGCAAATTTTGATTGCACTTGCGTGGAGGCTGGCCCAGAAGTTCTGAAGTATCATATTCTCCTAACACTTAGAAAATTTTCCAAACGTTTAGAAATTTGATTTTTCAAAGTAATTTCTGACTTCTGATTTTGGTGAACCAATTTTATGTTTTGATGAAATATAATTGTTGAAACTTGATTTTTGATCCAAAAGTCAAAGTTTGACTTTTCAGTGTGCTTTTGACCATTTCGCCCTTGTGAATGACTTTCTTGGAAAATTGTAATCCAAGACTTGAAACTTGATAGAAGCAAACCTGAGGATCCAGGATGATCCTTTGAGGAATGAGAGGGTAAATTTTGGGGTACAACAGCTGCCCCTGTTCAATCTTCTTAAACCTGAAGAGTTAGATTGGCGAATCTGCCATTCGTAACTTGAAGGTAGAAGATGATTGAACAATAAAGTGCCCAGAAATTTGCACTTGATGATACTGTGGTTGAGGTGCAAGGAATAGGCTTAAAGGATGCCATTTGGAGAAATGATGGAGAGTTTTCAGAGATGGGCTTATAGATGCGATCCACTGGTGATTGTTGGTAGAAATTAGCCTAAGTCTAAACTTGACTTCAATTGGGGCAAGAATCAGAATAAACCTTAGCTCGATTTAAAATTGAACCCGACAGAAGTCTTAAATAATCTTTAACTGGGAAGAATCAGGATAAATCTTTGGAGCGATTTATCTGAACCATAGAAAGTGTCTATTGGGGGAAAATCAGGATAAACCGTTGAGCAATTTAAACTGAAACAACAGGGGTTGTCTGCGGGGAAGAATCAGGATAAACTGTTGAGAGATTTAAATTGAACCGACAGAAATCTTGAATAATCTTTAACTGGGGAGAATCAGGATAAATCTTTGGAGCGATTTATCTGAACCAAAGAAAGTGTCTATTGGGGAAAAATCAGGATAAACCGTTGAGAGATTTAAACTGAACCAATAGAGGTCTTGGATATTTGTTAACTGGAAAGAAATCAGAATAAATCTTGGAGCGATTTATCTGAACCAGAGAAGAGTCTCTACTGGAGAGGAATCAGAATAAACCGTTGAGAGATTTAAACTGAACTAATAGAGGTCTGGAAAAGAATCACAATAAATCTTGGAGCGATTTATCTGAACTAGAGGAGATGTCTGTGGGAAAGAATTAGAATAAATCGTTGAGAGATTTAAACTGAACCAATAGAGGTCTTGGATATTTGTTAACTGGAAAGAATCAGAATAAATCTTGGAGCAATTTATCTGAACCAGAGAAGAGTTTCTACTGGAAAGGAATGAGGATAAACCGTTGAGAGATTTAAACTGAACTAATAGAGGTCTGGAAAAGAATCAGAATAAATCTTGGAGTGATTTATCTGAACCAGAGGAGATGTCCGTGGGAAAGAATCAGGATAAACCGTTGAGAGATTTTAACTGAACCAACAAAGGTCTTGGATATTTGTTAACTAGAAAGAATCAGAATAAATCTTGGACCAATTTATCTGAACCAGAGAAGAGTGTCTACTGGAAAGGAATCAGGATAAACCATTGAGAGATTTAAACTGAACCAATAGAGGTATGGAAAAGAATCAGAATAAATCTTGGAGCGGTTTATCTGAACTAGAGAGAATTTCTGTGGGAAAGAATCAGGATAAACCGTTGAGAGATTTAAATTGAACCGACAGGGGTCTGGAAAAGAATTAGAATAAATCTTGGAGCGAATTATCTGAACCAGAGAATATGTCTGAAGGAAGTAATTGTCATGTAGATAATCACCCCATCCTGTTTCGAGCATTTATCTACAATTGATTTGTTCCTAGATATTTGCCTTGTCTTGTTGAAAATTTGATAATAATGTTCCGTTGATCGTTCTTTCCTGAAAGAGGTAAATCGTTAGTTGTATGTGATGCCATGATGCATGAAATGCATAGTGTAATGAGATCGTGATGTATGCATTTTTGTCATCGATGTTTGTGATGTATGCGCATGTAAGTTGTTCTGCTGCAGTGTTGTTGGATTAGGGAAAATAAATCCATGACTGCTGATGGGGATACGGGGTGCGAGTCTTCATGTTTGTTGAAGTTGAAGTTTTCAAGGATGGGTTTCCATAATTAGAGAAAAAAACTCTGTTGGGGAAGAGAAATGTCGTGCATTGCTTGTGGGCTTTATGAAATCCTGTTGGGGAATCCTGAGAAGCTGAGTGACTTTTGCTGGAGAGTCTTTGAGGTTGTAACTAGAAATTTTGCTCCGTCGGAGATATGAAGGAAAAGGAACCATTAGGCTATCTACTAGGGATATTACAATGATCCTGTAGCAAGATGCTCTTGCTTCTGCACTGCTGGAGAAAGTACCTGTGTGGAATGGCTCATAGATGTTGTCCTATTTCTTAAAGCCATTAGTAATTGTCTATTTGTTTAGTTTTCCCTTTATTATGTATTCATTTATAAACAATTATTACATTCAAATTCATATGTTCAAGAATAAACACTGGACGTTTTTTTTGCAAACAAAACAGAAACAATAAAGGAGAAACAGATAATTTTGCACTTTCAAAAGAATATCTTTGTATTAACTTGGATAAATGTTTCTGTACAAAGAGACGAACATCCTAGTAAGAGGATGTTGTCGTAAAATAAATGAAAACTAATACAAAGAAAATATATCTATGTGAAATAGTCCCATGGGGTTCCCACTCTGCTATAACCTTCATGTCTCTGAGCTTCTCATCCACTTGTTGCTTTGTCCGAAGCTGATTGGATTTATTAGACCCGTTCGAGTTTGACGACTGATGCTGAAGATTGGTTGTAAGGTGATCCAACAGGACATATTCATACGCTTTAAATCCCTAACTTTTGCCTTGACCACCCTTTCGGGTTTTTAGTCCACCGGGATACCCTTTTTTTCCTAAGTCGCCCTTTCAGGTTTTCAGCTTGCCGGTGTACAGATTTATTTTTGTATTTTATCCCTAATTTCTGCCCGAACCCTGTTGGTTCACCGGGATGCCCTATTTTTCCTAGGCCAGTCGACCTAGTAAGTCTTTGTTTATGAACAGTGTGATACAGTGGGAGAACTGACTTGAGGTTTTGCGTTTTATCGCAAATGTTACAGTTAGCAAGAGTCACCACCGACTTTTCTTTTATCCAAAAGGAAAGGTGAAAAAGCACATGAAAGACCTTTGAGATGTTTTCTTGAGTTCGGGGGGTAGATTATGAAAAGGGAAGGTGCTAGAACCCTTTTCATCCATGGTTTTCCACGGGCTCTTAGTTACTTGCTTAGATCACTTGCTTTGGTTTGTTTGAAATGGTGTTTGGTGTGGTTTTGAAAGTATTTTGTAAAAGAAACCATTCGTTTAGGCAATCTTTGTAATGATTCTCGTTCGTAAGAATGTATACAAAGATGTTTGTCTTTTTTGAAATTTTTTTCAATGTTTGTAAGATGTTTTTGAAATGTGTGTGTGTTTATTTTGAAAATAGCTAGGATTATTTGAAATGGATCAAGTAACTTAGAAGCTATCTACCTACTCAAATGTCTTTCTTATGCATTTTCTATTCCTTTGGCATTGTTGACTTACCATTGATTTGGTAAGCAACCCTATCATTGGATGTAAATGGGACGGGCGTGGGTCATCGTATAGCCATGATTAGCAATGTTTGCAAAGTATCTTGGCATTTTTGAGGGACCAAGATCATTTTATAAGGCAACTTTTGAATAGCGTCATCGAGGGGCTATGATCTTACATTTGTTTGGTTTTGCCAAGATACTTCGCATGCGTAACATGGCCATTTTGTTTTAGGAAACCAAGTGGGAGAAACCCTAAGGGTGATTGTGTGAAAAGTGTATCATTTTCATGCTTTTAATTTTGTCTTGTATTTAGGGTTTTCTATTTTGCTTTGTTTTGTTCTTGTCATACAAACCCTAATTACTAATCATGGCATATAAAGTGATAAATTGCGTAATGTAAATATACTAAGCTATTACAACAATTTTATGGGAGGGGGAAATACAAGTTTGAATGGGGATTTGCACAAATATAAAGCTAAATACAATATTACAATCAAATCGAACTTGTGCGAATTAAGATAAATATAATACAATATTTAAAATGTAATGCAATATGTATGTAAATAAAATATCTTTTATGTCTTGCTTTTGTGTAAAAGAATATTTAATTTAAACCTAAAAAATATAAGGAAAAATATTTAATTCTTTTGAAAGGGATTAAACCCTAATTTACATTTAAAAGAAAATAATGTTTCTATATTATTATTTTATGCATTTTTTGTATGAAAAATAAATAATATTGTATATAAATATTAAAAATTAAATATATGCAAAGAAATAGGTATTTGTAAGTATGAGATGTAAAATAAAAATATTAAGCATATTTAATTATATTTATGAGTTTATTAAGAAAATAAATTATATTTTATCAAAATTAACTATATTTTTTATGTGAGAAATAATTAAAAAAAATAAAATAAAAGTGTAAAAATAATTAAATTATTTTTTAGGATTTTTTATCATTAAAGAAAATAATTAAAAGTATTAAATATAAAAATGAAAAAATAAAATATGAAAGAGTTAGCAGGGGGTGATATAGCAAATCAGTGGTAGTGCTAGCAAAAACAAAAAGCCCAGGAAGCCAAAAAGCCCAATACAGCTTCGTCCCTATCCTGCCTTCTCCTTCCTCACGCCATGTCTGGTTAAACCTTTAACTTCCTCATGCTTGCATAAAAATGAAAACTTATAACATGAAAAATGTAGCATTTGAACTCACGATTCCAACCATATAAATTATATAATCTAACTATCAAAGATCAAAGAGAATTTTGAAATCCCTAAATCCTAACCTAAAATTTTCAGAGATTTCAACCTCCAAATTCTCTTAGCACAAGTAATATAAATGCAAGATAATGATATGTACAACTTTGTTATGATGAGAACTACATTTTTTATTCACAGATCGTGGCCTGAGGTTGCCTGTACAAGGAGATAGAGTTTGAAAAATTACCTCCTTCAGATGGAATCGTGTATGGAAATGCAAGGACTTTGATGGAGGCCTGATGATTGCTTGAGCTTCCTTGAGCTTCCCTGAATCTATTCCAACCCCTACCTTGCTCTGAAAGTGGCTAGAACTCCCTGACCAAGTCCAACTGCAAGCTTCAAAGTTAACAATGGCAAATGCTGAAACAGAGGTTACATAACAGGGATGATGGTTTGGATTGACTAGGTATCAAGTATGTAAGATGTTTCAATGATCTAAACACAAAACGGACGAGCCAAATGGATGCTGGATATGTTTGTGCAGAAACTGTATGTTTTGGACAGTTTTTGGTGCTTTGCTTGCTCTAAGTGTTACAGGCCTTTGCTTGGTGTTCTATGTGTTTTATATTGTTTGCATATTAGTATAGAAATGGTTTTAAGTCAGCTCTCTATCAGCTGTACAAGCCCTAGCCTTTTTGTAACTTTTCTTGTACTTGAAGCAAAGTGATAAGACAAAGCTCACATGCTTGTACCAGCTTGCTTAGGGTTGGTATTTCTTCCCTAAAAGTTGCTTTTGGTCTGTGGTACTTGCATGTATCAAGGGGACAGGTCCAATGCTCAAGATCACAAAGTTTGCAAAAGTTGCTCTTTATGAAAATGGCAATGGAACCTTTTTGCCATAAATGGAATTATCAATTGGATAAAGGTTCAAAAGCATGGATAGAGGCTTTGTCAACTGATTAAGCATTTAATTAAGGAGTGTGTAGCAAGTTTAGGACCTGCAAAGCATGAAATAGCCAGCATAGGATTGGTTTGCAACTTGGTTCTTCATGAAAATGGCTTGAACAAAAAGTGAGAAAATGCCAACTTCCTCTCTTCGATTCTCCCTACTAAAAAATGATCTTGGAGAGTTCTTGGACATTTTGGAAAGCTTGAAATGTGCTCTATAATACATATTTGAAATGAATTTTGAGATACCTTTTGGAACTAGGTGAAAAATTTCCATGAAGTTGGGTCTAAAACCTGCCTAGATTAGGGCAAAATTTCACTAAGTTAAGAAGTTCATGACCATGTATTCACAAATTTATAACTTGATATCCAAGTGTGATCGGTGGAAATAGAACTGACTGTTTTTTAAAGCTGGTTCGCGAAATGTCGCGGTAAGCAAGAGTCGCCACCGTCTTTTATGTTCTCCAACATGGAAAGGACAAAAGCACAGCAAAATTCCTTCTTTGAGAATGTTTCTCGATTCGGGAGGTAGATTTAAAGAAAGGGAAGGTGTTAGCACCCTTTCTATCCGTGGTTATCCACGAGCTCTTAGGTACTTGCTCACTATGTTTTCAAAAGTTGTTTGCTTTTCAAGTGTTTGTGGGTTTTGAAAAAAGTTTAGTTTAAAAAAACTTCTAGGTAACTCTTGTATCAGTCCTCAAGAGTGTATGAAGTATTTGTTTGAAAACTTTTGTCAGAAAAGTGTAAGTGCGAAAAGTGGTTTTTTGTTTTGAAAGAGCAAGTATCTAAGAACCTCTACCTACTCAAAAGAAATTAAGCTGTGTAAATGTCCTTTAGACAGTACTATCCCACTATTGAGAAGTAGGTAGCACCGTCGTTAGAGTTATTCGGGTCAATTCGATTATAGGGTCCTAGCGGTAACCCTAATGTCCTAGATCCTTTTTTATCCGAGGCAACCGTTTCGAGGCAACTGGATCTTTAGACAGGAGGGCGACCTCTAAAACACCCTATAATTAATGACCACCTCGAGGCAACCAAGTGAGGCGTACCCTAGGAGTGGCATGTGCGAGTGTGTCAGGATTCAGTTAAGTTATCTTTGCACATGTTATGGTGAGCTACGAGTTGATTTTAATTTCAGAGATAAGTCTTGTCATGCATAGCCTAATTAGCATACATCTAACAGTTAATAGTTGCGGAATTTAAATTGCGGAAATTAAATCTAAACTATTACAAGGCGTCGGGTATTTACATCGCCAAAAACAAACCCTTTAATTTAAATTGCGGAAAGTAAAATAAAGCAATAAATAAATAAAGTCCTAATTAAAGTTATTACATCCCGGAAGCAAGTACAATAATATGGAAAAATGGATCGCGTGCGGGAAATTAAATTGGATGCGAGTTTTTTTGGGTTTTGACCCTTTTTTGAAAGAAAGTGATTTTTTTGGTTATTTTTGAATTAAATGGAATTAAATTAAATGAACAATTAAATTAAATTAAATAATGAACATATTTTTGGATTTTTGAGTTTTTAAAGAAATAAAATAAATTGAATTAATGCTAATAAAAACCTAATATTCTAAATTGATTTTAAATATTGCAAAAAATATTAAAAGTTAAATCTAATTAAAGCTAAATTGATTAAATTAATTTATTTACAAAAATAAAAGTGATGAAGTTAATTTTAATAAATAAAATAATTTTTTGTGTTTTTGATTTTATTAGGAAAAAATGTTAATTGGTTAGTGATTAATAAAAAGAATAATGATTAATTAATTAAAGGAACATAATACAAATAGAGAGAGAGTTTAGGAGTATACGAGCCTGATTGGAGAGGTGAAACAACTATTGGCGTCATGTGTAAACTGTTTTGTTTTGGCTATTTATGTTTTGGCTTTTGGCCATTTGTGTTCTGGCCTTAACGTTCCTTAACCTTCTCAGGATGTCTGCCTCGCCATGTATTGGTGTCATGTGTAAACTGTTCTGTTTTGGCCATTTGGCTTTTGGCTTTTGGCCATTTGTGTTTTGGCCTCAACGTTTCTTAATGAACCTGCATGGGATCCTGTCTAAATCTGCAGTGTTGAATCTCATGAACACATTAAATAAATTACTATATATCATAAAATACAAATAAAGTCAATATATGAAGAAATTTAATGTTTAGGTCAATATGGCATGTATGAATGATTATACCCTTTTGATCATGGAGATCAAATCAACCTTACCCTTACTGGAAAAATAGTGATATGAATGCTTTTATGCCCTTTTGATCATGGAGATCAAGCCAGCCTTACCCTTACTGAAGAAGTAGTGAGATGTTGGTTTGTAACTGAGATGGCTTATTTGTAGTGAGAGAGAGATTTGTAATAAGGATTTCAAGGTTTTAGGATTCTTGAAAGAATTTGATATTCTGACAGTGTTGTGGCAAGGTTTTTTTTCTCTTGGTTTGTGTGAAAAGAATGTGATTATATAATGGAAATTAGGGTAAAGAAAATGGGCTTTGAATGTGCAATTGAGCCTCCAATGTTCACTTGAGTTCGTCACTTTCCAGGCTAAATTGCAGGGACTTAAGTGCAATTTTTGAAGTTGAAATGTGAAAACAAAATGTAGCCGATATCGACAACTAACTCCTGTCCGAAAATCGGCTCAATCGGATAAACGGTGAATTAGTTATGAATTTTTGAAGTTTCAGCTCAGACAAACTTATTTTGGGCTCCAGTGTCGACTCTGACACGTTCTTCAATAAAAAATTGGTATTGATCGGAGCATAATCCGGTCTCGACTTTTGAAGCAAAGTTGTAGATCTATGAGTCAGTGACCTTATGTAAAAATATGAGCCCAATCCGATAAAAATTAACCGAGTTATGAATTTTCGAAGTTTCGGCCCAGATGAAATAATATTCAGCATTCAGGATTTTCAGCGTGTCATGCACTCTAAGCAAAAAACGAAGGCCTTTTGAATACCGTTTGAACTCAATACCTTCTGTGAAAATGTAGCCAACTCAATTTGTGAAATTTTGGCGCTGGAACCAGCTCGATACGATGAAAATCGACCAAGTTATGATTTTCTGAACATGACGCAAATAAACTTCTGTCACAAATTTTCTGTACGAAAATACTTGATAAATCCACATTTTCGAAGACCTTCTGATCGAAATTGGCTTCCAGCCGTGAGAGATGAAAACATAGATAATGTCAAGACGGAATTTTGGCCACCGGAACAGGTTCAAAACGAGCCACGATCATCAAGTTATGAATTTTTTAGCGCGTAAAAACTGCACTTTCAGCACACTTTTTCACCATATTTCTTCGAGAAAACTCACACATTCGGATACCCTCTTTAAAGAATTGACTCTTGAGCCGAACCTGAATTTGAGAATACGTTATCAGAGATATCTTGGCGAAAGAACACCTGAATATGACGCGCCGGGTTGGACTTGTGAATTTTTCTTGAAATGTTTTGAGAAATATGGGAGGGCAAATTTTGGGGTACAACAGTTGCCCCTGTTCAATCTTTTTAGACCTGAGGATGTAGATTGGCTTGCGTGCCTTTCGTGATCTGAAGGTGGAAGATGATTGAACACTAGAGTGGCCATAAATTTGCACTCGCATAGTGTGGTATCAGCAATGTGATGTCGGGAATGGGCTTACAGATCCCATTTGGGGAAATGATGGATAGGAGGATGGGCTTATAGATGCCATCTGGAGATGTGACAGAGTCTTGTCGGGAATGGGCTTATAGATACCATTTGGAAATGTAAAAAGATGCCATCCGGGGGTGTCGATCGCATAAGATATTCCTTAGTGAGAACTTGCGTACCTGAGAAAGAAAGATAATTTCCTGGCCTGTTACAGGGGTTGATCTTCAAACTCTTCATGCAGATATGCCCTGGCTAGATACAGGTATCGAATCTACAATCAATCGCTTACAGATATGCCCTGGCTAGATACAGGTATCGAATCTGGAACTTCAAACTCTTCATGCAGATATGCCTTGGCTAGATACAGATATCGAATCTACAATCAATCGTTCACAGATATGCCCTGGCTAGATACATGTATCGAATCTGGAACTTCAAACTCTTCATGCAGATATGCCCTGGCTAGATACAGGTATCAAATCTATAATCAATCGCTCACAGATATGCCCTGGCTAGATACAGGTATTGAATCTACCATCAATTGCTCACAGATATGCCCTGGCTAGATACAGGTATCGAATCCGGAACTTCAAAATGTTGATGGGTTGTCTCTACTGACAGGTTATCTCAGAAAAATCTTTAGGGATCGACTTAACTGAACTAGGCGAGGTTTTGTCTTTTCTGACGAGTTGTCTCTTTTAACAGGTTGTCTTCATGGACGGGTTGTCTTCAATGACGAGTTGTCTTTATTGACGGGTTGTCTTCATTGACAGGTTGTCTTTAATGACGGGTTGTCTTTAACGACGAGTTGTCTAAAACGACGGGTTGTCTTTAATGACGAGTTGTCTAAAACAACGGGTTGTCTTTAACGACGAATTGTCTAAAACGACGGGTTGTCTAAAACAACGGGTTGTCTAAAATGACGGGTGTCTTTAACGACGGGTGTCTATAACGACAGGTGTCTATAACGACGGGTGTCTATAACGACGGGTGTCTATAACGACGGGTGTCTATAACGACGGGTGTCTATAACGACGGGTGTCTATAACGACGGGTGTCTATAACGACGGGTGTCTATGACGACGGGTGTCTATGACGACGGGTGTCTATAACGACGAGTGTCTATAACGACGGGTGTCTATGACGACGAGTGACTATAACGACGGGTGTCTATAACGACGGGTGTCTATGACGACGAGTTGTCTATAATGACTTTAGGAATTAATTTTAACTGGACTTGTCTTCTTTGAGCATCGGAAAAACCTTTGGGATTTAACTGGACTTGTCATTTTTGACTGGATTTGTCTTCTTTGACTGGATGGGTCTCTTTTGACTGTATTTGTCTATCTTGACATAGCTGATCATTTAACTGTATCCTTCCTGAAAGGTAAAGGTCAGTCATATGCAATGCATGATATGAATCAAGCAATGATGTTCTCAACACAAATGAGATTGTATGATATGATGCGTATATGCATGTATCATGATGTATGACAATGTGATGTTTATGAATGTGTTTTCGTCTGGGAAAATAAATCCTTGACGAATGCCGGGAAGTTGAATCCTGGGCTGAGGTTGAAGAGTAGAGTTCTTCATTTCCGCTGGGGATGATGGCTGCAAGAATAAACCGGTAGGAGAAGATGACTCCGTTGGGGAATAAACTTGTTGGAGAGATTACTCTGCGGGCAATACTCTATGGGGGAGAGATACTTCGCTGAGATTTTGATGAGAACTCCGCTGGGGATTCCGTTGATAAGTTATGTTGGAGAATTTGATGAACTCCGCTGGGGGATAGGAAGAACTTCACCGTGGACGATCTTTCCGTTATAATTAGCTGAGGATAACCCAATTATAAGCTCTGGTGGGGAATAACCTTCTGAATAAAGCCGGGGAGAGACGTATATACTCTGCAGGTGATAAGCTTCCAGAATCTACTAGGGAGGACTGATTCAACTCTCCTGGGGAACTTTTGACTGTACTGGGGAAGTAGCTCCACTGGGGTGTCTGGTATTCCGCCGAGGAACAATCTTAGATTAAAACTGCTGGGGATGCTTGTAGAGGAATATCTGTATACTCGGCTGGGGAGTGTTGAGATTTTCTGGGGATACCCAACTTCCTTAAGGCTGACAGTAGACTAACTCTGCTTGGGGAGAGTATCGATGACTTGCTGGAGATATTGTGCCTTTTCAGGGCTGCTGGGAGATCAACTCTACTTGGGGAGAGTTACTGAACCTTGTCTTACTTTGCAGGGAGTGGAGGTATCTTGGTTACGTTCTTCAGCTGAACTTACCTTGGTACCTCGGCGGACAGAGCAACTAGACCGCTTAGACAATTTTTTTCTTGCCCCAGTTTCTGTGGGAGAAGGTACCTGTGGAGGTGTCGATAACTGCCGATTGACAGATCTTCTTCTGGTATGCAAGTGACGAGATGCCGGGACATAGTCGTACGCTTTGATCCCTAACTTTTGCCTGGACCGCCCTTTCGGGTTTTCAGTCCATCGGGATACCCATTTTTGCCCAAGCCGCCTTTTCAGGTTTTCGACTTGCCGGGTGTACAGATTTTTTCATGTTCATCCCTTATTTTGCCCGAACCCTTTTGGTTTGTCGGGAGGCTCTTATTTTGCCTAGGTGTGTCAACCTAGCGGGTCTTTGATTATGCGTAGTGTTTTTTTTTCTGACTATGCCCATGCTCTCAGAATGTAGGGAGTTGCCCCTGCCAGTAGCGTTGTATTACCATACCACCAGAAGATCTTCGTTTGATCGTGCAAGATTCGCAGCCGGAATTCATGTCCAATGCCCCAAGTGACTCAGTCGGAGATTGCCCCAGGCTATTTGGCATTTTTGAGAGATTCTCTGAATCTTGACTTAACTGCCCCAGATGATGGACAATGATCACGTCTGCCCCTTGATTGGAAGTGTTTTTGTTCATCAGATATTCTTCGTGCGAACTTCTATGTTGTTCAAACAAATAGTTATATGCAAGCAATGTTATATTAAAAATGCAAAGCTTATGTCTGTCTTGAAGTTTTCGAAAATGCAGTTTTTTTCATAAAAACAAGTGAATTTTTTGTAAACTGTGATGTCAACTCGTTATTTTACCGCAAGCCTTAAGGAGTCAGGATACCTTTCGTATCAGTATGCTTTCGAACTAACTCATGCTTCAGCTAGGACTTTTTGAGGGTTGTAACGTGGCCTGGTTCTCGGTTTAAGAAACAAAGGATAAAGGCTCAAATTTTATTTGTACCACCCGCTCTTTGTGATGTTCTTCAAACCTAAACTCAGCTAATCGTGCGTTAGACCTTGTTTGAGTCTTTGCTCTGATGTTCCAGTGATGGTTCGGATGTTGACAGTTTATTTTGAATAGGCAGTCATTTCTTTTTTGTCGAGGGTTTGTAGGACCTCTTTCTTTTTGATGTTGTTATCCCTGTTTTTTTGCCTGAACTGTTTCTTTTGTGATTACAGTCAGCAGGATGCCCCAGTTTTTGTAAGTCTCCTTCATAGGTTTTGACTTAGTGGGCTTTTATTTCTGAGATAATGACTGCCTGTCTCGATGCTTATAGGGAACCATCACTGTCTTTTGTCTCGGAAGGACTTCTTTGATGCTGTTCGTCGTGCACCTGGATTAACTGAAAGAACTACCCTGCCCCAGGTTATAATTAAGGGTTTTTAATTTTTTTGAAAAGAAAAACTCCGACTTCTTTGGCTCAAAGGGGTTGACGAGGGATTATCATCCTTATAACTCCAGTGTTTAGGATTTGAAACAATGCCTGTACCTCATCAGCGGGGTATGTTCAAAAGCATACTGTAAAGATCGTGGTATCGTTTTCGTCATCCTCCCTCAAGAGGCTTAGAATTATTAATCGAGAGTTGAACATCAAAAAATGAAAGCAGTTTTAAGCATAGTGAACATAATTACTTCAAAACAGACACGTGTAATGCATTAGTGAAATAACAACGTTTAACATGAATAAAATGTTTGAACAACCAAAGAAAAATACAACTTGAACATTCGAATGAACAAAAGTTTTTCAATCCTAGCCATGTTTTGGCAAGGGAGCAGTGATCACATTGGGAGCCTCGGGCGCTTTGAGCTGGACCTCCTTTGCATCGATTAGATCCTGAACCTTGTTCCTCAGAGTCCAACAATCATCTGTAGCATGCCCCGGGCTGTCAGAATGATAAGCGCAGCGGGCGTTGGGGTTATACCTTAAAGGTGTCTTGTTGGGATTCTTAGGAGGGTCCCTTAGAGTTACCAAATTGGTCTCCAGCAACTGTGGCAATATCTGGGACAAGGTCATGCTGAGGGGAGTGAATTGCCTTTTAGGTCTCTCTTCCCTTTGTTGGTTGCGATGTTGAGGAGCACTGGCCGGTTTGGAAATAACTACCGCGTTGACAGCTTGGCGGTGCTCGGACCTATTCTGCCCTTTTGAACCATAGACAGCACTAGATTCTTTCTTGAATGGTCTCTTCTCAGCATTCGAGGAGTCACCCTTTGGTATCTCCCAGACTTGATACCAGCTTCTATCCTCTCACCAGTCAAGATCAGATCTGTGAACCCAGCAGAAGAATTCCCAATCAGATGGTTGAAGAACGGACCAGACAGGGTCCCCAAGAACATGTCAACAAGCTCACGGTCAGTCAAAGGTGGCTGCACCCTTCCAGCAAGGTCTCTCCACTTTTGAGCATACTCCTTGAATCCTTCACCCGTTCCTAGTGACATACCCTGGAGTTGGGTACGCATAGGAGCGAGGTCGGAATTATACTGATACTACATGTAGAACGCAGTAGCCAAGTCCTCCCAGTTACGAATACTGGTTCCATCCAACTGATAGAACCACTCGAGTTGAGTCCCTGAAAGACTATCCTGGAAGAAATGGATCCATAAGTTCTTGTCAGCCGTGTAGGGCTGGATCTTCCTTATGTATGAACGGAGGTGCAGCTTAGGACAGGAAGCTCCGTCGTACTTTGCAAAAGAAGGTTCCTTGAACTTGTGTGGGATCACCACCCCAGAAGATAAACCTAGATCTCCAAAATCCAACTCAGGCACATGTTGAATTTCCAAAATAGTTGCGGAATTTAAATTGCGGAAATTAAATCTAAACTATTACAAGGCGTCGGGTATTTACATCGCCAAAAACAAACCCTTTAATTTAAATTGCGGAAAGTAAAATAAAGCAATAAATAAATAAAGTCCTAATTAAAGTTATTACATTCCGGAAGCAAGTACAATAATATGGAAAAATGGATCGTGTGCGGGAAATTAAATTGGATGCGAGTTTTTTTGGGTTTTGACCCTTTTTTGAAAGAAAGTGATTTTTTTGGTTATTTTTGAATTAAATGGAATTAAATGAAATGAACAATTAAATTAAATTAAATAATGAACATATTTTTGGATTTTTGAGTTTTTAAAGAAATAAAATAAATTGAATTAATGCTAATAAAAACCTAATATTCTAAATTGATTTTAAATATTGCAAAAAATATTAAAAGTTAAATCTAATTAAAGCTAAATTGATTAAATTAATTTATTTACAAAAATAAAAGTGATGAAGTTAATTTTAATAAATAAAACATTTTTTTGTGTTTTTGATTTTATTAGGAAAAAATGTTAATTGGTTAGTGATTAATAAAAAGAATAACGATTAATTAATTAAAGGAACATAATACAAATAGAGAGAGAGTTTAGGAGTATACGAGCCTGATTGGAGGGGTGAAACAGCTAGGTGAAACAGCTATTGGCGTCATGTGTAAACTGTTTTGTTTTGGCCATTTATGTTTTGGCTTTTGGCCATTTGTGTTCTGGCCTCAATGTTCCTTAACCTTCTCAGGATGTCTGCCTCGCCATGTATTGGTGTCATGTGTAAACTGTTCTGTTTTGGCCATTTGGCTTTTGGCTTTTGGCCATTTGTGTTTTGGCCTCAACGTTCCTTAATGAACCTACATGGGATCCTGTCTAAATCTGCAGTGTTGAATCTCATGAACACATTAAATAAATTACTATATATCATAAAATACAAATAAAGCCAATATATGAAGAAATTTAATGTTTAGGTCAATATGGCATGTATGAATGATTATACCCTTTTGATCATGGAGATCAAATCAACCTTACCCTTACTGGAAAAGTAGTGATATGAATGCTTTTATGCCCTTTTAATCATGGAGATCAAGCCAGCCTTACCCTTACTGAAGAAGTAGTGAGATGTTGGTTTGTAACTGAGATGGCTTGTTTGTAGTGAGAGAGAGAGATTTGTAATAAGGATCTCAAGGTTTTAGGGTTCTTGAAAGAATTTGATATTCTGACAGTGTTATGGCAAGGTTTTTTTTCTCTTGGTTTGTGTGAAAAGAATGTGATTATATAATGAAAATTAGGGTAAAGAAAATGAGCTTTGAATGTGCAATTGGGCCTCCAATGTTCACTTGAGTTCGTCACTTTCCAGGCTAAATCGCAGGGACTTAAGTGCAAATTTTGAAGTTGAAATGTGAAAACAAAATGTAGCCGATATCGAGAACTAACTCCTGTCCGAAAATCGTCTCAATCGGATAAACGGTGAATTAGTTATGAATTTTTGAAGTTTCAGCTCAGACAAACTTATTTTGGGCTCCAGTGTCGACTCTGACACGTTTTCAATAAAAAACTGGTATTGATCGGAGCATAATCCGGTCTCGACTTTTGAAGAAAAGTTGTAGATCTATGAGTCAGTGACCTTGTGTAAAAACATGAGCCCAATCCGATAAAAATTGACCGAGTTATGAATTTTCGAAGTTTCGGCCCAGATGAAATAATATTCAGCATTCAGGATTTTCAGCGTGTCATGCACTCTAAGCAAAAAACGAAGGCCTTTTGAATACCGTTTGAACTCAATACCTTCTGTGAAAATGTAGCCAACTCAATTTGTGAAATTTTGGCGCCGGAACCAGCTCGATACGATGAAAATCGACCAAGTTATGATTTTCTGAACATGACGCAAATAAACTTCTGTCACAAATTTTCTGTACGAAAATACTTGATAAATCCACATTTTCGAAGACCTTCTGATCGAAATTGGCTTCCAGCCGTGAGAGATGAAAATGTAGATAATGTCAAGACGGAATTTTGGCCACCGGAACAGGTTCAAAACGAGCCACGATCTTCAAGTTATGATTTTTTTAGCGCGTAAAAACTGCACTTTCAACACACTTTTTCACCATATTTCTTCGAGAAAACTCACATATTCGGATACCCTCTTTAAAGAATTGACTCTTGATCTGAACCTGAATTTGAGAATACGTTATCAGAGATATCTTGGCGAAAGAACACCTGAATATGACGCGCCGGGTTGGACTTGTGAATTTTTCTTGAAATGTTTTGAGAAATATGGGAGGGCAAATTTTGGGGTACAACACCAAGCATCTTTAGGGAAAAGTTTGTGAATAAAAGTTGTATATTTCATGGAGTTCTACAACTTTCATGTTGGGTACTTTCCTTAAATCAATATGCATCATGGAGAAAAAGTGGTGAAAAGTTGAGAAAAAATAAGAAAATTTTTATACTTAGAAAATTTCTAAGTTATGAAAATTTTCAAATTCAAACCCTAATTTTCAAATTTGGTTTTCTTGGTGAACAAGTTTCATATTTTGACATATCTTGATGAATTATGACTCTTGGTACTTGATTTTGACCAAAAAGTCAGAGTTTGACTTTTTAGTATATAGTTGACTTTTGATCAATTGACTGCAAATTTCATCTGTCAATCTAATGAACTTGAGATGTTTTGAACCATTTAATTAAGTCAAGATGATGCCATTGAATCCTTGAAATCATGCTTGAACTCAATTGGTCATTGGCTAGGTTAAAAATCAGAAATTGCCTTTTCTCAGTCAAAACCCTAATTTTAACCATTTTGCCCTTTTGATGATTTGATCAAATTTCTTGAGGAGTTGTAATCCAAACTTGATCAAATGGTACATATGAGTCTAAAATGTTGAATATGGATAAAAAATTATGAAGTTTGACTGTAAATTGGCCATGGTTGACTTTTCCCCCAATATAGCTGATTTTTAGGTCAACTGTCCAAGTCACTGAGCAAAAGTGTAATCCAAGGCTTGAAACTTATCATGAGCAATCTTAGGGGTCCAAAATGATGTATGAAAATCACATGAAGCATTGGTGGCCCAAAAATCCTTGTGCAAACTCAAACCCTAATTTTGGGTTATCAGTGCAAGATGAGATGTCTTGAGCTGACCAAACCCTAATCTTGTCTTGAGTCAAAGAAGTCTTGTGAGAAAAGTCTTGATAAATGAGAGGGAAAATTTTGGGGTACAACAGCCGCCCCTGTTCAATCTTCTTGAACCTGAAGAGTTAGATTGGCAAGCTTTGCCATTCGTGACTCGAAGGTAAAAGATGATTGGACACTAGAGTGCCCATAAATTTGCACTTGACAAAGTATAATTGAGGGAATGGGCTTAAAGATGCCATTTGGAGAGGTGATAGAATCTTGTTGAGGAGATGGGATTGTAGATGCCATCCAAGAATGTTTATTGAATTGTAACTTGCAAGCTGAAAGAATGGGTATCAGAATGATGTCCACGTCTGGAACGCATCTGAGCTGTATCTGAATGAGTAACAGAATGGCATCCGTGTCTGGAGCGTATCTGAACTTTTAAAAATCCGAATGAGTATCAGGATGGAATCCGTGTCTGGAGAGTATCTAAACTGTATGAGAGATGAATCTGAATGAGTAACAGAATGGCATCCGTGTCTGGAGCGTATCTGAACTTTTGAAAATCCGAATGAGTATCAGGATGGCATCCGTGTCTGGAGCGGATCCGAACTGTATCAGAGATGAATTTGAATGAGTAACAGAATGGCATCCGTGTCTGGAGCGTATTTGAACTGTATCTGAGAGCTGAATCTGAATGAGTAACAAAATGGCATCCGTGTCTGGAGCGTATCTGAACTTTTAAAAATCCGAATGAGTATCAGGATAGCATCCGTGTTTGGAGCGTATCTGAACTTTTAAAAATCCGAATGAGTATCAGGATGGCATCCGTGTCTGGAGCGTATCTGAACTGTATGAGAGCTGAATCTGAATGAGTAACAGAATGGCATCCGTGTCTAGAGCGTATCTGAACTGTATCTGAGAGCTGAATCTGAATGAGTAACAAAATGGCAACCGTGTCTGGAGCTTATCTGAACTTTTAAAAATCCGAATGAGTATCAGGATGGCATCCGTGTCTGGAGCGTATCTGAACTGTATGAGAGCTGAATCTGAATGAGTAACAGAATGGCATCCGTGTCTGGAGCGTATCTGAACTGTATCTGAGAGCTGAATCTGAATGAGTAACAAAATGGAAACCGTGTCTGGAGCATATCTAAACTGTATCTAGATTGCATATTGTTAATGGTAGTTTGTTAATCTTATCCTAAAAAGGGTAAAATGTTAGCTAAAACACAAAGTTATGTTGCATGAAATGTATGATGCAATATATGTGTTTTATCAATGTTTATGATATGTGGATGTAATGTATGCGCATGTAAGCTGATTTGCTGAGGAAAATAAATCCTTGACTGCTGCTGAGGATATGTGGATTCTTCATGTCTTGAAGTTGGAGTAATTGACAACAATTCTATTGTGAGCAATTCCATATACTACTTGAGTAATCTTCTTTGGGAATCCAGAGAATTTTGATGACTTCTGCTGGGGATTTAACAATGGGAATCTTCGTTCTGTTGGGGAGCAATGAAAGCTCTATGGGAAAAAAGCTTATTCCTGTTTGGGAAAAATTTCAGGAGTTTCGGTCATCTGCCACTCTATCGGGGAGTTATCCTAGGCTAGGGAGAAGCAGAAGCTAGTTGTTGTCCGATTGGTTTTCAGGCTTCAAGATAACTTGCTGGGGAATTTGGAGAAACTGGATGTTTTTCGCTGGGAATTAATAGTTTGAAGTTTCAGCTCTGCTGGGGATCTTAATGACGTACTATAAGGATTGCTCATGGAATAGCCTAAAGACGTTTTCCTATTCTTTCAACCTATCAGTAATTGTTCTTTTTCATTTTGTTTATTCGTAAACAGTAATTATGTTCAAATTCATATGTTCATTAATGAATCATTGAACGTTTTTTTTTGCAAATAAAACACAAGTGTAAAGAAAAAGGACAAATAGTTTTCTGTACTTTAAAGAGGTATCTTTGTATTCACTTTGAATAAGTATTTTGTACAAAAGAGACAGACATCCTAGTAATAGGATGGTGTCGTAAAAGTAAGAAAAAATTTATAAAAAGAAAGGCAGCTATGTGTGATAATCCCATGGGGTTCCCATTCTACTATAGCCTCTGTATCTCCGCATATCCTGTCCATTTGTTGCTTCGTCTGAGGATGATTATATTGATCAGAAGCTCCGAGTTATTAGTGAAGAGATTTTCCTTAAAGTGATCCGACGAGACATAGTCATACGCTTTAATTCCCTAACTTTTTCCTGGACCGCCCTTTCGGGTTTTCAATCCACCGGGAAACCCTTTTTTGCCCAAGTCGTCCTTTCAGGTTTTCCACTTGCCGGGTGTACAGATTTTTTTAATTTTATCCCTAATTTTTGCTCGAACCTTTTGGTTCGCCGGGATGCCCTTGTTTTGCCTAGGGGTGTCAACATAGCGGGTCTCTTATGCGTAGTATCTTTTGACTATGTCTGTGTTTGCAGGGTGTGGCAAATCGTCGTTGTCCATGGTGGTTAAGATCATTGCCCCACCGGAGAAGATGTTCTTGATTACAAATGGTCCCTCATAGGTAGGATTCCATTTTCCCCTGGGATCACTTTGTGGCAAGATAATGCGCTTGATCACTAGATCTCTAACTTGATATACTTGGCATCAGACTTTCTTGTTGAAAGCCTTGATCATCCGTTTTTGATACATCTGACCATGGAAAACAACAGTAAGTCTCTTTTCGTCAATTAAGTTTAGTTGATGAAGTCGAGTCTGGATCTAATCGTCCTCA
Organism: Vicia faba; assembly: GCA_948472305.1. Classification (NCBI taxonomy): domain Eukaryota; kingdom Viridiplantae; phylum Streptophyta; class Magnoliopsida; order Fabales; family Fabaceae; genus Vicia; species Vicia faba. The sequence goes on along the minus strand of OX451737.1, from coordinate 1,070,969,982 downwards.
CTCAAACCTGCATCTTTCATAATTCTCAAAGAGGGGATTTGAACCTCAATAGGCAAGACAACCTCCATGCCATAAACTAAAGAATAGGGTGTTGCCCCAGTTGATGTGCGAGCCGTGGTACGGTACCCGTGGAGAATAAACGATAGCATCTCATGCCAGTCCTTGTAGGTGATTGTCATTTTCTGTATGATCTTTTTAATGTTTTTATTAGCAGTTTCGACCGCACCATTCATCTTTGGCCGGTAGGGGGATAAATTGTGATGTTGAATCTTGAACTGCTCGCACAAGGCGGTGATCATAGTATTGTTAAGGTTCGTACCATTATCAGTGATGATCCTTTCTGGGATACCGTACCGGCAAATAAGATTCTTCTTGATGAAAAGGGCAACAACATTCTTAGTAACGGATGCGAAGGAAGCTGCTTCGACCCACTTTGTGAAATAATCAATAGCCACTAGAATGAAACAATGTCCATTGGAGGTTGTAGGCTTGATCTCCCCAATCATATCGATTCCCCACATAGCGAAGGGCCAAGGAGTTGTTAAGACATTTAGAGGAACCAGAGGCACGTGCACCTTTTCTGTGTAGATTTGACACTTATGACAGGTCCGGGAGTGTTGATAGCAGTCTGCTTCCATGGTAGACCAATAATAGCCTGCCCGTAGGATTTTCTTCGCCATCGTATGCCCACTAGAGTGAGTGCCAAAGGTACCTTCATGTAATTCAGCCATGATCTTTTCAGCTTCAATCTTATCCATACAACGGAGTAGAATAGAATCATGATTATGTTTGTACAGGATGCCATTACTTAGGAAGAACTTAGCGGAGAATCTCCTTAGGAACTTTTTATCATTGATTGAAGCTCCTTTTGGGTATTCTTGAGCCTCGAGATACCTTTTGACTTCATGAAACCAAGGTTGGTCCACTACTTCTTCAGTATTAATCTTGTGACAGTATGCTGGTTCATCCATTCGCTCAACGGTGATCTGGGGGGCCTCCTTATCCCAATTAAGTTTAAACATAGATGACATTGTTGCTAGAGCATCTGCTAGATGATTTTCTTCTCGCGGGAAGTGCTCGAAGGTAATCTGCTCGAAATGTGGTAGCAATGTCAAAACATGTCCTTTGTAAGGGATAAGGTTTGGATGCTTAGTGTCTCATTCTCCTTTGATCTGACTGATGACCAAAGCTGAATCTCCAAATACAACTAAAGATTTGATTCCTAAGTCTATGGAAGCCTTGAGACCAAAGATGCATGCTTCGTATTCTGCCATGTTGTTCGTACAGTTGAAGCAAAGTATGGCAGTAAAGGGAGTGTGACACCCTTCCGGAGATATGAGTACATCGCCGATACCATTACCAAGTGCATTGGATGCGCCATCAAGGAACAGGGTCAATCGGGATCCTTGTCCAGGTCCGTCATATGGTCTGATTTCTTCACAATTGTCTAATGTCATGATGTTTTCGTCCGGGAATTCAAACTTCATGGATTGATAATCTTCTACAGCTTGATGAGCAAGATGATCAGCTTGCACACTGCCCTTTATAGCTTTTTGGGTAGTGTACTGTATGTCATTTTCTATTAGGATCATCTGCCATCTAGCTATCCTCCCAAACAGAGCAGGCTTCTCAAAGATGTACTTTATTAGATCCATCTTAGATATCAGCAAAGTGGTATGAGTCAACATATACTGTCTTAGCCGACAAGCAGCCCATACCAGAGCGCAGCAAGTTTTCTCGAGAAGTGAATATCTGATTTCACAGACGGTAAACTTTTTGCTCGGGTATTAAATAGCGTGCTCTTTTCGGCCAGACTCTTCATGTTGCCCCAATACGCACCCCATTGAGTTCTCTAAAACGGTCATATACATGATTAGTGGTCTTCCCTCGACTGGTGACATCAAGACAAGAGGCTCTTGTAAATACTCTTTGATTTTGTCAAAAGCAATCTGACATTCATCATTCCATCTGACTACCTGATCTTTCTTCAACAGTTTGAAGATTGGTTCACAAGTAGACGTTAGGTGAGAAATGAATCTGGCAATATAGTTCAGGCGTCCCAAGAATCCTCTGACTTCCTTCTCAGTACGAGGAGCAGGAATTTCTTGTATCGCTTTGACCTTGGCAGGATCAACCTCGATGCCTTTGTTTCTGACAATGAAACCTAAGACTTTACCGGACCGGACTCTGAATGTGCACTTGTTCAGGTTCAACCTTAGTTTGTACTCCTTCAATCTTACAAACAGCTTTTGCAAGTGCTCAAGGTGCTCCTCTTCAGTTTGTGATCGGGCTATCATATCATCTACATAGACCTCTATCTCATGATGTATCATATCATGAATTAAAGCTACCATGGCGCGTTGATAGGTTGCCCCAACATTCTTCAGTCCGAATGGCATCACTTTGTAGCTGAATGTGCCCCACTGTGTGACAAATGTAGTTTTCTCCATGTCCTCAGGTGCCATTTTGATTTGGTTATAGCCTGAGAATCCATCCATGAAGGAAAATACTTTGTGTTGTGGCGTATTATCAACCAGGATGTCGATGTGTGGAAGTGGAAAATCATCTTTAGGGTTGGCCCTATTTAAATCTCTATAATCCATGCACATCCGTACTTTACCTTCCTTTTTAGGCACATGAACAATGTTGGCAACCCATTGAGGATAAGAAGTAACATCCAGAAATTCAGCATTGAAATGTTTCATAACTTCCGCTTTGATCTTCTCTGACATGTCAGGTCTCATGCGGCGTACTTTTTTTTTCACTGGTGGACAATCTTCTCTTGTGGGTAGACGATGTACCACGATGTCTGTATCAAGTCCCGACATGTCTTTGTATGACCAGGCAAAGATCTCAACATAATCATGCAATAGCTGAATTAGACGCTCCTTGACACTCGGCTCTAAATTGGCACCCACTTTGATTTCCTTTTTATCTTCCTCGGTACCCAAGTTGATTGTATCCAACAGCTCTTCATGAGGCTGAATAACTCTTTTCTCTTGTTGTAGTAGTCTGGCCAATTCCCCTGGTACCTCACAATCTTCTTCACCTTTGTATCCAGCTTGGTAGATCAGATCTTCAGAGTCACTGAAGGCTATAGCAGTATCGTTACCCATGGGATCTGGAATGGAGGGGTACCTGCATTTGTGAGTGTGGGTGTGTGTAAGGGTATATCCATCTTTAAACAATAAAATATAAAAGAAAGACAATGAGCACAAAAGATTTATATGTGAAAAAGCGTCCATGATTCATTGAATGTCATATGAGGATGAAATAACAACCCTTACAAATGGACCATTGTGCCTCGGGTAAGACACAAGGTTTTTAAAGTGTGAATTATTCGTGAATATTACAAGTCTAACATAAATGTAAAAGATAAATTACTGAGAGATGAAAGTTTTTGGGACAAAGTCTTTGGCTTCCCAGTTGCGAAGTCCTCCGTTGACAGTAGGAAATATCCAAGTTGCCATCATCTTCATTGTCTTCTACTGCATTGACCCCTTGGTTACTAATCTTCACAGGTGGCCCTCCGGCACGGGTGCGACGCACATCCTTCTGAGCAGTTGAAATAAACCCCAAGCCAAACTTGTCTGATTTATATGGAATATCTAGAAGCTGCCCCCAGATGGTGCATCCACCCTCCTCTATTACTGCCTTGGCGTCCTTTAGTGATGAAATCCGAAGTGGAGGTCTTGTGATCTTGGGAATCGAGGATACTGCCTTGGTTGCTGCTACTTCTTGAGAGACCTCCTCGAAATGTTGAAAAGGAGTTTCAATGAACTCGCCATCCAACTCCACATATCGGAAAAAATTCAGATGACTAATCATGTACTCCTCCTCTCCATGGACAGTTATGATCTTTTCTTGGACCGGGTACTTCAACATCTGATGCAATGTAGAGGTGACAGCACCAGCATTGTGGATCCAAGGCCGTCCATCACATAGAAGGTTGAATTGAAAGTCTGAGTTCTCACCTTTATCAGGATGTCCACCTCCCCGTGGACCATCCTCTTCGAGCCATCAAATGCTCTCACAATTATGTTACTGGGTTTCAACGTCAGCCCTTCGCAATCCAATCTGTCAAGAGCCTTCTTCAGTAAGACGTTCAAAGATGAACCAGTGTCTACCAAGACATGGGCTAGGGTTGTTCCTCTACACTCCACAGAGACATGCAATTCCTCATTGTGCTTTCTCCCTTTAGGTGTTAAGTCGAAATCAGAGAAGCCTAGACCATTATCAGCTGTCAAACTGGCCACAGTCTTGGAACTGGTCAGTAGACGTCTCTTGTGGCACATGAGCTATCTTCAGAAATTTTACCAGAGCTTTCACATGTGCCTCAGAGCACAACAGCAATGTTAGCATGGAGATCTTGGAAGGGGTTTTTCCCAACTGTTCAACCACATCATAATCACTCTTCTTTATTATCCTCAGGATTTCTTCCATTTCCTTCTTGGATGTTTCGGGGATAGCTAGTGATTGAGCCTTTGCTGGACAGGCTCTTCTTGAATGCTTTTTCCTTTATTCTCAACAGTGGAAGTATTGGTAGGGACTGGGATTATTTTTGTATTTGTCGGTAAGTATGCTTGTAGGTATAATCACTGGTGCAGAGGTAATCTTCGGAACGGCCACGGGTCCAAAAACTGCCTTTGGAGGGGCAATCTCTGGAGAGAAGATTCTACCACTACGGGTAATCTTGCTAGTTCCGGCAATATTGCTAATGTCCGAATTTTCTTCTTCGGCAGTCAGTTCATCTTGTTTGATACCATGGTAGTAGATTTCTCCACCATAATTCCATGGTACTATTTTATCTGACTTGTACGGGACCGGCCCGGGCATTGTGATCTTAAGTGGAGTAGTTTTTGGAGCAGGTGTAATCCTAAGGGTCTTTTGGGGGCCCTGGAAGGATTGGCGGAGATGGTTATGATTGAAATGTCTTTAACAGGAATGGGTAAAACAGGAGCATTCTCAAACAGAATTTCTTGGTTATCAATCAGGCGTTAGATACTTGTCTTCAACAGAGGGCAATCGGAGGGTGAGGACAAACACAAATGGAAGTCTTTATTACAACCTGGGAATATATCAGCTTTCAACAAGTTCATCTTAATGATTGGGAGCGGAGTCAAAAGTTCATCTGCTGTAGCAACAAACAAATCTTCCTCAACAGCGTTGGCATTGTGACCATGCCTAGGCATCGGAGCGGAAATGACATTCAGTTTCTCAGGCGCATCAAACTCAACTTCCTTTGCATCTATAAGGTCCTGAATTTTGTTCTTCAGGGCCCAACAATTGTTAGTGTCGTGCCCTGGACTCTCATAATGGTATGCGCATCTGGAATTTGGGTGATAATGAGGGGACGCAGTATTGGGATTCTTTGGGGCCTCTTTTAAAGTTGCTAGATTCAATTTCAGAAGATGTGGTAGAACCTGGGCTAGAGTCATACTAGTCCTGGTGAATTTCTGGACTGGCCTTTCCACCCTTGGCTGGTTATTTCCTGGATGGTCGGATGTGGGCTTTGGGATCATAATGGCCCCCACCACTGGTCGGTGTTCAGTTCTTCCTTGATTCCTATGTGAATAAACAACATATACTTCCTTCTTCCCCGTGAAGGGTTTTTTCACAGCTGTAGAGGCAGGCGAATCTTTCTGAATCTTCCCACTTCTTATACCAGCTTCCACCCTCTCGCCGGTTAAAATCATTTCAGTAAACCCTGCAGAGGAACTCCCAATCAGATGATTGAAGAAAGGGCCCGATAGAGTTCCCAAAAACATGTCCACCAACTCCCTTTCAGACAGAGGGGGTTGCACTCTTCCGGCTATATCTCTCCACTTTTGCGCGTAATCTTTGAAGCCCTCATTTGAAACCATAGCCATACTCTGAAGTTGAGTACGGGTAGCGCCAAATCGGCATTGTACTGGTATTATTTATAAAAAGTTGCGGCAAGGTCTTCCCAATTGTGGACGTCGACCCTTTCTAATTGGTAAAACCAATCAAGTTGCGTTCTGGATAAACTATCTTAGAAGAAATGGACCCACGAGTCTTTGTCGGCAGAGTGTAGATGAATCTTCCTGACATATGATCGGAGGTGCATTTTAGGACATGACACTCCATCATATTTTGCAAATAGTGGCACTTTAAACTTTGGTGGGATCACAATTCCTGACACTAACCCCAGTTCTTCAAAATCTAGACCCGGTACCCTCTGTATTTCCATAGCGGTTAAACGCTCTTCCAGGTGTCTGTACTTATCATCAGCCAGAGGGTACTGTTCTTCAGAGTAGTCCTCCTCTTCCTCCTCTTCTTCAGAGTCTGAAGGAACTTCCATTTCTTTTCCTTTTCTTTCCCCTTCATCAGATGTTGCTGGAAAATCTAAGATCCTTCTGGCTTGTCCCTGAAACCTTCTGCCCATGATTACCACACTAGCTGGTTTCTTCTCTTTCTTCTTTTTCTCTTTCTCTTTTGCCAGCAGAGTCTTCAGCTCCTCTTGCCCCTTGGCTAAGGTCATGAGTAACTGTTGAAATTGTGTGTTTTGAGCTTGAAGGTCTTTGACCGTCTGTTCGAGATCCATCTTACTGAAATAAACAGTAGAGAGATGAGGAAACTTGTTGCAAAGACCTGTTTATGTTTATGATGAATGATATGTATTCATGCAATGCTTTCAAGGATTTAAAAATTCAAATTTGTTTTAAACAAAAAGAAACACACATTATATTAATAAGATAGAATTTTGAGTACATCAATGCCCCTTGGGAAAAATAATACAAAATTCTAAGATAAAAAGACATTGCGCATCCTCTTTGGTGCAATGTAGGTATTTAGAGTCTGCTCCTTATGAAGTAGCCAAGTGAGTTCCAAAACCTTCTTCTCGCTTGTGTAGAATTGGGCTTCGAAAGTATCACGCTCTCCTTTGAGCTGTATCCAATCCCTTTGTAGGTCTTTGAGTGATGTGGGCATGTCAGGATGTAGGATAGTGTATGGAACTTCTCCCTCCTTAACAGGCTCAATAATCACTGGGATAATGGAAGGATAAGGCATCATAAGACTTTGAGCGCGGGTTTGTACCCACTTGAGGTAAGGCTCAAGAGGGATGGAATTCTTGTGTCCCAAAGTCTTGCTATCTACATTGTTTAGCATCCTCCAAGCTCGGATGAATCTATGGCGAAGACCTTGATCGTTGTTGTCGTAGTCGAAAACCAAACCTTGAATCAACATATCATGTGGGCCATCCCTTCAGGCATAACCAAACTGTCTTAGAGCTAAACACGGGTTGTAGGTGATGCCTCCCCTAATGCGAAGTAGAGGGACATTAGGGAATTCCCCACAATGGTCAACAATGATAACATTCTCTTTGGATTGAGAGTACCAATGAATATCTGAATGTTTAAGCGTCATTAACCTTTATGACCACCTCAATCCTTGCTCATTATTTAAGACTGATTGGGGAAGATGAGAAATAAACCATCTTGCCAGGAGAGGAGTGCAACACATAAGAACACCTCTTTTCCTCATTGTACGAGTGTGAAAAGAGTGTAGGATATCCCCAAGCAATGTAGGCATCGGGTTGCGTCACATGAAGATTTTGACAGCGCTCACATCTATGAGTTGGTCAGGATTGGGGAACAAGACCATCCCATAGATGAGAAGAGCTACAATCTCCTCAAAAGCTTGCAAGTCTAGGGAATTCCAACAACTTTGGGCTTTCTCAAACAGAAACTTTGCCAAGAAGCCTTTGACACCACTTCTAGTTTCCCAATGAGTTGTGACATCAGATGAGTGCAAGTGCATGGTTTGAGAAATCTCTTGTAGCTTTGGATCTCTTTCCGTATCGTTGAAAGGTAGTTTATTGAGAATGGGAATCCTCAAGAGTTGAGAGAATTATTCCAAAGTAGGCACAAGCTGGTAGTCAGGAAATGTGAAGCAATGATGCAAAGGATCAAAGAACTGGAAGAGAACCTTCATCATGTCCTCCTCTGTGTTGGAGGTGACCAAGTTGAGTAGACGACCATGCCTCTCAGTGAATGGAGAGTTCTCAGGGATCCTTGAAGCTAGTTCCTTGAGTTGTGGAGGAATTCTTACAAGGTTGATTTGGATAGTTTTCCTGCGAAGTGAATCCATATCCTACAAAACAAGAACAAAGATGAATCTCCAAAATACTTGAAATGGTTAGTGAATGCATATGATGTTCATGATGTCCATGATGTTATGTACAAATATGCATATACAAGCAAATCAAACAAGTTCTTAGTTTAGGCTTGCATGGGGTTTTATAGGTAAGTACCCTCTTGAAGTTTAGTCAGCTCAACCTGTCCTAGTAATAGTAACCGGGTTCTAAGGAGCTCAATATCACTGGATTGTTTCCTTGTTCATTGTTTCAGTTCAAGCCTCTTTAATGGCGACCGAAATATCCCAAGAAACCAATCCTCAATGAGTGTAGTATTGAGTATCTACCAACTTCGGACTACACCAAAGCCGATCATCTCACTACATCCTAAAAGGCCAAGATGGTTAAGTAAAGGGTTCTAGAAGTTCATTAGTGCTTCATGACATCACTCAGCGGCCCCGTATTCTCTTTAATTGACTCAAAGGCTACCGGTACCCACAAATATGTCACACTAACATAGCTATTGCTTAGACCATGTCGGTATTGTAGCGATAAAAAATGTAGCGGGGTAAATCGGAGATCGAACTATTAATTAATTCGTCTCACAAAAGCAAGAGTCGCCACCGCGCTTTATTATTTCCAAGGGAAAAGGGAAAAGAGCGAAATAAAACCCTAAAATATGCAATGTAAAATAATACTTTAAAAGTAATGAAAATACAAGGTGTTTTTGAAAAAGAGATCTAGAGTTCGGGGGTTAGTTATACAATGGGAAGGTATTAGCACCCAATGTATCTATAGTATTCTATAGGAACCTTTTGAAATATCTGTTTTTGGTTAAACTTGTTTGTTTGTTTAAAAATAAATTGTTTTGGCCAAAAATGGGTATGGACAAGTTTTTGAAGATACGATGACCTAACGTCGAAGTTTTGACTTAAAAGGTGTGAGTTTTGAAAAATTGAATATTTGGGAAAATTATCTTAAGTTTTTAACGAAATAATAAACGGAGGATGAATGAGGGTATTCGCATGATGTTTTTTTTTATGACATGAAGTCGACAAAAATTAAACAATTCCCTTGGATTTAAATCACAAATAATTAAACATAATAATCGAATAAATGTCAAAGCATAGGCACTTGTAGATCCACAAGAAATATAGACAAACAATTAATAACAAAATAAACATTAAGAATTTATGTTAAAAGATACAAAGAAAATCAAGTAACAAAATGTAACTAAGCAACTAAGACAATATTAGAATTCACTAAAGATATCAAATTGAAATTAAAATTAAGTTAATTAAATATGTTAAATAAAATTGTCTAAAAAAAATATTAAATTTAAACTAATCTAAATAATAAAATGTATCTAATTAGAAGAAATTTTATTAATTAATTAAAAAAGGGACTAATTAAACTAAATTGATAAACTACTAAAAAAAACTAAACTAAATAAAGATAAGGTGCAGACAAAATTATTGGGGGAGGAAGTATAATTTTCGGATGGACCTGCTAATTAGAATAAGGCCCAAGGCATGTAAAAACAAAACAAATTAATTAAAAAAAATCAAAATAAAAACTTTACTGGGCCAGACCGAGTTAGGCTGGACCCGGATCCGGCCAGCCTAAGCAACGCAAAAGGGTAAGAAACCTTAGAGAAATCACAACACCTCAAATTTTCTTATCGTGCTCCCTCTTTCGAACTCTTTCTCTCTCTCTTCGCTATCACTCGATCTCTCTCTTCTAAATCAAAATCGAACAACGCCAACAACGAATCCTGCTCCCTCTTTCGAACTCTTTCTCTTATAAATCGAAAACGAACAACGCCAACAACGAATCTTGCTCCCTCTTTCGAACTCTTTCTCTTCTAAATCAAAATCGAACAACGCCAACAACGAATCCTACTCCCTCTTTTGAACTGTTTCTCCCTCTCTTCTAAATCGAAATCGAACAACACCAACAACGAATCCTGCTCTCACTTTTGAACTCTTTCTCTTCTAAATCGAAATCGAACAAAGCCAACAACGAATCCTGCTCCCTCTTTCGAACTCTTTCTCATGCGATCAAACAACAACAATGCTTCTGGTTTCGTCATGGCTCTCGTTAACTCTAAAACAAAATAACAACAATGGTAACTCGTTCTATACTCTATTTCCAACTGTCTCAATCTTTCTTATGCGATAAACAATGATAACAACTCAACTCAAAACAAATCGATTCAGGCACGGCTATAAAAGCTAAATAATCAAAACAAGAAATTTCAACATTCAACAACAAATCATGATGAATCACGATGGTATACAAAATGCAAAGGGAGAAAAAAAAAGATGAACTCACAAGGTCGGAGCTAGTCCGACGAGCTTACGATTCCTGCGGAGGCTTTAACGGGTAAGGCTATGAATTCCACTTTCTTTTGCTCTCTGATTCTTTCTACTTTCAGAAACTGACTCGAAAATGTTGGTGTTGTTGAGGCGATGAGTTCTTGTGGATGGTTGTGCTTGGTTCAAAATGGTGCAGGTTAGAAGGTTTGCTTTTGGTTTTTGTAAGAAGGGCAGGCTTGAGTTTTTCTTGCCTTTACAGGTTTTGCAAGTGTGAGAACTTGCAGTTATACAGGTTATTCTGCTTGCAGTTTGAAACAGGTTTTGAGTTATGCAGGCTATCCTGCTTGCAGGTTTGAAACGGGTTTTGAGTTATGCAGGCTATCCTGCTTCTGCAAGTTTGTGTTTTTTCTCTTTGTGAACTGCCTTCTTCATTGTTTCTAAAATCCCTCTTATATAGTAAAGATCCCTGCAATTTGAGGGGGGAAATAACAGTAGGATTTGAACAAAATTGGTGATCTGATTTATGGCTTTTTTATACAGGTTTTGGTGTGTGTTATTTGATGCAATTTCTGGACTGATATGCTGGTCTTATAACAGGGCAACAAAGATTATGTGACTGTTTTTCTTGGCATTACTTGTGTAGGGGCCATGCAGTTTTGGACAGATTTTTGCAGCATATGGACAAACTTATATGGACATAGCATAATAATTATAATACTAATAATAATAGTAATGACACAAATAATACAATAAAATATTAGTAAAACTAAACTGAAAATATAAAAGTGAAAGAAAAGAGATATTAAAATTGGTTTTAATTCTATTAATAATTCAACCTAAAAACATTTCAAATGGAATTATAATCAAAATTAATAATAGAGGGAATAAAAATAAAATTAAACCATATATTTTCATATTTTCAAATTAAATAAATAAAACTACAACTAAGAACAAAATAGACTTACATACTCTAAAAATGCAAAAAAAGTAAAAGAACTTATATGTATTTTGAGATTTTCCGAATTATCAATAAAAATATAAAATTAAATGAAACTAACAAAACTATAATAATTTTTTTTATATAAAATACAACTGATATGAGCTAAATATGTTTTGTGGATTTTCTTTTTATGAAAATAAGAATAAAAGAAAGATGATAAAAAAATGAAAAAAATCATGATTTAGTAAAGTCGGACAAAAACTAGTTAAATTTCATTAAATTCACAACAATTTCTAACGTTTCTATTTTTGGTGGATTTTCAAAGCATAATCATCTCCTGTCTTGTAAAGAAAAGTTGTAGTTGTTGCAAAGGAGAATCATATGTAAAAGAACCACTAAAAATTGTCGAAATTTGAAGAAGTTATGAATTTTTGAAATCTGACTCGAGAATTGGCAAAAATAGGTCGAATCGCTTGTGAACGCTTGCTATGTAATAATGCAGATGGGAGGTGGTATCTTAGGTCAAAATTTGGGGTATGACAGCTGCCCCTATTTAAGTTTCTTCTATCTGGAGATTATGAAGATTAAAATCTTCGTCTCGACGAGATTGAAGGTACTTAAATATATAATACGCAATTTTTGCCCTAAGATACCGCCATTATGTTTGTGATATGAATGTAGTATTTAAAATTCACAGAGAATGATATTGTATGAGACAAGATAATGCTGGAGAAACCAAACACCAACAAAACACAGGAACATAGATTATACACTACTGGGGAAATGAGCCATCGACTTCAAATGATAGACTCTTGACGGCGAATAAAAATTTGAGAGAATACAACCTCTGACCCTAACAAAGAAGGCATCTTGCATAGGCCACAAAAACAGATTATTGACCCAAAATAACAGTGAGTTCACAACTCAAGGTCAAAGATAGACAAAAGATGTACCAAATTTGCTGATAATGGATTACCGACTTCTGAAGGTAAAGATTCATAACAAACTTCTCTGCGAGATTTCTGGAGAGATACCAATTAATGCTGAAATAATAATATGGTTGTAGATACACAAGCTGCTCAAATAAAGAAGCTGCCATTTGCTGTCGTTCAAAGATGTCAATAACATACAAGCTGCTCAAATAAAGAAGCCGCCACTTGCTGTCTTCCAAAAATACTATGACATACAAGTTGCTCAAATAAAGAAGCTGCCACTTGATGTCTTCCAAAAATACTATGACATACAAGTTGCTCAAATATAGAATCTGCCACTTGCTGTCTTCCAAAAATACTATGACATACAAGTTGCTCAAATAAAGAAGCTGCCACTTGTTGTCTTCCAAAAATACTATGACATACAAGTTGCTCAAATAAAGAAGCTGCCACTTGCTGTCTTCCAAAAATAATATGACATACAAGTTGCTCAAATAAAGAAGCTGCCACTTGTTGTCTTCCAAAAAATAATAACGTACAAGTTGCTCATGAAGAGACTGCCGCTTGTCGTTTTCCAAACAATAATAACGTACAAGTTGCTCATGAAGAGACCGCTGCTTGCCGTTTTCCAAAAAAAAATAACGTCAAAGTTGCTCATGAAGAGACCGCCACTTGTCGTTTTCCAAAAAAATAATAACGTACAAGTTGCTCATAAAGAGACCGCCGCTTGCCGTTTTCCGCAAAAAGATAACGCACAAGTTGCTCATGAAGAGAACGCCGATTGTCGTTTTCCAAAAAATAATAACGTATAAGTTGCTCATGAAGAGACCGTCGCTTGCCATTTTCCAAAAGATAATTCAGAAGAAAATTGCGATAACACTGTCAGAGAATAAAATATTCGTCAAAGGGAACCACAAATAGATCCTTCCCGAGGAGATCAAATACTTAAATGCGCAAAATAAATGCAACATTCGTCTAGGTTGCCTAGCTTGGAGAAAATCACGAGATAGCTTATGCAAGAGACAACAACTCCCTCCAGGAATAAACCAGAGAGAAAACAGTCAAACAAGACTCCACCCAATAAGAAAATAACTTGATTGGGGATTCATCCTATCCAGAAATAGACAAGGAAGGCTAAATCAAAAAATCATCCACGAGGATTAGCTCAGTTAGGGAATTTAGAAAGGAAGCACATTTTATGCCTAAGCTAACATTCTACTTGGAAAGAACATGTACATTGTCTTAATAAACATAAACGAGGTATACGACCCAAAATCAACGACAAATGTGAATATGCATGCGTGATATAAGTGTAAATGAATGAATGAATGTTATGCTGACGAAACAGGCAGACGAAATATCTTGAAGATGATAAGATATCACAAAATAATAGATACTCGGCCAATCTTAAAAAGACAGAAAATAACTGGAACTGGAACCAAAAAGCATCGTCAGAGCGTATCACGCTACAAGGCTCAAATCTTCTTGGAGAAAAGTATTCAAATCTAATCTTCTAACACCAATAGACCATTGGCATGAGACAAAGCGTACCACACTTCAGAAATCTGCTCAAATAAAGATAACCAAAACAACGCTTAACTGGAAATGCTGGGGAGTCACCAAACTTAGTACTACTAGAAACAAAAGTTTACACAACCAACACCTCGTGACGATTTTGAAAGAAAACATGTTCATCATGCAAGGATAAATTACTGTATTGTTTTGCATTTCATGGCTTGACCATCCTCGGAACAACTGTTAATATTCCTTTCATTATTCATGACACATTTTTAAAATAAGAATACTTTAAATAACTTTGTTTCAAATATTGCCGTAAAATTAAAATTTTGCCCACAAAAGGTAAATGCTCAAATTTCATTAATAAGATAGTAGTTCGCTAACCACGCGACTCCAACGGTTTACAAAAGTTTGGGAAATAGTACATGAAAGAAAGGGTTATACAAACACAATGATCACTATTCTCCTAACAACTTCGAATTCTGAAATGTGCTCAAATGCCACAGCCGGTCTGACCAAAAGCCTGCCTAAGCCGCCCCTTCGGGTTTTCAACTTAGCGAACTGTCAACTCAAACCTAGGCGAAATACTTCTTGACTGCGTCGTCATTCACGGAGCGTAAGAGCTCTTCACCGTCCATATTTGTGAGAATCATGGCACCTCCGGAGAAAACCTTCTTAACGATGTATGGTCCTTCATAATTCGGAGCCCACTTGCCCCTAGAATCAGGTTGAAAAGATAATATCTTCTTGAGCACAAGGTCACCTTCTCTGAACTCGCGTGGTCGAACCTTCTTATCAAAAGCCTTCTTCATTCTCTGCTGATATAATTGACCGTGACACAACGCTGTCAATCTCTTTTCTTCAATTAAATTCAACTGATCATATCTACTTTGACACCATTCAGCCTCAGAAAGTTTATCTTCCATCAACACTCTCATAGACGGAATCTCAACCTCCACGGGGAGTACTGCTTCTATACCATAAACTAGGGAAAATGGGGTTGCACCTGTTGAAGTTCGAACTGAAGTACGATATCCATGTAAAGCAAACGGAAGAATTTCATGCCAATCTCTATAAGTTACCACCATCTTCTGGACAATCTTTTTGATGTTCTTGTTAGCAGCTTCAACTGCCCCATTCATCTTCGGCCTGTAAGGAGAAGAATTATGATGTTCGATCTTGAACTCTTCACAAAGCTCTCTCGTCATCTTGTTATTCAAATTCGAGCCATTATCAGTGATGATCTTGCTCGGGATGCCATATCGACAAATGATCTGATTCTTGATAAATCTGACTACCACCTGTCTGGTTACATTAGCATAAGATGCTGCTTCCACCCATTTAGTAAAATAATCGATCGCTACCAAGATGAAACAATGACCATTTGAAGCTCTGGGTTCAATCATTCCAATCATATCGATGCCCCACATAGAGAAAGGCCAAGGTGAAGAGATAACATTGAGGAGGGTCAGTGGCACATGTATCTTGTCCGCATAAATTTGGCATTTATGACATTTTTTTACATATTTGCAACAATCTGATTCCATCGTCATCCAATAGTAACCAGCTCTCAACATCATTTTAGCCATTTCATGTCCGTTGGCATGAGTACCAAAGGATCCTTCATGTACTTCTTGCATCAGCATATCTGATTCATGTCTGTCTACGCACCTGAGTAGGACCATGTCGTAATTCCTCTTATATAACACTTCTTCATTGAGGAAGAAACTGCTTACCAATCTCCTCAACGTCTTCCTATCTTTATTGGATGCCCCAGGCGGGTACTCTTGAGTTTGAAGAATACGTTTAATGTCATAGAACCATGGTTTGTCGTCGGTGACCTCTTCTATTGAGAACACATGAGCAGGTCTGTCAAGGCGCATAACTCTGATTGTAGGAATGTCGTTACAACCATTCACTTGAAACATTGAAGACAAAGTAGCTAAAGCATTAGCCATTTGGTTTTCATCTCTAGGGATATGATGTAACTCCACTTTGTTGAAGAAGGTTAACAATCTTCTAGCATAATCTCTGTAAGGGATCAAACCAGGATGACGAGTCTACCATTCTCCTTTGATTTAATTAATTACCAATGCCGAGTCTCCGTAAAGATCAAGAATCTTAATCCTTAGATCCACTGCTTCTTCGAGACCCATAATACATGCCTCATATTCAGCCATGTTGTTCGTACAGTCGAACTTCAATCTCGCCGTGAACGGGATATGAGTACCTCGGGGAGTGACGATGATTGCCCCAATTCCATTTCCATAAGAATTCACAGCTCTGTCAAACATCAAACCCCAACGGGATTCGGGATCAGGTCCTTCTTCAGGTAACGGCTCTTCACAATCTTTAGCTTTCAAGTACATAACATCTTCATCTGGGAAGTCAAACTTGATGGATTGATAATCTTTAATTGGTTGGTGAGCCAAATGATCGACTAAAATACTCCCTTTGATTGCTTTTTGAGTGTGATACTCAATGTCATATTCAGATAACAACATCTGCCAACGGGCTATTCTTCCAGATAAGGCGGGCTTCTCAAAGATATACTTGATCGGATCCATTTTGGAGATCAACCAAGTGGTGTGGTTAATCATATACTGGCGCAGACGGTGAGAATCCCAAGCTAAAGCACAACAGGTTTTCTCTAGCATTGAGTATCGAGACTCACAATCTGTGAATTTATTACTCAGATAATATATGGCATGTTCCTTTCTTCCAATCTCATCTTGTTGACCAAGCACACATCCCATGGAATCTTCCAATATAGTCAGGTACATAATCAAAGGTCTTCCTTCCACTAGAGGAATCAATATGGGAGGTTCAAGTAAATATTCTTTGATGCTATCAAAAGCTCTCTGACAACCTTTTGTCCATACACATCCTTGGTTCTTTCGGAGAAGCTTGAAAATCGGCCCACATGTAGCAGTCATATGGGATATAAATCTAGAAATATAGTTCAGTCTCCCAAGGAATCC
The DNA here is from genome assembly GCA_948472305.1 of Vicia faba. Classification (NCBI taxonomy): domain Eukaryota; kingdom Viridiplantae; phylum Streptophyta; class Magnoliopsida; order Fabales; family Fabaceae; genus Vicia; species Vicia faba. The sequence continues at coordinate 1,070,953,195 of OX451737.1, read as the reverse complement.
TCTTACTTGTTTTTCCGTCTTGGGTGCGGGCATTTCCCGAATAGCTTTGACTTTATCAGGATCTACCTCAATACCTTTCTGACTGACAATGAAACCCAGAAGTCTTCCAGAACGAACACCAAAAGTGCACTTGTTGGGATTCAGACGGAGTTTATACTTTCTCAAACGCTGGAATAACTTCAATAAATGTTCCAAATGATCCTCTTCAGTTTGCGATTTAGCAATCATGTCATCTACATACACTTCTATCTCTTTATGCATCATATCATGGAACAAAGCAGTCATGGCCCTTTGGTATGTTACACCAGCATTCTTCAAACCAAACGGCATTACCCGATAACAAAATGTTCCCCAAGGTGTAATGAAAGCTGTCTTCTCCATATCTTCTGGTGCCATCTTGATTTGATTATAACCAGAGAAACCATCCATGAAAGAAAATACTTTGAACTTTGCGGTGCTGTCGACCAATACATCAATGTGCGGTAATGGGAAGTCATCCTTTGGGCTAGCTCTATTCAGATCTCTATAGTCTACACACATCCGAACTTTGCCATCCTTCTTAGCAACAGGAACTATATTAGCTAACCATTGAGGATAGACCGATGTAACAAGGAAACCTGCATTAATTTGTTTCTGAACTTCTTCTTTGATCTTGTCAGCCATATCGGGATGAGTCCTTCTCAACTTCTGCTTAATCGGCGGACATTCAGGTCTCAACGGCAAACGATGCTCCACAATATTGTTGTCCAAACCTGGCATGTCTTGGTAGGACCAAGCAAACACGTTAACATACTCTATGAGAAGCTCCAACATTTTCTCTTTGACCTCTGGGATAAGCAATGCTCCGACCATAACTTCCTTTTTATCTTCTTCATCACCCAAATTGATCATCTCTATAGGCTCTTCAAACGACTGAATAATCTTTTCATCATGCTCAAGTAAACGGGAAATTTCATCAGGGATCTCTTCACTATCTTCTTCCTCGGCTCTGAACACAGGGAATTCAAAGTTGGGAGAGGGCATAGGATCATTGTTTTCAATGGTTAAGTCATGGATTAATCTGCACATATGATTATGCTTTATTTTAGAAATCGATTAATATGAATGTTGTACAAATGAAACAAAAGATTATTATATTTTCCTATTACTACCAATTAATTTTCATTACTATTTCCCAGAAAAAGTGAAAAATAAAACAGTAGTGGACAAAATAACGTTTTTATTCATGAGGGGCAATACTTGAAACAAATAGCCCAAACATTTTCTCTTTTGCCTTGGGCAGAGCAAAAGGATTTATTTTCAACATAGCCCGACACAAATACTTTTCGCCTTGGGCAGAGCGAATTTTTTTTTTCAAAAATAAAACAAAACATTACTCAGAAATTTGCATCACAACAGGAACATCAACAACAATCCAGTTCTGGCAAACCACTCCATGCATTACAAAATCGGGTAAATCCTCTTCAGAATTGTCTCCTATTATAGCATCAACTTCAGGAGGTGTCGGATGGATAAAACCTGCGCTTCGGAAAACCTCTTGTATCGGACGGGTAACTGTTTCCTACTTGACTCTTGTAGACACGGGACGAAAACCAAGACCTTCTCCAGACTTGTTCTCGGGCAAAGTCAACACCTGGCCCCAACCTTCAGCCGAACCACTTTCAACCACTCGTCGCGCATCCTCAAAATAAGAAATAGATGTCCCTTGCTTCTTCACTTCATTATTAGCAACAGATGGAGCTTGTAATTGGGTTCCAACATCCTCACCAGCATCAATAAAAGAGAAAGATGACAAATGGCTTACCACCATAGCCTGCTCTCCACCAATCATTACCAGCTTTCCATGCCTTACAAACTTCAATCTTTGATGGAGCGTGGAAGTGACTGCCCCTGCATCATGGATCCATGGACGACCCAATAGGCAACTGTAGGCGGCACGAATATCCATTACTTGAAAAATGATCTGAAAAGTATGAGGACCAATTATTATAGGAAGATCCACTTCACCAATGACAGTCTTCCTAGAACCATCAAACGCTTTGACAATTACTCCACTAGGTCTCATGGGAGCACCTTGATATGAGAGTCGAGATAATGTAGTTTTGGGAATTACATTTAATGACGAACCTGTATCTACCAACACACTTGATAAAGTATCATTTCCACAACTTATTGAGATATGCAAAGCCATATTATGGTTCCTTCCCTCCTCCGGAAGCTCTTCATCACTGAAACCAAGATTGTTACACGAAGTAATATTTCCCACAATTCCATCAAATTGGTCAACCGTCACATCATGATCCACGAATGCCTGGTCCAAGACCTTCATCAAAGCTTCTCTATGGGCACCAGAATCTCTCAGTAAAGCAAGCAAAGAAATCTTGGAAGGAGTTTGCAATAGTTGGTCCACAATCTTGTATTCACTTCTCTTTATGAGCTTCAGAATCTCATCATCATCGGGGTGTGGGATAGGTTCATTGGATCGGCCTACCTCAACCCTGGGTTCAACATTTCTCGCTGGAATTTCTGCCGGTATGGGCCTCCTGACTTGAACTTCTGGTCTCTTCAAAGGTACTGCTGTAAAGACACGTCCGCTTCTCGTAACTCTGCTCACATCAACGATGTTAACAAAAGATGGCATTGTTGGTATAGGGACTTCTACCCCGTTCTCAATCATTGTGGCATTATACTTGTAGGGTATAGCTTGGTATGAGTTGTAAGGCACAGGGCCAGGTGGATAAATGATCAAAGGAGCAACAGGTGCAGTCTGACTGTCGTAAACGATCTCTACTGGTTCAGGCAAGTTGAATTGTGGTATTATAACATTCACTTCATCCACCGGATCTCTGTCATATGTAATAGTGATAACCCTTTGGTCTAACAATTTTTGAATGTCCTCATTCACAATAGGGCAATCAACTTCTCTTGAACAAAATTCACAAACATCATAATCATGATGATGCCTAAAAAAGGTAAGTCTTCTTAAGCTTTGATGTAACCTGATCAACGAATCTCTTATGTGTTCAACTTGAAAAACTCGAAACTTTCCTGGACAACCTTCCACCATATTCACTGATGCTGCCCCATGTCGAGGCAAAGGATTATCTCTAACATTCGGGTTAACATCCTTGAAAGACAAGATACCGTTCTTAATCAATCTCTGCACATCCGCCTTTAGAGCAAAGCAATTTTCAATGTTGTTCCCCAGCGAACCTTGATGATACTCACAAAACTGGTCTGCCTTGTACCACGGAGAAGTACTATTCGGTGCGATAGGAGGAGGCTTCGTCGTTATGAGGTTCTTTCTGATCAGAGCAGGGAACAATTCAGTGTAAGTCATGGGAATGGCATCAAATTGCAGTTTCCTTGGTGAACGATTCAGGTTATTAAATTGATAAGCCTGTTGTCGAGGCTGCTGTTAAAATGGCCGTTGCTGAATTGGTGGGGTTTGATGAGTTGGGGTCACCAATGTTGGGCGGACAGCCGGAGTGACTGCCGTAACATGTGAATAACCTCTCCTTGGTCTCCCAGGGAAAATTACACTGACATCTTGTTCTTTCCTTTTATGGAAAACACTTCCAAACTTCTTGATACTGCTAGATGGACTTCCTTCTTTAACCAAACGTCCTTCACGAATTCCTTCTTCCAACCGCATGCCCATACCTACCATCTCGGTGAAATCACTGGGTGCGCTGGCAATCATTCTTTCATAATAAAAGGAACCTAAAGTCTTCAGGAATATCTTTGTCATTTCTTTCTCTTCAAGAGGGGGATAAATCTGAGCAGCAATCTCGCGCCACCTCTGGGCATATTCTTTAAAGGACTCCCTGTCTCTTTGGGACATCGCCCGGAGTTGATCTCTGTCCGGCTCCATGTCGATGTTGTACTTATACTGGCGAATAAAAGCTTCACTAAGATCGTTCAAATTACGGATCCGAGTGCTGTCCAAACCCATATACCACTTTAGAGCGGCACCAGTCAAATTGTCTTGAAAGTAGTGAATTAACAAGTTATGATCATCAGAATATGTAGACATCTTTCTCACATACATAGTTAAATGACTCCGCAGACACGAATCACCTTTATACATTTCAAAGTCCGGCACTTTGAATTTGGCTGGAATCTTTACATTTGGAACTAAACACAAGTCATGAGCATTCTTTCCAAAAAATTTTTTCCCTTTTAACGCTCTGATCTCCCTCTGCATCTCTTGAAACTGGTCTTGAAATTCTTCCATCCTATCAAAAAGACCCAGACTTTCAGCAGGCTTGGCATGATAAGTAGGTTCATTCATGTATGGCATAGAATGAACCACAGGAGCGACAGTTGTCATCACTGGTTGAGGGAAAGGTGCCATAGACGGGATTACAGGCGGCATAGTAGTTGCCTCCGGTTGAGGAACAGACACAGTAGGTTGAACCAAAGGCTGTACGACAGGCTGATACCGTTCTGGCATAAAGTTATAAGGCATTCCCCACAGAAAACCTTTTGGCATCTGATGTTGAAGTGGAGAGTTGATTTGAGTCACAGATGTTGGAACGGTGACAATCTCAGAAACCACAGTAGTTGAAGTCTGAATCTCAACAGCTGCAGTCGATGGCTGATTCTGAGCAGCCATCAAACTTTCCACCAGCACAGTTAGTTTCTCCATACCGACACGAAGGGTAGCGACCTCCTCACGAAGCTCGTGGTTTTCCTGTTCTAGATCTTCCATCTTCCTCTGACGATTGGCTCGGGTATCGTACCAATGAGACAACTTGACAATCTATCGAAGTGGAAAAAGAAACAAGGATAAGACTCTAGAAAACATGTGAAGTGGAATGTTGGATGATGCATGATATGCGATGCAAATGATCGTTTGTTTCGATAGTTTTTCAAGGAACTTCGATAATTTTGCACACATCAATGGTAAAGGAATTTGGAACAACAAAAACTCATTTCATTAATCAAAAGCGGTAAATTACAACTTACAACTTTGGAAAAACAAAACAATAAATTGCAACCTTGGGACGACAACCCAATAATAAAAGTAGTAAATTACAACTTTGGAACATGAAGCCCATAATAAAAGCAGTAAATTACAACTTTGGAACATGAAGCCCATAATAAAAGCAGTAAATTACAACTTTGGAACATGAAGCCCATAATAAAGCAGTAAATTACAAATTTGGAACATGAAGCCCTTTTACAGAGTTTTACAAAATGACAACAGTAAAAATAAAACTAAGAACTAAAGATCACTCAAAATCATCAGATGAAGGACCAAAAGCCAACTGTAACTGAAGCTTCCTGATCTTCTCTTCATAAAAGTCTTCCAACTCTTTCTTCTCAGCTACCAGTCGATCAATGATTTCCTTTTGTGGATTAGGAACGAGAGCAACACTTATCGAATCTTCCTTCTTTCTCTTCCTTTCACTAGCATATTTCTTCAGTAAATCATCCTTTTGACGAAGCTTCTCATCATGATCAATGAACCAGCTGTCTTGAATAAATAGCAAATCCTCCTTTTCCTTTAGCTGTCGAGTCAGAACTCGATTCTCATATTCCGACATATTATACTTTTCTTTCCAAGCATCTCTCTCGGACTTCATCCTAGCCATATTTCCTTGGTATTCTCCCATATTCTCGATAGGGATATCAACAGATGACGATGCAATAGTAGGGAATAAAGGTTTCTCAGGTTTATAGGGCATCTTGAGAGCACAAGCCCTAGAACAGACCCATTGTAGGTAAGGCTCCAAAGAAATGGCACCTCTCTGTCCTAACATGTCTCTCCCTTTCCTATGGATGTGGCGCCAAGCTCCTTAGATCTCCTTCTTAGCTGCTTGGTGATCTTGTCCTTCTTGTAGAAAGAAGCCACTCACATGGATGTTGTTCGGCTTATCCCTCATCGGGTATCCAAACCGACAGCGCGCGAGAACAATATTATAGTTAATTCCTCCTTTCGTACCAAGAAGAGGCACATTAGGAAAAGCACCACAGCTATCGATGATCTTCACGTCATAGTAAACTCGATTATACCAATCAATGTCGAAATGAGTGAGAGCCATGATTTTTGGCGCCCAACGCGGCTCTTTCTTGAGATTCCAGAAAACATCAGACCTAGGTAGATGAGAAACATACCACTGATATAGCAACGGTGCACAACAAATAATCATCCCTCCTTGATAAGAGTTTCGAAGATGTATGGAGAAGTAGGTATCTCCTAGCAGCGTAGGGACCGGATTTCCAATCAAGAAAACTCTAATGGCGTTGATATCCACAAACTTATCAACATTAGGAAACAAGAAAAGGCCATAAGCGAGTAAAGCAAAAACGTATTCAAAGGCAATAGTATCTTTTATCTCAGCGAAATAACGAGCTTTCTTCAACAAAAACTGCGCAGATAAGCCTCATATTCCCCCTTTGGTAGTCATGTTCTCCTCTATCTCCGACTTCTTCAAGTGGGTGATGGTCGCTATCTCATGAGATTTGGGTTCCTCTTCTAAGCCAGAAAAAGGAACACAGTCGGTGATCGGCAAACCAAGCATGTAGGAGTACTCTTCTAAGGTGGGCATCAACTGGTAATCCGGAAAGGTGAGGCATCGGTACAAAGGATCGTAGAATTGGACCAACGTATTAAGGATGCCTTCCTTCATCTTGCGCTTCATGAGAGGTATAAAGGACCCATATTTCTTTTGAAATTCTGTCGGGTTCTCGATCTTAGGAATCAAACTCTTCAGTTCTTCAATCTCGGGCTCCTTAAAACTAAAACTTCGAGTGTTTCTTCTTCCAAACTCCATAATAACAATACCTGAGATGTCTGCAAAACTCATTCTTAAGTTCCTTGAAAAAAAATTTTTTTTTTTAAATGTTGATGGATGCATGGATGAATGATAATGCAACAGTTACACACAAGTTCCCAAATATCGGGTTCAAAGGTTCAACGTTTCGTGCATGGAGTCAAAGGTAAAGCCCACCCCAAGGTATGTACTAACGGTTTAATTGCACCTGTAAGACAAGGTTCTAAGAGTTCCCAGAGTCTACATTCCTCCTTCGGATATTACCAACATCTTGATTACTCAATAATTAGCAATATTCTCAAGAGAAACTCGTCCAAGCATAGCATCGCGTAACAACTACTTTCGGATTACTCCATTATAATCTCCGCGCTACACCTAAAAGGCCAAGATGGGTTAGGGTTCTACGGTTCTCAGTTTCTCTGGCTCCCAGGTCGAAAATAATAATATCTTCCCGATTACTCGGTAAACAAATATTACGTTCAAAAGGGTCTTCCACTGAGTGGGGGGTCTCATGCCTCCTTCTTCGGGATTACTCCCTCAAAGTTAACATGACTATACCGCCCGTCCTATTCTTAAGTGTAACTTAATCCGGGTATAGGATTCGTCCTTTGCAAAAAACCCAAAAACCCCAATATAAACATATAGTCAAACAAATCAAATAATAATAAAACAGATAAAACAAACTAGGCTTAACCCACTTAGGGATGGACCAGCAAGAGGTCAATCTATCCCCAGCAGAGTCGCCAATTCTGTAGCGATAAAAAATGTAGCGGGGTAAATCGGAGATCGAACTATTAATTAATTCGTCTCACAAAAGCAAGAGTCGCCACCGCGCTTTATTATTTCCAAGGGAAAAGGGAAAAGAGCGAAATAAAACCCTAAAATATGCAATGTAAAATAATACTTTAAAAGTAATGAAAATACAAGGCGTTTTTGAAAAAGAGGTCTAGAGTTCGGGGGTTGGTTATATAGTGGGAAGGTATTAGCACCCAATGTATCTATAGTATTCTATATGAACCTTTTGAAATATCTGTTTTTGGTTAAACTTGTTTGTTTGTTTAAAAATAAATTGTTTTGGCCAAAAATGGGTATGGACAAGTTTTTGAAGATACGATGACCTAACGTCGAAGTTTTGACTTAAAAGGTGTGAGTTTTGAAAAATTGAATATTTGGGAAAATTATCTTAAGTTTTTAACGAAATAATAAACGGAGGATGAATGAGGGTATTCGCACGATGTTTTTTTTTTGATGACATAAAGTCGACAAAAATTAAACAATTCCCTTGGATTTAAATCACAAATAATTAAATATAATAATCGAATAAATGTCAAAGCATAGGCACTTGTAGATCCACAAGAAAGATAGACAAACAATTAATAACAAAATAAACATTAAGAATTTATGTTAAAAGATACAAAGAAAATCAAGTAACAAAATGTAACTAAGCAACTAAGACAATATTAGAATTCACTAAAGATATCAAATTGAAATTAAAATTAAGTTAATTAAATATGTTAAATAAAATTGTCTAAAAAAAATATTAAATTTAAACTAATTTAAATAATAAAATGTATCTAATTAGAAGAAATTTTATTAATTAATTAAAAAAAGGGACTAACTAAACTAAATTGATAAACTACTAAAAAAAACTAAACTAAATAAAGATAAGGTGCAGACAAATTTATTGGGGGAGGAAGTATAATTTTCGGATGGACCTGCTAATTAAAATAAGGCCCAAGGCATGTAAAAACAAAATAAATTAATTAAAAAAAAATAAAAATAAAAACTTTACTGGGCCAGACCGAGTTAGGTTGGACCCGGATCCGGCCAGCCTAAGCAACGCTAAAGGGTAAGAAACCTTAGAGAAATCACAACACCTCAAATTTTCTTATCGTGCTCCCTCTTTCGAACTCTTTCTCTCTCTCTCTTCGCTATCACTCAATCTCTCTCTTCTAAATCGAAATCGAACAACGCCAACAACGAATCCTGCTCCCTCTTTCGAACTCTTTCTCTTCTAAATCAAAAACGAACAACGCCAACAACGAATCTTGCTCCCTCTTTCGAACTCTTTCTCTTCTAAATCAAAATCGAACAACGCCAACAACGAATCCTACTCCCTCTTTCGAACTCTTTCTCCCTCTCTTCTAAATCGAAATCGAACAACGCCAACAACGAATCCTGCTCCCTCTTTCGAACTCTTTCTCTTCTAAATCCAAATCGAACAACGCTAACAATGAATCATGCTCCCTCTTTCAAACTCTTTCTCATGCGATCAAACAACAACACTGCTTCTGGTTTCGCCATGGCTCTCGTTAACTCTAAAACAAAACAACAACAACGGTAACTCGTTCTATACTCTATTTCTAACTGTCTCAATCTTTCTTATGCGATAAACAATGTTAACAACTCAACTCAAAACAAATCGATTCAGGCATGGCTATAAAATCTAAATAATCAAAACAAGAAATTTCAACATTCAACAACAAATCATGATCAATCACGATGGTATACAAAATGCAAAGGGAGAAAAAAAGATGAACTCACAAGGTCGGAGCTAGTCCGACGAGCTTACGATTCCTGCGGAGGCTTTAACGGGTAAGGCTGTGAATTCCACTTTCTTTTGCTCTCTGATTCTTTCTACTTTCAGAAACTGACTCGAAAATGTTGGTGTTGTTGAGGCGATGAGTTCTTGTGGATGGTTGTGCTTGGTTCAAAATGGTGCAGGTTGGAAGGTTTGCTTCTGGTTTTGGCAAGGAAGGCAGGCTTGAGTTTTGCTTGCCTTTACAGGTTTTGCAAGTGTGAGAACTTGCAGTTATGCAGGTTATCCTGCTTGCAGTTTGAAACAGGTTTTGAGTTATGTAGGCTATCATGCTTGCAGGTTTGAAACGGGTTTTGAGTTATGAAGGCTATCCTGCTTCTGCAAGTTTATGTTTTTTCTCTTTGTGAACTGCCTTCTTCATTGTTTCTAAAATCCCTCTTATATAGTAAAGATCCCTGCAATTTGAGGGGGGAAATAACAGTAGGATTTGAACAAAATTGGTGATCTGACTTATGGCTTTTTGATACAGGTTTTGGTGTGTTTTATTTGATGCAATTTCTGGACTGATATGTTGGTCTTATAACAGGGCAGCAGAGATTATGTGACTGTTTTTCTTGGCATTACTTGTGCAGGGGCCATGCAGTTTTGGACAGATTTTTGCAGCATATGGACAAACTTATATGGACATAGCATAATAATTATAATACTAATAATAATAGTAATGACACAAATAATACAATAAAATGTTAGTAAAACTAAACTGAAAATATAAAAGTGAAAGAAAAGAGATATTAAAATTGGTTTTAATTCTATTAATAATTCAACCTAAAAACATTTCAAATGGAATTATAATCAAAATTAATAATAGAGGGAATAAAAATAAAATTAAACCATATATTTTCATATTTTCGAATTAAATAAATAAAACTACAATTAAGAACAAAATAGACTTACATACTCTAAAAATGAAAAAAAAAGTAAAAGAACTTATATGTATTTTGAGATTTTCCGAATTATCAATAAAAATATAAAATTAAATGAAACTAACAAAACTATAATAATTTTTTTATATAAAATACAACTGATATGAGCTAAATATGTTTTGTGGATTTTCTTTTTATGAAAATAAGAATAAAATAAAGATGATAAAAAAATGAAAAAAATCATGATTTAGTAAAGTCGGACAAAAACCAGTTAAATTTCATTAAATTCGCAACAATTTAACGTTTCTATTTTTGGTGGATTTTCAAAGCATAATCATCTCTTGTCTTGTAAAGAAAAGTTGTAGTTGTTGCAAAGGAGAATCATATGTAAAAGAACCACTAAAAAATTGTCGAAATTTGAAGAAGTTATGAATTTTTGAAATCTGACTCGAGAATTGGCAAAAATAGGTCGAATCGCTTGTGAACGCTTGCTATGTAATAATGCAGATGGGAGGTGGTATCTTTGGTCAAAATTTGGGGTATGACAGGTATACCCCGCACAGTTTCTACAACGTATTGCTATTTACCTATAATGTTTCCTAAATCCGGGTGGAGGATTCAAACCCAAACAAAGAACCAAAATATAAAGCAAACAAGTCAAACAATGTAAGCAAATAAATGTGATCTAAACCCTAAGGTAACCCCAGTTTTATAATACTCCCTAGCAGAGTCGCCAGTTCTGTGATACGGTGGGAGAACTGACTTGAGGTTTTGTGTTTTATCGCAAATGTTGCGGTTAGCAAGAGTCACCACAGACTTTTCTTTTATCCAAAAGGAAAGGTGAAAAAGCACAGGAAAGACCTTTGAGATGTTTTCTTGAGTTCGGGGGGTAGATTATGAAAAGGGAAGGTGCTAGCACCCTTTTCATCCATGGTTTTCCATGGGCTCTTAGTTACTTACTTAGATCACTTGATTTGGTTTGTTTGAAATGGTGTTTGGTGTGGTTTTGAAAGTATTTTGTAAAAGAAACCATTCGTTTAGGCAATCTTTGTAATGATTCTCGTTCGTAAGAATGTATACAAAGATGTTTGTCTTTTTTGAAAATGTTTTCAATGTTTGTAAGATGTTTTTGAAATGTGTGTGTGTTTATTTTGAAAATAGCAAGGATTGTTGAAATGGAGCAAGTAACTTAGAAGCTATCTACCTACTCAAATGTCTTTCTTATGCATTTTCTATTCCTTTGACATTGTTGACTTACCATTGATTTGGTAAGCAACCCTATCTTTGGATGTAAATAGGATGGGCGTGGGTCATCGTATATCCATGATTAGCAATGTTTGCAAAGTATCTTGGCATTTTTGAGGGACCAAGATCATTTTATAAGGCAACTTTTGAATAGCGTCATCGAGGGGCTATGATCTTACATTTGTTTGGTTTTGCCAAGATACTTCGCATGCGTAACATGGCCATTTTGTTTTAGGCAACCAAATGGGAGAAACCCTAAGGGTTCTTGTATGAAAAGTGTATCATTTTCATGCTTTTGATTTTGTCTTGTATTTAGGGTTTTCTATTTTTCTTTGTTTTGTTCTTGTCATACAAACCCTAATTACTAATCATGGCATATAAAGTGATAAATTGCGTAATGTAAATATACTAAGCTATTACAACAATTTTATGGGAGGGGGAGATACAAGTTTGAATTGGGATTTGCACAAATATAAAGCTAAATACATTATTACAACCATATCGAACTTGTGCGAATTAAGATAAATATAATACAATATTTAAAATGTAATGCAATATGTATGTAAAGAAAAGATGTTTTATGTCTTGCTTTTGTGTAAAAGAATATTTAATTTAAACCTAAAAAATATAAGGAAAAATATTTAATTCTTTTGAAAGGGATTAAACCCTAATTTTCATTTAAAAGAAAATAATGTTTCTATATTATTATTTTGTGCATTTTTTGTATGAAAAATAAATAATATTGTATATAAATATTAAAAATTAAATATATGCAAAGAAATAGGTATTTGTAAGTATGAAATGTAAAATAAAAATATTAAGCATATTTAATTTTATTTATGAGTTTATTAAGAAAATAAATTATATTTTATCAAAATAAACTATATTTTTTATGTGAGAAATAATAAAAAAAAAGTGTAAAAATAATTAAATTATTTTTTAGGATTTTTTATCATTAAAGAAAATAATTAAAAGTTTTAAATATAAAAATGAAAAAATAAAATATGAAAGAGTTAGCAGGGGGTGAGATAGCAAATCAGTGGTAGTGCTAGCAAAAACAAAAAGCCCAGGAAGCCAAAAAGCCCAATACAGCTTCGTCCATGTCCTGCCTTCTCCTTCCTCACGCCATGGCCGGTTCAACCTGTAACTTCCTCATGCTTGCATAAAAATGAAAACTTATAACATGAAAAATGTAGCATTTGAACTCACGATTCCAACCATATAAATTATATAATCTAACTATCAAAGATTAAAGAGAATTTTGAAATCCCTAAATCCTAACCTAAAATTTTCAAAGATTTCAACCTCCATATTCTCTTAGCACAAGTAATATAAATGCAAGATAATGATATGTACAACTTCGTTATGATGAGAACTACATTTTTTATTCACAGATCGTGGCCTGAGGTTTCCTGTACAAGGAGATAGAGTTTTAAAAATTACCTCCTTCAGCTGGAATCGTGTATGGAAATGCAGGGACTTTGATGGAGGCCTGATGGTTGCTTGAGCTTCCTTGAGCTTCCCTGAATCTATTCCAACCCCTACCTTGCTCTGAAAGTGGCTAGAACTCCCTGACCAAGTCCAACTGCAAGCTTCTAAGTTAACAATGGAAAATGTTGAAACAGAGGTTACATAACAGGGATGATGGTTTGGATTGAATAGGTATCAAGTATGTAAGATGTTTCAATGATCTAAACAAAAAACGCACGAGCCAAATGGATGCTGGATATGTTTGTGCATAAACTATATATTTTTGACAGTTTTTGGTGCTTTGCTTGCTCTAAGTGTTTCAGGCATTTGCTTGGTGTTCTATGTGTTGTATATTATTTGAATATTAGTATAGAAATGGTTTTAAGTCAGCTCTCTATCAGCAGTACAAGCCCTAGCCTTTTTGCAACTTTTCTTGTACTTGAAGCAAAGTGATAAGACAAAGCTCACATGCTTGTACCAGCTTGCTTAGGGTTGGTATTTCTTCCCTACAAGTTGATTTTGGTCTGTGGTACTTGCATGTATCAAGGGGACAGGTCCAATGCTCAAGATCACAAAGTTTGCAAAAGTTGCTCTTTATGAAAATGGCAATGGAACCTTTTTGCCATAAATGGAATTATCAATTAGATAAAGGTTCAAAAGCATGGATAGAGGATTTGTCAACTAAGTAAGCATTTAATTAAGGAGTGTGTAGCAAGTTTAGGACCTGTAAAGCATGAAATATCCAGCATAGGATTGGTTTGCAACTCGGTTCTTCATGAAAATGGCTTGAACAAAAAGTGAGAAAATGCCAACTTCCTCTCTTCGATTCTCCCTACTCAAAAGTGATCTTGGAGAGTTCTTGGACATTTTGGAAAGCTTGCAATGTGCTATATAATCCATATTTGAAATGCATTTTAAGATACCTCTTGGAACTAGGTGAAAAATTTCCATGAAGTTGGGTCCAAAACCTGCCTAGATTAGGGCAAAATTTCACCAAGTTAAGAAGTTCATGACCATGTATTCACAAATTTATAACTTGAGATCAAATCATCTTTAGGGAAAAGTTTGTGAAGCAAATTTATAGATTTCATGGAGGTCTATGGGGACTTTCCTTGAATCAATATGCATCATTGTGAAAAAGTGGTGAAAAGTTGAGAAAAAATAAGAAAATTTTTATACTTAGAAAATTTCTAAGTTATGAAAATTTTCAAATTCAAACCCTAATTTTAAAATTTGGTTTTCTTGGTGAACAAGTTTCATATTTTGACATATCTTGATGAATTATGACTCTTGGTACTTGATTTTGACCAAAAAGTCAAAGTTTGACTTTTCAGTATACAATTGACTTTTGATCAGTTGACTGCAAATTTCATTTGTCAATCCAATGAACTTGAGATGTTTTGAACCATGTAATTAAGTCAAGATGATGCCATTGAATCCTTGAAATCATGCTTGAACTCAATTGGTCATTGGCTAGGTTAAAAATAAGAAATTGCCTTTTCTCAGTCAAAACCCTAATTTTGACCATTTTGCCCTTTTGATGATTTGATCAAATTTCTTGAGGAGTTGTAATCCAAACTTGATCAAATGGTACATATGAGTCTAGAATGTTGATGTGGATCAAAAATTATGAAGTTTGACTGTAAATTGGCCATGGTTGACTTTTTCCCCAATACAGCTGATTTTTAGGTCAACTATCCAATTGACTGAGCAAAAGTGTAATCCAAGGCTTGAAACTTATCATGAGAAATCTTAGGGGTCCAAAATGATGTATGAAAATCACATGAAGCATTGGTGGCCCAAAAATCCTTGTGAAAACTCAAACCCTAATTTTGGGTTATCAGTACAAGATGAGATGTCTTGAGCTGACCAAACCCTAATCTTGTCTTGAGTCAAAGAAGTCTTGTGAGAAAAGTATTGATAAATGAGAGGGAAAATTTGGGGCTACAACAGCTGCCCCTGTTCAATCTTCTTGAACCTGAAGAGTTAGATTGGCGAGCTTTGCCGTTCGTGACTCGAAGGTAAAAGATGATTGGACACTAGAGTGCCCATAAATTTGCACTTGAGAAAGTATAGTTGAGGGAATAGGCTTAAAGATGCCATTTGGAGAGGTGATAGAATCTTGTTGAGGAGATGGGCTTGTAGATTCCATCCAATGATGTTTATTGAATTGTAACTTGCAAGCTGAAAGAATGAGTATCAGAATGATGTCTGCGTCTGGAACGCATCTGAGCTGTATCTGAATGAGTAACAGAATGGCATCCGTGTTTGGAGCGTATCTCAACTTTTAAAAATTTGAATGAGTATCAGGATGGCATCCGTGTCTGGAGCGTATCTGAACTGTATGAGAGCTGAATGTTAATGAGTAACAGAATGGAATCCGTATCTGGAGCGTATCTGAACTTTTAAAAATCTGAATGAGTATCAGGATAACATCTGTGTCTGGAGCCTATCTGAATTGTATGAGAGTTGAATCTGAATGAGTAACAGAGTGGCATCTGTATCTGGAGCATATCTGAACTGTATCTGAGAGATGAATCTGAATGAGTAACAGAATGGCATCCGTGTCTGGAGCGTATCTGAACTTTTAAAAATCAGAATGAGTATCAGGATGGCATCCGTGTCTGGAGTGTATCTGAACTTTTAAAAATCCGAATGAGTATCAGGATGGCATCCATGTCTGGAGTGTATCTGAACTGTATGAGAGATGAATCTGAATGAGTAACAGAATGGCATCTGTGTCTGGAGCGTATCTGAACTGTATCTGAGAGCTGAATCTAAATGAGTAACAAAATAGCAACTGTGTCGAGCGTATCTGAACTTTTAAAAATCCGAATGAGAATCAGGATGGCATCCGTGTCTGGAGCGTATATGAACTGTATGAGAGCTGAATCTGAATGAGTAACAGAATGGCATCCGTTTCTGGAGCGTATCTGAACTGTATCTGAGAGCTGAATCTGAATGAGTAACATAATGGCAACTGTGTCTGGAGCGTATCTGAACTGTATCTAGATTTCATATTGTTAATGGTAGTTTGTTAATCTTATCCTAAAAAGGGTAAAATGTTAGCTGAAACACAAAGTTATGTTGCATGAAATGTATGATGCAATATATATGTTTTATCAATGTTTATGATATGTGGATGTAATGTATGCGCATGTAAGCTGATTTGCTGAGGAAAATAAATCCTTGACTGCTGCTGAGGATATGTGGATTCTTCATGTCTTGAAGTCGGAGTAATTGACAACAATTCAATTGTGAGCAATGCCATATACTGCTTGAGTAATCTGCTTGGGGAATCCAGAGAATTTTGATGACTTCTGCTGGGGGGAAAAAGCTTATTCCTGTTTGGGAAAAAGTTCAGGAGTTTCAGTCATCTGCCACTCTGTCGGGGAGTTATCCTAGGCTAGGGATAAGCAGAAGCTAGCTGTTGTCCGGTTGGTTTTCAGGCTTCAAGATAACTTGCTGGGGAATTTGGAGAAACTGGATGTTTTCCGCTGGGGATTAATAGTTTGAAGTTTCAGCTCTGCTGGGGATCTTAATGACGTACTGTAGGGATTGCTCATGGAATAGCCTAAAGACGTTTTCCTATTCTTTCAACCTATCAGTAATTGTTCTTTTTCATTTTGTTTATTCGTAAACAGTAATTATGTTCAAATGCATATGTTCATTAATGAATCATTGGAAGTTTTTTTTTTTGCAAATAAAACACAAGTGTAAAGAAAAAGGACAAATAGTTTTCTGTACTTTAAAGAGGTATCTTTGTATTCACTTTGAATAAGTATTTTTTACAAAAGAAACATACATCCTAGTAAGAGGATGGTGTCGTAAAAGTAAGAAAAAATTTATTAAAAAAAGGCAGCTATGTGTGATAATCCCATGGGGTTCCCATTTTGCTATAGCCTCTGTATCTCCGCATATCCTGTCCATTTGTTGCTTCGTCCGAGTATAATTGAATTGATCAGAAGCTCTGAGTTATTAGTGAATATATTGTCCTTAAAGTGATCCGACGAGACATAGTCATACGCTTTAATTCCCTAACTTTTGCCTGGACCGCCCTTTCGGGTTTTCAATCCACCGGGAAATCCTTTTTTGCCCAAGTCGCCCTTTCGGGTTTTTAACTTGCCGGGTGTACATATTTTTTTAATTTTATCCCTAATTTTTGCCCGAACGTTTTGGCTCGTCGGGATGTCCTTGTTTTGCCTAGGTGTGTCAACCTAGCGAGTCTCTTATGCGTAGTATCTTTTGACTATGTCTGCGTTCGCACGGTGTGGCAAATCGTCAACGTCCATGGTGGTTAAGATCATTGCCCCACCGGAGAAGATGTTCTTGATTACAAATGGTCCCTCATAGGTAGGAGTCCATTTGCCCCTGGGATCACTTTGTGGCAAGTTAATGCGCTTGATCACTAGATTTCCAACTTGATATACTTGGCGTCGGACTTTCTTGTTGAAAGCCTTGATCATCCGTTTTTGATACATCTGACCATGGCAAACAACAGTAAGTCTCTTTTTGTCAATTAAGTTGAGTTGATCAAGTCGAGTCTGGATCCAATCGTCCTCACTCAAACCCGCATCTTTCATAATTCTCAAAGAGGGGATTTGAACCTCAATAGGCAAGACAACCTCCATGCCATAAACTAAAGAATAGGGTGTTGCCCTAGTTGATGTGCGAGCCGTGGTACGGTACCCGTGGAGAGAAAACGATAGCATCTCATGCCAGTCCTTGTAGGTGATTGTCATTTTCTGTATGATCTTTTTAATGTTTTTATTAGCAGCTTCGACCGCACCATTCATCTTTGGCTGGTAGGGGGAAGAATTGTGATGTTGAATCTTGAACTGCTCGCACAAGGCAGTGATCATAGTATTGTTAAGGTTCGTACCATTATCAGTGATGATCCTTTCTGGGATACCGTACCGGAAAATAAGATTCTGCTTGATGAAAAGGGCAATAACATTCTTAGTAACGGATGCGAAGGAAGCTGCTTCGACCCACTTTGTGAAATAATAAATGGCCACTAGAATGAAACGGTGTCCATTGGAGGCTGTAGGCTTGATCTCCCCAATCATATCGATTCCCCACATAGCGAAGGGCCAAGGAGCTGTTAAGACATTTAGAGGAACCGGAGGCACGTGCACCTTGTCTACGTAGATTTGACACTTATGACAGGTCCGGGAGTGTTGATAGCAGTCTGCTTCCATGGTAGACCAATAATAGCCTGCCCGTAGGATTTTCTTCGCCATCGTATGCCCACTAGAGTGAGTGCCAAAGGTACCTTCATGTAATTCATCCATGATCTTTTCAGCTTCAATCTTATCGACACAACGGAGCAGAATAGAATCATGATTACGTTTGTATAGGATGCCATTACTTAGGAAGAACTTAGCGGAGAATCTCCTTAGGAACTTTTTATCATT
Organism: Vicia faba; assembly: GCA_948472305.1. NCBI lineage: Eukaryota > Viridiplantae > Streptophyta > Magnoliopsida > Fabales > Fabaceae > Vicia > Vicia faba. The sequence continues at coordinate 1,070,934,819 of OX451737.1, read as the reverse complement.
GATTGAAGCTCCTTCTGGGTATTCTTGAGCCTCGAGATACCTTTTGACTTCATGAAACCAAGGCTGGTCCACTACTTCTTCAGTATTAATATCGTGACAGTGTGCTGGTTCGTCCATTCGCTCAATGGTGATCTGGGGAACCTCCTTATCCCAATTAAGTTTAAATATAGATGACATTATGGCTAGAGCATCTGCTAGCTGATTTTCTTATCGCGGGAAGTGCTCGAAGGTAATCTGCTCGAAATGTGGTAGCAATGTCAAAACATGTTCTTTGTAAGGGATAAGGTTTGGATGCTTAGTGTCCCATTCTCCTTTGATCTGACGGATGACCAAAGCTGAATCTCCAAATACAACTAAAGATTTGATTCTTAAGTCTATGGCAGCCTTGAGACCAAAGATGCATGCTTCGTATTCTGCCATGTTGTTCGTATAGTTGAAGCAAAGTCTGGAAGTAAAGGGAGTGTGACACCCTTCCAGAGATATGAGTACAGCACCGATACCATTACCAAGTGCATTGGATGCCCCATCAAAGAACAGGGTCCATCGGGATCCTTGTCCAAGTCCGTCATATGGTCTGATTTCTTCACAATTGTCTAATGTCATGATGTCTTCGTCCAGGAATTCAAACTTCATGGACTGATAATCTTCTACAGCTTGATGAGCAAGATGATCAGCTAGCACACTGCCCTTTATAGCTTTTTGGGTAGTGTACTGTATGTCATATTCTGTTAGGATCATCTGCCATCTAGCTATCCTCCCAGACAGAGCAGGCTTCTCAAAGATGTACTTTATCGGATCCATCTTATATATCAGCAAAGTGGTATGAGTCAACATATACTGTCTTAGCCGGCGAGCAGCCCATACCAGAGCGCAGCAAGTTTTCTCGAGCAGTGAATATCTAGTTTCACAGTCGGTAAACTTTTTGCTCAGGTAGTAAATAACATGCTCTTTTCGGCCAGATTCGTCATGTTGCCCCAATACGCACCCCATTGAGTTCTCTAAAACGGTCAGATACATGATTAGTGGTCTTCCCTCGACTGGCAGAATCAAGACAGGAGGCTCTTGTAAATACTCTTTGATTTTGTCAAAACAATCTGACATTCATCATTCCATCTGACTACCTGATCTTTCTTCAACAGTTTGAAGATTGGTTCACAAGTAGACGTTAGGTGAGAAATGAATCTGGCAATATAGTTCAGGCATCCCAAGAATCCTCTGACTTCCTTCTCAGTACGAGGAGCAAGCATTTCTTGTATCGCTTTGACCTTGGCAGGATCAACCTCGATGCCTTTGTTGCTGACAATGAAACCTAAGAGTTTACCGGACCAGACTCCGAATGTGCACTTGTTTGGGTTCAACCTTAGTTTGTACTCCTTCAATCTTACAAATAGCTTTTGCAAGTGATCAAGGTGCTCCTCTTCAGTTTGTGATCGGGCTATCATATCATATACATAGACCTCTATCTCATGATGTATCATATCATGAAATAAAGCTACCATGGCGCGTTGATAGGTTGCCCCAACATTCTTCAGTCCGAATGGCATCACTTTGTAGCTGAACATGCCCCATTGTGTGACAAACGTAGTTTTCTCCATGTCCTCAGGTGCCATTTTGATTTGGTTATAGCCTGAGAATCCATCCATGAAGGAAAATACTTTGTGCTGGGCCGTATTGTCAACCAGGATGTCGATGTGTGGAAGTGGAAAATCATCTTTAGGGCTGGCCCTGTTTAAATCTCTATAATCCATGCACATCCGTACTTTACCGTCCTTTTTAGGCACGAGAACAATGTTGGTAACCCATTGAGGATAGGAAGTAACAGCCAGAAATCCAGCATTGAACTGTTTCATGACTTCCATTTTGATCTTCTCTGACATGTCAGGTCTCATGCGGCGGACTTTTTGTTTCACTGGTGAACAGTATTCTCTTGTGGGTAGATGATGTACCACGATGTTTGTATCGAGTCCCGACATGTCTTCGTATGACCAGGCAAAGATCTCAACATAATCATGCAATAGCTGAATTAGACGCTCCTTGACACTCGGCTCTAAATTGGTGTTGTACCCCAAAATTTTCCCTCCCATATTCCTCAAGATTTGTCAAGAATGATCTTCAAATTGCTCAAAATGGCTCAAGGGTTGTACAGTCAAGTCACCTCCTAAGGCAGTCAATTCAAAATTAGGGTTTTGGTGCTTTCAAGGAATTTGGGGTTCTCAATGGTTCAATCAAGTCTCATAGGCCTATATACATTCTCTAGCACCTACATGCCAAGTTTCAAGACTCACAGTGCCAGTTTGCACAGTCAAAAGCCCCATTTGATCTACAGTCAACTGCAAGGGCAAAATGGTCATTTTACAGTCAAAAGTCAGAATTTTTTGTCAACATTCTCATTTTGAAGGATAATTCATCATTTTATCAAGGGTTGATCATGATTCGTCAAGGACTGCTCAAAATTCATCAAGATTCAAAAGTTGCTAAATTAGGGTTTTGTAGGAAAAGTCAACTCAACTTTGACCAGGCATAACTTTCTCATACTTTATGCGAAATAACCCATCCAAAGCTCATTTTTAATAGGATGCAATTTCCTACAATCCATCTTCATACCCCAAGATCAGAAAATGCACTCACAAGAAGTAACAAATTTGGACATTATAGGTCATTTTTGAAAGTCAACAAAAACACCTTTTGTTCCAAAGCTTATAACTTGAGAATGGAAGATCAAAATGAGATGAGACCAAAAGTGTTGATTATAGGACATCTCAAGGTTTCTAAAAAGTCCAAGAACACCTCCAAAAGTTCAAAATTGAAGAAGTTATGCATTGTTGAAGTTGGGCATTTTTCCAAAATTGCCAAAAGTCAACTATCCTCAAAACTCCAATTTTTGACAAAAGGGCCCACTTTTTTCCATTTGATTCAGTCTTGTCTTGCCACACACGTGTCCCGTGCTTGATTTCATGACCAAACATTTATTTTTCTATTTTATTTAATTTTTATTGATTTAATTCATTTTAAATCTATAATAATTCAAATAAAATCTAAAAATCAATGGAATATTATCTTTGTGATTTGTACAGCTTTCATACCTCATGTGACAGCTAACCAATTCGTGCTAAGGCTTATTTGTGCACAAAATCTTAGATTTGGCCATATTTGGAAAGGTTAACAATGGTGATAAAGTCAAAACCTAATTCTTGAATATACATGGATTAAAGCCCAACTCTTGACCTAGAATCATTGCCTTATACATAAGCAAGCTTCACAAACCTAATTCACGGCCTAAGAACTGTTAAAACGGCTAGAACGAATTGCAAAAAGTCCTGAAGAAAGTGTGAGATCAAGAACGATATTGGAGGCATTTTTAGACGAAAAGAAGAACGTAACTCTCTAGCCTGATATCCTGTGAAGCAAAAGCGATCAAAACCAGGCCTTTTCATCACCTACAGCGCACTGTAAGTTGTCACGAATGGACCTCTGAACATGGAATCGTGATCGTCTATTCTTGCACTTTTTCTTCAAAACATTAGCATATTCATGTTTATTGTTTGATTTCTAACATAACTGCAATAGTCAATTTTGTTTTTATGCCCTGTATCGTGATGCCCGATTCTAGGGTTCATATGCTTGCTTTTTAGGTGTTTTTGATGCAGGGAAAATTGGCCATAATAATTGGTATAGAAGTGATCAAGAGATAGAGACGAGATCAGCCATGGCCTTAGATGGCATTTTCATAGCCTAGGGTGGATTTTAGAGATGAGCCACGGATTTTGATGCGGAATCAAATCCGCAGGAAAAAAAATACAGGGTTTGGGGGAAGAAGACGAGCACACGTCGCTCTCCCTTTGGTCTATTTTGAATTAACGCGCGTTTTATTTTTTTTTCTCCAGGCATAAGCGTTTGTTTGCTACATATTAATTCTTGTATATTATATTTACAAAAGAAGCGAATGGCTCAGTGGCTAGGGCGAACAAGCATTGAGCACTGGGGCCTGGGTTCGAATCCCAGGTCCCCCCAACATATTGTTATTATTTTCTTGCAGTTGATCCAGCGTCTCTCATGCCTTGAGGTCCACCATACACCCCCAATTCCCAAGCGCCAGATGTCTCCAAACCCAAATCCAATGGCCAGAATGAAGCCCTCACCATAGTCTCCAATCAACGCACATGCATGGGATGGCCACAGTCAAAGCAGGCTTGAGCGCAGGCTTGAGCGTTGTTGGGCCACAAATTTCCAGATTCACCTCCTGATTTGGGCTTGAACCCCCTGGGTTTATTTCTCCTTCTCTCTTATATTTTATTTAATTTGTTTTTATTAATTCTTAATTAACTACTAACTAAATAATTAACATTTTTTATAAAAAATTCAGAAAACATGAAAAAATATAATATTTTTATTTATTAAATTTAATTAGTTTATTTTGTAAATAAATATTAACTTAATTTGTTTAGTTTAATTAGGCATAATATTAATACTTTTGCAATAAATTTAAAATTAATGTAGAATTAGGGTTCTTGACAATTTTAATCATCTTTTTTTATTTCCTTAAATATTCTAAAAAACCAAAAAATATCCTTTTTATTTAATTAATTAATTAGTTTAGGTTTAATTTAATTAAATTCAAGAAATAACAAAAAATCTCTTTCTTTTCTTAAAAAGGGTCAAAACCCTAAAAAACTCTCCGATTTAATTTTTCTCGCGCATATTATTTTTTATTCCATATAATTGTATTTGCTCCGAGGATGTAATAGTGTAAATTAGGACTTTTTACCGCTTTTATTTACTTTTCCGCATTTACTTTTTCACGGGTTTGTTTTTGGCGATGTAAATACCCGACGCCTTGTAATAGTTTAGTTTTATTTTCCGCAACTATTAACTGCTAGATGTATGCTAACTAGGCTATGCATGTCAAGATCTCTCTTAAATTAAAATCAACCGTAGCTCACCATAACATGTACAAAGATAACATAACTGAAATTGACACACTCGCACATGCCACTCCTAGGGTACGCCTCACTTGGTTGCCTCGACGTGGTCATTGAGTATAGGGTGTTTTAGAGGTCGCCCTCCTGTATAAAGATCAAAGTTGCCTCGAAACGGTTGCCTCGATAAAAAATGATCTAAGACATTAGGGTTACCGCTAAGGCGTCCTAACGTTGCTTTAGTGACCACATGTTCCTAAAATCGAATTGACCCGAAAACTCCAACGACGGTGCTGCTCACTCCTCAATAGTGGGATGGAACTGTATAAAGGACATTTACACAGTTTAATTCCTTTTGAGTAGGTAGAGGTTCTAAGGTACTTGCTCTTTCAAAACAAAGCAAAGTTTTCGCACTTACACTTTTCAAACAAAGTTTTCAACAAACACTTCATACACTCTTGAGGACAGAAACAAGAGTTAAATCGAAGTTTTCAAACAAAACTCTTTTCAAAACCCACGAACACAAGAAAAGCAAAACCTTTTGAAAACATAAGTGAGCAAGTACCTAAGAGCCCATGGATAACCACGGATAGAAAGGGTGCTAACACCTTCCCTTTCTATAATCTACCTCCCGAACCCGAGAAACATCTCGAAAAGGAATTTTTCTCTGCTTTTGTCCTTTCCTTGTTGGATAAAATAAAAGACGGTGGCGACTCTTGCTTACCGCGATATTTTGCCAAAACAAACGCAAACGCGAACCAGCATTCCAAAACAGTCAGTTCTATTTCCACCGATCACAGAACTGGTGACTCTGCTGGGGAATTATAAGTGAGGTGTACCTTAGGATTAGATCACTATGTTTTCAATTATATGCCTTGAATGCTTTAATGTTGTGGGCTTGTATCGGAGTTTTATAGATCCTAACCCGGATCTTGAGGCACCCTTTTTTAGGTAAGTAGCAATAAACTGTGAGGGATCTGTCCGGCGTAGACCGACACGGATGAAGCAATAGTTATGTTGGTGTGACACCTTGGTCTGTACCGATATCCCTTGTGTTGGAACGAGGAGAATATGGGTCTTCTGAGGAGTCATTAAGCACCAACTGACCTTAGAACCTTAAATTGACCAACTTGGCCATAGAATAGTAGCAGTATGCTACGCTCATTGAGACTAAACTCTCGCGATGGTTCCGGCCGCAAGAAAAGGTTTCCAAACTAGAATTATGACCGATTGAGGGTAGTCAGTGATATTGAGATCCTCTAGAACCCGGTTACTATTTTTAGGACAGGTCTTAACCAACTGAAACTGAAAGAGGGTAGTACCTAAACTTCATGCCAGCCTGAAATCTAAGGGCTCTTTTGTGTGACTTGTGTGCCTTTACCATGTTTGCCTTTCGTGAATACTTGTGGTGTGCCTTTACCATGACATCATAACATCATAACATTGCATACATCCTGCATAAGGACTAACCCATTTCAAAGACAAGAAGGTTTCATCTTTGCTCTGTTTTGTAGGACATCATGATGCCCATGCGTAGGAATACTATCCGGCTCAACTTTGTTCAACCACCTACCTTGCTTAAAGAATTGGTTGACAGGATTCTAAACACTACTTCCTTCATCAGGAGGCATGATTCTCTCCTCGGTTTAGTCACCTCAAAGTGGGACCAATAACTGATGAGTGTCCTAGTCCAGTTTTATGATCCGCTATACCATTGCTTCACCTTTCAAGACTTCCAGCTGGTCCCTACCCTAGAAGAATTCTCTGAGTTGCTTGGCATCTCTGTTTTGGAGCAGACTCCCTTTACTGGTTGGGAAAAGACTCTCAGGCCTGAAGAGATTGCTGCAGCCCTTCACTTGACCAAAGAGGAGGTAATGGCTAACTGGGAGACTAGAAGTGGAGTTAAGGGCTTTTTGGCTAAGTTTCTGGTTAGAAAAGCTAATTGTTTATGGCATGACTTAGACTTCAAAGCATACGAGGAAACTCTGGCTCTCTTAATCTATGGTCTGGTATTGTTTCCAAATCCTGACACCTTTGTTGATGTTAATGCCATAAGGATCTTCATCTCTCGGAACCCTGTACCCACTCTCTTGGGTGATATCCTTCATCAACTCTATACTCGTACTGCCTGAAAATGGGGAACTTTGATGTGCTGTGCTCCTTTATTGGCAAGGTGGTTTATTTCGCACCTCCCCAAGTCCGTACTGAAGAACCAAGAAGGAAGGGGCTGGGCTCATAGGATAATGTCTCTTACTGATAATGACATTATTTGGACTCTCAGAGGCTTAGATGAGGTGGCCGTCATTGATCGTTGTGGAGAGTATCCTAATGTTCCATTGATCGGAACCCGTGGAGGAATCTCTTATAACCCATGTTTAGCTCTCTGTCAGTTTGGAAGAGCCAGAAGAGAAGGGCCTCATGAGATGTTGATACCTCATATCGTCTTTGATTTTCAGGTAGATATCGACGAGCTGCATCGTAGATTCATCAGGGCTTGGGATAGAGTTCACAAATCTGACCCACATGAGTTGGGACCAAGAACTTCTCTGCCAATAGAGTCATATTTCAGATGAGTCTGCATCCGTGCCCAGAAGTTAGGTATGCCGTACGAAGCTGTCAGGCCTATTACTCTTGAAATTGCTGATAAAGACGGGGTTCCTTCAACTATTCTCCATCCTCATACACCCACTAATGTTGGCACACTGAAGAGGTCTTGGGCACAACTGTAGGAAGAACGAGATTCTTATCGGGAAAGGTTCAATGAACAAGAACAGAAGATCCAGAAGCTAACTAAGCAATTGGAAAACGAGCGGATCCTGAATGATTATATCCGCACTGAGAAGAAGAGGCCATGGGAACATTGATGGACCTATTGATGATTTCTTTTACAGTTTTATTTACTTTTCAGTATTTCCATTCTTGTAACGCCTAAGGGCAATTTGTTGAACAACTTAAATTCTAAAGTTAAATCTAATAAAGTGTGTTTCTTTCTTGTCTACAAATTTGAATCCCGATTGTCTTTGAAAACATAAATCATACGCATTTCATCGCATGCACTGCATAAACAGGTACCCTTTTACAGGTCACTTATCTTCTTCGCTGTTTATTTCAGCAATCATCATGTCTACTGAACCCTCCACCAAGCAAGCTATCAAGGCCCTCCAGGCCCAGAATGCCCAGTTCCAAGAGTTGGTTATGAGCCTAGCTCAGGGTCAACAGGATTTGAAGACTCTGATTCTGAAAGATAGGAAGAAGAAGAAGAAGAGGACCGTCTTGTTCAACACTGGACGCAGGTTTGGAAATGGACTGCAGAATGAGGTTGATCTGACCACCTCATCTGTAGGGAAAGACAGTCCACAAGAGAGAAGGGTTCCTAGCCCCGTGGTCTCCGACAACGAGACGGATTATGATGAAGAACAGTACCCTCCTGCTGAGGATAGGTACAAATAGTTGGAGGACCGCTTGAGCGCTATGGAGATACAGAACGTGCCCGAGCTGGACTTCGGAGACCTAGGTTTATCCTATGGGGTGGTGATTCCCCATAAGTTTAAGGCACCTGCCTTTGCCAAATATGACAGAGCTTTCTGTCCCAAGCTGCACCTCCGGTCGTATGTAAGGAAGATCCAGCCTTACACAGCTGATAAGAATTTGTGGATCCATTTCTTTCAGGACAATCTTTCAGGGACTCAACTTGAGTGGTTCTATCAGCTGGATGGAGCCAGTATCCGTAACTGGGAAGATTTGGCTACTGCGTTCTATAAGCAGTATCAATATAATTCCGACCTTGCTCCTACGCATACCCAACTCCAGGGTATGTCAATAGGGACGGGTGAAGGATTTAAAGAGTAAGCTCAAAAGTGGAGAGACCTTGCCGGAAGGGTGCAGCCACCTTTAACCGATCGTGAACTTGTTGATATGTTTCTGGGGACCCTGTCTGGTCCGTTCTTTAACCACTTGATTGGAAACTCTTCAGCCGGGTTTACAGACCTTATCTTGACTGGTGAGAGGATTGAAGCTGGTATCAAGGCTGGGAAGATACAGAAGGGTGCCTCCTCGAGCACTGAGAAGAAGCCGTTCAAGAAAGAATCTAGTGCTGTCTATGGTTCAAGGAGACAAAATATATCTGAACACCTCCAAGCTGTCAACGCGGTGGTTATTTCTAAACCTGCTGGTGCTCCTCAGCATCACAACCAACAAAGGGGTGAGAGACCTCGAAGGCAATTTACTCGCCTCAACATGACCTTGTCCCAGATATTGCCACAGTTACTGACAACCAATCTGGTGACTCTTAAAGAAGCTCCGAAGATTTCAAACACAACATCCCCAAAGTACAATCCTAACGCCCGCTGTGCTTATCACTCTGACAGCCCTGGGCATAATACGGATGATTGTTGGGCTTTGAAGAATAAGGTTCAGGACCTAATCGATGCAAAGGAAATTGAGTTTGAGGCGCCTGAGAGGCCTAATGTTGTGACCGCTCCCATGCCCAAACATGGAGTAAATGTTGTAGAGGAAGACTTGTTTGTAGCCTCTGTGGATGATATTGTTACCCCGCTGATGACCGTTAAGAGGAACCTGTTGCTAGCCAGTTTATTTCCGGGATGTAGTGAAGGTTGCCATTTGTGTTCTGCTTCACCTACTGGTTGCCCATCTTTGAAGTCAGGTACCAAAAACCTGATGGATAATAAAGAAATCCTGTTTGAGAAGATTGCTGTTCCTGCCTCCCCTACTGAAGAAGTTTCCATTGTCACCATTTTCCACAATTCTCCCAAGGCCCCCTCGAGGAAGCCTGTCAGAATTACGCTTGTTCAGAAGATTGCACCTATAATCATCACTGTTCCGGGGCCTATTCCCTACACATCTGACAAAGTTGTCCCTTGGCACTATGGGGCAGATGTTTATGTTCTTGGATTCAAGCAAGAGTTTGATACTAATGCCGGCGTCAGCAACATCACCGGGCCTGCTAAAGTCACCCGCAGTGGTAGACTTTTCTCACCTGATATTGCGCCACCAACTGTCCGAAGACTTATTGTCATCACACCTGCAAGTGTGCCTAATGCCATTCCTGATCAAGTTCTTAGTTCTACCCCTGTCGCCGAGTCATCTGACGCTCGGGGCAATGGGATAGCCACTGATATGCCTACCCAGACGGAGGCACCAAATACCATCAATGTGGAAGCTTCTAAGCAGGAGATGGAAGAGATCCTGAAGATCATCAAGAAGAGTGATTATAATGTAGTTGAGCAACTGGGGAAAACCCCATCCAAGATTTCGATGTTATCACTGTTGTTGTGTTCAGAGGCCCATGTCAAGGCTCTGATTACCTTCCTGAAGACGGCCCACGTGCCACAAGAGACATCAGCTGATCAGTTTACCGATTGTGTGGCCAACTTAACTGCTGATAATGGTTTGGGTTTCTCCGATGCTGATCTGACTGCTAAAGGGAAGAACCATAACGATGCCCTTCATGTCTCCATTGAATACAGGGGCACTACTCTTGCACATGTGTTGGTTGACACTGGTTCCTCATTGAACGTCTTGCCCAAGAAAGCTCTAGACAGGTTGGATTGTGAAGGGTTGGAGCTAAAGCCAAGTAACATTGTTGTCCGGGCCTTTGATGGGTCTAAAAGGATGGTGCATGGTGAAGTCGATATTCCAGTTAGAGTTGGTTCTCAGGTATTCAATTCTACATTCTACATGATGGACATTCGACCGTCCTATTCTTGTTTGCTGGGTCGTCCATGGATCCATAAAGCTGGAGCTGTGACCTCCACACTCCATCAAAAGCTGAAGTACCCAATCAAAGGGAAGATTGTGACAGTACAAGGGGAGGAAGAGTACATGGTCAGCCACCTCAACTCATTCCGGTACATAGAAATGGATGGGGAGTTCATTGAGACCCCATTTCAACACCTTGAAGAGGTTCCTCAGACGCTGGCATCAGCTGAGACTGTGGTTGAAGATTCTCCGTTGAAGATGGCTTCCTTAAAAGATGCCCGGGCTGTTATTGAGAAGGGTGAGTATGCAAACTGGGGCCTACTTCCCGATTTCACTCCGAAGACTAACAAGTTTGGTTTGGGTTTCACTGCAGAAGCTCAAAGGGTTGTTCATAGTGCGAAGATTGGAAGACCTCCTGTGTTCATCAGCAACTCGGGAGTAAATGCCATCGAAGATGACATGGAGGAATCTGAATTCGACAGCTGGATCTACCCTACGACCAACGGTGGACCATACAACTGGATGGAAAAGGACTTCATCCCTATTACTTTTGTTACCCAGTAATGAACTCTTTGTTTTAAATTTGTAACAGATAATATTGTGAAACTTTACGGCCCGGTGTCTTACCCGGGGCACCGTGGCTTCATTTGTGAGGGCTTTTGTATGCCATTTTCATATATCATTAATAAAAGCATTGAACGTTTTTTGCATTTCAAATTTTGCGCTCCTTGTCTTTCTTTATTATATTGCAAAACAGCTATTTTACACACACTCACGTATATAGGTCCCAATCCACTCTGGATCTCACAGGTAACGACTCTGCTACTGCCAGTTATGACTTCGAAAATCCGATCAACTTAGATGAAGACGAAGGTGAAGATGATTGAAAAGTGCCTGGTGAGCTTGCAAGACTGCTACTTCAGGAAGAGAGGGCCATTCAGCCACATGAAGAGCTAGTGGAAACAGTGAATCTGGGTACTGAGACAGACAGGAAGGAAGTCAAGATCGGTGCGAATCTGGAGCTTAGTGTGAAACAATGGCTGATTCAGATGCTGCATCACTACGTGGAAATCTTTGCCTGGTCTAACGAAGATATGCCTGGGTTGGATACCGACATTGTGGTTCATCACCTGCCTACCAAGGAAGACTGTCCTCCGGTAAAACAGAAGGTCCACCGTATGCGTCCAGAGATGTCCGAGAAAATCAAAGCCGAGGTTATGAAACAGTTTGATGCCGGTTTTCTAGCAGTGACTTCTTACCCTCAGTGGGTTGCCAATGTGGTTTTGGTACCGAAGAAAGATGGTAAGGTCCAAATGTGTGTTGATTACAGGGATTTGAATAGGGCGAGCCCTAAGGATGACTTCCCTCTGCCTCACATTGACGTTCTGGTTGACAACACAGCTCAACATAAGGTGTTCTCCTTCATGGACGGTTTCTCCGGTTATAATCAAATAAAGATGGCTACTGAAGACATGGAGAAGACCACTTTTGTTACTCAGTGGGGTACCTTTTGCTACAAGGTCATGCCTTTTGGGTTGAAAAATGCTGGGGCAACATATCAGCGTGCCATGGTTGCTTTGTTTCATGATATGATCCATCATGAGATTGAAGTATACGTCGACGATATGATTGCGAGGTCCCAAATTGAGGAGGAACACCTTGACCATCTACAGAAGTTGTTTGGCCGGTTAAAGTTGTACAAGCTGAGATTAAACTCGAACAAGTGCACCTTCGGGGTGAGATCTGGAAAACTACTAGGTTTCATCGTAAGCGACAAAGGTATTCAAGTGGACCCTGCCAAAGTGAAATCCATACAAGAGATGCCAGCTCCCAAGACAGAGAAAGAAGTCAGAGGCTTTCTAGGACGGCTGAACTACATTGCCCGATTCATCTCGCACCTAACTGCTACTTGTGAACTCTTCAAGCTACTGAAGAAAGATCAAGTAGTACGTTGGAACGATGAATGTCAGGCCGCTTTCGAAAGAATCAAAGAGTATCTCCAAGAGCCACCCATTCTTATGCCACCAGTTGAAGGGAGACCTCTAATCTTATACTTGACAGTACTTGACAACTCAATGGGGTGTGTGTTGGGTCAGCATGACGAGTCTGGCCGAAAAGAGCATGCAATTTATTACCTTAGCAAAAAGTTTACCGACTGTGAGACCTGATACTCACTGCTCGAGAAAACTTGCTGCGCTTTGGTATGGGCTGCTCGCCGGCTAAGACAGTATATGTTGACTCACACTACTCTTTTGATTTCAAAGATGGATCCAATCAAGTATATCTTCGAAAAGCCTGCCTTGTCCGGAAGAATAGCAAGATGGCAGATGATCTTGACAGAATATGACATCCAGTACACGACTCAAAAAGCAATCAAGGGAAGTGTGTTGGCAGACCATTTGGCACATCAGGCAGTGGATGATTACCAAACTATGAACTTTGAATTTCCAGACGAGAATATCATGGTGATAACTGATTGTGAAATACCTGGACCGGATGAAGGACCTGAGGAAGGATCCCGATGGTCTATGCACTTTGATGGAGCTTCAAATGCTTTGGGAAACGGTATTGGCGCTGTGATCATATCTCCTAAAGGCTCTCATACTCCGCTCACCGCCCGACTGTGTTTCAACTGCACCAACAACATGGCGGAGTATGAAGCATGCATCATGGGTCTTCAAGCTGCAATTGACCTAAGGATCAAGTTTCTGAGTGTCTTCGGAGATTCCACTCTCGTGATCAGTCAGATCAAAGGCGAGTGGGATACGAAACACCCAAATCTTATTCCTTACAAGGAGTATGTGTTGACGTTGCTTCCCCATTTCGAGGAGATAACCTTTGAACATTTCCCAAGAGAGGAGAATCAGTTGGTGGACGCGCTAGCTACGATGTCTTCTATGTTCAAAGTCAAATGGGACAACGAGGCTCCCCTGATCATTATTTGGAAATTGGATGAACCTGCATATTGTTGTAATCTTGAGACCGAAGAGGTAGCAGAAAAGCCTTGGTATCATGAAGTGAAGAGGTACCTTGAAGCTCAAGAATACCCCGAGGGTGCGTCTGTTAATGACAAGAAGTTTCTGAGAAGGTTTGCGGCAAAGTTCTTCATCAGCAATGGCATTATTTACAAACGTAACCATGATTCAACCTTACTGCGTTGCATGGATAAAATTGAAGCAGAAAGGATCATGGCAGAGCTGCATGAAGGTACCTTCGGAACTCATTCCAGTGGACATACCATGGCAAAGAAAATCCTTCGGGCAGGATATTACTGGTCCACAATGGAAGCCGACTGTTATCGACATTCTCAGACATGTCACAAGTGCCAGATCTATGCTGATAAGGTGCATATTCCTCCCGTTCCTTTGAACGTCTTGACAACACCTTGGCCTTTTGCAATGTGGGGCATTGATATGATCGGCGAGATCAGACCTACGGCATCCAACGGGCATCGCTTCATCCTGGTAGCAATTGATTACTTTACGAAGTGGGTTGAAGCAGCTTCCTTTGCTACCGTAACCAAGAATGTCATGGCACGGTTCATTCGGCACAACCTGATATGTCGATACGGTGTACCAGAGAGGATCATTACGGATAATGGTACCAATCTTAACAACAAGACAATCACTGAGTTCTGCGAGCAACTCAAGATACATCACCATAACTCTTCTCCCTACCGGCCGAAGATGAATGGGGCTGTAGAAGCAGCTAACAAGAACATTAAGAAGATTGTGCAGAAGATGACAGTGACCTACAAAGATTGGCACGAGATGTTACCATTTGCTATTCATGGGTACCGTACTTCAGCACGGACGTCAACAGGGGCAACACCCTATTCTTTGGTATATGGCATGGAGGCAGTCCTGCCCATTGAAGTTCAGATACCCTCTCGCCGGATCATGAAGGATGTGGGTTTAAGTGAAGACGACTGGATCCAGACTCGGCTTGATCAACTAAAACTAATCGATGAAAAGAGACTCACTGCTATTTGTCATGGTCAGACGTACCAAAAACGGATGATCAAGGCATTTAACAAGAAAGTCAGACGACAAGAGTATCAAGTCGGGGACCTGGTAATCAAGCGCATCATTCTACCTCAAGGTGATCCCAGGGGCAAATGGACCCCTACGTACGAAGGGCCATTTGTGGTTAAGAACATCTTCTCAGGAGGAGCGATGATTCTAACCACCATGGATGGTGACGACCTTCCTCACCCCGCCAATGCATACATAGTAAAAAGATACTACGCGTAATTAAAGACCCGCTAGGTTGACTAGCCTAGGCAAAAGTAAGGGCTTCCCGGCGAACCAAAAGGGTTCGGGCAAAAATAAGGGATGAAAATGAAAAAATTTGTACACCCGGCAAGTCGAAAACCTGAAAAGGCGGCTTGGGCAAAAATGGGTATCCCGGTGGACTGAAAACCCGAAAGGGCGGTCCAGGCAAAAGTTAGGGATTAAAGCGTAATACTATGTCTCATTGGATCACTCGCATCCAGACTTTGGTATCAACTATCAGGCTCGGACGGCACCAGTCAATCAGATTCATCTCCAACTAAGCAGCAAAGTGATGAGATGCTTGAAGACATAAGGGAAATAGCAGAGTTGGAACCCAGTGGGATTATTCACATAGCTGTTTTGTTTTCTTTTTACAAATTGTATAAATTATATTTGTTCGGAGGCGTTCTCTTACTAGGACGTCAGCCTCTTGTACAAAAGCGCCTATTTACAGGCAAACTTCAAAATTAATACAAGCTCATTTTTCAGACAAATTGCAAATTGTTTTTTCCTTTATCTGTTTTGTTTTGCAAAGAACGTCCAATGTTCATGTCTGATATATGCATCTGACATTAATTGCTGCTCATAAATATTTGCATACGAAACAAAGGACTAATTACAGGTGATATCAGAAGTAGGAGCAATAAGAATTGTCTAAGAGGTCTAGTTGCTTTGTCCACCAAGGTACCAAGGTAGGTGCAACTGAAGAATATGACCAAGATACCTTCACTCCACGCAAGAATAAGACAATAATGGAAGCCCTCCCCACTGAGACTTGCAACTATGAACAAATCAGCAATACTCTCCCCCAAGCAGAGTTAGTCTACCGTCAGTCCCGAAGAAGTTGGGTATCCCCAGAAGGTCTTAATATTCCCCAGTGGAGTATACAGATATTCCTCAGCAAGCATCCCCGACAGTCTTAATATTCCTCGATAGAGTATAAGAATGTTCCCCGGCGGAATGCAAGATACCCCCCAGTGGAGCCATTTCCCAGCGCAGTCTAAAAAAGCTTCCCCGCCAGAGTTGAATCATCATACCCAGTAGATTCTGGAAGCTTGTCCCCTACAGAGTACAAATGCATCTCCTCAGCCAAATTCAGAGGTCATCCCCACCAGAGTCTAACTGGGTTATCCTCAGCAAGTTGCAACTGAAAGATCATCCCCAGCGAAGTTCTTTCTATCCCCAGCGGAGTTCATCACTAAAATCCCCAACAGATGTTATCAACTGAATTCCTAGTGGAGTTATCGTTAAAATCTCAGCAAAGCATCTCTTCCCCACAGAGTAATTCCCCGCAGAGTAATCTCTTCACCAGGTTTATTCCCCAACGGAGTCATCTTCTCCTACAGGTTTATTCTTGCAACCATCTTCGTGCATCATCCCCAGCGGAAACGAAGAATTCAACCAGACTCTTCAACAGCAGTCCAGGATTTGACAAACTCCCCGGCATTTGTCAAGGATTTATTTTCCTAGACGAAAATACATTCATAAACATTTCACATTTAATACCTCCTATTTTCATACATGATAACGTGCATACAAAACAATCTCATTTATTCTTGAGAACATCATGACATCATGCATCATGACATTGCATACAGCTAACGTTTTACCTTTTCAGGAAAAAAGTCAATCAAAAGATGATTACCATCTACCTTTGCAGTTCCAGATCAATACTTGTAACAAGCCAGAAAAATATCTATGGACGGCTGATTGTAGATCAATACCTGTAACAAGCCAGGAAAGTTATCTACATGAAGAGATCAAAGATTAATACCTGTAACAAGCCAGGAAAATATCTGTGGACGGCTGATTATAGATCAATACCTGTAACAAGCCAGGAAAGTTATCTACATGAAGAGATCGAAGATCAATACCTGTAACAAGCCAGGAAGACCATCTTTCTTTCTCAGGTCAGAGATTAATACCTGAAACCAGCCAGGACAACTATCTCCTCGACCAACTTTTCTTAAGTTCCAGATCAATACCTGTAACAAGCCAGGAAAACATCTGTGGACGACTGATTGTAGGTTAATACCTGAAACCAGCCAGGAAAACCACCTACACGAAGAGATTGAAAGTTAATACCTGTAACAAGCCAGGAAAGCTATTTTTCTTTCTCAGGTCAGAGATCAATACCTGTAACCAGCCAGGACAACTATCTCATCGGCCAACCTTTTCAAGTTCCAGACTAATACCTATAACAAGCCAGGAAAACATCTGTGGACGACTGATCGTAGGTTAATACCTGAAACCATCCAGGACAACTATCTACTTGATCATCATCAGGAAACCCTACACCGGTTCCTTCTCTCTTTCAGATGCAGTTTCACACGGACTCATCATTAGGAAACCCTACACAGGTTCCTTCTTTCAACTTACAAGAAACAATATCCAGATGGCATCTATAAGCCCATCCTTCTACCAACAATCTCCAAACGGCATCTGTAAGCCCATTCCCGACATCACATTGTTGATACTACACTATGCAAGTGCAAATTTCTGGGCACTTCAGTGTTCAATCATCTTCCACCTTCAGATCACGAAAGGCACGCAAGCCAATTTACCTCCTCAGGTTTAAGAAGATTGAACAGGGGCAACTGTTGTACCCCAAAATTTTCCCTCCCATATTCCTCAAGATTTGTCAAGAATGATCTTCAAATTGCTCAAAATGGCTCAAGGGTTGTACAGTCAAGTCACCTCCTAAGGCAGTCAATTCAAAATTAGGGTTTTGGTGCTTTCAAGGAATTTGGGGTTCTCAATGGTTCAATCAAGTCTCATAGGCCTATATACATTCTCTAGCACCTACATGCCAAGTTTCAAGACTCACAGTGCCAGTTTGCACAGTCAAAAGCCCCATTTGATCTACAGTCAACTGCAAGGGCAAAATGGTCATTTTACAGTCAAAAGTCAGAATTTTTGTCAACATTCTCATTTTGAAGGATAATTCATCATTTGATCAAGGGTTGATCATGATTCATCAAGGATTGCTCAAAATTCATCAAGATTCAAAAGTTGTTAAATTAGGGTTTTGTAGGAAAAGTCAACTCAACTTTGACCAAACATAACTTTCTCATACTTTATGAGAAATAACCCATCCAAAGCTCATTTTGAATAGGATGCAATTTCCTACAATCCATCTTCATACCCCAAGATCTGAAAATGCACTCACAAGAAGTTACAAATTTATAGGTCATTTTTGAAAGTCAA
Source organism: Vicia faba (assembly GCA_948472305.1). NCBI lineage: Eukaryota > Viridiplantae > Streptophyta > Magnoliopsida > Fabales > Fabaceae > Vicia > Vicia faba. The sequence goes on along the minus strand of OX451737.1, from coordinate 1,070,916,704 downwards.
CAAAAACACCTTTTGTGCCAAAGCTTATAACTTGAGAGTGTAATATCAAAATGAGATGAGACAAAAAGGGTTGATTAGAGGATATCTCAAGGTTTCTAAAAAGTCCAAGAACACCTCCAAAAGTTCAAAATTGAAGAAGTTATGCATTGTTGAAGTTGGGCATTTTTCCAAAATTGCCAAAAGTCAACTATCCTCAAAACTCCAATTTTTGACAAAAGGGCCCACTTTTTTCCATTTGATTCAGTCTTGTCTTGCCACACACGTGTCCCGTGCTTAATTTCATGACCAAACATTTATTTTTCTATTTTATTTAATTTTTATTGATTTAATTCATTTTAAATTTATAATAATTCAAATAAAATCTAAAAATCAATGGAATAGTATCTTTGTGATTTGTACAGCTTTCATACCTCATGTGACAGCTAACCAATTCGTGCTAAGGCTTATTTGTGCACAAAATCTTAGATTTGGCCATATTTGGAAAGGTTAACAATGGTGATAAAGTCAAAACCTAATTCTTGAATATACATGGATTAAAGCCCAACTCTTGACCTAGAATCATTGCCTTATATATAAGCAAGCTTCACAAACCTAATTCACGACCTAAGAACTGTTAAAACGGCCAGAACGAATTGCAAAAAATCCTGAAGAAAGTGTGAGATCAAGAACGATATTGGAGGCATTTTCAGACGAAAAGAAGAACGTAACTCTCTAGCCTGATATCCTGTGAAGCAAAAGCGATCAAAACCAGGCCTTTTCATCACCTACAGCGCACTGTAAGTTGTCACGAATGGACCTCTGAACATGGAATCGTGATCTTCTATTCTTGCACTTTTTCTTCAAAACATTAGCATATTCATGTTTATTGTTTGATTTCTAACATAACTGCAATAGTCAATTTTGTTTTTATGCCCTGTATCGTGATGCCTGATTCTAGGGTTCATATGCTTGCTTTTTAGGTGTTTTTGATGCAGGGAAATTGGCCATAATAATTGGTATAGAAGTGATCAGGAGATAAAGACAAGATCAGCCATGGCCTTAGATGGCATTTTCATAGCCTAGGGTGGATTTTAGAGATAAGCCACGGATTTTGATGCGGAATCAAATCTGCAGGAAAAAAATACAGGGTTTGGGGGAAGAAGACGACCACACATCGCTCTCCCATTGGTCTATTTTGAATTAACGCGCGTTTTATTTTTTTTCTCCAGGCATAAGCGTTTGTTTGCTACATATTAATTCTTGTATATTATATTTACAAAAGAAGCGAATGGCTCAGTGGCTAGGGCGAACAAGCATTGAGCACTGGGGCCTGGGTTCGAATCCCAGGTCCCCCCAACATATTGTTATTATTTTCTTGCAGCTGATCCAGCGTCTCTCATGCCTTGAGGTCCACCATACACCCCCAATTCCCAAGCGCCAGATGTCTCCAAACCCAAATCTAATGGCCAAAATGGAGCCCTCACCATAGTCTCCAGTCAACGCACATGCATGGGATGGCCACAGTCAAAGCAGGCTTGAGCGCAGGCTTGAGCGTTGTTGGGCCACAAAGTTCCAGATTCACCTCCTGATTTGGGCTTGAACCCCCTGGGTTTATTTCTCCTTCTCTCTTATATTTTATTTAATTTATTTTTATTAATTCTTAATTAACTACTAACTAAATAATTAACATTTTTTATAAAAAATTCAGAAAACATGAAAAAATATAATATTTTTATTTATTAAATTTAATTAGTTTATTTTGTAAATAAATATTAACTTAATTTGTTTAGTTTAATTAGGCATAATATTAATACTTTTGCAATAAATTTAAAATTAATGTAGAATTAGGGTTCTTGACAATTTTAATCATCTTTTTTTATTTCCTTAAATATTCTAAAAAACCAAAAAATATCCTTTTTATTTAATTAATTAATTAGCTTAGGTTTAATTTAATTAAATGCAAGAAATAACAAAAAAATCTCTTTCTTTTCTTAAAAAGGGTCAAAACCCTAAAAAATCTCCGATTTAATTTTTCTCGCGCATATTATTTTTTATTCCATATAATTGTATTTGCTCCGAGGATGTAATAGTGTAAATTAGGACTTTTTACCGCTTTTATTTACTTTTCCGCATTTACTTTTTCAAGGGTTTGTTTTTGGCGATGTAAATACCCGACGCCTTGTAATAGTTTAGTTTTATTTTCCGCAACTATTAACTGCTAGATGTATGCTAACTAGGCTATGCATGTCAAGATCTCTCTTAAATTAAAATCAACCGTAGCTCACCATAACATGTACAAAGATAACATAACTGAAATTGAAACACTCGCACATGCCACTCCTAGGGTACGCCTCACTTGGTTGCCTCGACGTGGTCATTGAGTATAGGGTGTTTTAGAGGTCGCCCTCCTGTATAAAGATCAAAGTTGCCTCGAAACGGTTGCCTCGATAAAAAATGATCTAAGACATTAGGGTTACCGCTAAGGCGTCCTAACGTTGCTTTAGTGACCACATGTTCCTAAAATCGAATTGACCCGAAAACTCCAACGACGGTGCTGCTCACTCCTCAATAGTGGGATGGCACTGTCTAAAGGACATTTACACAGTTTAATTCCTTTTGAGTAGGTAGAGGTTCTAAGGTACTTGCTCTTTCAAAACAAAGCAAAGTTTTCGCACTTACACTTTTTAAACAAAGTTTTTAACAAACACTTCATACACTCTTGAGGACAGAAACAAGAGTTAAATCGAAGTTTTCAAACAAAACTCTTTTCAAAACCCACGAACACAAGAAAAGCAAAACCTTTTGAAAACATAAGTGAGCAAGTACCTAAGAGCCTGTGGATAACCATAGATAGAAAGGGTGCTAACACCTTCCCTTTCTATAATCTACCTCCCGAACCCGAGAAACATCTCGAAAAGGAATTTTTCTGTGCTTTTGTCCTTTCCTTGTTGGATAAAATAAAAGACGGTGGCGACTCTTGCTTACCGCGACATTTTGCAAAAACAAACGCAAACGCGAACCAGCATTCCAAAACAGTCAGTTCTATTTCCACCGATCATAATTGGCACCCACTTTGATTTCCTTTTTATCTTCCTCGATACCCAAGTTGATTGTATCCAACAACTCTTCATGAGGCTGAATAGCTCTTTCCTCTTGTTGTAGTAGTCTGGCCAATTCCCCTGGTACCTCACAATCTTCCTCACCTACGTATTCGGCTTGGTAGATCAGATCTTCAGAGTCACTGAAGGCTATAGCAGTATCGTTACCCATGGGATCCGGAATGGAGGGGTACCTGCATTTGTGAGTGTGGGTGTGTGTAAGGGTATAACCATCTTTAAACAATAAAATGTAAAAGAAAGACAATGAGCACAAAAGATTTGTATGTGAAAAAGCGTCCATGATTCATTGAATGTCATATGAAGATGAAATAACAACCCTTATAAATGGACCATTGTGCCTCGGGTAAGACACAAGGTTTTTAAAGTGTGAATTGTTTGTGAATATTACAAGTCCAACAGAAATGTAAAAGATAAATTACTGAGAGATGAAAGTTATTGGGACAAATTCTTTGGCTTCCCAGTTGCGAAGTCATCCGTTGACAGTAGGAAATATCCAATCTTCCAAGCTGCCATCCTCTTCATTGTCTTCTACTGCATTGACCCCTTGGTTGCTAATCTTCACATGTGGCCCTCCGGCACGGGCGCGACGCACATCCTTCTGAGCAGTTGAAGTAAACCCCAAGCCAAACTTGTCTGATTTATACGGAATGTCTGGAAGCTGCCCCCAGATGGTGCATCCACCCTCCTCTATTACTGCCTTGGCGTCCTTTAGTGATGACATCCGAAGCGGAGGTCTTGTGATCTTGGGAATCGAAGATACTGCCTTGGTTGCTGCTACTTCTTGAGAGACCTCCTCGAAATGTTGAAAAGGAGTTTCAATGAACTCGCCATCCAACTCCACATATCGGAAAGAATTCAGATGACTAATCATGTACTCCTCCTCTCCATGGACAGTTATGATCTTTCCTTGGACCGGGTACTTCAGCATCTGATGCAATGTGGAGGTGACAACACCAGCATTATGGATCCAAGGCCGTCCTAACAGATAAAAGTAAGAGGGACGGATGTCCATCACATAGAAGGTTGAATTGAAAGTCTAAGTTCCCACATTTATCGGGATGTCCACCTCCTCGTGGACCATCCTCTTCGAGCCATCAAATGCTCTCATAATTATATTACTGGGTTTCAACATCAGCCCTTCGCAATCCAATCTGTCAAGAGCCTTCTTCAGTATGACGTTCAATGATGAACCAGTGTCTACCAAGACATGGGCTAGGGTTGTTCCTCTACACTCCATAGAGACATGCAATGCTTCGTTGTGCTTTCTCCCTTTGGGTGTTAAGTCGGCATCAGAGAAGCCTAGACCATCATCAGCTGTCAAACTGGCCACACAGTTTTGGAACTGGTCAGCAGACGTCTCTTGTGGAACATGATCTATCTTCAGAAATTTTACCAGAGCTTTCGCATGAGCTGTCTTTGGCCGGTAAAGAGAAGAGTTATGGTGTTGGATCTTGAATTGCGCGCATAGTGCGGTAATCATAGTGTTGTTGAGATTGGTACCATTACCTGTGATGATTCTCTCCGGGATACTGTACCGACAGATGAGATTCTGTTTAATGAATCAGGCCATAACGTTCTTGGTAACAGAAGCGAATGAAGCTACCTCAACCCACTTCGTGAAGTAATCAATGGCAACCAAGATGAAGTGGTGTCCATTAGAAGTTGCGGGTTTGATCTCTCCAATCATGTCAATACCCCATATTGTGAAGGGCCAAGGAGCAGCCATGACGTTTAGGGGAACCGGAGGAATATGTACTTTGTCAGCCTAGATCTGGCACTTGCGACAAGTTCATGAATGTTGATAACAATCCGCTTTTATGGTGGACCATTAGTATCCTGCCCGTAGGATCTTTTATTCATCGTGTGCCCACTAAAATGAGTGCCAAAGGTACCTTCGTCTAAATCATCCATGATCTTTTCTGCCTCACTCTGGTCTATGCAACGAAGCAGAGTAAAGTCGTGGTTGCGTTTATAGAGGATTTCATTACCGAGGAAGAATTTAGCAGAAAATATTCTCAAGAACTTCTTATGATTGACTGAAACTCCCTTCGGATACTCTTGGGCCACGAGATACCTCTTAACTTCATGGAACCAAGGCTTGTCCACTACTTCTTCAATATCGATCTCGTGACAGTAAGCTGGTTCATCCATCCACTCAATGGTGATCTGGGGAGCCTCGTTATCCCACCTGATTTTAAACATGGATGACATAGTGGCTAGCGCGTCTGCTAGTTGATTTTCCTCTCGTGGAAAATGCTCAAAGGTAATTTCCTAAAAATGTGGGATTAATGTCAGCAAATGTTCTTTGTAAGGGATGAGATTAGGGTGCTTCGAGTCCCATTTTCCTTTGATCTCACTAATGACTAAGGCTGAATCTCCAAATACCTTTAAGGATTTGATTCCCAAATCTATGGCGACTTTGAGACCCATAATACACGCTTCATATTCCGCCATGTTATTGGTACAGTTGAAACAAAGTCTTGCAGTGAAGGGAGTATGACATCCTTCAGGGGATATGATCATAGCGCCTATGCCACTGCCGAGCGCCTTGGAAGCTCCATCAAAAACCAAGGTCCATCGAGATCCTTGTTCAGGTCCATCATATGGTCTGAGTTCTTCACAATTGCTTACCACCATGATGTCTTCATCTGGGAACTCGAATTTCATGGACTGGTAGTCATTCACAGCCTGATGAGCAAGGTGATCGGCTAGTACACTGTCCTTTATTGCTTTTTGGGTAGTATATTGAATGTCGTATTCAGTCAAGATCATCTGCCATCTTGCTATTCTTCCAGAGAGGGTGGGCTTCTAGAATATGTATTTAATTGGATCCATCTTGGATATCAATAAGGTAGTATGGGTCAACATATACTGTCTTAGCCAGCGAGCAGCCCATGCCAGAGTGCAGCAAGTTTTCTCGAGTAATGAATATCTAGTTTCCCAGTCAGTAAACTTTTTGCTCAGGTAGTATATTGCATTCTCTTTTTGGCCAGACTCGTCATGCTGCCCCAGCACACACCCCATTGAATTTTCCAAGACAGTTAGATACATGATCAAAGGTCTTCCCTCGAATGGCGGCATCAAAACAGGAGGCTCTTAAAGGTACTCTTTGATCCTGTCGAAGGCATCCTGGCAGTCGTCGTTCCAATCTAACACATGATCTTTCTTCAGTAATTTGAAGATTGGTTCACAAGTAGCAGTTAGGTGAGAAATGAATCTGGCGATGTAGTTTAGTCGTCCTAAGAATCCTCTGACTTCCTTCTTGGTGCGAGGAGCAGGAATTTCTTGTATTGCTTTTAACTTTGCAGGTTCCACTTTAATACCTTTACCGCTGACAATGAAGCATAGAAGTTTACCGGGCCTCACTCCAAATGTACATTTACTCGGGTTCAACCTTAGTTTGTATTTCTTCAGTCTTTCAAACAGTTTCTGCAAATGGTCAAGGTGTTCCTCTTCAGTTTGAGATCTAGCTATCATGTCATCCACGTAGACCTCTATCTCATGATGGATCATATCGTGAAACAGAGCTACCATGGCGCGCTGATAAGTTACCCCAGCATTCTTCAACCCGAATGGCATAAATTTGTAATAAAACGTGCCCCATTGTGTGACGAAGGTCGTTTTCTCCATGTTCTCAGGTGCCATTTTGATTTGATTTTACCCGGAGAAACCATCCATGAAGAATAATACTTTATGTTGTGCGGTGTTATTAACCAGAATATCGATATGGGGAAGTGGGAAATCATCCTTAGGGCTTGCCCTATTCAAATGTTTGTAATCCACACACATGCGTACTTTACCGTCCTTTTTAGGCACTGGAACAACATTGGTGACCCATTGTGGATAGGAGGTGACAGATAAGAATCCGGTGTTGAATTGCTTCATGACTTCAGTCTTGATCTTCTCTGAAATTTCTGGCCGCATGCGACGGACTTTCGGTTTTACCGGAGGGCAGTCTTTTTTTTTCGGCAAATGATGGACCATGATATCTGCGTCGAGTCTGTTAGAACATAGTTTGATTCTACAACCCTCAGTTAGAGTTTTGATGATAACAAAATACAAGATTAAGTGAATTATGAGATTTATATAAGACATATATGCTACTTAAAATTATGTTGTGTATTTACAGAAACTCTGATGGAATCAGCATTAGAATATCAGTATCAACATCAGCATCAGAAGATATGTCAGCATCAGAAGATCAAATAACATATGCTATATGTTGAAACCTGATGAATAGAATCTGCGCATAAAATACTCTGACTCTGATCAAGATCCTAACCAAGTCATCAACACTCAGAAGCGTCAGCTAAAGCAAAGAACACTATGATTACCATAAGCAGAGAAGACTCTGAAGTGTCAACGTTACTAAGCATTCAAGACAAATTTATTACCAACGGCTTTATTCCAAGACAAAGATCTTCTCAAAAAGGAAAGAACGTTATTTGCATTGAAATGGATTTATGGACAGCAACGTATCTCTTCCTAGGCTATTTAAACAAGTGTGTGAGAAAAGAAATGGCTAATACTCCACACACACATACGCCTAAGCTAATCATCTTCATTCACTCATAAATTTTCTAAGCTTTCAACCACGCTTACTCTATAGCTCTAGCAATCCAGTTTTCATTCTAAGCTTCATATTATGTATTATCACAGTTGTGATATATAGTTTTATTAGAAAACATCAAACACACTTTTGTTCAATTATCTGTAAGAGAAATTCCTTGAGATAAATCGGTCTGTGGTTAGACTCAAGAAGGCTTTAACAGTTGTTAAAGTAGTTGTTGTATTCAGTTGAATATAGTGGATTAAGACCTCGTTGGAGAGAGGCGAAATCACCTTGACGGCTGGACTGGAGTAGTTTGAGATCAAACGAACCAGGATAAAAACAACGTGTTGTCTGGATTTGATTTTAAGTTTTACAATTCAACCCCCCCTTCTTGTGTTTTTCACATCTTCAATTGGTATCAGAGCGCCTGGTTCTGAGCTTATAACACTTAACCGTGTCAGTACAAGATCCAGCGTCAGAAAAACACAATGGCAGGACCACATCAAAACATCAGCAATGACAACAATGAAGAAAGAGACAGATTCAGTGGCAAACCTCCAGTCTTTGATGGAGAGAACTTTGACTTTTGGAAAGACAGAATTGAAAGCTTCTTTTTGGCCCATGATGCTGATCTGTGGGACATGGTGACTGATGGATACACGCACCCAGTGGATGGAAGTGGTCAGAAGATTCACAGGAAAGTAATGTCTGATCAACAAAAGCGTGATTTCAGAAATCATAACAAGGCCAGAACAATACTTCTCAGCGCCATCTCTTATTCTGAATATGAAAAGATATCAAACAGAGACACTGCAAAGAATATGTTTGACTCTCTGAGAATGAAGCATGAAGGAAACATTCAAGTCAAAGAAACCAAAGCTCTTGCGCTCATTCAGAAGTACGAGGCATTCAAGATGGAAGAAAGTGTATCAATAGAAACGATGTTCTCAAGATTTCAAATTCTGGTTGCTGGTCTCAAAGTTCTGGACAAAGGGTATTCTACTACTGATCATGTTAAGAAGATCATCAGAAGCTTGCCAAAACAGTGGAGGCCAATTGTGATACGGTGGGAGAACTGACTATGGTTTTGCGTTTGTTTTCGCAAATGTTTCGGTTGAGCAAGAGTCGCCACCGACTTTTTATTTTATCCTAAGGAAAGGTTTAAAAAGCACAGCAAAAACCTTTGAGATGTTTTCTTGGGTTCGGGGAGTAGATTATAAAAAGGGAAGGTATTAGCACCCTTTCTATCCATGGTTATCCATGGGCTCTTAGTTACTTGCTTAGATCACTTGCCTTTTGTTTTCAATTGTTTGAAATGGTGCTCGTGTGTGTGGGTTTGAAAATGTTTTTAAAAAAGAAGCCAATGTGGTGGCAACCTTTGTAATGATCCATGTGAGGATGTATACAAAGATGTATGTCTTTTGAAAAGGTTTTCATTTGTTTTTGAAAGTTGTTTTGAAAGTGTTGTGAGGTGTGGTTTTAGAAAATAGGCAAGTGTTTTGTTTTTGCAAGTTTTGATTCAAGTAACTAAGAGGTTATCTACTCCTTAAATTTCTCAAAGTTTTTTGCTATGTTTTAACCCTTTTAATAAGTTTGTTCCACCGTTGTATTTGGTGGACAATCTCATGTTAGGATGTGAAAGGGACGGGCGCGGGTCATCGTTTAGACCATAATTGCAATGGTGCTAAGTATCTTTGGGCAATTTTCTTTAAGGGACTTGATCATTTGTTTAGGCAACATTTTGAAAGCGTCATCGAGGGACTATGATCATTTGATTTGTTTGTTTTGCCCAAAGAGACCTAACATGCAATATGGCCCATTTATTTGAAGGCAACAAAGTGGAATACCCTAAGGGGTGCAAGTGTGATATGTGTTGTCCATTTTTCATGCTTTGATTATCTTGAAATTAGGTCAAGCTATTTTGTTCTTTTTATTTGCATACAAACCCTAATTCTAGCATGGTATATTTAGGAAGCGTTTAAAGTGCGAAAAGTAAAATTCCTACACTATTACAACACAATATGGGAAGGGGGTACAAATGTTCAAATGGGGGGATATTTAGACAAAGAAATTAAACCTAGCTATTACATCATTTTTTGGAATATTTACAAATAATTGATTGCATAAATTAAATAGAAAATACAATAAAGATGCAAAAATGCAAAAAGGTTTTTATGTATATAAAAAAAAAGGTGTTATTTATGTCAAATAAATAAAAATAAAAAAAGGATTATTTTTGGAATATTTTCATATTTAGGGTAAAACCCTAATTTTCATTAAGTAACATATATATTATTTAATTTAATACAAGTATTTGTTTATTATGTACAAAAATAAAATAAAATGAAATATATTTACAAAAAGTATTTTTATATTAAATATTAATAAAAAAATAAAAAGTGTATGTATTATTTACTAGATATGTATTATATGTACAATTTAATATTTAATAAAAAAAGTATTTTTTTTATATAAAATATTTTCAGAAAGTAAAACAAAATAAAAATGTATAAAAGTGTATTTGCACTATTTTAATATTCTAAATAAAAGTATATGTATTTATTTATTTATATACAAACCAAAAGAAAACCAAATAAATACCTAACAAATTCAAAAATGGTGAGGAAAATACTTTTTATATTTTTAATATCATGAGAAAAAATAAATAAGTCAATCCAAAAAAAGAAAAAGTCAGAAAGTCAAAGAAATAAGCAAAATAGCTTGGGGGGTGTGAAATCAGAAATGTGGTATGAAAAGAAATAACACAAAAGCCCAGCCCATGAAACTTCTTCTTCAACCTTCAGCCAAAAACGTTCACAAAAACGCGCGCCTGTGACCAAGTTCAAACATCCTGATTCCTTGATCTTTTGCACAAACTTCCAACATAAGAAATGTTAAGCATTGAATCAAGATTCTAAATATATAAAAAACTCATCCTAACTCTCAGAAATGAGAGAGAATTTTGACATTCCCAAATCCTGACCTAAGTTTTCTGCCATGTTCAGACTCAAAATTCTTGCAGCACACATAATATAAATGAAATCTAATTATATGGGCATGTTCAGGGCTATGAATGTGACATATTCTCTTCACAAACCTAAAGCTAACAATGCCTAATAAGAGAGATACGAATCCATGAACTTACCTGTTCAGTTGAAGTTCTATCTGGCAATGGAGAAGCTTTCAGTGCAAGATGATGATTGGTATAGCTTCCTTGATGTCCAGGGATGCTATTCCAAGCTTTACTTTGTCTTGAAACCTTTTGAATCGTGCTGGAGCACCTCACCCGCAAATCAGAAAAATGAAAATGGCCAAAAGGGTTAGAGGAGTTACAGGTCGTGTTTTAGGTATTGGTTAGCTTGCATTGATGCTAGGGAATGTGTTTGAGGAGCTTTGGGCAAGAAATCATGCAAGGGATGAGAGATGGTGTTCAATCTGCAGGCCTTGCCCTGTTTTTGCAGTTTGAGGGTGATTCTGGGATTGGGAGTGTTTGGGACCTTGTTTTCTCGTGTTCTATCTTGGTTAGGATGATTAGAAGGTGTCTACAATGTTTGCTTAAGGTCACTAATGCTGAGATGAAAGTTCTGTTGTGATATGGGATGTTTCTTAACACTTAAGCAAGAAAAGCCAAGTTGTGTTCTAGGCATGTAGAGGGCCCCTAATCATGCTGCAAAACTCCTCCTTGATCAGTGTGTTATGCTCATAATCTTGTGCCAATTAGATTGTATCTGTACTTGCTTGGATTTTCAATTTGACATAAAGCTTGCTTTTGCAAAAAAGGATAAAATACTTTATCTATTTTGGGATTAATCCACTATGCAATGCTAGAATACAAAGAACATGGTCTTGGCACAATGAATATGCATTAAATTTATGAGTGTAATTGAGATAAAAGGCCTATAATCAAGTTGTGCAAGCTGAGATTGAAATGCATAGTGCTATGAACATGTAACTTGGCCTAATCAAAAGTGAGTTTTTGCCATATTGCAAAATTCGATTCTCCCTAACCATGAGGTTGTTTGAGAAGTTCTTGGACATTTTGGAAAGCTTGGAATGTGTACTACAATCCATCTTTGAAATGCAAAGTGAAATTACAAGTGGAAGTATATGGAAAATGGCCTTGAAGTTAGGTAGAAAACCTTGCCAAAATAGGTTAAAATTTCACTAAGTTAAGAATGGTTTAGTACCCTTATTCCAAAAGTTGTAACTTGAGATACAAGCCTCATTTGAGAAAACTTTGTGAATCAAAGTTGTAGATTATGCAACAAGCTACAACTTTCATGTTTTTACTTTTGTTTGAATCCAAATGAATCTTGGTGAGAAAGTGGGGCAAAGTTGGGAAAAAATTAGGGTTTTCCATAACTTAGAAAAATTCTAAGTTATGAAAAATTTCCATTTCAAACCCTAATTTGCATTTTTTGATTTCTTGGTGAACAAGTTTCATGATTTGGCATGTTTTGATGAAAAATGAATCTTGACCCTTGATTTTGACCAAAAAGTCAAAGTTTGACTTTTCAGTATACAGTCAAAATTGATCAATTGACTGGGAAATTCAATTGTCAATCTTGTGTACTTGGGATCTTTTGAACTTGTTGAGCATGTCAAGATAATTCCATGGGGCCCTTGAGTCCATATGTGAGCTTGGTTTGCCATTGGCTAGGTCAAACAGTCAAAAATTGCCTTTGTGCAGTCAAAACCCTAAAAATGACCATTTTGCCCTTTTGATGATCTGATCAAATTTCTTGTGGAATTGTGATCCAAACTTGATCAAATGGCCCATGTGAGTTCATAATGTTGATGTGGGTCAATTTTCATGAGATTTGACTGCCAGTTGGCCACAGTTGACTTTTTCCCCCATATAGTTGATTTTTAGGTCAACTGTCCAATTGATTGGGCAAAATTTGGAATCAAGACTTGAAACTTTGTATGGATAAACTTGGGAGTCCAACATGAAGCATGAAAGTCATCTTAGGCTTTTTAGGTCAAAACATCTTTGTGCAAACACAAGCCCTAATTTGGGTCAACAGTGCAAGGAGAAGTCTTGAGCAGAGGAAACCCTAACTGGATCTTGAGCTCCAAGGGTTTTGTGATGAGAAAATGTTGAGGAAATGGGAGGGCAAATTTTGGGGTACAACAGTTGCCCCTGTTCAATCTTCTTGAACCTGAAGAGTTAGATTGGCAAGTTTGCCTTTCGTGACTCGAGGGTAAAAGGAGATTGGACACTAGAGTGCCCGGAAATTTGCACTCGCATGTTGGAGTATCAACAATGTGATGTCGGGAATGGGCTTATAGATGCCATTTGGATAGGTGGTGGATAGGGAGATGGGCTTATAGATGCCATCTGGAGATATGACAGAACCTTGTCGGGAATGGGCTTATAGATGCCATTTGGAAGTGTTGATCGCACAAGAGATTCCTTAGCGAGAACTTTGTGTAATTGAGAAAGACAGATGTTTTCCTGGCTTGTTACAGGTGTTTGATCTTCAATCTCCTTATGCAGATATGCCCTGGATGGATACAGGTATCGAATCTACAATCGGTTGCTCACAGATGTGCCCTGGCTGGATACAGGAGTCGAATCTGGAAATAGTCGTCAATAGATATGCCCTGGCTGGATACAGGAATCGAATCTTCGAACTCTTCAGACGTGCCCTGGCTAGATACAGGAATCGAGTCTGGAAATGTGGTTAACAGATATGCCCTGGCTGGATACAGGAATCGAATCTGGAAATGTTGTAGTTGATAGATGTGCCCTGGCTGGATACAGGAATCGAATCTTTGAACTCTTCAGACGTGCCCTGGCTAGATACAGGAATCGAGTCTAGAAATTTTGTAGTTGATAGATGTGCCCTGGCTGGATACAGGAATCGAATCTTTGAACTCTTCAGACGTGCCCTGGCTAGATACAGGAATCGAGTCTGGAAACTGATCACTCTCAGATATGCCCTGGCTAGATACAGGTATCGAATCTGGAATTGTGACAGTTGAAGGTAGTTGTCTTTGGGATTGTCTTTTTCCCTGAAAAGGCAAAACATAAGTTGTATGCAATGTCATGATGTATGATATGCATGATGTTTTAACATGAGATAGTGTTGTATGCACTTTATCATGTATGTAAGCAGGATGTATGAAAACGTGAAATGTTTATGAATGTATTTTCGTCTTAGGAAAATAAATCCTTGACGATCGGTCGGGGAATTGCTCTGTGGAAGAGGTACTTTGCTGAAGTTTTTTTGATGAGAGGCCTGCTGAGGACTTCAATGATGGATTCCGCTGGGGATAATGATGATAAACTCCGTTGGGGATACCAAAGATAAACTCCGCTGAGGATTGAAAGAACTTTGTTGAGGGCGATCTTCCGTGGCAATTAGCTGAGGATAACCCGGTTATAAGCCCTTGTGAGGAATAACTCTGAATAAAGCTCGGGAGAGACGTCCGTATTCTGCAGGGAACAAGCTTCCAGAATCTGCTGGGGATAAGCTTTAAGACTTGCCGGGGAAAGTTGTGCCTTTTCAGGATTGACGGGGAGTCAACTCCGCTTGGGGAAAGCATTGTTGAATCTTGTCTTACTCTGTGGGGAGTTGAGATGATTTGGTCACATTCTTCAGTCGAATCTACCTTGGTACCTTGGCGGACAAAGCAACCAGACTGCATCAGACAACTTCACATTGCCCCTGTTTCTGATGTCACCTGTAATTAATCTTTTGTTTCATATGAAAATATTTATGAATCAGCAATTTAATGTCAAATGCATATATCAAAAATGAACATTGGACGTTCTTCGCAAGACAAAACAGAAAAAGGAAAAACAATGGCAACTTGTATGGACAAGTGAATTTGTATTGATTTGAATTTTTCCTGTGAATAGGCGTCTTTGTACAAGAGGCTGACGTCCTAGTAAGAGAACGCCGCCGAGCAAAATAGAATTTACAATTTGAAAAGGAAACAAAACAGCTATGTGAACAATCCCACTGGGTTCCAACTCTGCTATCGCCTTTATGTCTCCAAGCGTCTCATCGCTTTGCTGCCTAGTTGAAGATGAAGCTGATTGGTCGATGCCGAAATCTGAGCCAGATAGTTGATGCCGAATTCCGGATGCGAAGTGATCCAATGAGACATAGTGTTACGCTTTATACCTAACTTTTGCCTGGACCGCCCTTTCGGGTTTTCAGTCCACCGGGATACCCATTTTTTCCCTAGCCGCCTTTTCAGGTTTTCGACTTGCCTGGTGTACAGATTTTTTTCATTTCATCCCTTATTTTTGCCCGAACCCTTTTGGTTCGCCGGGAAGCCCTTATTTTTGCCTAGGTATGTCAACCTAGCGGGTATTTTATTCATGCGTAGTATCTTTTCACTATGTCTGCATTGGCGGGGTGAGGAAGGTCGTCACCATCCATGGTAGTTAAGATCATGGCTCCTCCTGAGAACACATGTTTAACCACAAATGGCCCTTCATAAGTAGGGGTCCATTTGCCCCGGGGATCACTTTGAGGAAGGATGATGTGTTTGATTACCAGGTCCCCAACTTGATACTCTTGTGGTTTGACTTTCTTGTTAAATGCCCTGATCATCCGTTTTTGATACGTCTGACCATGACAGATAGCGGTGAGTCTCTTTTCGTCAATCAGGTTTAATTGATCAAGTCGAGTCTGGATCCAGTCATCTTCATTCAAGTCTGCATCCTTCATTATTCGGAGAGAGGGTATCTGGACTTCAATTGGCAAGACTGCCTCCATGCCATAGACCAAGGAGAAAGGAGTTTCCCCGGTTGACGTTCGCGTTGAGGTACGGTACCCATGAAGAGCAAACGGTAACATCTCGTGCCAATCTTTGTAGGTCACTGTCATCTTCTGCACAATTTTCTTGATATTCTTATTGGCTGCCTCTACAGCTCCATTCATCTTCGGCCGGTAGGGAGAAGAATTATGGTGCTGTATCTTGAATTGTTCGCAGAGCTCAGTGATCATCTTGTTGTTGAGATTGGTACCATTGTCCGTAATGATTCTTTCCGGGACGCCGTACCGACATATCAGATTATGCCGGATGAAACGTTCCACGACGCTCTTGGTTACCGTTGCGTAGGAAGCTGCCTCAACCCACTTCGTGAAGTAATCGATCGCCACCAAGATGAAGCGATGACCATTGGATGCCGTCGGTCGGATCTCACCGATCATATCAATGCCCCACATTGCAAAAGGCCAAGGTGCCGTCAGGACGTTCAGAGGAAATGGAGGAATATGCACCTTGTCAGCATAGATCTGGAATTTGTGACAAGTTCGAGAGTGTTGGTAACAATCGGCTTCCATGGTGGAGCAGAAATATCCTGCCCTAAGGATTTTCTTTGCCATGGTGTGTCCACTGGAATGTGTTCCGAATGTACCTTCATGCAGTTCTATCATGATCTTCTCTGCTTCAGCCTTGTCCACACAACGTAGTAGAGTTGAATCATGATTCCGTTTGTAGAGAATGTCGTTGCTGAGGAAGAATTTTGCCGCAAACCTTCTCATGAACTTCTTGTCATTGACAGATGCACCTTCAGGGTATTCCTGAGCTTCCAAGTACCTCTTCACCTCATGATACCAGGGTTTTTAGTCACCTTTTCAGCCTCAAGATCGCAGCAGTATGCCGGTTCGTCCAACTTCCAGATAACGATTCGGGGAGCCTCATTGTCCCATTTATCTTTGAACATTGAAGACATCGTAGCTAGTGCGTCCGCTAGCTGATTCTCCTCTCTTGGGAAGTGCTCAAAAGTTATCTCTTCAAAGTGGGGAAGCAAGGTCAACACATACTCCTTGTAAGGAATAAGATTTGGGTGTTTCGTATCCCACTCGCCTTTGATCTGATTGATCACGAGAGCGGAATCTCCGAAGACACTCAGAAATTTGATCCTTAAGTCGATTGCAGCTTATAGACCCATGATACATGCCTCATATTCTGCCATGTTGTTGGTGCAGTTGAAACACAATCGGGCGGTGAGTGGAGTATGAGTTCCTTTGGGAGATATGATTACAGCGCCGATGCCGTTACCCAAAGCATTGGAGGCTCCGTCAAAATGCATAGACCATCGGGATCCTTCCTCAGGTCCTTCATCCGGTCTAGGTACTTCACAGTCAGTTACCACCATGATGTCTTCGTCCGGAAAATCAAAGTTCAATGATTGGTAATCGTCCACAGGTTGGTGTGCCAAATGATCTGCCAGTACACTTCCTTTAATTGCTTTCTGAGTTGTATACTGGATATCATATTCTGTCAAGATCATTTGCCATCTTGCTATTCTCCCAGACAAAGCAGGCTTTTCAAATATGTACTTGATGGGATCCATCTTTGAAATCAATAGAGTAGTGTGAGTCAACATATACTGTCTCAGCCGGCGAGCAGCCCATACTAGAGCGCAGCAACTTTTCTCAAGCAGTGAGTAACGAGACTCACAGTCGGTAAACTTTTTGCTCAAGTAATAAATAGCGTGCTCTTTTCGGCCGGACTCGTCATGCTGTCCCAGCACACACCCCATTGAATTGTCAAGTACTGTCAAATATAGTATCAGAGGTCTTCCTTCCACTGGTGGCATAAGAATGGGTGGCTCTTGGAGATATTCTTTTATCTTTTCAAAGGCAGCCTGACATTCATCGTTCCAGCGTACTACTTGATCTTTCTTCAGCAATTTGAAGATTGGCTCACAAGTAGCAGTTAGATGTGAGATGAAACGGGCAATGTAATTCAGTCGTCCTAGGAAACCTCTGACTTCTTTCTCTGTCTTTGGAGTCGGCATCTCTTGTATGGCTTTTACCTTGGCAGGGTCCACCTGAATACCTTTATCACTTACAATGAAACCTAACAATTTTCCGGACCTCACCCCGAAGGTGCATTTGTTGGGATTCAACCTCAGCTTGTATAACTTTAGTCGGTCAAACAGCTTCCTCAGATGATCAAGGTGCTCTTCCTCAGTTTGGGACCTTGCAATCATGTCATCAACATATACCTCAATCTCATGATGGATCATATCATGAAATAAAGCGACCATGGCACGTTGATAGGTTGCCCCAGCATTTTTCAACCCGAATGGCATGACCTTGTAACAGAAGGTGCCCCACTGAGTCACAAAGGTAGTCTTCTCCATATCTTCCGGAGCCATCTTGATCTGATTATACCCTGAAAAACCATCCATGAAGGAGAACACCTTATGTTGAGCAGTATTGTCGACAAGAACGTCGATGTGAGGTAAGGGGAAATCATCCTTGGGGCTGGCCCTGTTCAAATCCCTGTAGTCGACACACATTCTGACCTTACCGTCCTTCTTCGGCACTGGTACCACATTGGCAACCCATTGAGGATAAGAAGTTACTGCTAGGAACCCGGCGTCGAATTGCTTCATAACCTCAGCCTTGATCTTTTCGGACATCTCTGGGCGTATACGACGGACCTTTTGCTTTACAGGAGGGCAGTCTTCCTTGGTTGGCAGGTGATGAACTACAATGTCGGCATCCAAACCAGGCATGTCTTCATAGGACCAAGCAAATATCTCCATGTAATCATGTAGCATCTGGATCAATCGTTGCTTCACGCTGAGCTCTAGATTGGCACCAATCTTGACCTCTTTCCTATCTGTCTCAGTACCCAGGTTAACTGTTTCCACCGGCTCTTCATGTGGTTGAATAGCCCTCTCTTCCTGGAGCAGCAGTCTTGCGAGTTCACCAGGAACTTCGCAATCATCTTCACCTTCGTCTTCGGCCAAGTTGATCGGATTCTCGAAGTCATAACTGGCGGTAGCAGAGCTGTTACTAGTGAGATCCAGGGTGGATTGAAACCTGTATAAGTGAGTGTGTGTAAATATAGCTGTTTTGCAATATATAACACAGAAAGAAAAAGAGCACAAGATTTGAAATGCAACAAACGTCCAATGTTTTGATTGATGATATATGGAAATGTCATACAAAAAGCCCTCACAAATGGAGCTATGATGCCCCGGGTAGGACACCGAGCCAACAAAGTTTTAACATATTGTTTTGTTACAAATTGGAAATCAAAAGAGTTAATTACTGCGTGACAAATGTGATAGGTGTAAAATCCTTTGCCGTCCAGTTGCTTTGTCCGTTGCTGGTAGTTGGATAGATCCAACGGTCAAACTCTGCTTCTTCTACGTCTTCCTCGATAGCATTCACCCTTGGGTTGGAGATAAACACCGGAGCCTTTCTGATCTTTTCCTTGCACACAGCCCTCTGAGCCTTAGCAGTAAAGCCCAACCCAAACTTGTCGTTCTTTGGAGTGAAGTCAGGAAGCTGACCCCAGTTTGCACAATTGCCTTTCTCGATTACAGCCCGGGCATCCTTCAGGGACGCCATCTTCAACGGAAAGTCTTCCTCAACCACTGTTTCAGCTGATGCCAACGTTGGGGATACCTCCTCAAAATGCTGAAAGGGGGTTTCAATAAACTCCCCGTCCATCTCGATATACCGGAACGAATTCAAGTGACTAACCATGTATTCCTCCTCACCCTGCACAGTAACAATCTTCCCTTTGACAGGGTATTTGAGCTTTTGGTGTAGAGTGGATGTTACTGCCCCAGCCTTGTGAATCCAGGGTCGACCCAACAAGCAGGAGTAAGATGGACGAATATCCATTACATAGAACGTTGAATCGAAAACTTGGGAACCCACACGAATAGGGATGTCTACCTCACCGTGCACCATCCTTTTAGAACCGTCGAAGGCTCTAACAATGATGTTACTAGGTTTCAACTCCAGACCCTCACAATCTAAGCGGTTCAAAGCCTTCTTGGGTAAAACATTCAGGGAAGAGCCGGTATCCACTAACACATGCGCGAGAGTAGTGCCCCTACATTCTATGGAAACATGCAGGGCATCATTGTGAATTTTCCCTTTGGCGGTAAGGTCAGCATCTGAGAACCCCAAGCCATTGTCAGCCGTCAAATTAGCCACACAGTCAGTGAATTGATCCGCGGAGGTCTCTTGCGGCACATGGGCCGTTTTCAGAAATGAAATCAGGGCTTTTGCATGGGCCTCTGAGCATAGCAGCAATGATAGCATAAAGATTTTGGAGGGAGTATGCCCTAACTGTTCAACAACGTTAAAGTCACTCTTTTTGATGATTTTAAGAATTTCCTCCATTTCTTGTTGGGAGGCTTCCACAGCAGTCTTTTTTGGTGCCTCCGTCCTGGCAGGCAAATCGGCAGCAACTTCTTTGCCCCGAGTATCAGAGGACTCGGCGGCAGTAATAGACACAGGAACTTGAATTGGAACATGCACACTTGCGGGTGTGATGGTGAGAGGTTTTTGGATAACTGGCGATGCAATGTCAGGCGAGAAGAGCCTGCCACTGCGGGTAATCTTGGCGGGACCAGTGATGTTACTGATACTGGTATTGGTGTTGAACTCCTGCTTCACCCCAAGCACATATACGTCGGCCCCATAATGCCAGGGGACCGCTTTATCAGACTCATATGGGAGAGGCCCCGAAACAGTAATAGTAATGGGTGCAACAGACATAATTTGGACTGGTTTCTTCATGGGAGCCTTGGCAGGATTGTAAATTGTGACAACAAATATTTCTTCAACGGAAACAAACGGAACAGCAGTTTTCTTTAACAGAATTTCCTTGCTATCCATCAGACTTTGGATGCCTGATTTCAGCAGCGGACAACCGGTAGGGATAATAGCACATAGGAGACAACCCTTGCTACAACCCGGAAATAAACCGGCTAGTAGTAAGTTCCTCTTAACAGTCAATAGAGGGGTAGCAACATCATTCACTGAAACAGCATACAACTCTTCCTCAATGGCATTTACTCTATGTTGGGGCATAGGAGCAGTTACAACATTCGGCCTCTCAGGCGCTTCAAATTGAATTTCCTTCGCGTCGATAAGATCTTGCACTTTGTTTCTCAAGGCTCAGCAATCATCAGTAGTATGCCCGGGGCTATCAGAATGATAAGCACAACGGGCATTTGGGTTATACTTAGGAGATGCAGTATTCACGACTTTAGGAGCTTCTTTGATGGTCACCAAGTTGGTTGATAACAGTTGGGGTAAAATTTGTGACAAGGTCATACTCAACCGAGTATACTGTCTCTTGGGCCTTTCACCTCTTTGTTGATTGTACTGCTGAGAAGCAGCAACAGGTTTGGAAATGACCAAAGCATTGACGGATTGGCGACTTTATGGCTTGACTTGTCTTCTAGGACCATAGACGACACTTGCTTCTTTCTTAAAAGGCCTCTTCTCAGTACTTGCAGCAACACCCTTCTGAATCTTTCCTGACTTGATGCCATCTTCTATTCTTTCGCCCGTTAAGATCAAATCGGTAAACCCCGCGGAAGAGTTACCAATCAGATGATTGAAAAATGGCCCAGATAGGGTCCCTAGAAACATATCAACAAGTTCACGATCGGTTAAAGGAGGCTGCACCCTGCCAGCCAAATCCCTCCATTTTTGTGCGTATTCTTTGAATCCTTCGCCTGTTCCTAACGACATACCCTGAAGTTGGGTACGAGTAGGGGCAAGGTCAGAATTGTATTGGTATTGTTTGTAGAAAGCGGTGGCCAAATCTTCCCAATTTCGAACGCTGGTTCCCTCTAGCTGATAAAACCACTCCAATTGAGCTCCAGAAAGGCTGTCTTGAAAGAAATGAATCCAAAGGTTTTTATCTGCCGTATAGGGCTGGATCTTTCTCACGTAGGACCTAAGATGCATTTTTGGACAGGACAGCCCATCATACCTTACAAACACTAGCACTTTGAATTTTGGGGGAATCACAATCCCGGCAACCAAACCCAAGTCTTCAAAATCCAAACCCGGTACTCTTTGTAGCTCCATGGCGGCCAACCTGTCTTCTAGCCCTTTGTATTTATCATTAGCTGGAGGGTATTGCTGATCAGAATAATCTTCATCCTCTTCGACCTCTTCTTCTTCCGCATCAGACTCGGAAGGTACCGCAGCTCCACCTCCTTTGCTGGTTCCTTCATCAGAAGTAGGAGGAAATTCAAGCACTCTCCGAGCTTCTCCGTCAAATCTTCTCCCCAAAGTAGCTACCCCGAGTCTCTTTTTCTTCTTTTTCACTGGGTCTTTGTTCCCCAATTGAGTCTTGATATCCTCCTGACCCTTAGCCAAGGTCATCAGGAGTTGCTAGAACTGTGCATTTTGAGCTTGTAGGTCTTTGACTGTTTGCTCGAGATCCATCCTACTGTAATAAACAGCAGACAGATAAGGAAACCTGGAATGAGACCTGCTTATGCACATGATGAATGGTATGCTTATGTATGCAATGCATTCAAGGATTTAGGACATTCAAAATTGTTTCAGACAAAGAAGAACGCACGTCATATTAATAAGAAGAAATTTGTCAGTACATAAATGCCCCATGGGCCAAATATTACAAAATAAACTTCTTAAGGCAAAAAGACATTGCGCATCCTTTTTGGTGCGATGTAGGTGTTGAGGGCCTCTTGCTCATGGAGTCGGCGGGTAAGCTCTAGAACCTTCTTCTCACTGGCGTAGAAGCTAGCTTCAAAAGTATTCCGTTCTTCCTTGAGCTGAATCCAACTTTTCTGCATTTCCTCCCACGATGTAGGCATGTCTGGATGTAGGATGGTGTAGGGAACCTCTCCTTCCTTGACGGGCTCTTTAATCACAGGGAGAACATGAGGATAAGGCATCATCAGACTTTGGGCTCGGGCTCGTACCCACTTGAGATAAGGCTCAAGAGGGATGGAGTTCTTGTGTCCCAGAGTCTTGCTATCAACCTTGTTGAGTTTTCCCCAAGCTCTGATGAATCTTTGGCGAAGTCCTTGCGCATCGTTGTCGAAGTCAAAAACTAGGTTAGGAATCAACATGTCATGAGGGCCATCCCTCCGTGCATATCCAAATTGTCTCAAAGCTAGGCAAGGGTTGTAGGTGATACCTCCTCTAATTCCAAGTAAAGGAACATTAGGAAATTCTCCGCAACGATCGACGATGATGACATTTTCTCTGGACCGAGAACACCAATGTACATCAGAGTGAGTAAGAGTCATCAACCGTTGGGACCACCTTGAGCCTTGGTCATTCTTCAGGACATATTGTGGAAGGTGCGAAATAAACCACCTTGCAAGGAGAGGAGTACAACACATGAGAACACCCCTCTTTCTCATTGTTCGTGTGTAAAATGAGTGAAGGATGTCCCCAAGCAATGTTGGTATTGGATTTCTGGACAAGAAGATTTTGACGGCGTTGACATCTACCAATTGGTCAGGATTTGGGAACAAGACCAACCCATAGATAAGGAGTGCCACAATTTCTTCAAAGGCTTGTAGGTCCAATGAGTTCCAACATTCTTGTGCCTTCTCAAACAAGAATTTTGCTAAGAATCCCTTGACGCCGCTTCTGGTTTCCCAATGCCCCTTGATGTCAGATGGTTGTAGATGTAATGCTCGAGCAACATCTTCCGACTTTGGTTCCTTTTCCGTACCGTTGAAGGGTAGTTGATTAAGGATAGGAATTCTCAGGAGTTGAGAAAACTCCTCCAAAGTGGGCACAAACTGGTAATCGGGGAAAGTGAAACAGTGGTGAAGAGGGTCAAAGAACTGGAATAGCACTTTCATCATGTCTTCTTCAATGTTGGTGTTGACTAGGCTGAGCAGTCTACCATGTCTTTCACTGAAGGATGAATTTTCCGGAATTCTTGAGGTGAGCTCCTTGAGTTGAGGAGAGATTCTCACAAGGTTGACTTGAATGGTGTTTCTGCGAGGAATTTCCATGACCTACAAAACAAGAACAAAGATGAAGATCCAAACCCTTGAAATGGTTAGTAAATGCATATGATGTTTATGATGTTTATGATGTATGCACAAAACATATGTACAAGCAAATCACACAAAACCCTAGTTTCAGGCTTGCATGGGGTTTCATAGGTAGGTACCCTCTTGAGTGTAGTTGGCTTAAAAACCTGTCCTATAAATAGTAACCGGGTTCTAAGGAGCTCAATATCATTGGATTGTTTTCATTGTTCATTGTTTTGGTTTAGCCACTTAACTAGCGACCAAAATATTCCAAGAAAACAACCCTCAATGAGTGTAGTATCGAGTATCTACCAACTTCGGACTGCACCAAAGCCGGTCATCTCATTACCCCTAATAAAAGGCCAAGATGGTCAAGTAAGGTTCTAGGTCATTAGTGCTTAGTGACATCACTCAGCGGCCCCGTACTCTCCTTGATTGAACTCAAGGGTTACCGGTACTCACAAATATGTCGCACTAATATAGCTATTGCTTCGACCGTGTCGGTATACCCCGCACAGTTTCCACAACGTATTGCTATCTATGAATGTTTCCCAAAATTCGGGTGTAGGATTTGCAAACCCAAACAATAGAACCAAGATGTAAAGCAAACAATTCAAACAATTAGTCATGCAAGAGGGTGATCTAAGCCCTAAGGTTACTCCACTTTAAAAAATTTCCCCAACAGAGTCTCCAGTTCTGTGATACGGTGGGAGAACTGACTATGGTTTTGCGTTTGTTTTCTCAAATGTTTCGGTTGAGCAAGAGTCGCCACCGACTTTTTATTTTATCCTAAGGAAAGGTTTAAAAAGCACAGCAAAAACCTTTGAGATGTTTTCTTGGGTTCGGGGAGTAGATTATAGAAAGGGAAGGTATTAGCACCCTTTCTATCCATGTTTATCCATGGGCTCTTAGTTACTTGCTTAGATCACTTGCCTTTTGTTTTCAATTGTTTGAAATGGTGCTCGTGTGTGTGGG
Source organism: Vicia faba (assembly GCA_948472305.1). Classification (NCBI taxonomy): domain Eukaryota; kingdom Viridiplantae; phylum Streptophyta; class Magnoliopsida; order Fabales; family Fabaceae; genus Vicia; species Vicia faba. Next base: position 1,070,892,310 of record OX451737.1, on the reverse strand, counting down.
TTTGAAAATGTTTTTAAAAAAGAAGCCAATGTGGTGGCAACCTTTGTAATGATCCATGTGGGGATGTATACAAAGATGTATGTCTTTTGAAAAGGTTTTCATTTGTTTTTGAAAGTTGTTTTGAAAGTGTTATGAGGTGTGGTTTTAGAAAATAGGCAAGTGTTTTGGTTTTGCAAGTTTTGATTCAAGTAACTAAGAGGTTATCTACTCCTTAAATTTCTCAAAGTTTTTTGCTATGTTTTAACCCTTTTAATAAGTTTGTTCCACCATTGTATTTGGTGGACAATCTCATGTTAGGATGTGAAAGGGACGGGCGCGGGTCATCGTTTAGACCATAATTGCAATGGTGCTAAGTATCTTTGGGCAATTTTCTTTAAGGGACTTGATCATTTGTTTAGGCAACATTTTGAAAGCGTCATCGAGGGACTATGATCATTTGATTTGTTTGTTTTGCCCAAAGAGACCTAACATGCAATATGGCCCATTTATTTGAAGGCAACAAAGTGGAATACCCTAAGGGGTGCAAGTGTGATATGTGTTGTCCATTTTTCATGCTTTGATTATCTTGAAATTAGGTCAAGCTATTTTGTTCTTTTTATTTGCATACAAACCCTAATTCTAGCATGGTATATTTAGGAAGCGTTTAAAGTGCGAAAAGTAAAATTCCTACACTATTACAACACAATATGGGAAGGGGGGTACAAATGTTCAAATGAGGGGATATTTAGACAAAGAAATTAAACCTAGCTATTACATCATTTTTTGGAATATTTACAAATAATTGATTGCATAAATTAAATAGAAAATACAATAAAGATGCTAAAATGCAAAAAGGTTTTTATGTATATAAAAAAAAGGTGCTATTTATGTCAAATAAATAAAAATAAAAAAAGGATTATTTTTGGAATATTTTCATATTTAGGGTAAAACCCTAATTTTCATTAAGTAACATATATATTATTTAATTTAATACAAGTATTTGTTTATTATGTACAAAAATTAAAATAAAATGAAATATATTTACAAAAAATATTTTTATATTAAATATTAATAAAAAAATAAAAAGTGTATGTATTTTTCATTTTTAACCCTAAATATATTAATATATATATATATATATATATATATATATATATATATATATATATATATATATATATTTATTAATATATATATATATATATATATATATATATATATATAATATATATATTAATAAATATATATATATATATTAATAAATATATATATATATATATATATATATATATATATATATATATATATATATATATATATATATATATTTATTAATATATATATATATATATATATATATATATATATATATATATATATATATATATATATATATTAATAAATATATATATATATATATATATATATATATATATATATATATATATATATATATATATATATTATAAATATATATATATATATATATATATATATATATATATATATATACTATATATATATATATATATATATATATATATATATATATATATATATATATATATATATATATATATATATATATATATATATATATATATATATATATTATTTACTAGATATGTATTATATGTACAATTTAATATTTAATAAAAAATGTATTTTTTTTATATAAAATATTTTCAGAAAGTAAAACAAAATAAAAATGTATAAAAGTGTATTTGCACTATTTTAATATTCTAAATAAAAGTATATGTATTTATTTATTTATATACAAACCAAAAGAAAACCAAATAAATACCTAATAAATTCAAAAATGGTGAGGAAAATACTTTTTATATTTTTAATATCATGAGAAAAAATAAATAAGTCAATCCAAAAAAAGAAAAAGTCAGAAAGTCAAAGAAATAAGCAAAATAGCTTGGGGGGTGTGAAATCAGAAATGTGGTATGAAAAGAAATAACACAAAAGCCCAGCCCATGAAACTTCTTCTTCAACCTTCAGCCAAAAACGTTCACAAAAACGCGCGCCTGTGACCAAGTTCAAACATCCTGATTCCTTGATCTTTTGCACAAACTTCCAACATAAGAAATGTTAAGCATTGAATCACGATTCTAAATATATAAAAAAACTCATCCTAACTCTCAGAAATGAGAGAGAATTTTTACATTCCCAAATCCTGATCTAAGTTTTCTGCCATGTTCAGACTCAAAATTCATGCAGCACACATAATATAAATGAAATCTAATTATATGGGCATGTTCAGGGCTATGAATGTGACATATTCTCTTCACAAACCTAAAGCTAACAATGCCTAATAAGAGAGATACGAATCCATGAACTTACCTGTTCAGTTGAAGTTTTATCTGGCAATGGAGAAGCTTTCAGTGCAAGATGATGATTGGTATAACTTCCTTGATGTCCAGGGATGTTATTCCAAGCTTTACTTTGTCTTGAAACCTTTTGAATCGTGCTGGAGCACCTCACCTGCAAATCAGAAAAATGAAAATGGACAAAAGGGTTAGAGGAGTTACAGGTCGTGTTTTAGGTATTGGTTAGCTTGCATTGATGCTAGGGAATGTGTTTGAGGAGCTTTGGGCAAGAAATCATGCAAGGGATGAGAGATGGTGTTCAATCTGCAGGCCTTGCCCTGTTTTTGCAGTTTGAGGGTGATTCTGGGATTGGGAGTGTTTGGGAGCTTTTTTGCTTGTGTTCTAGCTTGGTTATGATGATTATAAGGTGTCTACAATGTTTGCTTAAGGTCGCTAATGCTGAGATGAAAGTTTTGTTGTGATATGGGATGTTTCTTAACACTTAAGCAAGAAAAGCCAAGTTGTGTTCTAGGCATGTAGAGGGCCCCTAATCATGCTGCAAAACTCCTCCTTGATCAGTGTGTTATGCTCATAATCTTGTGCCAATTAGATTGTATCTGTACTTGCTTGGATTTTCAATTTGACATAAAGCTTACTTTTGCAAAAAAGGATAAAATACTTTATCTATTTTGGGATTAATCCAATATGCAATGCTAGAACACAAAGAACATGGTCTTGGCACAATGAATATGCATTAAATTTATGAGTGTAATTGAGATAAAAGGCCTGTAATCAAGTTGTGCAAGCTGAGATTAAAATGCATAGTGCTATGAACATGTAACTTGGCCTAATCAAAAGTGAGTTTTTGCCATATTGCAAAATTCGATTCTCCCTAACCATGAAGTTGTTTGAGAAGTTCTTGGACATTTTGGAAAGCTTGGAATGTGTACTACAATCCATCTTTGAAATGCAAAGTGAAATTCCAAGTGGAAGTGTATGGAAAATGGCCTTGAAGTTAGGTAGAAAACCTTGCCAAAATAGGTTAAAATTTCACTAAGTTAAGAATGGTTTAGTACCCTTATTCCAAAAATTGTAACTTGAGATACAAGTCTCATTTGGGAAAACTTTGTGAATCAAAGTTGTAGATTATGCAACAAGATACAACTTTCATGTTTTGACTTTTGTTTGAATCCAAATGAATCTTGGTGAGAAAGTGGGGCAAATTTGGGAAAAAATTAGGGTTTTCCATAACTTAAAAAAATTCTAAGTTATGAAAAATTTCCATTTCAAAGCCTAATTTGCATTTTTTGATTTCTTGATGAACAAGTTTCATGATTTGGCATGTTTTGATGAAAAATGAATCTTGACCCTTGATTTTGACCAAAAAGTCAAAGTTTGACTTTTCAGTATACAGTCAAAATTGATCAATTGACTGGGAAATTCAACTGTCAATCTTGTGTACTTGGGATCTTTTGAACTTGTTGAGCATGTCAAGATAATTCCATGGGGCCCTTGAGTCCATATGTGAGCTTGGTTTGCCATTGGCTAGGTCAAACAGTCAAAAATTGCCTTGGTGCAGTCAAAATCCTAAAAATGACCATTTTGCCCTTTTGATGATCTGATCAAATTTCTTGTGGAATTGTGATCCAAACTTGATCAAATGGCCCATGTGAGTTCATAATGTTGATGTGGGTCAATTTTCATGAGATTTGACTGTCAATTGGCCACAGTTGACTTTTTCCCCCATATAGTTGATTTTTAGGTCAACTATCCAATTGACTGGGCAAAATTTGGAATCAAGACTTGAAACTTTGTATGGATAAACTTGGGAGTCCAACATGAAGCATGAAAGTCATCTTAGGCTTTTTAGGTCAAAACATCTTTGTGCAAACACAAGCCCTAATTTGGGTCAACAGTGCAAGGAGAAGTCTTGAGCAGAGGAAACCCTAACTGGATCTTGAGCTCCAAGGGTTTTGTGATGAGAAAATGTTGAGGAAATGGGAGGGAAAATTTTGGGGTACAACACCAATGGTCACAGCGCTGAAGCTAGCTAAGGATCTCAACAAAATATCTCTGGAGGAACTTATCAGCTCCCTCAGAAGTCACGAGATAGAGCTAGAAGCAGATGAACCTCAAAAGCAAGGTAAGCCATTAGCTTTAAAATCTAACAGAAAATCTGACTCCAAAGTTTTGCAGGCTGTTGAAGAAACCTCTGATGGGTCCTCATCAGAAGAAGATGAACTATCTCTCCTCTCAAGAAGGGTGAATCAATTATGGAAGCAGAGGCAAAGGAAGTTCAGGAATCCCAGAAGATCAGAGAATCAGAATGAATCTTTCTCCAGATACAGAAGGTCAGAATCCTCCTCTGGACACAGAAGATCTGAAGGCTCTTCAGGAAGCAGAAAGACAAACAACAAAGACATCATCTGCTATGAATGCAACGAGCAAGGACACTACAAAAGTGATTGCCCAAAGCTTCAAAAGGAGAAGCCCAAAAAAAATTTTGGCAAGGAAAAGAAGAAAAGTCTCATGGCTACATGGGATGATTCTGACACATCCGAAGCTGACTCAGAATCATATGATGAGAGAGCAAACATAGCTCTCATGGCAAACATAACAGAAGACAATGAAGCTTCTGAGTCAGACTCTGAATCAGATACAGAAGAGGTATTTCCTGACTTTGCTATTAACTTTGCTAAGGTTGAACTAGTTGAAAGCCTTAATGAAATTCTGGAAAGATATCAGCAGATCAGAGTCAAATTCAGAAACCTGAAAAGGAATCTTGCTTCTGACTCTGATAAAACTGAGAGTCTCAAATTGAAGAATTCTGAGTTGAAAGATAAAGTTTCAAAATTAGAAAATCTATTGCAAAACTCTCAGAAGGAAACAATCCCTGAAACTCCCAGCAGTGCTGATGAGATAATCAAGGAGTATGATCACAGCTTTCAAAAGTTTCTAGATAAAAACATAGATAGAAGCAAAATGGCTTCAATGATATATGGAGTTAGCAGAAATGGCAGAAAAGGAATAGGATACCAAGGTAAGGTACCTACACCAAAGAATGCCATGGATTTAGTTATAAAACGCACTTCACTTGATTCTCACTTTGTATATGGGCACACACATGACATCAAATATACTAGTAGTAATTATTCTGTCAAACCAAAATTCAACCAGAGTTTTGGTAAAACTAACAAATTAGGACCCAAGAAAATATGGGTACCTAAGGATAAAATAATACATGTGGCAGATATCTTTAGCAGCAAAGCAGAAACACCAGTCATGGTACCTGGACTCTGGCTGCTCACGACACATGACGGGAAGAAAGCATATGTTCCAAAGCCTGGAACTTAAGCCTGGAGGCCACGTAGGCTTTGGAGGCAATCAGAAGGGAAAGATCATTGGCTCTGGAACAGTAGGTAATGGAAATCTTCCCTCTATAAGTAATGTTTTATTAGTAGATAGATTAATGCATAACCTGTTATCCATAAGTCAATTAAGTGATAACGGTTATGATATAATCTTTAATCAAAATTCATGCAAAGCTGTTAGTCAGAAAGATGGGACTATCCTATTTAATGGAAAGAGTAGAAACAACATTTATAAAATAAAACTTTATAAACTGAAAAGTCAGAATGTAAAGTGTCTTCTGTCTGTTAACAACGAGCAATGGATCTGGCACAGAAGATTGGGACATGTTAGTATGAGAAGAATATCTCAGATTAACAAACTCAATCTGGTCAGAGGACTTCCTAACCTGAAGTTCAATTCAGATGCTCTGTGTGAAGCATGTCAGAAAGGCAAGTTTGCAAAACCAACCTTCAAATCTAAAAACGTTGTTTCCACCTCTAAGCCATTAGAACTTCTGCATATTAACTTATTTGGACCAGTTAAAACTGCTTCAGTCAGTGGCAAGAAGTATGGGTTAGTAATCGTAGATGACTATAGCAGATGGACATGGGTAAAGTTCTTAAGACACAAGGACGAGTCACACTCTGTGTTTGTCACCTTCTGCAACCAAGTTCAGAATGAAAAGGATCTTAGAATCGTTAAAGTCAGAAGTGATCATGGTGGAGAATTTGAAAACAAAGATTTTGAGTCATTCTTTAATGACAAAGGCATTCTGCATGATTTCTCTTGTCCTAGAACTCCCCAGCAAAATGGAGTTGTAGAACGAAAGAACAGAACATTGCAAGAAATGGCCAGAACCATGATCAACGAGACAAACGTTGCTAAGATCTTCTGGGCAGAGGCAATAAACACAGCGTGCTATATTCAGAATAGAATCTCCATAAGACCTATTCTGGAAAAGACTCCATATGAATTGTGGAAGAACAGAAAGCCCAACATTTCATATTTTCATCCATTTGGATGTACTTCTTTTATTTTGAATACTAAAAATTATTTGAACAAGTTTGACTCTAAAGCACAAAAGTGTATTATGTTAGGATACTCTGAACGCTCAAGAGCGTACAGAGTATACAATACAGAAACACAGATTGTGGAAGAATCAATCAGTGTTCGTTTTGATGATAAGCTTGACTCTCAAAAGTCAAAGCAAAATGAATTACTTACAGGTATGGAAGTTGAATTCACAGGTACTGAAGACAAGTCATCAGAAGCTCTTAACAGAGACACTCCCTCAACAATAGAAAGAGGCACTGCAAGCAATCCAGCACCTTCTGTTGATCAACTTCAGAAAAGACCATCCAGAAGCAGCATGGATCACCCAGAAGAAACAATCTTAGGAAGAAAGGAAGATCCAATCAGAACAAGAGCCAGCTTCAGAAACTCTGAAGAATCCCTCATGGGACTTGTTTCTCTATTTGAACCATCAACAGTTGATGAAGCACTTCTGGACAATGACTGGATTCTAGCAATGCAAGAGGAGCTGAATCAATTCACAAGAAATGACGTATGGGATCTAGTTCCTAAACCAAAAGGATTCAACATCATTGGAACAAAATGGGTGTTCAGAAACAAACGAAATGAACAAGGTGAAGTCATCAGAAACAAGGCACGATTGGTAGCACAAGTTTATAGTCAGTGTTGTACCCCAAAATTTGCCCTCCCATATTCGTCAAGAATTGCAAAGAGCATACTTCAAAATCTCCCCAAGGGTTGCACAGTTCAAGGGCCTCATAACAGTCAAAAACTAGGGTTTTGGTCCTGACAAAGAAAATGAAGTTTCCAAGGGTCCAATCAAGTCCCACATGCCTACAAACATGGTCAAGCATCCTCATGCCAAGTTTCAAGACTTACAGCACAAAATTGCACAGTCAAAAACCCTAATTGCTCAACAGTCAACTGTAGGGGCAAAATGGTCATTTGACAGTCAAAAGTTCAAATTTTTTGTCAACATCTCATTTTGAAGCCACAAACATCATTTGATCAATGCTTGATCATGATTCTCAAAGCTTGGCTCAAAAAGTCTCAAGATGCAAAAGTTTCCATATTTGGACAGTTGAAAAAGTCAACTGTAACTTGACCAAGGCATAACTTCCACATGGATTATCAGAAAAATTCCATCCAAAGCTCATTTTGAATATAAAGACATTTCCTACAACTCCTCTTCACACTTCAAGTCCAAGAAATGCTCTCACAAAAAGTTATCAATTTCAACATTATAGGTCATTTTCAAAAGTCAACAAAAAGGGACTTTAAGTCAAAGACCATAACTTGAGATTGGTAAATGAAAATGACGTGGGACCAAAGGAATTGGTTAGAGGACTTCAAGACCTTTCCAAAATGTCCAATAACATGATCAAAGCTTAAAAATTGAGCAAGATATGCCTTGTGGAAGTTGGGAAATTTTTGGATATTTTGAAAAGTCAACTTTGCTTCAAATGCCTTAAAATTGCTAATGGGCCACATTTTCTTCCAAGATTCATCATCCAAAGCATATGCACGACCATTTGGCCCAAAGGGGATTTATTCATCATTTTTATTTATTTATTTGAATTTTTAATTACAATTAATTCATTTAAATTAAATAAAATATGGAAAAATACTAAACCAAAGTTTTTAAATCTTTTTGTGCAAGATAAACTCTTCTTAAAGGCTCAAGATTCGTGCATAATCAAAATTGGAAGGTTTTGCCATGATTGGAATCAAAAACATGTGAAAAAAGATTTGGAAGATATGCCATGAAAATCAAATATTGTTTTCATCAATGCAAGGATTTGTGGACTCAGAATTTAACCCTAATACATTCCATACATAAGCAAGATGCAAACCTAATGCCAAGAGACCTGGAAGTTGCGCCCAAAGCTGAAGAAGAACATTGCCCTTTTTGTGAAAAATTCCAAAACTGAAAACGTGATTCCAAGGCATTTCAAGGCAAGAAAACTATCCTATTGCATTCCTGAGGCTTCAAGGAACGTGTCTAAATCAAAATCATCAACTCTAACATCAAGAATTGGTAGGACAACTTCATCCCGTTCATGTCTTTTTTCATATTCATGTATCATGATTCACGCATTATTGTCAATTTTTAATGTTTGATTTATATTCAGTTAACCATTCTAAAGCTAACCACATGTTTTAATTGAGTTTTCACGCATCATATGAAGAATTACCATTGAAGCACTCTAGGGTTTCAGACTGGCAAAATTAGGGATTCCCTCGTCCAGAAAAATTAGACCCTAAGACCAGGACTGTTGGATTCAGGAGCTCCATGTGAATCGTTCCCATACCTCGCGATTAATTTATGGTTAACAGGGAGCTAATCGCTATTTTTGTATGCAGCACTTAGTGGGGGGTTTAAAACCCCCGCAATCTTGTTTGTTTGTTTCAGGAAAAACGCACAATTGGAGAAGATGGTGATGTGTAGGCCAAGGACTGGAGCATTTGAAATTCGCGCGAAAATGTCCCACTAACGTTTGTCTTTTCTTATAATAATTATTTGTCATATAATAAACAAAGCGCGCGTTTGGTACATATGGTGAAGGCGTTGTCTCATAAGGCATTGGGACCTGGGTTCGATTCCCAGGTCCCCCCATATTCTTGATATGTTTTGTTTTAATATCATCCTATGCAGTTTCTCTCCAAGCGTCCATCATATGCCCACAATCTCAGCTTGCCACATGGCCAATAACTCCAATCCAAAGGTTGAGATTTGAGGAGCACCATGGGCATCAGTCAATGCAGCCACACGCTCCCAGGAAAAGTCAAATAAGGCCTTAAACATTGGGCCAAAAATGCTGGAGATACCTCCAATTTGGGGTCAACACCCCCAAGGGTTTGCAACTCTTTTCTTTTTTTATTTTCCATTATTTGTGTTAATTCAATTATTCTTTTTTTTTTAATTCTTTAAATTAACATATTTTCATAACATAAAAAATAATAAAAAATCAGAAAGTCATAAAAATTAAAATATATTTCATTTAATGTTATTTTTTTTGTAAAAAAGGGTCTTATTAATTAATTAGTTTTTTCATTCTAGGGTTAACTTTAACATTTTCTTAATAAATTTAAAATTTGTAGAATTAGGGTTTAATTACTTTTATCTTTTTCTCCTTTTCTTTTATCATCATTAATAATTAATTATATATTTTTGTAAATAAAATTGTATTAATGAATTAGGTTAATTTTAGATTAAATTTTAACATGTTTTCTTAATAAATTAAAAACAACTAGAATTAGGTTTAAATTCCATAATCTTCTCTTATTAAAAATTCATAAATACCAAAACTCAAAAATCTTTTCTTTTTATTTTAATTTAATTAATTTGTAAATTGTAATTTAATTTCATTAAAAAGGGTCCAACGCCCTCGCTTTCAATTATTAATTTGTTTCGCACATTTTATAATATTTATGTAATTCTCCCAAAGCCGTGTAAATTCGATATTTATATTTCTCGCACTTTACTTTATTTTATGTCAAATCGGGTCCTGGATTTAATTTGGCGATGTGGACCCGCGCCTTTGTAATAGTTTAGGAACTATAATTCTCGCCTCTTTTAAACTGTTAATAATTGCATGCAAGAATGAATGTTAAAATAAAAACAAAAGCGTAGATCACCCATGACATGAATAAGACAAAAATAAATGCACATGACACACAAGTCACACACCACCCCTAGGGTACGCCTCACTGTTGCCTTGCCTCTCGAAAGGTGATCGTCGAGTAGAAGATGTTTTAGTAAGTCCTCATGATCCGGGAACCTGGCATGAGGGTAGCTTCTAAGGTATCTTCCTATTGCTCTAGTGATCACCATGTCCCGAACCTTCGAATTGACCCAAACACCTCCAACGGTGGTGCTACCTACCTCTCAATGGTGGGATGTCACTACTTTAAAGGACATTTACACAGACAAATTCCTTAGGGTAGGTAGACGACTCTAGATACTTGCTCTAATTTCAAAAACAAATTCAAAAATACTTTTCACACCGACACCTTTTCAAAAAGCTTTCGAAAGCAACTTTTCAAACACTCTTGAGGACCGATACAAGAGTCGAACTGAAATTTTCAAAGAAACTTTTTAAAACCCACAGTTGAAAAGCAAACAAACCATTTTTGAAAACACAAATGAGCAAGTATCTAAGAGCCCATGGATAACCATGGATAGAAAGGGTGCTAACACCTTCCCTTTCTATAACCTACCTCCCGAACCGAGAGCAATCTCTATAAGGAATTTTTCTGTGCTTTTGTCCTTTCCATTTGGAGAAAATAAAAGACGGTGGCGACTCTTGCTTCCGCGACATTTCGCGAACCAGCGTTAAACAGTCAGTTCCAGATCCACCGATCACAGAACTAGCGACTCTGTTGGGGACTATTATAAAGTGAGGTGTACCTTAGGACTAAGATCACTTGTGTTTTCAATTGTTGTGCTTGTTTGCTTTATTATTGTGGGCTGCATCGGAGTTACATAGATCCTAACCCGGATCTGGGGATACCCTGTTAGGTAGCATAAGCTGTGAGGGACCTGTCTGGCGTAGACCGACATGGGTGAAGCAGTGGCTACGTTGGTGTGGCACCTTGGTCTGTACCGATATCCCTTGTGTCGCAACGAGGATAATATGGGTCTTCTGAGGAGTCATTAAGCACCAACCGACCTTAGAACCTTAAATGACCCAACTTGGCCAATAGAACAGTAGCAATATGCTACGCCCATTGAGGCTAAACTCTCGTGATGGTTCTGGCCGCAAGAAAAGATTGCGATGCTGGAGTTATGACCGATTGAGGGTAGTCAGTGATATTGGGATCCTCTAGAACCCGGTTACTTCTGATAGGACAGGTCTTAACCAACAAACTGAAAGAGGGTAATACCTAGACCCCATGCTGGCCTAAACTCTAAGGGCTGTCTTGTGTGACTTGTGTGCCTTCCAACTTGACTATTTGCATGCTTGTTATCTGACACTTGAGTTTCTTGCAGGTTTTGTTTACAGTCCTTAATTGGGACTCATAACAGGGTTTACCTACATTACCCCATGCATAGCATACCATCATACCATTGCATGCATCCTGCATAAAGACTAACCCATTTCAAGGATCTCAAGGGCTTGTGATGCAGGTCATGATGAACCAACATGTCTGGCAAGGGGCAAAGGGGATTTATTTTCCTCTAGCCAAGGTTGTCAGGGGCTATGACCCACTCGATATGGTGAGCCTTGACTCTTGAAGAAGGACTCTCAACAACATGAAGCTCCTTCAATCAAGATACCAGATTCCAATTCTAACAAATTTCCTTGTTTATCCCGCGAGGTCCTTGAAAACATTACATGCATATCATACATATCATTGCATTACAGGTGCCCTTGTTGCAGGTCACTTATCTTTCTCGCTGTTTATTTCAGCAATGGCTTTCCAACAAGATAACCAAGACCTTCTTGCTCAAGAGACTCAGTTCGGGGAAATCCTCCTGAATCTATCCAAGAGGCAGGAGGAGCTAAGGACACTTCTCATGGAGACTTTGGTCAGGAACAGCGCTAAGGAAGAACGGTTGAAACATCTGCAAGCTGAAGTAGATGCAATCAGAGCCCAGATGCTGGGGCAGGTGACTGTCATTCAAGGTTTAGCTCAAAGACAAGAAGAGCTTGGGGTTCTCGTCAACCAACTGCTTCGGAGTAACCAACTGGGGCAAACATCCAAGGTTGAAGGTCCAGTCGTCATTCAACCACCTTTGAGGCAAGAGGATAAGAGAACTCCTCAAAAGGCTTCAAGGTCACAAGTTCAGCACCAACCTCACCAGCTTCAGACAGACAAGCCCAGGAGGCAATTCACCCAGCTCAACATGTCGCTGTTTCAAGCTTTACAACGCCTGTTGAGGTGGAACCTGATCACATTAAGGGCTCATCCCCGGAACCCCAACACAGCATCTCCTGTCTATGATCCCAATAAAAGGTGTGCCTACCATTTTGCCTGTCCAGGACATGATACAAATGAGTGTTGGGCTCTGAAGAACAAGATCCAGGACCTGATTGATGAAGGGGCATTGGAGTTCACACAAGATGGTCAGGCTGAATTTTTCTACCATCCCTCCAAGGCTCACCATTTGAAGTGACAAGCCCTGAGACTAGAAAACTTTTGTTCATTCGAATGTTCAAGTTGCAATTTTCTTTTGTTCAAACATTTATTCATGTTAAACGTTGTTATTCCATTAATGCATCACTTATGTCTATTTTGAAGCAATATATTCGTATTCACTATATGCAAATTATTTTCATATTTTTCTGATGATCAACTCTTGATTAAACAATTCTAAGCCTCTTGAGGGAGGATGACGAAAACGATACCACAATCTACAGTATGCTTTTGAACAGACCCCGCTGATGAGGTACAGGCATTGTTTCAATTCCTAAACACTGGAGTTATAAGGAAGATAATCCCTCGTCAACCCCTCTGAGCCAAAGAAGTTGGAGTTTTTTCTTTTTCGAAATTAAAACCCTTAATCATAACCTGGGGCAGGGTAGTTCTCTCAGTTGATCCAGGTGCACGATGAATGGCATCAAAGGAATCCTTACAAAACAAAAAAGACAGTGATGGTTCCGAACAATCATAAAGACAGGCAGTCATTACCAAAACAAAAAAAAAACTAAAGCCCAATAAGTCAAAAAACTATGAAGGAGACTTACAAAACTGGGGCATCCTACTGACTGTAATTCCAAAAAAGGAAACAGTTCAGGTAAAAAAATAGGGATAATAAAATCAAAAAAAAAAAAAAGGAGGTCCTACAAACCCTCAACAAAGACAAAAAATGACTGCCTATTCAAAGTAAGTTATCAATATCCGAATCATCACCGGTAAATCAGAGCAAAGACTCGAACAAGGTCTAACGTACGATCAACTGAGTTTAGGTTTGAAGAACATCACGAAGAGTGGGTGGGTACAAATAATTTGAGCCTTTATCCTTTGTTTCTTAAACCATGAACCAGACCACGTTATAACCCTTAAAAGTCCTAGCTGAAGCAAGGGTTAGCTCGAAAGCGTACTGTACGAAAGGTATCCTGACTCCTTAAGGCTCACGGTAAAATACGGAGTTGACATCACGTTTTACAAACATTCACTTGTTTTATGAAAAAGAATGCATTTTCAAAATCTTCAAGACAGACATAAGCTTTTCATTTTTGATATAACATTGTTTGCATATGACTACTCGTTTGAACAGCAGGGAAATTCGCACGATGAATACCTAGTGAACAGAAACACTTCCAATCAAGGGGCATGGCATGACTATTGTCCATCATCTGGGGCAGTTAAGTCAAGATTCGGAGAATCTCTCAAAAGGCCAAATAGCCTGGGGCAAACCTCCGCCTGAGTCACTTGGGGCATTTCAACAATGAATCTTGCCTGGTCAAAAATCTTCTGGTGGCATGACAAAACACTTCTAACAGGGGCAACTCCTTGTATTCTAAGAGCGCGGACATAGTCGAAAAAAAATACTACGCAAAAACAAAGACCCGCTAGGTTGACATACCTAGGCAAAAATTAGGGCTTCCCGGCGAACCAAAAGGGTTCGGGCAAAATAAGGGATGAAATGAAAAAATCTGTACACCCGGCAAGTCGAAAACCTGAAAAGGCGGCTTGGGCAAAAATGGGTATCCCGGTGGACTGAAAACCCGAAAGGGTGGTCCAGGCAAAAATTAGGGATTTAAGCGTACGACTATGTCCCGGCATCTCGTCACTTGCCTCTCAGAAGGAGATTTGTCAAATCGGCAGTTGTCAAGCGCCTCCACAAGGTATCTTCTGCCCTCACCTCAGAGACAGGGGCAATAATGAGTCGCCCAGGCAATCCAGTTGCTCTATCAACCAAAGTACCAAGGAAAGGATGATTACCATCTGTGATCGGTGGATCTGGAACTGACTGTTTAACGCTGGTTCGCGAAATGTCGCGGAAGCAAGAGTCGCCACCGTCTTTTATTTTCTCCAAATGGAAAGGACAAAAGCACAGAAAAATTCCTTAAAGAGATTGCTCTCGGTTCGGGAGGTAGGTTATAGAAAGGGAAGGTGTTAGCACCCTTTCTATCCATGGTTATCCATGGGCTCTTAGATACTTGCTCATATGTTTTCAAAATTGTTTTGTTTGCTTTTCAATGTGGGTTTAAAATAGTTTCTTTGAAAAAATTCAGATCGACTCGTACGTCAGAGTGTTTGAAAAATTTGCTTTGAAAGCTTTTGAAAATGTGTCGGTGAAAAGATGTTTTGATTTGTTTGAAATTAGAGCAAGTATCCTTGAGAACCTACCTACCCTAAGGAATTCGTCTGGGTAAATGTCCTTTAAAGTAGTGCCATCCCACCATTGAGAGGTAGGTAGCACCACTGTTGGAGGTGTTCGGGTCAATTCGAGTTTTAGGGACATGGTGATCACCGGAGCAATGGGAAGACACCTTAGAAGCTACCCTCATGCCAGGTTCCCGGATCATGAGGACTTACTAAGACGTCCTCTACTCGACGACCACCTTTCGAAAGGCAACAGTGAGGCGTACCCTAGGGGTGGTGTGTGCGAATTGTGTGTCATGTTTCAGTTATTTGTCTTGTCATGTTTGAAGTGTTCTACGCTTGATTTTAATTTGTCCATTCATTCTTGCATGCATATTTAATAGTTATAAGTTTGCGGAAAAAATAAATCTAAGACTATTACAAATGGCGCGGGTCCACATCGCCAAAATTAAACCGGATCCGATTTAGCGGAAAATAAATAAAGCAGTAAAAGTGCGATAAATAAATGTACATGGCCTTGGGAGAGATACAGAATTATAATAAGCAATAAATGCGCAAAAGAAAATAATTAAAACAAAACTAGGGCGTTGGACCCTTTTGCAAAAATAATTAAATTAATGAATTAAAAATAAAATGATAAAAAAAGAATTAAATGTTTTTTTGGTATTTTTTTGTATTTTTTAGATTTAATAAGGAAAAGAAGTTAATTGAAATTAAATTAAAAGGCAAACCCTAATTCTAATATTTTTTAATTATTATGAAAGAATTAAAATATAATCTATATTAAACCCTAATTTATTTATGTACAATTTTTAATTATAAAAATAATAATAATAAGTGAATAGTATTGTGAGAACCAGAATAAAAATTAAAAAGATATTAAAATTAACAATTAACCTAATTCTACATTTTTTGGATTTTTATTAAAAGGGAATTAAAGTTGAAAACCTAATTAAACTAAATAATTATAAGTATTTATTATGAAAATAATTAATACATAAATATTTATTAATTTTTTTGGCCTTTTCTGATTTTTGAGTGTTTTTATATTTTGTAGAAAAATGAATTAATTATGTTAAAACAATAAAATAAATAAAATAACAAAAATAAGAGTAAGAAGAAAAATGTAAAAAAAATGCAAACCAAGGTGGGGTGTAGCCCCAATTTGTGAGGTCAGGCCTTAGCATTTCAGGCCCATTTGATTTGGAATCCGTTTGACTTTCCTAATCATGTGCCAACACGTTGACCTGCTGTATGCTGCGCCTTGAATATTGGCCATTGATCTGATCATGTTGGACGCGCGTGTGGCTTGATTTGAAGACGTATGGTGAATCCTTGTCTTATGCCTGCATGAGATTACCAAAGGAAAAATAATATGAAATTGTTGAAGACCTGGGACTTGAACCCAGGTCTTGAGGATCATTCATGTCACGTGCTACCAACTGTGCCACTTGCGTTTCATTTAACATATAATATCAAACAAATAAGAAAAAGCAAGATCAACGCATAATTATTAAAACGCGCGTAAATTCAAACTGGCCTGTCTCCGTGTGACAACTCATCGTCTCTTTCGTTTTCTGAAACATGAAGGACGATGGCAACGGTTTTTTGATCGTTGCTTTAGGGGACCTAGAGGAAAATAGCGACTAGCCCCTCGTCGCTCATAAATTGAGCGCGAGGGTGCCATATTCTTTGTCTCAACCTGCTTAAGCCATTGGTACTAGTCTGGAAGCATAATTTTTCCTTGGGCAAAAACCCCCAAATTTGAAACCTGCAAACCCTAGAGGACGCTCATGGCAGATTCACATATATGGTATAAAAATGCAATCAAACGCATCAGTAAGTTTTGAAACATCATCATGAATATGAATACATAAATAAAAATGCACAAATATGCTTGGATCGTGCTATGCGAATTCAGAAATTTTGCTTCACAGTTTGACTATGGGGTACCAATTCAAGGTGTTTTTGTTGTTGTTAATGATTGGGAAACGTCCAGGGATGTCTCAGGATGCGAATGGAATCAAGGTTGAAGCTTGAATCGACCTTAAAGCTAGTTTTCAGTGTTTGAGTTTTTGTGAAAAATTTCAATATGGCAAATGTTCTTGGGGCGCAGCTTGCAGTCTAAAAACATTAGGGTTATGATCCTGAGTATGTATAGAGCATGTTAGGTCAAAAAGATTGAATAAAATCCATTGAATTCATTGTTTTAAGATTTGATTTGCTTAAGGATCTTTTCTAATCTTTTTTCATGGTTTTTTGTGTCAATTAGTTCCAATCAAGCCAAAACCTTCTATATTAGCATGTGCACGAAATCTCAAGTTCAAATCATGCATAAAAAGATTTGTTTAGGTCAGATTTATATTTTTCACATATTAAAATAACTTAAATGAATTAATATTGATATAAATTCAAATAAATAATTAAAAAATATGAAAATACTTCCCTTTGGGCCTAATGGTCGTGCATAGGCTTGGCATGAAGAAACTTGGAAGAAAAATGGGCCCATTTGCATTTTTAGGCCTTTTGCATCATTGTTGACTTTTCAAAATTCCTAAAAATTTCCCAACTTCCACAAGGCATAACTTGGTCAATTTTTAAGCTTTTCACATGTTCTTGGACATTTTGGAAAGGTCTTTGAGTCCTTTAACCAATGCCTTTGGTCCCATGTCATTTTGATTTACCAATCTCAAGTTATGGCCTTTGACTTAAAGTCACTTTTTGTTGACTTTTGAAAATGACCTATAATGTTGAAATTGATAACTTTTTGTGAGAGCATTTCTTGGACTTGGAACATGAAGATGAATTGTAGGAAATGTCTTTCTCTTCAAAATGAGCTTTGGATGGAATTTTTCTGATAATCCATGTGAAAGTTATGCCCTGGTCAATTTCAGTTGACTTTTTCAGCTGTCCAAATATAGCAACTTTTGCATCTTTGATGATTTCTGAGCCAAATTTTGAGAATCATGATCAAGAATTGATCAAATGATGTTTGTGGCTTCAAAATGATATGTTGACCAAAAATTTGAACTTTTGACTGTCAAATGACCATTTTGCCCCTATAGTTGACTGTAGTGCAATTTAGGGTTTTGACTGTGCAATTTTGAGCTGAATGCCTTGAAACTTGATATGAGGATACTTGACCCTCTTTGTAGGCATATGAGACTTGATTGGACCTTTGAAAAGTTCATTTTCTTGATCAGAACCCAAACCCTAGTTTTGACTGTCTAGGAGACAGTTGAACTGCATAGCCCTTGGAGAATTTGTGACCTTGACTTGACAATTTCTTGATGAATATGGGAGGGCAAATTTTGGGGTACAACAGTTGCCCCTGTTCAATCTTCTTGGACCTGAGGATGCAGATTGGCTGACGTGCCTTTCGTAATCCGAGGGTAGAAGATGATTGGACACTAGAGTGCCCAGAAATTTGCGCTCACATAGTAGCAATGATGATGAGGGAATGGGCTTATAGATGCCATTTGGATGTTGCTTGGATAGGATGATGGGCTTATAGATGCCATCTGGATGTTGATCGCGTAAGAGATTCCTTAGCGGGAACCTGCATACCTGCAAGAGAGAAAATGAGTACCTGACACGCTGCAGGAGCTGATTTTAGATGCTTGGTATAGATGTGTCCTGACTGGTTACAGGAGCTGAGTCTGGAGCTTCAAACGCTGATGAATGAACCAGGGATGGTTACTGCCTTAGCATGAATGGTAAGGGAACCTTGTATGATTTCAACCTCAACAACGCTCGTTGAGAAAATCTTGGTGAGAATTACCATCTTCGTAGTGTCAGAAAGAGAACCAAAGGACATTATAATCTCAAAGGGAGTCACCTCACTCACCGTTGGAGAGGGAACTATAGGAAATTATAATCTGGAAGGAAATATCACCTCACTCGCCGTTGGAGAGGGAACATCTGAAGAAGGAATTACCACCTCACGCGCCGTTGGAGAGGGGACCATAAGAGAATATCACCTCACGCTCATGCCGGAGAGGGAAACATCTGAAGAAGGAATTACCACCTCACACGCTGTTGGAGAGGGGACCATAAGAGAATATCACCTCACGCTCATGCCGGAGAGGGAAACATCTGAAGAAGGGATTACCACCTCACTCGCCGTTGGAGAGGGAACCATAAGAGAATATCACCTCACGCTCATGCCGGAGAGGGGAACATCTGAAGAAGGAATTACCACCTCACACGCCGTTGGAGAGGGGACCATAAGAGAATATCACCTCACGCTCATGCCGGAGAGGGGAACATCTGAAGAAGGAATTACCACCTCACACGCCGTTGGAGAGGGGACCATAAGAGAATATCACCTCACGCTCATGCCGGAGAGGGGAACATCTGAAGAAGGAATTACCACCTCACGCGCCGTTGGAGAGGGGACCATAAGAGAATATCACCTCACGCTCATGCTGGAGAGGGAAACATCTGAAGAAGGAATTACCACCTCACACGCTGTTGGAGAGGGGACCATAAGAGAATATCACCTCACGCTCATGCCGGAGAGGGAAACATCTGAAGAAGGGATTACCACCTCACTCGCTGTTGGAGAGGGAACCATAAGAGAATATCACCTCACGCTCATGCCGGAGAGGGGAACATCTGAAGAAGGAATTACCACCTCACACGCCGTTGGAGAGGGGACCATAAGAGAATATCACCTCACGCTCATGCCGGAGAGGGGAACATCTGAAGAAGGAATTACCACCTCACACGCCGTTGGAGAGGGGACCATAAGAGAATATCACCTCACGCTCATGCCGGAGAGGGGAACATCTGAAGAAGGAATTACCACCTCACACGCCGTTGGAGAGGGGACCATAAGAGAATATCACCTCACGCTCATGCCGGAGAGGGGAACATCTGAAGAAGGAATTACCACCTCACACGCCGTTGGAGAGGGGACCATAAGAGAATATCACCTCACGCTCATGCCGGAGAGGGGAACATCTGAAGAAGGAATTACCACCTCACACGCCGTTGGAGAGGGGACCATAAGAGAATATCACCTCACGCTCATGCCGGAGAGGGGAACATCTGAAGAAGGAATTACCACCTCACACGCCGTTGTAGAGGGGACCATAAGAGAATATCACCTCACGCTCATGCCGGAGAGGGGAACATCTGAAGAAGGAATTACCACCTCACACGCCGTTGGAGAGGGGACCATAAGAGAACTTCTACTGAGTCTTTATCAGAAAAATCTGTTTGGAGTCGATTTAACTGGACTAGAGAAGTCCTTGGAATATGTTTGAGAATTTCAACTGCATCTTTCCTGCAAGGTAAAGGTCAGTTATATGCAATACATGATATGGATCAAGCAATGATGTTCTCAATATGGATGCGACTTGTATGATATGATGCGTACATGCATGCTATAATGGTGTATGTGATGATTCATGTATGTTTTTGTCTAGGAAAATAAATCCTTGACGGGTGCCGGGAAGTCATATCCTGGGCTGATTTTGAGGAAGAGATTTTGCTTCCGCTGGCGATGATTCGTTGCAAGAATACTGGTAGGAGGAGATAACTCCGTTGAGGAATGAAATAATTCTGCGGGAGAAAAGATACTCTGGCGATCATGCTGGGGAGTGCTACTCTGTGGGGATAGCGATGCTTTGCTGAGTTGATGAAGATAACTCCGCTGGGGATATCCTTGTTGTCGGAAGTGTTGATAGACTTCACTGGGGGTAGGAAGATACTTTGCCGAGGACGCTCTTTCCGTGGCTTTTGGCTGAGGATAACCCAGTTATATCCTGTTACGGAAATAACTCTTTAAATCAAGCCGGGACGACGCGTTCGTGCTCTGCGGATAAGCTTCCAGAATCTACTGGGGATGCTTGCTGCTTGGGGAGATATGAATTCCAACTTTCCTGGGGAAACTGGATTGGACTCTCCTGGGGGAAGTTTTGATATGCTGGGGAAGTGATTCCTTTGAATGGTGGTATACCGCCGGGGAACAATCTTTAGACCAAGACTGCCGGGGATACTTGTTAAGAATATATGTATTGCTGCTGAGGAATGTTTGAGATCTACGGGAGGATACTCAATTTCCTTGATAATTGTAATTTTGCTTGGAGAAGAATGTATTGACTTGTTGAACCACTCTCTGGGGGATTAAGATACACTTGGCCGTGTTCTTTAGCTGAACCTACCTTGGTACCTTGGAGGATAGGACAATCAGATTGCTTAGACCACCCGTTATTGCCCCTGTTTCTATGGGGGAGGCACCTGTGGGATGCTGATAATTGTTCAGGGTCAAACTTTCTTTAGGTAGGCAGATGACAAGATGACAGGACATAGTCGTACGCTTTGATCCCTAACTTTTGCCTGGACTGCCCTTTCGGGTTTTCAGTCCACCGGGATACCCATTTTTGCCCAAGTCGCCTTTTCAGGTTTTCGGCTTGCCGGGTATACAGATTTTTCATTTCATCCCTTCATTTTGCCCGAACCCTTTTGGTTCGCCAGGAAGCCCTTATTTTTGCCTAGGTGTGTCAACCTAGCGGGTCTTTGATTATGCGTAATATTTTTCGACTATGTCCGTTCTCAGAAAGTAGGGAGTTGCCCCTGTTAGAAGTGTTTTGTCATGCCGCCAGAAGGTGTTTGACCAGGCAAGATTCGTTGCTAAGATGCCCCCAGTGACTCAGGAGGAGATTTGCCCCAGGCTATTTGGCCTTTGAGAGATTCTCCGAATTTTGATTGGATTGCCCCAGATGATGGACCATGCTCATGCCATGCCCCTTGATTGGAAGTGCTTCCGTTCATTAGGTATTCATCGTGCGAATTTCCCTGCTGTTCAAACAAAAAGTCATATGCAACCAAAGTTATGTTAAAAATGCAAAGCTTATGTCTGTCTTGAAGATTTTGAAAATGCATTCTTTTTTTCATAAAACAAGTGAATGTTTGTAAAACGTGATGTCAACCCCGTATTTACCGTAGGCCTTCAGGAGTCAGGATACCTTTCGTAACAGTATGCTTTCGAACTAACCCATGCTTCAGCTAGGACTTTTGAAGGGTTATAACGTGGCTTGGTTCACGGTTTAAGAAACAAAGGATAAAGGCTCAAATTATTTGTACCCACCCGCTCTTCGTGATGTTCTCCAAACCTAAACTCAGTTGATCATACGTTAGACCTTGTTTGAGTCTTTGCTCTGATTTTCCGGTGATGGTTCGGATATTGATGATATATTCTGAATAGGCAGTCATTTCCTTTTTTTGTTGAGGGTTTATAGGACCTCTTTCTTGTCTGATTCTTGTTATTATCCCTTTCTTTTTTGCCTGAACTGTTTCCTTTTTTGGAATTACAGTCAGCGGGATGCCCCAGTTTCGTAAGTCCCCTTTGTAGGTTTAGACTTTTTGGGCTTTTCATTTATGAATTTTGATGATGACTGCCTGTCCTTTTGATTGCTCTGGACCATCACTGTCTTTTTTGTTTTGTAAAGATCTCTTCGGTGCCATTCGTCATGCACTTGGATCAACTGAGAAGACTACCCTGCCCCGGGTTATGATTGAGGGTTTCAATTTTCGAAAATAAAAACTCCTACTTCTTTGGCTCTGATGGGTTGACGAGGGATTATCATCCTTATAACTCCAGTGTTTAGGAATTGAAACAATGCCTGTACCTCATCAGCGGGGTCTGTTCAAAAGCATACTGTAAAGATAGCGGTATCGTTTTCGTCATCCTCCCTCAAGAGGCTTAGAATTATTGATTGAGAGTTGACATCAGAAAAAATATGAAAATAATTTGCGTATAGTGAATACGAATATATTGATTCAAAAATAGACATAAGCGATGCATTAATGGAATAACAATGTTTTAACATGAATAAATGTTTAAACAAAAGAAAATTGCAACTCGAATTCAAATGAACAAAAAGTGCTTTCTATCCTAGCCATGTTTTGGCATGGGGGCCGTGATCACGTTGGGAGTCTCGGGTACTTCAAAATGGATCTCTCCAGCGTCGATCATGCCTTGAATTTTGTACTTCAGCGCCCAACAATCCTCAGTATCGTGCCCCGGGCTACCAGAATGGTAAGCGCATCTTGCTTCTGGGTTGTAGCTTGGAGAGGAGGTCTTTGGATTTGCAGGAGGGTTGATCACCGCAATCAGGTTCATCCTTAACATATGTTGCAAGGCTCGTGACCATGGCATGTTGATATTGGTGAATTGTCTCTTAGGCTCGTCCGACCTGTTCTGATCAACCCGCTGTTTCTGGTGAGGTCGTTGTTGAACCTGTGAAGTAGTAGCAACTCGGAGAGGTCTATTCATTGGACCCGACCTTTGCCCTCTTGGGAGCTGTTCCATGACCTGGTTCCTGATTTGGGTTGGTTGCTTCATGTCTTGATGAAGCTGACTGATCATGGCTCTCAACTCTCCTTGCTCCTGAGCTAAACCTTGAATGAGGGCCCTTTGCCCCAGCATCTGAGTTTTTAATGTGTCTACCTCAGCTTGTAGACGTTTCAGCTGTTCGTCCTTGTCCTCTTCAGGACTTTTTCTGATCAGATTCCCCATGAGGAGTGCCCTCAACTCTTCCTGCCCCTTGGATAGACCTAAGAAGATTTCCTTGAACTGAGACTCTTGAGCGTGAAGGTCCTGGTTATCTTGTTGTGAGGCCATTGCTGAAATAAACAGCGAGAAAGGTAAGTGACCTGCAAAAGGGATACCTGTAATGCGATGATGTGTATGATATGCATGCAATGTTTTCAAGGGCCTCGCAGGGTAAACAGAGAAACTTGTTAGAGTTGAGAACCAGTAACTTGATTGAAAGAACTTCCTGTTGTTGAGAGTCCTTCTTCAAGGGTCAAAAGCTCACCATATCTAGTGGGTCATAGCCCCTGACAACCTTGGCTAGAGGAAAATAAATCCTCTTTGCCCCTGGCTAGACAGTTGGTTCATCATGACCTGCATCACAAGCCCTTGAGATCCTTGAAATGGGTTAGGATGTATGCAATGGTATGCAATGGTATGATGTCATGCTATGCATGGGGTGAGGTAGGTAAGCCTTGCTATGAGTCCCAATTAAGGACTATAAACAGACCCTGCAAGAAACTCAGTATACTTTGTTATGAGTCCCAATTAAGGACTATAAACAAAACCTGCAAGAGATCTAGTAAACCCTGTTATGAGTCCCCGTTAAGGACTATAAACAACACCTGCAAGAAATTTGGTAGACCCTGTCATGAGTCCTAGTTAAGGACTATAAACAAGACCTGCAAGAAAATTAGTATCCTGTTATGAGTCCTAATTAAGGACTATAAACAAGACCTGCAAGTAGTTAGTACACCCTGTTATAAGTCCTAATTAAGGACTATGAACAAAACCTGCAAGAAACCTAAGTAAAACCTGTCATGAGTCCCAATCAAGGACTATAAACAGAACCTGCAAGTGGTTAGTACACCCTGGTATAAGTCCCAATTAAGGACTATGAACAACACCTGCAAGACATTTAGTACCATGTTATGAGTCCCAATTAAGGACTATAAACAAGACCTGCAAGAAACAAGTGTTAGGTAACAAGCACGCAGATAGTCAAGTACGAAGGCACACAAGTCACACAAAAGAGCCCTTAAGGTTTAGGCCAGCATGAGGTCTGGGTAGTACCCTCTTTCAGTTTGTTGGTTAAGACCTGTCCTAATCAAAAGTAACCGGGTTCTTAGAGGATCCCAATATCATTGACTACCCTCAATCGGTCATAACTCCAGCATCGCAATCTTTTCTTGCGGCCAGAACCATCACGAGAGTTTAGCCTCAATGGGCGTAGCATACTGCTACTGTTCTAAAGGCCAAGTTGTGTCAATTAAGGTTCTAAGGTCTGTTGGTGCTTAATGACTCCTTGGAAGACCCATATTCTCCCCGTTTCAACACGAGGGATATCGGTACAGACCAAGGCGCCACACCAACGTAGCCACTGCTTCACCCATGTCGGTATACGCCGGACAGGTCCCTCACAGCTTATGCTACCTAAACAGGGTATCCCCAGATCCGGGTTAGGATCTATGTAACTCCGATACAACCCACAATAGTAAAGCAAGCAAAACAATACAAGTGAAAACACAGTTATGACTTAGCCCTAAGGTACACCTCACTTTAAGTTTAATATCCCCAGCAGAGTCGCCAGTTCTGTGATCGGTGGATCTGGAACTGACTGTTTAATGCTGGTTCGCGAAATGTCGCGGAAGCAAGAGTCGCCACCGTCTTTTATTTTCTCCAAATGGAAAGGACAAAAGCACAGAAAAATTCCTTAAAGAGATTGCTCTCGGTTCGGGAGGTAGGTTATAGAAAGGGAAGGTGTTAGCACCCTTTCTATCCATGGTTATCCATGGGCTCTTAGATACTTGCTCATATGTTTTCAAAATTGTTTTGTTTGCTTTTCAATGTGGGTTTAAAATAGTTTCTTTGAAAAAATTCAGATCGACTCGTACGTCAGAGTGTTTGAAAAATTTGCTTTGAAAGCTTTTGAAAATGTGTCGGTGAAAAGATGTTTTGATTTGTTTGAAATTAGAGCAAGTATCCTTGAGAACCTACCTACCCTAAGGAATTCGTCTGGGTAAATGTCCTTTAAAGTAGTGCCATCCCACCATTGAGAGGTAGGTAGCACCACTGTTGGAGGTGTTCGGGTCAATTCGAGTTTTAGGGACATGGTGATCACCGGAGCAATGGGAAGACACCTTAGAAGCTACCCTCATGCCAGGTTCCCGGATCATGAGGACTTACTAAGACGTCCTCTACTCGACGACCACCTTTCGAAAGGCAACAGTGAGGCGTACCCTAGGGGTGGTGTGTGCGAATTGTGTGTCATGTTTCAGTTATTTGTCTTGTCATGTTTGAAGTGTTCTACGCTTGATTTTAATTTGTCCATTCATTCTTGCATGCATATTTAATAGTTATAAGTTTGCGGAAAAAATAAATCTAAGACTATTACAAATGGCGCGGGTCCACATCGCCAAAATTAAACCGGACCCGATTTAGCGGAAAATAAATAAAGCAGTAAAAGTGCGATAAATAAATGTACATGGCCTTGGGAGAGATACAGAATTATAATAAGCAATAAATGCGCAAAAGAAAATAATTAAAACAAAACTAGGGCGTTGGACCCTTTTGCAAAAATAATTAAATTAATGAATTAAAAATAAAATGATAAAAAAAGAATTAAATGTTTTTTTGGTATTTTTTTGTATTTTTTAGATTTAATAAGGAAAAGAAGTTAATTGAAATTAAATTAAAAGGCAAACCCTAATTCTAATATTTTTTAATTATTATGAAAGAATTAAAATATAATCTATATTAAACCCTAATTTATTTATGTACAATTTTTAATTATAAAAATAATAATAATAAGTGAATAGTATTGTGAGAACCAGAATAAAAATTAAAAAGATATTAAAATTAACAATTAACCTAATTCTACATTTTTTGGATTTTTATTAAAAGGGAATTAAAGTTGAAAACCTAATTAAACTAAATAATTATAAGTATTTATTATGAAAATAATTAATACATAAATATTTATTAATTTTTTTGGCCTTTTCTGATTTTTGAGTGTTTTTATATTTTGTAGAAAAATGAATTAATTATGTTAAAACAATAAAATAAATAAAATAACAAAAATAAGAGTAAGAAGAAAAATGTAAAAAAAATGCAAACCAAGGTGGGGTGTAGCCCCAATTTGTGAGGTCAGGCCTTAGCATTTCAGGCCCATTTGATTTGGAATCCGTTTGACTTTCCTAATCATGTGCCAACGCGTTGACCTGCTGTATGCTGCGCCTTGAATATTGGCCATTGATCTGATCATGTTGGACGCGCGTGTGGCTTGATTTGAAGACGTATGGTGAATCCTTGTCTTATGCCTGCATGAGATTACCAAAGGAAAAATAATATGAAATTGTTGAAGACCTGGGACTTGAACCCAGGTCTTGAGGATCATTCATGTCACGTGCTACCAACTGTGCCACTTGCGTTTCATTTAACATATAATATCAAACAAATAAGAAAAAGCAAGATCAACGCATAATTATTAAAATGCGCGTAAATTCAAACTGGCCTGTCTCCGTGTGACAACTCATCGTCTCTTTCGTTTTCTGAAACATGAAGGACGATGGCAACGGTTTTTTGATCGTTGCTTTAGGGGACCTAGAGGAAAATAGCGACTAGCCCCTCGTTGCTCATAAATTGAGCGCGAGGGTGCCATATTCTTTGTCTCAACCTGCTTAAGCCATTGGTACTAGTCTGGAAGCATAATTTTTCCTTGGGCAAAAACCCCCAAATTTGAAACCTGCAAACCCTAGAGGACGCTCATGGCAGATTCACATATATGGTATAAAAATGCAATCAAACGCATCAGTAAGTTTTGAAACATCATCATGAATATGAATACATAAATAAAAATGCACAAATATGCTTGGATCGTGCTATGCGAATTCAGAAATTTTGCTTCACAGTTTGACTATGGGGTACCAATTCAAGGTGTTTTTGTTGTTGTTAATGATTGGGAAACGTCCAGGGATGTCTCAGGATGCGAATGGAATCAAGGTTGAAGCTTGAATCGACCTTAAAGCTAGTTTTCAGTGTTTGAGTTTTTGTGAAAAATTTCAATATGGCAAATGTTCTTGGGGCGCAGCTTGCAGTCTAAAAACATTAGGGTTATGATCCTGAGTATGTATAGAGCATGTTAGGTCAAAAAGATTGAATAAAATCCATTGAATTCATTGTTTTAAGATTTGATTTGCTTAAGGATCTTTTCTAATCTTTTTTCATGGTTTTTTGTGTCAATTAGTTCCAATCAAGCCAAAACCTTCTATATTAGCATGTGCACGAAATCTCAAGTTCAAATCATGCATAAAAAGATTTGTTTAGGTCAGATTTATATTTTTCACATATTAAAATAACTTAAATGAATTAATATTGATATAAATTCAAATAAATAATTAAAAAATATGAAAATACTTCCCTTTGGGCCTAATGGTCGTGCATAGGCTTGGCATGAAGAAACTTGGAAGAAAAATGGGCCCATTTGCATTTTTAGGCCTTTTGCATCATTGTTGACTTTTCAAAATTCCTAAAAATTTCCCAACTTCCACAAGGCATAACTTGGTCAATTTTTAAGCTTTTCACATTTTCTTGGACATTTTGGAAAGGTCTTTGAGTCCTTTAACCAATGCCTTTGGTCCCATGTCATTTGGATTTACCAATCTCAAGTTATGGCCTTTGACTTAAAGTCACTTTTTGTTGACTTTTGAAAATGACCT
Organism: Vicia faba; assembly: GCA_948472305.1. Taxonomy (NCBI): domain Eukaryota; kingdom Viridiplantae; phylum Streptophyta; class Magnoliopsida; order Fabales; family Fabaceae; genus Vicia; species Vicia faba. The sequence continues at coordinate 1,070,864,096 of OX451737.1, read as the reverse complement.
ATAATGTTGAAATTGATAACTTTTTGTGAGAGCATTTCTTGGACTTGGAACATGAAGATGAATTGTAGGAAATGTCTTTCTCTTCAAAATGAGCTTTGGATGGAATTTTTCTGATAATCCATGTGAAAGTTATGCCCTGGTCAATTTCAGTTGACTTTTTCAGCTGTCCAAATATAGCAACTTTTGCATCTTTGATGATTTCTGAGCCAAATTTTGAGAATCATGATCAAGCATTGATCAAATGATGTTTGTGGATTCAAAATGATATGTTGACCAAAAATTTGAACTTTTGACTGTCAAATGACCATTTTGCCCCTATAGTTGACTGCAGTGCAATTTAGGGTTTTGACTGTGCAATTTTGAGCTGAATGCCTTGAAACTTGATATGAGGATACTTGACCCTCTTTGTAGGCATATGAGACTTGATTGGACCTTTGAAAAGTTCATTTGCTTGATCAGAACCCAAACCCTAGTTTTGACTGTCTAGGAGACAGTTGAACTGCATAGCCCTTGGAGAATTTGTGACCTTGACTTGACAATTTCTTGATGAATATGGGAGGGCAAATTTTGGGGTACAACACCATCTACCTTTACAAATTCCAGATCATGGGTTAACATCCGAAACCAAACAGGAAAATCATCCACTTGATCATCATCAAGTAACCCTACACCGGTTCCTTCTCAACTTTCAGACAAAGTCTTACACAGACTCATCCACAGGCAACCCTACACCGGTTCCTTTTCTTTCAGAAAAAGTCTTACACGGACTTATCATCAAAGTAACCCTACACCGGTTCCTTCTCAATTTTCAGACGAAGCCTTACACGGGCTCACCCTCCACAAGTAACCTTACCCCGGTTCCTCCAGAAGTCTTACACGGACTTACCTCAAAGATAGCCTTACCCCGGTTCATCAAGAAGTTTTACACGAACTTATCCTGCAGTAACCTTACCCCGGTTCCTCCAGAAGTCTTACACGGACTTACCTCAAAGATAGCCTTACCCCAGTTCATCAAGAAGTTTTACACGAACTTGCCCTGCAGTAACCTTACCCCGGTTCCTCCAGAAGTTTTACACGAACTTATCCCGAAGTAACCCTACACAGGTTATCTCTTTCCAGACGTAGTTTTACACGGACTCGTCATCGGTAAACCCTACCCAGGTTTCCTTCTCAAAACTCCAGATGTAGTTTTACACGGACTCGTCACCCAGAAACCCTACACAGGTCCTCTATTTTCAAGGATGCAGTTTTATACGGACTCATTGTCAGTAAACCCTACACAGGTTTCCTTCAACTCCAAATGCAGCTCCACACGAGCCCAACCTCAAAGTAACCCTACACATGTGTCCTTCTTTCCAAGATGCGGTTTTACACGAGCTCATCATTAGGCAACCTTTCATAGGTTCCCCCTTTCAGCTTACAAGATACAGTTTAAAACTTCCCCAGGAGAGTCCAATCTAGTTCCCAAGGAAAGTTGGAATCCATCTCCCCAAGCAGTAAGCTTATCCCCAGTAGATTCTGGAAGCTTATCCTCGCAGAGCACGAACGCGTCTCCCGGCTTTATTCAAAGAGTTATTTCCCTACCAGGATATAACTGGGTTATCCTCAGTCAAAAGCCACGGAAAGAGCGTCCTCGACTAAGTCTTCTTATCCCCCAGCGAAGTCTATTAACACTTCCAACACAACAATGGTATCCCCAGCAAAGTTACCATCAACATTTCAGTGAAGCATCTCTCCCCATAGAGCATTGCTCCCCAGCAAGATCGTTAGAGTACTTTTCTCCCCGCAGAATAATCCGTTCGCCAAGTTCATTCCCCAACGGAGTTATCTTCTCCTACCGGTATGCTTGCAACTATCATCCCCAACGGAAGTAAAGATCTATTCTTCAAACATCAGCCCGGGAGTGACTTCCCAGCACCCGTCAAGGATTTATTTTCCTGAGACGAAAAACATACGTTCATAAACATCGCACATCCATACATCATTATAGCATGCATATACGCATCATATATTACAAATCTCATTTATGTTGAGAACATCATTGCTTGATCCATATCATGCATTGCATATGACTGACCTTTACCTTTCAGGAAAGATCCAGTTAAGTTCTCAAGCTATATTTCAATACCTTGTCTGGTTCAGTTAAATCGACCCTAAGATTTTCCTGTTTCTTATCCAGTCAAAGGCCTTCTCTGGTTCAGTCAGATCGACCCTAAGATCTCCCTGTTTCTTATCCAGTTGAAGACATTTCAAGACCTAGACCGGTTCAGTTAAATCGACCCTAAGATTTTCCTGTTTCTTATCCAGTCAAAGGCCTTCTCTGGTTCAGTCAGATCGACCCTAAGATCTCCCTGTTTCTTATCCAGTTGAAGATTTCAAGACCTAGACCGGTTCAGTAAAATCGACCCTAAGATTTTACTGTTTCTTATCCAGTCAAAGGCCTTCTCTGGTTCAGTCAGATCGACCCTAAGATCTCCCTGTTTCTTATCCAGTTGAAGATTTAAGACCTAGACCGGTTCAGTTAAATCGACCCTAAGATTTTTCTGTTTCTTATCCAGTCAAAGGCCTTCTCTAGTCCAGCTAAATCGACCCCTAATAGATTTTCCTGATAAAGACTCAGTAGAAGATATCCAAGATTCTCTCAGCGTTACTGTTGAGGTAGAAGTCGCCCAAGATTCTCTCAGCGTTACTGTTGAGGTAGAAGTCGCCCAAGATTCTCTCAGCGTTACTGTTGAGGTAGAAGTCGCCCAAGATTCTCTCAGCGTTACTGTTGAGGTTGAAGTCGTCCAAGGTTCTCTCAGTGTTCCTGTTGAGGTAGTAATTGCCCAAGGTTCTCTCAGCGTTCCTGTTGAGGTAGTAATCGCCCAAGTTTCTCTCACCGTCCCGTTGAGGCAGTAACCATCCCTGGTTCATTCATCACCGTTTGAAGCTCCGGATTCAGCTCCTGTAACCAGTCAGGACATATCTACACAAAGAATTTGAAGACCAGCTCCTGTAACAGGCCAGGTAATCATTTTCTTTTGCAGGTACGCAAGTTCTCGCTAAGGAATCTCTTACGCGATCAACATCCAGATGGCATCTATAAGCCCATCCACCTATCCATCACCTCTCAGCATGGCATCTATAAGCCCATCATCCTATCCATCAATCTCCAAATGGCATCTGTAAGCCCATTCCCACCATCACACTACTATATGAGCGCAAATTTCTGGGCACTCTAGTGTTCAATCATCTTCCACCTTCGTATTACGAAAGGCACGTCAGCCAATCTGCATCCTCAGGTCTAAGAAGATTGAACAGGGGAAACTGTTGAACCCCAAAATTTGCCCTCCCATATTCTTCAAGAATTGCAAAGAGCATGCTTCAAAATCTTCCCAAGGGTTGCACAGTTCAAGGGCCTCCTAACAGTCAAAAACTAGGGTTTTGGTCCTGACAAAGAAAATGAAGTTTCCAAGGGTCCAATCAAGTCCCACATGCCTACAAACATGGTCAAGCATCCTCATGCCAAGTTTCAAGACTTACAGCACAAAATTGCACAGTCAAAAACCCTAATTGCTCAACAGTCAACTGTAGGGGCAAAATGGTCATTTGACAGTCAAAAGTTCAAATTTTTGGTCAACATCTCATTTTGAAGCCACAAACATCATTTGATCAATGCTTGATCATGATTCTCAAAGCTTGGCTCAAAAAGTCTCAAGATGCAAAAGTTTCCATATTTGGACAGTTGAAAAAGTCAACTGTAACTTGACCAAGGAATAACTTCCACATGGATTATCATAAAAATTCCATCCAAAGCTCATTTTGAAGAGAAAGACATTTCCTACAACTCCTCTTCACACTTCAAGTCCAAGAAATGCTCTCACAAAAAGTTATCAATTTCAACATTATAGGTCATTTTCAAAAGTCAACAAAAAGGGACTTTAAGTCAAAGACCATAACTTGAGATTGGTAAATCAAAATGACATGGGACCAAAGGCATTGGTTAGAGGAATTCAAGACCTTTCCAAAATGTCCAATAACATGATCAAAGCTTAAAAATTGAGCAAGATATGCCTTGTGGAAGTTGGGAAATTTTTGGATATTTTGAAAAGTCAACTTTGCTTCAAATGCCTTAAAATTGCTAATGGGCCACATTTTCTTCCAAGATTCATCATCCAAAGCATATGCACGACCATTTGGCCCAAAGGGGATTTATTCATCATTTTTATTTATTTATTTGAATTTTTAATTACAATTAATTCATTTAAATTAAATAAAATATGGAAAAATACTAAACCAAAGTTTTTAAATCTTTTTGTGCAAGATAAACTCTTCTTAAAGGCTCAAGATTCGTGCATAATCAAAATTGGAAGGTTTTGCCATGATTGGAATCAAAAACATGTGAAAAAAGATTTGGAAGATATGCCATGAAAATCAAATATTGTTTTCATCAATGCAAGGATTTGTGGACTCAGAATTTAACCCTAATACATTCCATACATAAGCAAGATGCAAACCTAATGCCAAGAGACCTGGAAGTTGCGCCCAAAGCTGAAGAAGAACATTGCCCTTTTTGTGAAAAATTCCAAAACTGAAAACGTGATTCCAAGGCATTTCAAGGCAAGAAAACTATCCTATTGCATTCCTGAGGCTTCAAGGAACGTGTCTGAATCAAAATCATCAACTCTAACATCAAGAATTGGTAGGACAACTTCATCCCGTTCATGTCTTTTTTCATATTCATGTATCATGATTCACGCATTATTGTCAATTTTTAATGTTTGATTTATATTCAGTTAACCATTCTAAAGCTAACCACATGTTTTAATTGAGTTTTCACGCATCATATGAAGAATTACCATTGAAGCACTCTAGGGTTTCAGACTGGCAAAATTAGGGATTCCCTCGTCCATAAAAATTAGACCCTAAGACCAGGACTGTTGGATTCAGGAGCTCCATGTGAATCGTTCCCATACCTCGCGATTAATTTATGGTTAACAGGGAGCTAATCGCTATTTTTGTATGCAGCACTTAGTGGGGGGTTTAAAACCCCCGCAATCTTGTTTGTTTGTTTCAGGAAAAACGCACAATTGGAGAAGATGGTGATGTGTAGGCCAAGGACTGGAGCATTTGAAATTCGCGCGAAAATGTCCCACTAACGTTTGTCTTTTCTTATAATAATTATTTGTCATATAATAAACAAAGCGCGCGTTTGATACAGATGGTGAAGGCGTTGTCTCATAAGGCATTGGGACCTGGGTTCGATTCCCAGGTCCCCCTATATTCTTGATATGTTTTGTTTTAATATCATCCTATGCAGTTTCTCTCCAAGTGTCCATCATATGCCCACAATCTCAGCTTGCCACATGGCCAATAACTCCAATCCAAAGGTTGAGATTTGAGGAGCACCATGGGCATCAGTCAATGCAGACACACGCTCCCAGGAAAAGTCAAATAAGGCCTTAAACATTGGGCCAAAAATGCTGGAGATACCTCCAATTTGGGGCCAACACCCCCAAGGGTTTGCAACTCTTTTCTTTTTTTTATTTTCCATTATTTGTGTTAATTCAATTATTCTTTTTTTAATTCTTTAAATTAACATATTTTCATAACATAAATAATAATAAAAAATCAGAAAGTCATAAAAATTAAAATATATTTCATTTAATGTTATTTTTTTTTGTAAAAAAGGGTCTTATTAATTAATTAGTTTTTTCATTCTAGGGTTAACTTTAACATTTTCTTAATAAATTTAAAATTTGTAGAATTAGGGTTTAATTACTTTTATCTTTTTCTCCTTTTCTTTTATCATCATTAATAATTAATTATATATTTTTGTAAATAAAATTGTATTAATGAATTAGGTTAATTTTAGATTAAATTTTAACATGTTTTCTTAATAAATTAAAAACAACTAGAATTAGGTTTAAATTCCATAATCTTCTCTTATTAAAAATTCATAAATACCAAAACTCAAAAATCTTTTCTTTTTATTTTAATTTAATTAATTTGTAAATCGTAATTTAATTTCATTAAAAAGGGTCCAACGCCCTCGCTTTCAATTATTAATTTGTTTCGCACATTTTATAATATTTATGTAATTCTCCCAAAGCCGTGTAAATTCGATATTTATATTTATCGCACTTTACTTTATTTTATGTCAAATCGGGTCCTGGATTTAATTTGGCGATGTGGACCCGCGCCTTTGTAATAGTTTAGGAACTTTAATTCTCGCCTCTTTTAAACTGTTAATAATTGCATGCAAGAATGAATGTTAAAATAAAAACAAAAGCGTAGATCACCCATGACATGAATAAGACAAAAATAAATGCACATGACACACAAGTCACACACCACCCCTAGGGTACGCCTCACTGTTGCCTTGCCTCTCGAAAGGTGATCGTCGAGTAGAAGATGTTTTAGTAAGTCCTCATGATCCGAGAACCTGGCATGAGGGTAGCTTCTAAGGTATCTTCCTATTGCTCTGGTGATCACCATGTCCCGAACCTTCGAATTGACCCAAACACCTCCAACGGTGGTGCTACCTACCTCTCAATGGTGGGATGGCACTACTTTAAAGGACATTTACACAGACGAATTCCTTAGGGTAGGTAGACGACTCTAGATACTTGCTCTAATTTCAAAAACAAATTCAAAAATACTTTTCACACCGACACCTTTTCAAAAAGCTTTCGAAAGCAACTTTTCAAACAATCTTGAGGACCGATACAAGAGTCGAACTGAAATTTTCAAAGAAACTTTTTAAAACCCACAGTTGAAAAGCAAACAAACCATTTTTGAAAACACAAATGAGCAAGTATCTAAGAGCCCATGGATAACCATGGATAGAAAGGGTGCTAACACCTTCCCTTTCTATAATCTACCTCCCGAACCGAGAGCAATCTCTATAAGGAATTTTTCTGTGCTTTTGTCCTTTCCATTTGGAGAAAATAAAAGACGGTGGCGACTCTTGCTTCCGCGACATTTCGCGAACCAGCGTTAAATAGTCAGTTCCAGATCCACCGATCACAGTCAGCAAGAGGGGATATATTATACATAAACCTTTTCTCCATTCGCCAGGTTAGAATCTATCAGACTCTTAATTTCTTTTGTTGTTAATAAAGGCATCACTTTGTATCAGATGGATGTTAAGAGTGCATTCTTAAATGGCTATATAGAAGAAGAGGTATATGTGCACCAACCCCCTGGTTTTGAAAGTTCAAAAAATCCAGAATATGTTTTCAAACTAAAGAAGTCATTGTATGGTCTGAAACAAACTCCCAGAGCTTGGTATGAAAGACTGAGTAACTTCCTGTTAGAAAAGGAATTCACCAGAGGGAAAGTGGACACAACCTTATTCTGTAAGACAGTTAAGAATGACATTTTAGTATGTCAGATTTATGTTGATGATATCATTTTTGGATCTACTAAACCTTCTCTGGGAAGAAAATTTGCTAAGTGTATGCAGGCAGAATTCGAGATGAGCCTAATGGGGGAACTGAAATTCTTTCTGGGCATTCATATCAATCAAACCCCAGAAGGAACTTACATTCATCAGAGCAAATATGTCAGAGAACTTCTGAAGAAATCTGATCTCTCAGAATGTAAGCCATCAAAGATTCCAATGCATCCCACGTGCATTCTGGAAAGAGAAGAGGTAAGCAAAAAGGTAGAACAGAAGGTCTACAAAGGTATGATTGGTTCTCTTCTTTATCTGACAGCTTCAAGGCCTGATATTTTATTCAGTGTATACATTTGTGCAAGATTCCAATCAGATACTAGAGAATCTCACTTAACAACAGTTAAGCGAATTTTCAAGTATCTGAAAGGTACTACTAATATGGGTTTGTTTTATAGAAAATCAAGTAATTACAGCTTAGTAGGATACTGCGACGCTGATTTTGCTGGAGACAGAGTAGAGCGTAAAAGCACTTCTGGAAGATGCTAGTTTCTGGGAGAAAATCTGATCTCATGGTCCAACAAAAGACAATCCACAATTGCTCTATCAACAGCAGAAGCTGAATACATAGCAGCAGCTGGATGCAGCACACAAATGCTCTGGATGAAAAATCAACTTGAGGACTTCCAGATATTTGAGAGTAACATTCCTATCTTCTGTGACAATACTTCTGATATTTGCTTAAGTAAGAATCCAATTTTACATTCTAGGGCTAAGCATATAGAAATAAAACATCATTTTATTAGGGACTATACTCAGAAATGGATTTTAAATTTAAAATTTATTAACACAGACCATCAATGGGCTGATATTTTCACAAAACCACTTTCTGAAGATAGGTTCAACTTCATTCTGAAACATCTCAGCATGAAGCTCTGCCCAGAATAAAATTGTTTTAATTTTATATATTAACCTTCAGAATTGTGTTTATTTCTCTGTGAACTTCTGATCAATCTTCTTTCAGAATCTTAGAAGTGCAGATTGTATCAGAATCTATCCATGAAGATCTGAGCGCTTCAGTTCAAGGATAGAAGTGTTGTTCACTCAAGCAAACAAGTGTCATCCAGTCATCAGCTGTTTTCTGAGGCTGAACACGCGTTCACGTTTCTGAAAAAGGCAAAGAGCTGATTGGATGCATTGAGACACATGTCATGGGTAACCGTTCCAAGTATATTTCTGAATCCCCTAAAATCAGCTATCATTAAATGCTAATAATCATTATTTATTTCTCTCTCTTAAACGTTTATGTTTTCAAAAAAATTTTAGAAATCTATTTAAACACTTCACACCATTCACACTTTTCACCAAGATTGATGCTATAGCAAACATGGTATCTCAGCAACAGGAAACCAGCAATCAAATCAAGAGCATGTTGGAAGCCCTGTTCACACGTCTTCCACCTTCCTCTTAGAATTTTCTTGTGTTTTCCTTGTTTTCTTTACATGTTTGTCTGTAATATTTTACGTGTTCTGAACTTAATCATTACTTCTATTTTTTATATAAACGCTCTTTTTGCTCTGATCATTTTAACTCTGATTATTTGTGCTTTTTGATAACTGACAAAAAGGGGGAGAAAGAATGATATTTTTCAATAACGGATTACTGAGACATAAGTCTCAAACATTCTGATCTATTTGAATTTCTTTCTTCTGAAAAGCTTACAGGTACAAGAATCTGATGAACTCTGATAAAGTAAAGTTCTGATGCTCAAGGTCTCATGGAATTAAAGGGAAGTAATCAACTCAGGGGGAGTTTTTCTCTTCATTACTCTGATACCTTTTATTCCTTATCTTCTTATCTCTGATACCTTTTATTCGTTATTTTTTATCTCTGATACCTTTTCCTCTCTATCCTTAATCTCTGATACCTTTTATTATTTTATTTTAATTGAAAAAATCCGGTTTTTGTCATCATCAAAAAGGGGGAGATTGTTAGAACATAGTTTGATTCTACAACCCTCAGTTAGAGTTTTGATGATAACAAAATACAAGATTAAATGAATTATGAGATTTATATAAGACATATATGCTACTTAAAATTATGTTGTGTATTTACAGAAACTCTGATGGAATCAGCATTAGAATATCAATCTTAACATCAGCATCAGAAGATATGTCAGCATCAGAAGATCAAATAACATATGCTATACACTGAAGCCTGATGAACAGAATCTGCGCATAAAATACTCTGACTCTGATCAAGATCCTAACCAAGTCATCAGCACTCAGAAGCGTCAGCTAAAGCAAAGAACACTCTGATTACCATAAGCAGAGAAGACTCTGAAGTTTCAACGTTACTAAGCATTCAAGACAGATATATTACCAACGGCTTTATTCCAAGACAAAGATCTTCTCAAAAAGGAAAGAACGTTATTTGCATTGAAATGGATTTATGGACAGCAACGTATCTCTTCTTAGGCTATTTAAACAAGTCTGTGAGAAAAGAAATGGCTAATACTCCATACGCACATACGCCTAAGCTAATCATCTTCATTCACTCATACATTTGCTAAGATTTCAACCACGCTTACTCTATAGCTCTAGCAATCCAGTTTTCATTCTAAGCTTCATATTGTGTATTATCACAGTTGTGATATATAGTTTTATTAGAAAACATCAAACACACTTTTGTTCAATTATCTGTAAGAGAAATTCCTTGAGATAAATCGGTCTGTGGTTAGACTCAAGAAGGCTTTAACAATTGTTAAAGTAGTTGTTGTATTCAGTTGAATATAGTGGATTAAGACCTCGTTGGAGAGAGGCGAAATCACCTTGACGGGTGGACTGGAGTAGTTTGAGATCAAACGAACCAGGATAAAAACAACGTGTTGTCTGCATTTGATTTTAAGTTTTACAATTCAACCCCCCTTCTTGTGTTTTTCACATCTTCAGAGTCCTGGCATGTCTTCTTATGACCAGACAAAGACCTCAACATAGTCATGTAATAACTGAGTTAAGCGCTTCTTGACACTAGGTTCCATATTGGCACCTACCTTGACTTCTTTCTTGTCTCTTTGTTACCTAAGTTAACTGTGTCAACCAGCTCTTCATGGGGTTGTATGGTCCTTTCTTCCTGTTGTAGTAACCTGGCTAGTTCCCCTGGCACCTCACAATCTTCCTCATCTTCGTCTTCGGCTTGGTAGATCGCATTTTCAAAGACACAATAGGCCATAGCAGAATCGTTACCCGTGGGATCCTGAGTGGATGTGGATATGCATTTTAATATGTGAGTGTGTGTAAGAGCATAGCTATCTTTGAAAAAATAAAAATGTAGAAAAAGAAGAACAAAGAGCGTAAAATTTGCATACAAAAATGTCCATGATTTATTAATGACATATGAAAATGAAGTAACAACCCTCACAAATGGACCGTTGTGCCTCAGGTAAGAGACAAGGCTTTAATGTCTAAATTGTTTAATTATTACAAGCCCGACAAAAATTTAAAGACAATTACTGTTGGATAAATGTAATAAGGACAAATTCTTTGGCTTCCCAGTTGTTGAGTCCTCCGCTGATAGTTGGAAAAATTCATTCTTCTAGTCACAACTGTCATCACTATCTTCCACTGTGTTGACTCCATGGTTGCTGATCCGCAAAGGTGGTTCCTCTACACGAGCACTGTAACACCCCTTCTAAAATACCCTGAATAATATTAATTATATCAATGATTAAAGACATATTCCATCAGAGTTAACACGGAACAAGGGATGTCACAATTATGAAATTAATAAAACTTCCAATAAAACAGTAGTCATGCTACACTGAGGGTCATTATTCAAATAATTCAATCAAATTAAGACCATGTCTTACACAGCGGAAAAATACCATAACCAAAACGGAATAAACCAAAACATAATTATTCCCAATGAAATTCAAAGGAACAATTGAATAATAACTAATTCCTCAACTAAACGTTCCCCAGTGTTACAACCTATCAGAGCACGACACTGACACGCGGACTTAAAGTAACATAGCTCTAGAGCCATCCTCACCAACTCCTGAGCTGCTAACTTTAATCTGAAATTGTTAAAGTAAGGGTGAGATTTCTCATAATTAACATGCATTATAAGCTTCTCAATCAACATTATATCACAAGCATATTATTTCACCCATTTTAGCATAAATTCAGATTCAACACGCAGTTCCAATCATACAAGTCATTATGCACAAATCAATAATCAACCAAAGAATTGTAACACTGGAAGACATCCTAACATGTTACAATTCCATGCAAACACAAATGTAGACACAATGCATGTGGTACCAACACGTGACCAAGTCACCCAACACTGATCCATCATCAACCGGATACAGCAACCATCGATTCGTCCATAAACACCCGGACACAAATCCAGCCTAACCACCCATCATCACCCGGGTATCGGTTAACGGCAATACAAGTCAAATTCCACACAATGGGAATTAACTTCACCAAAACAATGCATATGCACGCACATCACTAGCATGCAACTTCAAATCAGTCTATGAAATACATCAATTTATCATAACTGAACCAAAACCAAAAACATGATATCTCAACGATCATGCACACCATCATTAGCAACATAAACATGCCTTTCATTCACACAATACTAATACATCCATCCATCACAGGTTCACTGCTACATACACACCCATGTGCGTTAGCCAATAATCACTTATTCCGGGATTTGACTCATTTTAAAAATAATTTCAGGTTTTAGGAAATCTTTTCATTTTATAAAATAGATCATTAAATTTAAGAAATAACGTCTAAAACGGCACTCAAAACGGACTTACGGTTTGAAAGTTATGAATTTTCAAAGTTTAATATTTTTCAAAAGTTACAGCAGAATCCGGTTCCTACATATGCAGGAACCGGTTCCTGCGAAGTTCAAAAATCACGCTTCTGGAAAAATGTATGGGAACCCGGTTCCTACCTATACAGGAACCGATTCCTACGTGCATTTTTGCCAGTTTTTAAAAATTCACACAGTGGAACCCGGTTCCTCCCCACTGGGAACCAGTTCCCACGACCCGCAGAGTCAAATTCTGCACTTTTGACAGCATTTATTCATTCTAAACCAATTCCAAACATACCCATACGAATTGCAACATGAGAAACACCAAAACACATCCATTTTGCACCATTATAACATCAAACAACATTATTTCATCATTCCTTTTTATCATCTGACACCCTAATGGTTTTCAACCTACAATTCGACGCAATAGGGACAATTCTACGGAACCCTAGAATTCCAAACCGGGATTCCCTAACATACTATGACCCATACTATTGAATATCTAAACCGATAATACGAATTAACTAATCAAAATCACCCCTTACCTTGTGGGTTCTTTGAATTTTGACGCTTCCGGTTTTCTCCTTCTTTTTCCTCTTCTCAAATGCATGTATGATGAATATTCCAAAATAACTCTCTTTCTCTTATTTTTCCTTTTAATACTCCTTTTATTATTCCAATAAAATAATTAAATTAGTAATTAGTAAGAGTAGAGTATTTTACCCCTCACACCCTCTAATCACTCTTCACACCACCAATACTTCTTTCCTTTGATTAATTAAATTAATTCCAATAATCCAAAAATACCAATAATTAAATTTCCAATTAAATTAATAATTAAAATTCTAATTATTTAATAATCGGATTATTTGGGGTGTCACAACTCTCCCCAACTAAAAGAGTTTTCGTCCTCGAAAACATATCTTAGACGAACAGTTCGGAATACGAGTCCTTCATCTGACTCTCCAGCTCCCAAGTGACATTTCCATCTGCTGGTCCTCCCCAAGCCACTCTTACCAACACGATCTCCTTGCCTCACAACTGTTTCAACTTCCGATCCTCAATTCTCGCAGGTACCGCTTCCACAGTCAAATTCTCTCGTACCTGTATATCGTCTACTCGAATCTCATGAGACGGATCAACAATGTACTTCCTTAGCTGAGATACATGAAAAACATCATGAAAATTTTCAAGTGACAGCGACAAAGCAATCTGATAAGCAACTTTCCCAACTCTCTTGGTAATCTGAAACGGACCAATAAAACGTGGAGTCAACTTCTTTGACTTCAAAGCTCGACCAATACCATTCATCGGAGTAACTCGCATAAAAAGATGTTCTCCTTCGCTAAACTCAAGATCTTTCCTCCTCTTATCGTGATAACTTTTCTGACGACTCTGAGAAGTCCTCATCTTCTCCTGAATCATCTTAATCTTTTCCGAAGTCTGTTGGACAATTTCCGGTCCAATCACAGCACTCTCTCCAAATTCATACCAACACAACAGTGTCCGACACCTCCTACCATACAATGCCTCAAACGGAGCCATACCAATGCTCGAATGAAAACTATTGTTGTAGGTAAACTCAATCAATGGTAGGTAACTATCCCAAGCTCCACCTTTCTCCAACACACAAGCTCTTAACAAATCTTCCAACGACTGAATCGTTCTCTCTGTCTGACCATCTGTCTGTGGATGATAAGCGGAACTCAAACGCAACTTAGTACCCAAAGCTTCTTGCAATCCCGTCCAGAATTTAGATGTAAACCTCGGATCTCGATCCGACACAATACTAGAAGGAATACCGTGCAAACTCACAATCTTCTCAACATACAATTCTGCCAACCTTTCCATCGGATAATCCATTCTTATCGGAATAAAGTGAGCAGATTTCGTCAACCGATCAACAATAACCCAGATAGAATCACAATTCTTCGATGTCCTTGGCAAACCAGACACAAAATCCATAGAGATTCCATCCCATTTCCATTCCGGAACAAACAACGGTTCCATCAATCCTGACGGTTTCTGATGCTCAATCTTCGACTTCTGACAAACCAAACAAGCATACACAAACTCAACAATTTCCTTTTTCATTCCCGGCCACCAAAACAACTTCTTCAAATCATGGTACATTTTAGTAGCACCAGGATGAATACTCAATCCACTACGATGTCCTTCTTCCAAAATACTCTTTCTAATCTCTGCAACATCCGGAACACACACCCTATTACCAAATCTCATAACACCATTCTCATCAATCCGGAACTCGCCTCCTTGACCTTGGTTGATCAATGTCAATTTATCAACTAACCCAACATCGGACTTTTGTCCATTCCGAATTTCTTCCAGAATACCACTAGTCAGTTTCAACATACCCAATTTCACACTATTCGGAGTAGTTTCACATACCAAACTTAAATATCTGAACTGCTCAACCAAATCTAACTCACGGACCATTAACATCGACATATGCAAGGACTTCCTACTCAAGGCATCCGCAACAGCGTTTGCCTTACCAGGATGGTAATTCAAACCGAAATCATAATCCTTTAGAAATTCTAACCATCTCCTCTGCCTCATATTCAACTCTTTCTGATCAAAGAGATACCTCAGACTTTTGTGATCACTGAACACCTCAAACTGAGAACCATATAAATAATGCCTCCACAACTTCAAAACAAACACAACAGCTGCCAACTCCAAATCATGAGTCGGATAATTCCTTTCATGTACTTTCAACTGTCTCGAAGCATAAGCCACCACCTGCTTATCTTGCATCAACACACCACCTAATCCCATTAATGATGCGTCACAATACACAACAAAAGACTTAGTCGGATTTGGCAAAATCAAGATCGGAGCACTTGTCAACCTCCTCTTCAGCTCTTGGAATCCTTTCTCACATTCAACATCCCAAACAAACATCTGACCCTTCCTGGTCAACTTAGTCAACGGTAACGCTAATTTGGAAAATCCTTCTATAAACTTCCTGTAATAACCTGCAAGACCCAGAAAACTACGGATCTCAGAAGCATTCTCCGGTGCTTCCCACTGAGATACTGCTTCTACCTTCGTAGGATCCACAACAATTCCATTCTTGGAAATTACATGGCCAAGAAAACTTACTTAACTTAACCAGAATTCACACTTGGACAACTTTGCATAAAACTTCTTCTCTTTCAACAATTCCAACACAACTCTGAGATGTTCTGCATGCTCTTCATCGCTCTTCGAATAAATTAGAATATCATCAATGAACACCACCACAAACTTATCAAGATACGGATGAAATATCCTGTTCATATACTCCATGAAAACACCAGGTGCATTAGTAACTCCAAACGGCATAACAGAATACTCGTAATGTCCATACCTCGTTCTAAATGCAGTTTTCTGAATATCTTCCGACTTCACACGAATCTGATGATATCCAGATCTCAGATCAATCTTACTAAATACACAAGCTCCAACTAGTTGATCCATCAAATCATCGATCCTCGGCAAAGGATACCGATTCTTGATTGTAACTTTATTCAGCTGTCTGTAATCAACACATAATCTCATTGAACCTTCTTTCTTCTTAACCAACAACACTGGAGCACCCCACGGCGAAACACTCGGACGAATAAACTTCTTCTCAAGTAACTCCTCCAACTGTTTCTTTAACTCCGCTAATTCAGATGCCGACATACGGTAAGGCGCCATCGACACCGGACTAGTTCCAGGAATCAAATCTATAGTAAATTCTACCTCCCTCTCTGGTGGCAATTCACTAACGTCTTCCGGAAACACCTCAGGAAATTCATTCACCACTGGCAATCCATCACTCTTTGCTTTTCCCTCCGCTTCTATTGCAGAATACAACATAAATACCACAGCACCATCTTTCACAGCTAGGTTCATCTGTTTAACCGACATAGTCACATCTTCGACACCAACCTCTTCAGGAAAAATAGCCGTCTTCGCAAAACAGTTGATATGAACCTGGTTGAATTCCAACCAGTTCATTCTAAGGATGATATCAAGTTATTATAACGGTAGGCACACTAAATCCATACCGAAACCCCTACCAAAAATCACAATAGGACAATTCCTACAAACATACGAAGTAGTCACTGAACCCGGCGTAGGAGTATCAATAACCATACTTCCATCCATATTAGAAATTTCCAAATTCAATCTTTTAGCACAATCCAAAGCAATAAAAGAATGCGTAGCTCCAGTATCAATAATCGCAATCAAAGGTATGTCATTAATAAAACATGTACCTTTAATCAGCCGATCATCTGGCTTAGTCTCTGACCCAGACAATGCAAACACTTTACCACCAGCTTGCTCCTTCTTGGGTTTTGTACACTGAGGACGAGTATGACCTTCTTCACCACAGTTGTAACAAGTCACCACTCTTACTCTGCAGTTATTGGCCACATGGCCGAGTTTCCCACACTTGAAACAATTCTTATCATTACTTTTGCAATCCACCATACGATGTCCTGTCTCACCACACTTGTAGCACTTAATGGAAGAACTAGAATCTCCTCCACCAAACTTCTTCCAACCACCGGGTCTCTGATTACTTCTATCATAAGGCTTACCATGATCCATTTGTTTCTTACCCTTCCTATCAACATACCCTCGAGCATTCGACTTAGTGCTAGCAAGATCCTCCTCTAAAATCCTACTACAGTCAACCAGATCAGGAAATCTTCGGATACGCTGATACCGAATACCCTGCTTAATCTCATCACGAAGACCATTCTCAAACTTGATACATTTGGAAAATTCTCCATCTGCATCATTAAGGAAAACTGGGGCATCCCGCTGACTATAATCTCAAAACAAGAACAGTCAGGAAAAAATCAGGGATAATAAATCAAAAAATAGGTCACTACAAATCCTCAACAATATGAAAAATGTTGCAAAAAATGACTGTCTTCCTATAAACTAAACTTGTCTGAACCATCACCAAAACGTCATTCCAACCTCAATTGGAGTTCAAACGTACAATTAACTGAGTTTAGGACTGAAGAACATCACGAATAACGGGCGGGTACAAATACACTTTGAGCCTTATCCTTTGTTTCTTAAACCGTGAACCAAGCCACGCTACAACCCTTCAATAGTACTAATTGAAGCATGGGTTAGTTTGAAAGCATACTGTTACAAAAGGTATCCTGACTCCCGTAAAGCTTTACTCTAAAATCCTAAGTTTGAATTTTCTTAAAAAATTTCTTGCTAAAAAAGCATTTTCAAAATTTCAAGACAAGCATAAACTTTGCATTATTTGAATATCATTGTTTGCGTATGGCTATTTGTTTGACAGCGGAGAAATTCACACAACGAATATCCAGTGAGCGAAAGCTCTCTCAGTGAATAAAGTCATTTCAGATGGGATGAAACTTCCAATAACAGATCTCCTAAGCAAAAGGACACGGCATGACATGTCACTATCCAGCACACATGGGGCAGTCCAGTCAGGATTCCAAGAAATCTCTCAAGAAGTGCTGAATAACCAGGGGCAGGTTTCCATCTAAATCACTTGGGGCATTGAACGCAAATCCCAATAAAGGGTTACGTACAGTCAATTAATTCCTGGAAGTTCCACAAACACTTGCTACTAGGGGAAGTGATAAATCTCCCCAAAATCCTTCTCATAGGATGACTCCCATCCAGAGTTTAATCTCTGTAAACCTTTTCCCCAGCTGAGTCGACCTCAAGAATCCTCGAGGATTTTCCCCAGTGAAGTCGCCACCTCTCCAACAGATTGGCCATAGGGTTTATTTCCCCAACAAACATCAGGATTCCTTAGCTTGAGTTTGCCTCTCCGACTACTACAAATTAGAGGACCACAACTCCTCTTCCCCAGTAGACTACTCTATAATCCCCAGTAATTTACTGTGAAGCCTAGAAACCGACTAGATAACAGTTAACTTCAGTAAGTTGTTGTGAAGCCTGGACCCGACCAGATATCAGTTCAACATCATCCTTTCAAGAATTTGTTAAGAAGCCTGGAATCCGACCAGATAATAATCAAATTCAGTAAGTTACTATGAAGCCTAGAAACTGACCATATAACAATTAACTTCAGTAAGTTGTTATGAAGCCTGGCCCCTGACCAGATAATAGTATAATTTTCAGTTACTATAAAGCCTGGAGCCGACCAGATAATAGTTAAATTCTCAAGTTATTATGAAGCCTGGACCCGACCAGATATCAATTCAACTTTATCCCTTCAAACAAGTTACTGTGAAGTATGGAACCGACCAAATATCAGTTCAACTTCAATTTACAAGCAAATTACTATGAAGCCTGGACCCGACCAGATAATAGTACAACTTCCAGTCACTAGGAAGCCTGGACCTGACCAGATAATAGTGTAGCTTTTCAGATACTATGAAGCCTGGCCGCGACCAGATAATAGTATAATTTTTAGTTACTATGAATCTTGGACCCGACCAGATAATAGTTAAATTCTCAAGTTATTGTGAAGCCTGGACCCGACCAGATATCACTTCAACTTTATCTCTTCAATCAAGTCATTGTGAAGCCTGGACCCGACCAGATAACAGTTTGAGTTTCTGAAACCTGGACCTGACCAGATAACAGTTAATCTCAATTTTAAGTTACTAAATCCTAGACCTGACCAGATAATAGTTTGACTTTATCAAGTTGCTGAAACCTGGACCCGACCAGATAACAGTTTGAGTTTCTGAAACCTAGACCCGACCAGATAACAGTTAATCTCAATTTTAAGTTACTAAAGCCTGGACCCGACCAAATAATAGTTTGACTTTATCAAGTTGTTGAAACCTGGACCCGACCAGATGACAGATTGAGTTTCTGATACCTGGACCCGACCAGATAATAGTTAATCTCAATTTTAAATTACTAAAGCCTGAACCCGACCAGATAATAGTTTGACTTTATCAATTGCTGAAACCTGGACCCGACCAGATAACAGTTTGAGATTCTGAAACCTGGACCCGACCAGATAACAATTAATCTCAATTTTAAGTTACTAAAGCCTGGATCCAACCAGATAATAGTTTGGCTTTATCAATTGCTGAAACCTGGACCCGACCAGATAATAGTTTGAGTTTCTAAAACCTGGACCTGACCAGATAACAGTTAATCTCAATTTTAAGTTACTAAAGCCTGGACCTAACTAGATAATAGTTTGACTTTATCAATTACTAAAACCTGGACCCGACCAGATAACAGCTAACTTTTAAGAGATAATTCCCCACTGGAGTAACGGACAACCGAGACTCCTGAACTCTTTTCCCCAAGCAGGAATCAACATTCTCCACAGAGTTTTCAATATTCCCCAGTGGAGTTCTACTCACACAATAAAATAGGAATCCCCGGTGGAAACATTCTAAACAATGTTTGAAGACACACCTACTCTTCAACAGCAATCCAGGATTTAATGACTCCCCAACATTTGTCAAGGATTTATTTTCCCAGATAAAGATACACTTCAATAACATTTCACATTTCGTGCATCATATTTACATACATGATAAATGCATACAAGCACAATCTCATTTATTTTGAGAACATCATTGCACCATGCATTTCATACATCATGACATTGTATACATCTAACATTTTACCTTTTCAGGAAAAGGTCAATCAATAGATGGCTACCATCAACAATTTTCAAGTTCCAGATTAATACCTGTAACAAGCCAGGAAAACTATCTGTGGACGAGTGATTGTAGATTAATACCTGTAACAAGCCAGAAAAACTATCTACATGAAGAGATTGAAGATTAAATCATTTTTTCAAAAATAAAAGCAAAATAAAAAGATTTCCTTTCACTTAGGATTTAGACGTTATTTCAATTTCACGCGCGTTTACATTCATATTATTGTATCTGTCTACTGGATGTAATAGAATTAATTATGACTTTATTTTCTGCTTTTTTTATTTCTCTCTAAAATTTTGGACTATGAATTAATCCCCCTCCCCGAAGCTTTGTAATAGCGTAGATTTAAATTCCGTATTTTAAATTCCTGTACATATATCAATTGTTTAGATGTATGTTAATAGGATCGTATGGCAAGAAATAAAAAAAACGTTAGCAAACCTAACATCAAAGACAAATAACTAAAGCAAACACGCTTGCACATATACACCTCTAGGATACTCCCACTTCGGTTGCCTTCGGAAAAAATAGTCACAACTCTCAAAACATGAGAGATTTTAGTGGCTACCCTCCGGTTTAAAATATCATAAGTCCCTCGATGACCCTTTCAATGTTGCCTCGGTAAACAATGATCTTAAAACCCTAGGGTAGTTACTAAGGTTTCTCACCCAGTTGCCTTTGTGACTATAAAACGTCCCTTCGAATGTCCCTCAAACATCCAACGATAGGGCTACCTACTCACTAATAGTGGGCTAGCACTGTCTAAAGAAAAGGCGGAAAATAACGACCCTTTTGAGTAAAGTAGATAGTTCCTAGATGCTATGCTCAAAAATAAATTTTTTTCACCTACACAAAAACATTTCAAAAACATTTACAAAAACGCTTTATCGACACTCTTGAGGACTGATACAAGAGTTATCATAAAGTGAATTTCTGCACTAAGGCATTTCAAAATACATTTCAAAACACACAAAAGCACAAGGTATTTTTCAAATGAGCTAAGCATCTAAGAGCCCGCAGAAAACTATGGATGGAAAGGATGCTAACACCTTCCCTTTCCATAATATACCCTTCTTACTCAGAAAACTCCCGAAAGTTTTTCTATTATTTTCACCCTTTCCTTTGTTGGATAAAAGAAAAGTCGGTGGCGACTCTTGCTTACTACAACATTTGCGAACACAAACACAAAACCAGTATAACAGTCGGTTCTGCCACCATATCAAACTAGGAGCCTATCATCTAAGGATACCTTTCATGAAATCTCGTTACTATGCCACACAATCATGCATTCATACATCTTGCACTTCATATATCCATTACCCTCAATTTCCTTTTGTCTATATTATTCACAGGATAAAAAAATAATCAAAGGGTTTTGGTGAAGTGTCCTAGAAATGAATGCCAGAGGGAAACAACTTGTCTGTATTAATGTCGTCAAGCCAAATATGATAAAGATCAAGACCATCAAAGGGAAATTGTCTGAAAGAGCTTTGAAAATATTTACTCATTGTTATGGGGATACCCTTGAATTAACAAAAGTAGAGGTACAATTGGATGTTATTTCTGTCCTAATTTAGTTCTACGACCCTCCATTGAGGTGTTTTACCTTCCAAGACTTTCAGCTAGCACCGACTCTGGAAGAATTTGATAGACTTTTTCTAAGGGGAAAGCTTATGTGGGAATCGGGCAGACTATTGACATTAAAAACTTAGCAGATGGTTTAGGGATCCCTTATCCTGAATTGTCACTTAATTACAAAAAAGAAGAAGATGTACAAGGGATTAAGAGATGCTATTTGGAAAATAAAGCTCTTTATTTTGTCGATAACAAAGAATGGGAGTCTTTTGTTGATTGTTTAGGGCTGCTTGTGTTTGGTGTAATCTTATCTCCATGAACTTTGGACTATACTGACCCTGCGACTATTAGTGTATTTTTGGGCACAAAAGTTTTCAATGCAGACCCAACTCCCGCTTTACTTGTTGATGTTTATTATGTACTTCACACTCGGTACGAAAAAGGGAGGGGTACTCTAAATTGTTGCATCCCATTCTTATATTCTTGGTACGAAAAGGCATTTGGAAAGGCAATGCAAGACAAGAAGGTGATGGAAGAAGATTTAAGGGCTCAAATCCAAAGTTTGGCACAAGCTTCTTTAGACCAAGAAGAACAAATGAAGTGTTTTACCACCAGACTCCAAGATAGCCAATAATCGGAGGTACGGGAACGCCTCAAAAGGATGATGGCAGAAATATTTCTCACCTAAAAGACTGATGAATACGAGCGAGTGTGTCTTGAGTTAGAAGGCCTCCGAAAGGATTTTCTAATACAATGGAAACTCTATACAAAGATGAGGGTTGAAAAGTTATATTGGGAGGAAAAATATGTAAAGATTTCCAAAGTAGGAGAAGATAATCATAAGATAATTCCTTACCTCTACCAAGAATATCGGTTTTACAAAGACAAGCATGCAAGACTCGCCTTCTTCGCCCAACAATCTTATCAACGACATCCCTAGAAGTTTGAGAGATGCAGAAAATGTGATGGTCCTTCTTCCAAAAGACATCGAAGACTTCCTCACACTTTTTAGGACAATGGTCGATGGCTTCAGAGAAGAAATCTGAAGGCGCACTTAGAAGACTTTTGTTTCCCTTTGATTATTTCTTTCAGCAAGTTTTAATGTCTTAAGTTTGAATATTTTTCAATATCTGAATTATTCATTTTAAAGACAATTACTATTTCAATAAAGGCATTTTGTTTACGTATCTCATTTTCATATTTATTTTTTTAGATACTCACCAATAAAAAGCAAAACCTATATATATATATATATATATATATATATATATATATATATATATATATATATATATATATATATATATATATATATATATATATATATATATATATATATATATATATATATATATATATATATATATATATATATATATATATATATATATATATATATATCCAAGTGAATAAGACATTCAAAAACGAAACTCTTAGCATATTCTTATGCATTCATGCATTCATGAACATTGGCATCTCATAAATTCATACAAAAAAATTCATCATTTTTCAAAAACATTTTCCAGTTAAACCATTGGTAGAAGAGCTAGAAAAGTGCCGCCTCTCTGACCACCATATCAAACAAGAGCCCATCAACAAAAAGTGATGGAACAAATTAAAGAAAATCAAGATGCGTTCAAGGAGGATCTTGAGCAAGTCAAGAGTAACATTGACTCAACGAAATGAGACAGACTAGTTCTGTAGCCTTAAAAAACATCATCGAGAGGAAAGAACAGATCCCTAGGGCAGCCTTCGAAGAAGTAGCCCAAACCATTGGTGCACATAGCGGTCAGCAACCAAGAAGAGAAACTGAATCGGGACCTCTGAAGTCAACTATGTGTGATACGGTGGCAGAACCGACTGTTTTGGAAAATGCTGGTTTGCATTTTACGTTTTTTGTTTGCAAAATGTCGCGGTAAGCAAGAGTCGCCACCGACTTTTATTTTATCCAACTGGAAAGGACAAAAGCACAGAAAAATTCCTTTTTCGAGATTTTGAGTACGGGGGGTAGATTATAGAAAGGGAAGGTATTAGCACCCTTTCTATCCGTAGTTTTCTACGGGCTCTTAGGTACTAGCTCATCTTTTAAAATTGCTTGTGTGTGTTTGTTTTGAAAAGTTTTGTTTTACTTCGTTTTAACCCTTGCTTGTCTTCAAGAGTGTTACGAAGTGTTTTTGAAAACTTTGTTTGAAAAGTGTTTGGTGTGAAAAGTTTGATATTGAGCAAGTACCTACTAGCATCTACCTACTCGAAAAAAAGATTGTTTCTGTTCTTATTTCCTTTAGACAGTGCTATGCCACTATTGAGAAGTAGGTAGCACCGTCGTTGGAATTTGTAAGGGTCAATTCGAAAGGGATGTAATGGTCATTGAAGGCAACAGGTAAGGATACCTTAGCATTTCGAAGGGACTGTCATCATATATTCGTAGGCAACATCGAGGGACAAGATCATATACCGTAGGCAACTTAGAGGGACATCGAGGGACCATGATCTTTATGATGATTTTAACCGAGGGTCTTTGCTAAGGGTATCCCTACGTTCGAGGGACATGACCATTATTTTCCGAGGCAACCAAGTAAGGTATACCCTAAGGGTGCATATGTGCAAGGTGTGTTATGTTCAGTTATTTTAGTCTTGTGTTAAGTTTGCTAATGTTTGATTATTCTTGCCATACAATCCTATTAGTCATACATCTAGTAGTTAATAATTGCAGTAATTTAAAAGTGCAGAAATATAAAACCTAGCTATTACAAGGCTTCGGGGAGGGGGATTATGTACATATCCAAGACTGGGGGAAGAATAAATAAAAGCGGTAAAGATCCTACTAATAATCTATTACATCCCAATATACAGTTACAATAATAAAATGAAGTGCGAAAGAATAATAACGCGCAAATTTGAAAAGACGTCTGAAAATCCTAAGATATAAAAAAAATATTTTTGTTGTTTTTTGTTTTAATTTATAAAAATGGTTTAAGTTAGAAAATAATTGATCTAGATCTATATTTTAAAAAAAAAAGATAATTATTAAAGAAATATGAAATTTAAATAAAAGAAATTAATTCTATGTTTTTTTTGGTATTTTTGTTACGAAAAGGAAAATGAATTAAAATGAAATTAAGTCTAAGTTCTATTAATTTTAATTTTAAAAAAAAAAGTTAAAGTGTTTAGTTAATTAATTTAGCAAAATTAAAATTTAATTAAGAAAAAATCCTAAATCTATTTTTATGTGATTTTTATATTTGTTTATTGATAAAAAAAATGGGATTAAAAGAAATAAGTGAAATGAACAAAACAAGAAAATAAAGATGGGCCTAGTAGCAAAAGTAAACAGGGGGTGCAATCATCAGAAATCCCAAGGCCCGAATCTTCGAAAGCTTCATGCTCTAACTATGGTGTTTTTTTTATTCTTGCATGGAACCTATGATTAAATCATCCATAACTATTCTATATAAACTCAAACAAACGTTAGCATACCATAAAATGTGATTAAAATTAGAGATTCGAAGTTTAAAATTTTACCAAACCGATGTTGTCAAATGGGGGCGTGCTAGGCGTGTGATGGATTCCTCTTGGGCCTTGTAAGACTCCTGAGGACTTCAAGAGGATGGTTTGAGGCTTGATGTCAATTGAGAGATACCGGAACCTCGAGATATGACTTGCACCAATTCTTTGATTTCTAGAGAGCTTTTTGAAGAACTTTTAGAGAGCTTTTTGAAGAGCTTTTTAGAGAGGAATTTCATGTCTTTCAAGCTTGTATGGCTCTATATTTATAGAGGAGAATGAGGAGATAAGAAATCATGGAAAGAATCTCCCTCATAATGTTGTGTTTTAAGACCATGATCAAAATTTGAAAAAAATGTCATATTTGATGATTTTATGCCATTTTCACATGTGGATGAACCTGGACATATTTGAAGGGTTATTGCATGAAATAAATTGACATAAACCAGCATAAAACTTGCCCAAAATAGATTCACATCAAAATTTATATTATTTCTATTATTTATTTATTTAATTCTGAATTTTAATGAATAAAATATCAAAATAAATAGCATAAATAGTAGAAAAATGTATGGGTGGGCTTAGAGGTCGTGGACCATGTTAGGAATGAGTTTCAAATTTGAAAAGATAGGCCCATTTGGAAAAAATCCATGGTTGGTCAATATTTGCTTCATGCATTTTTTCAAAAATTGTCCAACTTTGACAATGCATATATCTCTCAATTTTAACCTTATGAGGGTGTTCTTGGACTTTTTAGAAAGCTTAGGATGTCCTCTAAGCAACCCTTTTGGTCTTATATCAATTGATTCTTCCATGTTCATGTATGAAGCTTTGACCCAAAAGGTGTTTTTGTTGACTTTTCAAAATGACCTATAATGTAAAAATTCATATCTTTTTGTGAGTGCATATTTTTGAACTTGGGAGATGAAGATAAATTGTATGGAATTGCATCCTCTTCAAAATGAGCTTTGGATGGGTCATTTCTGATAAAGTATGAGAAAGTTATGCTTGGTCAAAATTGAGTTGACTTTTCCTGCAAAACCCTAATTTAGCAACTTTTGGGTTTTGATGAATTGTGAGCAATCCTTGAGGAATCATGATCAACCCTTGATAAAATGATGAATAATACTTCAAAATTATAATGTTGACCAAAAATCTTGAAGTTTGACTGTATGCGGGCCACAGTTGACTTTTGACCTAACATAGTCGATTTTCAGGCTTTTGAGTAGTTGACTGAGCAAACTTTATTTACAAGGCTTGAAACTTGACATGGATGATCTTGAGAACATATTAGGACAATGGTGAGCATTTGAGACCCTTTGGACTCAAGCATCTTGATGCAAAATGAAACCCTAATTTGAGGTAGACTGCCTTAGGAGAGGGTTTGTCTGGTCAACCCTTGGACTTTCTTAAGCAATTTGAGGACCTCACTTGACATGTATTGAGAAATATGGGAGGGTAAATTTTGGGGTAGAACACTATGGCTCAACAAGAAGTCAGACAAAGTGATACTGAAGGGTTTGTCCCGCCTCCACCAAAGGTAGGGGCATCCCATACATTGCAGATCCCAATCAACAATGTGGACAAATATGCAGATCTATAATATGGAGATCTTGATTTGGAAGGTGTTACTCAAGCACAACAACCCAAAATTATTGAGAATCCCTTGGCACTCAATTAATATAAAGCTTTGGAAGAAAGGTTAAAGGGTGTGGAGGGTTACGATGCTTTCGACATTAATGCTCTCGAGATGTATCTAGTTCCTGATGTGGTGATCCCATCAAAATTCAAAGTATATGACCTTGGAAAATACAAGGGGCTCACATGTTCCATGAACCATCTATGCATGTATTGCAGGAAGATGCATGCCTATGTTGAGGACCAGAAGCTGATGATTCATTGTTTCCAAGACAATTTGAGTGGGGCATCCCTAGATTGGTACATGGAGTTAGAGCGGGTTCATATCCAGACATGGGAAGATCTTACTAACGCTTTCCTGAGATAGTACAAGTACAAGTTGGACATGGTGCCTAACCGCATGCAACTCCAAAACTTATCTCAGAAAAAGGAGGAGTCTTTCAAGGAGGATGCTTAAAAGTGGAGAGAAATAGGAGCCAAAGTACAACCACCGCTCTTGGAGAAAGAATTGTTCGATATGTTGATGGGTACTTTACAAGGGTTGTATTATGACAAAATGGTAGGAAGCGTCTCTTCCAGATTTTCTGATTTAGTGACTATTGGTGAAAGAATTGAAGCTGGCATAAAGAGCAGAAAGATACAAGGGGTATCATTTAGTACCCCTTATAATGCAAAAGACATGTTCGTAACTTCTCAAAAAAGAAGGAAGGAGAAATTAATGATGTTGCCTCGCACCCAAGGGCACAACAATCATTATTGATTCCACGAGAACAACAACAACAGAACAGGTTTTAAAGGCGTATGAGAAAGTGTGATCTATTCCCCATGCCATATAGTCAACTATTGCAACACTTAGTTAAGACATCTTTGGTAGAGCTAAAACCTCTAGCTCCTCCAATTAGAGTACTCCCACCAAGGTACGATGCCAATTCCAGATGCGAGTGTCATGCCAATTCTCCTGGACATACTATAGAAAAACATTGGGCCTTCAGACATAAGGTTCAAGATTTGTTGGATTCTCAGGATATCACTTTTAACAAGCTGAATATCAAGACAAATCCCATGCCTTTGCATGGTGAGCCAACTGTGAATGCAATTCAAATGGTTACTGACTTTGGGGCAGCCAGACTAGTGAAAGCCCCAATAAACCTTTTGAAGGAATATCTGTTGGAGTGCGGGTTCCTCTTGGAGCATGATGAATCTTTTGAGAAGACATTGCAAAAATTGGCAGGTCAGGGGATAGTCCGATTTGGGTCATACCCTAAAGGAGAATATGTAGTTGCGGTCGAGGGAAGTACCAAGAAGCCATTGGTAATTACTTGCTGTGATACGGTGGGAGAACTGACTTGAAGGTTTTATGTTTTATCGTAAATATTGCGGTTAGCAAGAGTCGCCACCGAATTTTCTTTTATCCAAAAGGAAAGGTGAAAAAGCACAGGAAAGACCTTTGAGATTATTTCTTTGAGTTTGGGGGGTAGATTATGAAAAGGGAAGGTATTAGCACCCTTTTTATCCATGGTTTTCCATGGGCTCTTAGTTACTTGCTAGATCACTTGCTTTTGTTTTAAATTATGCTTTGTGTGGTTTTTGAAAGTATTTTGTAAAGAGGCCATTGTTTAGGCAAACTTTGTAATGATTCTCGTTCGTAAGAATGTATACAAAGTGTTTGATCTTTTGAAAATGTTTTCAAGTTTGAAAGATGTTTTGAAAGTGTAGGTGTTTGTTTTGAAAATAGCAAGTATGTTTTGTTTTGAAATTGAGCAAGTAATTAGGAGCATTCTACCTACTCAAAAGTCTTTCATGTTCATTTCCTTTTCCTTTGACATTGTTATCTTACCATTGATTTGGTAAGTAACCCTATCTTTGCATGTAAACGGGACGGGCGTGGGTCATCGTATAACCATGATTAGAAATGTTGCAAGGTATCTTAGCATTCTCTTTTAGGGACTAAGATCATTTGAAAGGCAACATGGATAGCGTCATCAAGGGACTATGATCTTGTATTTTTGCTTGTTTTTGCTAAGTTACCTCACATATGTAACATGGCCATTTTGTAAGGCAACCAAGTGGATTTACCCTAGGGGTGCTTGTATGTAAGTGTATTGTTTTCATGCTTGGTTTTGTCTTTGATTAGGGTTTTCTAAGCATTGGTTTTAGTCTTACCATTCAAACTCTAATTATTAGCATTTGTATATAAAGCGATAAATTGCGGAATTTAAAATTACTATGCTATTACAATACTTGTGGGAGGGGGTGTACAAATTAAAAATGGGGATTGCAAGAAAATAAACCTAAATAATCTATTACAACCATATTGAATTGGTATAAATGTACAAGAAATTAAATGAATATAATGTACAAAATGAATAAATGTACAAGAATATAAATGTAAAGTAAATGGATATTTGTTTGGATTTTTTAGAGAAAAGGGGTTTTGTTTTAACCTAATTAAATAAAAGAAAATGATTAATTAAAAGTAAAGCCTAATTTTACTAGGAAAAGAAATCTAATAAAAACCCTAATCTAAATATTTATTAAAATTAAGTTCATGAGAAGAATATTTTTTGGTATTTTTGTCTTAAAAATAATTTATAGTATTATAAAATATTTTTGGTCTTTTTATATTTTAAAATAAAATATTTAGAATAGTGTAAAAGTAAATAACTAAAGCCCAATTTTTAATTAAATTTACAAGAATAATTAGTAAAATAAATAAAATATAATTAAATAAAATATTTTTTTATGATAAAAAATAAATAAACTAAGCCAAAATATAAATCTACTATTTTTATATTTTTTATGATTTTTTTAATATTAGATAAAATATTCAAGAAAACAAAAGTAAATAAAAATGAAAAAAAGAAAATAAATGGGCCAGGATGCATAAATGAAACAGGGGGTTAGCAGTAAGAAAAAAATAAAAAGCCCAAAGGAGGCCCAGGCGCCTGCCAAAAAGAATGTCAGAATAGGAAAAATATGAAAAATCCAAAAGGGTACCACTGGGGCTCGAACCCAGGTCCCTCAGGTTACAGGCGTGCGCTTCTACCACTGGGGTGGCTATACATCCGTTTATATAAATCGAAGCATAAATATATATGGCAAACACGTTCCTGAGGCGAACTTCATCTTCAACCTCATGCCCAGCCAGAAGCTCCGTATCTCATTCAAATCTCAACAAAAATGAAAATTGTAAACATGAAACTTGTAGCAAATTTCCTTACGATTTCAGAAATGCAAAGCAAAATAATTATAGCTCAAAGATAAACATGAATTTTAATAGCCTTATTCTGAACCCTAAAAATATCATAAACTTCAATCTTAAAATTCTCTAAGCTCAAGCAAAATTAATGAAAACTATGGACATGGTTAGCTTTAGGGCAATGATATCTACATTTTTCATTCATAAATAAATCATTGATGATGCCTGTATGAAAAGTTCCAAATTTAGAAAACTTACCTTGCAAGAGGGTATCGAGTTTGGAGTTTGAGAAGCCTTCAGCGAGTTCCAATGATTGGGTTAGCTTCCTCAAGTTCCCAGGAAGCTAATGGGATGCTTAGCTTGAGCTGAAAGTGCCTGAGGAGTTCTAGAGAAGTCCAAGTGCAAAGCTTTATTTTTGAAAATGGAGGATGGTGTTAATGGTGTTACAGTCTTGTAACAGGGTGTGGGATGAGTTCTAAATGATGTTTAGAAATTTAGGAACCAAAAGGATTGAAAATGCACAAGGGAGATGTGAGTTTCAAACTTTTGGTCAGGTTAGGCAACAATGGAGGTATGTGAAACAGTTCTGAGATCTTGGTGTTTTTTAGGGGTCAAGCATGCATGTGTTTTGTGGCAAATGGTTTGTGTATCTATAAGAAAAGAGTCTTGAGTGGTTTGGCAAGTCAGAAGTACAAGTTACAAGCTATTTGCTATGTTACTTGATTTTCAAGAAAAGTGGGAAACCAAGTTTCAATGTGAAGTACAAGCATGGGCTTGTAAAATCAAGCTTCTCAAATGAGTTTTTGTTTTGATGAAGACAAACCATGATTGACAAAGAAGGCAAAGATTTATGATCAAGCTCAAAGCATCTAAGGACAAAATCTTCAGTTCAAAGCTCTCAACAACTTTCAAGGTATAATAATATTACTTACTTTGATCTTAATATATAGATGCTCAATGATGAAAAAGAAATGTTTAAAAATCATTACTCAATTTTTTCAAAGTTAAAATTCATTTTTCACTTGAGTGCAATCAATTTGCATATTAGTGCAATCGTATGCATGCTTCAATTTTTCAGATCTTTTGCTTCTGTTTCTCTGTGCAATCGATTTACATTGCTTGTGCAGTCGATTGCATACTTAAAATTTTCAAAACATTTGCTTCTGTTTCTCAGTGCAATCGATTTACATTGCTTGTGCAATCAATTGCACTCACTTACTTTTTGCTACTGACTTCACATGCAATCAATTTACATTGCTAGTGCAATCGATTGCACACTTAAAACTTTTGAAAATATAGCTGTTGAAACCTTGTGCAGTCGATTTACACAAAGGGTGAAATCGATTGCATGCTGCACGATTTTGAAAAACAACAACTTTTCACATGCCTGTTCATCATACCTTTTCATTGAAACCTTTCACTCAATCTTTGCATTTGTTCATGATTCATTTTTAGAACTTCATGATGTTTCAAAAGGGTGTTATGAAGATATAAATATTCATTTTCAAAATCATTTTTAACACCTCTTCCAAATATATTTTCTGAATTTTTAAAATACAAACTCAAGCATTCCTTCACTTTCGTACATAAGTTTTCTGCACATTTTCATACATTATTAAACATAAAACTTTGAGAAATTATATCTTGAGTCATTGTACAATAATATTATTGGAAGAGAAGATCATTCATTGTTAAATTACTCTAAGTGATCAATACTACTCAACTCACTCAAAATCAAATATTGATAGTTACTTACTTATTTTTCCAGGATTGTTGGAAATAACATTAAGTGTTTTTGAAATCTTGTGTTTCCAAGATTGTTGGATACAAGTGTAGTCACTTTGAGAGGATTGTTCTCATGGTTGACTTAGTGAAAATCCAAGAGGATTGTTCTTGGTCCAAGAGGATTGTTCTTGGCTTTTTTGGTAGTTCTTGTGTAAGTTTGCCACAATAAGGAAATCTCTTTCATGTTGAAAGGGGACTGGAGTACTCTCGAACTGTGAGGGGAACCAGGATATATCGCCCGTGTCTCTTTATTTTTCTTCACTTTACGCTTTCCTAAACTCACCATTAACCAGAAAAATAAGATCCATCATCACTAAAACTAGAATTTTTTAAATTACCTAATTCACCCCCCCCCCCCCCCCTCTTAGGCGCACTTCGTACTTACAATTGGTATCAGAGCAGGTTATAGGTAACCTGTTCCTAAAAGATCCAGAATAGCTTCCGCAAATCAAAATCCCGTTTTCAGAGATGGTGGTAGTAACAACAAGCCTCCTCTATTTTGTGGTGAATATTTTGACTTCTGGAAAATACGCATGAAGGCACATCTAGAAGCACAAGGAGAAGAAATATGGGATGCCATCGAAAATAGTCCATTTATCCCTATAACGGTAATCAATGGTGTTGGCTCATCAAAGCCTAAAACTGCATGGGACGATGATGATAAGAAGAAAGTTCTCTATGATAAAAAGGCAATAAACCTTCTTCAAGGTGCACTTAGCATGGATGAATTCTTCCGTGTCTCGGCATGCAAGACAACAAAAGAAATATGGGATACCTTGGTACAAACTCATAAAGAAACGGTTGAAGTAAAAAGATCAAGACTAAATACCCTAAGTCAAGAATACGAATTATTTCGAATCCAGCTCGGAGAAACCATTCTTGACTTACAAAAGAGATTTATGCAATTGACAAATCATCTAAGTGCTCTTGGTAAAATTTTGAAGAATGATGAACTAAATTTGAAAGTACTTAGGTCCTTAACTAGGGAATGGCAACCAAAGGTAACAGCAATTTCAGAGAAGAAAAGTCTCTCCTCCATGACGTCCGCAACTTTGTTTGGAAAACTTCAAGAATATGAAACGGAACTCGGAAGACTTGAAAAGCATGAAAATCAAGAGAAGAAATCCAAGAATATTGCTTTGAAGATAGATTCCAAGGAAGTTGAAAAGGAATACAATTGGGAAGAAGATGAAAATTTCATGCTTCTTGTTAAAAGGCTTGGTAAATTCTTTGGTAGAAATGACGAACCCTTTTCTCATTCAAAAGGAAAGAAACAATTTAAGAAAAAGGAAGCTTCCACATCAACATAAGAAATCACATGTTATGAATGTGGTAGGCAAGGTCATATCAAGCCGGATTGTCCAAAACTCTCCAAGAAAGGTGGCTTCAAACGCAAGAAGGGATTTAATAACAAAAAGGCTTATGTCGCATGGGAGGATAATGAAATAAGTTCCTCATCTGATTCTGATAGTGATGAAAGTGCAAATCAAGCATTAATAGCCTCACACCATTCCGATGATGAAGACAATGAGGTTAGTAATGAATTTTCTCTTTTTGATAGTGATGCACAAGGTGCTATAGATGAACTATTGAATGAATGCAAAATTCTGTATAAAACCATTTCATCACAAAATAAACAAATTTCATCCTTAGAAGAAAAATGTGATTCTATGGAAAAAGATTTCAAAGAAGAAAAACAAAAATCAAGTGATGAACAAAAACAGAATTTTGTATGCAAAAATTGTGAATCACTCTCTTTCCAAATTGTCCAATTAAAAAGAGTCATTGAAAGATATGAAAAAGGTCAAATTGGATTGGAAGGTGTTCTTAGCCAACAAAGATACTCCAATGATAAAAGTGGACTTGGATATTCAAAGTTTTCAAAACCAAGTTCTAACAAAACTATCTTTGTTAAGGCTAGTGATCAATCATCCAAAGAGAAAGTGAGCAAACCAAAAATAGTTCATCGCTATCCTAAAAAGAAAACATTTCCTAAGAAGAAATCTTATCCTTCTAGATATAGAAGTAACTTTGAACCTAATTGTTTTTATTGTGGCATTAAAGGCCATACACCTAATGCTTGCTATGTTAGAAACTTTAGTGTGGCAAGTGGGCATTATGTGTGGATAAAGAAAGGCACTAATTATGAAGGACCCAAAGCAACTTGGGTACCTAACAAAACCTAATTTGTTTTGCAGGTATGCTTGAAGACCACATGCAATCTTTGGTATCTTGATAGTGGTTGTTCAAAGCATATGACAGGAGACATAAACCAATTTTCAAATCTAGTGATAAAGGCCAAGGGTTTTGTCACTTATGGAGACAATAATTAGGGAAGAATCCTATGCAAAGGCAGAGTTGGTGCTCCACCTTTCACATTCATTGAAGATGTTCTTTATGTTGAAGGACTAAAGCACAATCTTCTTAGTATTAGCCAACTTTGTGACAAAGGCTTCAAGATCAAGTTCACCAAGGATGAATGCTTGATAGAAGACGAAGTCACTCGTGAGGTTATACTTAAAGGTAAAAAAATCAATAATATATTCATGATTTCCCTTGAAGATCAATCTTTGAAGGTTAAATGTCTCATGGCAAACAACGATGATTCATGGCTGTGGCAAAAAAGAATTGCTCATATTCACATGGAACACTTGAATAAATTAATCAAGCATGATCTTGTCATTGGATTGCCTAAGAGAAATTTTGTCAAAGATAGACTATGCGATGCTTGTCAAAAGGGGAAACAAACTAAATCAACTTTCAAAATAAGAATGTGGTGTCCACTACAAGGCCACTACAGTTGTTACATATGGACTTATTTGGTCCATCAAGAACAAGGAGTTTCAGAGGTAATGTATATGCTTTGGTTATTGTTGATGATTTCTCTAGATATACTTGGACATTCTTTTAAGTGCAGAAAAGTGATGCATTCAAGGCGTTCAAGAAGTATGCTAAACAAATTCAGAATGAGAAGTCTCTAACAATTGCCTCTATAAGAAGTGACCACGGCAGAGAATTTCAAAATGCTCTATTTGAATAATTTTGTGGAGAACATGGAGTATCTCACAACTTCTCGGAACCAAGGACTCCTCAACAAAATGGAGTAGTAGAAAGAAAGAATAGGTCTCTTGTGGAACTTGCTAGAACAATGATTAGCGATTCAAATCTTCCAAAATACTTTTGGGCGGATGCGGTGAGCACGGCATGTTTTGTTAGCAATAGAGTTAACATAAGACCTATCTTGAAGAAAACTCCATATGAACTCTTCAAAGGGAGGAAACCAAACATTGCTTTCTTTCACATCTTTGGATGCAAATTATTTGTCTTAAACAACGACAAAGATAACCTTGGTAAGTTTGATGAAAAATCCGATGAAGGTATTTTTCTTGGTTACTCTCTTTCTAGTAAGGCATATAGAATCTACAACAAAAGAACTTTGACAATTGAAGAATCAATGCATGTTTCTTTTGATGAAACTAACCCCTCCAAGGAGGATAATATTGTTTGTGATAATGATGATGATGAAATACTAGAAGGTCCTCAAGAAAATTCTTCCAAAGATCAACCCATTCAACACGAAGAATCACCTCAAAAAGAATCAAATCTCAATGATCTACCAAAAGAATGGATAACTCATAGAGATTATCTTATCGATAAAGTAATTGGTGATATAAGTCAAGGTGTGTCTACAAGATTAAATCTCAAGGATGCTTTCCTAAACATGGCGTTTGTCTCTCAAATTGAACCTTCCAAAGTTGATGAAGCCTTAGGCGATGATCAATGGATTACCACTATGCAAGAAGAATTGAATCAATTTGAAAGGAGTCAAGTTTGGGAACTTGTACCTAGGCCAAGAAAAAAACACATTATTGGAACAAGATGGGTGTTCAAAAACAAACTTGACGAGAATGGAATAATTGTTCGCAACAAAGCAAGATTGGTAGCACAAGGCTACAATCAAGAAGAAGGAATAGACTTTGAAGAAACTTTCGCTCCGGTTGCAAGGTTAGAAGCTATTCGTCTCTTACTTTCCTATGCTTGTTCATTAAATTTTCAGCTTTTCCAAATGGATGTCAAAAGCGCATTCTTGAATGGATATATCACTGAAGAAGTCTACGTTAAGCAACCCCCGTGGTTCAAAGATTTCAAGAATCCATCTCATGTATTTAAATTGAGAAAATCTCTATACGAATTGAAACAAGCACCAAGGGCATGGTTTTGTACCCCAAAATTTACCCTCTCATTTATCAAGATTTTCCCCACAAGATCTCTTTGACTCAAGACTGGATTAGGGTTTGATCAACTCAAGACATCTTATCTTGCACTGATGACCCAAAATTGGGGTTTGAGTTTGCACAAGGATTTTTGGACTATCAATGCTTCATATGACTTTCAAGTATCATAATGGACCCCTAATATTACTCATGTCAAGTTTCAAGCCTTGAATCACATTGTTCACCAGTTAATTGGACAGTTGACCTAAAAATCAATTGTATTGGAGGAAAAGTCAAGCTTGGCCAATTTACGGTCAAAATTCATAATTTTTTATCCACATCAACATTTTAGACTCATATGTATCATTTGATCAAGTTTGGACCACAATTCCTTAAGAAATTTGATCAAATCATCAAAAGGGCAAAATGGTCAAAATTAGGGTTTTGACTGAGAAAGGGCAGTTTCTGCTTTTTGATCTAGCAAATGACCAATTGGTTTGAAGCATGATTTCAAGGGTTCAATTCTATAATCTTGACCTAATGACATGGTTCAAAGTATTGCATTTTCATTGGATTGACAGATGAAATTTGCAGTCAACTGATCAAAAGTCAACTGTATACTGAAAAGTCAAACTTTGACTTTTTGGTCAAAATCAAGTGCCAAATATCACAATTCATCAAAACATGTCAAAATATGAAACTTTTTCATCAAGGAATCAAAGATTGAAGATTTGGTTTTAAAATTTGAAATTTTCTTAACTTGGAAATTTTTTCTAAGTATAGAAAATTTCTTATTTTTTCTCAACTTTAAGCCAAATTTCCACCATGATACAAGATGATTCAAAGAAAGTTCCCAATATAAAAGTTGTAGACCTCCATGAAATCTACAACTTTGCTTCACACATTTTTCCCTAAAGATGCTTGGATCTCAAGATATAATTTTGTGAATACATGCTCATGAATTAAATAACTTAGTAAAATTTTGCCCTAATTTAGGCAGGTTTTGGACCCAACTTCGTGGCAATTATTCACCTAGTTCCAAGAGGAATATTGAAATGAATTTCAAATATGATTTATAGATCACATTGCAAGTTTTCCAAAATTTCCAAGAAATCCTTAAGATCATTTTTGAGTAGGGAGAATCGAAGAGATGAAGTTGAAAATTTCTCACTTTTAATTCAAGCCATTTCATGAAGAACAAAATTCAAATTTGAACCTATGCTGCCTAATTCTTGCTTTACAGGTCTCTAACTTGTTTCTCACTTCATAATTTAATGCTTACTCAGTTGACAAAGCTTTAATTAAATTTCAAGAGCCTTTGTCCAAGTTGTAATTCCATAAATGGCATAAAGTGGCCATTGCCATTTTGGAAAAGCTTCACTTTTGCAACTTTCCAATTCTTGAGCATTGGACCTGTCTTCTCTGCACACACAAGTCCTAAAGGCCTAAAGCAATTTGTATAGAGCTTATACCAACTCTAAGAAGGCCAATACAAGCATGAGAATACTTGTCTCTTCACTTTGGTTCAAAAGCAAGAAAGTGTGCAAAAAGGCTACAACTCACAAATCTGTTGGAGAGATGACTTAAAACATTTTCTATACTAATACACAAAGATATTTCAACTGAGAACACTATTGAAAAAGGCCTGAAACACTCAAACACTCCCTCCCACCAGAAAACTGTATAAACTTGCAGTTTGAGCATAAGCATAGCAATCCACAAATTGGCTCGTGCGTTTCAAGTTTTAATCATCCAAACACTTTACCTGCTTCATATCTAAGTGATCCAGACCATCATCCCTGCACTGTAACTCCTCCTCCTTCATCTGCCATTTTTGTTTTCAAAGCTTGCAGGTTGACTTGGATAGAGAGTTCCAGGCACTTCCAAAGCAAGGCAAGGATTGGAACACAATCAGGGAGGTTCAAGCAAGCTAAAGCAACCTTTAGGTCTTCCTAAATCTCACTCACACTTCATTCACGATCTCAGCTGAAAGAGGTAAGAATCCTAACTTCTATCTCTTCATACAGGCATCCATTGGCCTCGATTTGTAAAGATAAAATGTAGATATTATAGTGTTAAAGCCAACCATGTGCATAGATTTCATTTCTGATCATTATGTATAGATAATTTTGAAGTTCAAATTCCTGTAAAAATTAGGGTTAAAATTAGGGCTTTCAAAATTCGTTTTAATCCTTGATTGTTAGTTTCCATAAGTTACATGGTTGAGATAGTGGGAATGCGTACTATCATTTTCATGTTGGAGGTTTCCATTTTTATGAAGAGATGAGAAAGATACAGAGCTTCTGGCTGGCTAGAGGAAGAAGACGGAGTACAGGTCCATGGAAGCGTTTTATATTATGTTTTTCTTGTTTCACATTAGCTAACGGATGTACAGCCACCCTAGTGGCAAGGCAGCACGCTGAAATTGCTAAGGTCATGGGTTCGAGCCTTGGTGCCTGCCTTTTGCCTATTTTCTCACATTTTTTGTCATTTTTCTTACTATGCAGTGCTGGACTTTTTTGTCCATTGGGCTTATGTTTTTTTTCTTTTCTAAAGCTTACTCTGTGTCTCCTTACAGCACCCCTGACCCATGCTTTCACTTATTTATTTTATTTTATTTTATTTTTTGTTTTTATTAAATATTTTCTTTAATACATAAAAATCATGAAAAATATAAATATGATATATATTGCATTTTGTTTATTTTATTTTATTTTTACATAAAAAATAATTTTATTAAACTATATATATTAATTATTTTTCTTAAATAAACTTGTGAACATAAATAAAATAGATTTAGGTTAATTTCTTATTTCCTTTTCATTCCATACTTGTAAATATTTATTTTGGCATATAAAAACTAAATATTTTCATAAAATATCATTTATTATTTTTAATACAAAAATACACAAAAAATAATACTTAAAGAAACTTTATTTTCTTTTAAATTAGAAATTAGGGTTAACCATTTTTCAAGAATTAATTTATTTTTCTTAAAATATTAGGTTTAGGTTAAAGTTCTTTTGTATATAAAACAAAAATCTTTTCTTCCATATACATATCATTGCATATTTATATTGTATATTTATTTATTCAAATATTCGTACAAATTTGATTTGGTTGTAATAGCTTAATTAGATTTATTTTATTGCAAATCCCCATTTAAATTTGTATTTTCCCCCTCCCATAAAAATGTTGTAATAGCATAGTAATCTTTAAATTACGCAATTTATCGCTTTTATTTACCATGTTAGTAATTAGGGTTTGTATGGCAAGGTAAAAACAAATCAAATAGAAAACCCTAAATCCAAGACAAAATCAAAGCATGAAAATAACACACTTGCACAAGCACCCTTAGGGTTTCTCCACTTGGTTGCCTTATACAAAAATGGCCATATTATGCATGCGAAGTATCTTGGCAAAACAAACAAGTATAAGATCATAGTCCCACGATGAAGCTATTCAAAGTCGCCTTACAAAATGATCTTGGTCCCTCAAAAATGCTAAGATACTTTGCAATATTGTTAATCATGGTTATACGATGACCCACGCCCGTCCCGTTAACATCCAAAGATAGGGTTTCTTACCAAATCAATGGTAAAACAACAATGTCAAAGGAATAGAAAATGAACAAGAAAGAAATTTGAGTAGGTAGATTACTTCTAGTTACTTGCTCCATTTCCAAACAACTATCCTTGCTATTTTCAAAACAAATGCACACATTTTCAAACATCTTACAAACATTAAAAACATTTTCAAAAAGACAAACATCTTTGTATACATTCTTACGAACGAGAATCATCACAAAGATTTCCTAAACAATGGCCTCTTTTACAAAATACTTTCAAAAACCACACAAAGCATAATTTCAAAACAAAAGCAATTGATCTAGCAAGTAACTAAGAGCCCATGGAAAATCATGGATGAAAAGGGTGCTAGCACCTTCCATTTTTCATAATCTACCCCCC
Source organism: Vicia faba (assembly GCA_948472305.1). NCBI lineage: Eukaryota > Viridiplantae > Streptophyta > Magnoliopsida > Fabales > Fabaceae > Vicia > Vicia faba. The sequence goes on along the minus strand of OX451737.1, from coordinate 1,070,824,341 downwards.
GAACTCAAGAAACAATCTCAAAGGTCTTTCCTGTGCTTTTTCACCTTTCCTTTTGGATAAAAGAAAAGTCGGTGGTGACTCTTGCTAAACCGCAACATTTGCGATAAAACGCAAAACCTCAAGTCAATTCTCCCACTGTACCACAGAACTGGCGACTCTGCTGGGGAAATTTATAAAAGTGGGGTTACCTTAGGGCTAGATCAAATTTATTTTCTTACATTGTTTGACTTGTTTTCTTTACATTATGGTTCTTTGTTTGGGTTTGAGTCCTCTACCCGAATTTAGGATACATTATAGGTAAATAGCAATATGTTGTGGAAACTGTGCGGGGTATACCGACATGGTCTAAGCAATAGCTATGTTAGTGCGACATATTTGTGGGTACCGGTAGCCTTTGAGTCAATCAAAGAGAATGCGGGGCCGCTGAGTGATGTCATGAAGCACTAATGAACTTCTAGAACCCTTTACTTTACTAACTTGGCCTTTAGGATGTAGTGAGATGACCGACTTTGGTGTAGTTCGAAGTTGGTAGATACTCGATACTACACTCATTGAGGGTTGGTTTCTTGGGATATTTCGGTCACCATTAAAGAGGCTTGAGCTGAAACAATGACCAAGGAAACAATCCGGGGATATTGAGCTCCTTAGAACCTGGTTATTATTACTAGGACAGGTTTAAACCAACTAAACTTCAAGAGGGTACTTACCTATAAAACCTCATGCAAGCCTAAACTAAGAACTTATTTGTTTTGCTTATATATGAATACTTGTACATAACATCATGGACATCATGAGCATCATATGCATTCACTAACCATTTCAAGGGTTTTGGAGATTCATCGTTGTTCTTGTTTTGTAGGATATGGATTTACTCCGCAGGAAAACTATCCAAATCAACCTTGTAAGGATTCCTTCACAACTCAAAGAGCTAGCTTCAAGGATCCCTGAGAACTCTGCATTCACTGAGCGACATGGCCGTCTACTCAACTTGGTCACCTCCAACACAGATGAGGATATGATGAAGGTGCTCTTTCAGTTCTTTGATCCTTTACACCATTGCTTCACATTTACCGACTATCAGCTCGTGCCTACTTTGGAAGAATTCTATCAACTCTTGAGGATTCCCATTCTCAATCAACTACCTTTCAACGGTACAGAAAGAGATCCAAAGCCAGAAGAGATTTCTCAAGCTCTGAACTTGCACTCATCTGATGTCACAACTCATTGGGAAAATAGTAGTGGTGTTAAAGGCTTCTTAGCAAAGTTCCTGTTTGAGAAAGCCCAAAGCTGTTGGAATTCCTTATACTTTCAAGCCTTTGAGGAAATTTTGGCTCTTCTTATCTATGGGATGGTCTTGTTCCCCAATCTTGACCAACTCATAGATGTGAGCACCGTCAAAATCTTCATGTCACGCAACTCGGTGCCTACATTGCTTGGAGATATCCTACACTCTTTTCACACTCGTACAATGAGGAAAAGAGGTGTCCTTATGTGTTGCACTCCTCTCCTGGCAAGATGGTTTATTTCTCATCTTCCCCAATCAGTCTTAAAGAATGAGCAAGGTTTGAGGTTGTCACAAAGGTTAATGACACTCAAACATTCAAACATTCAAACATTCATTGGTGCTCCCGATCAAAAGAGAATGTTATCATTGTTGACCGTTGTGGGGAATTCCCTAATGTCCCTCTACTTGGCATTAGGGGAGGAATCACCTACAACCCATGCTTAGCTTTAAGACAGTTTGGATATGCCCGAAGGGATGGCCCACACGAGATGTTGATTCAAAGTTTGGTATTCGACTACGACAATGACGATCAAGGTCTTCGCCAGAGATTCATCCGAGCTTGGAGGATGCCTAACAAGGTAGATACCAAGACTTTAGGGAACAAGAATTCCATCCCTCTTGAGCCTTACCTCAAATGGGTACGAACCCGTGCTCAAAGTCTTATGATGCCTTATCCTTCCATCCTCCCGGTGATCATTGAGCCTGTTAAGGAGGGAGAAGTTCCATACACTATCCTACATCCTGACATGCCCACGTCTCTTGAAGACCTACAAAGCGATTGGATACAGCTCAAAGGAGAGAGTGATACTTTCAAATCCCAATTCTACGCAAGCGAGAAGAAGGTTTTGGAACTCACTAGACTACTCCATGAGGAGCAGACTCTAAATGCTGACATTGCACCAAAGAGGATGCGCACTAATTTTTTATCTTAGAGTTTTGTATTATTTTGCCCAAGGGGCATTGATGTACTCAAACTTTATCTTATTAATATAACATGTGTTTCTTTTTGTCTAAAACGAACTTGAATCTTTGAAATCCTTGAAAACATTGCATATGCACATATCATTCATCATAACATAAACAAGTCTTTTGCAACAAGTTTCCTTATCTCTTTGCTGTTTATTTCAGTAAGATGGATCTCGAACAAACAGTCAAAGACCTCCAAACTCAAAACACACAGTTTCAACAGTTGCTCACAACTCTAGCCAAGGGGAAAGAGGAGTTGAAGACTCTGTTGGCCAAAGAGAAGAATAAAGTGAAGAAACCAACCAGTGTTGTAATCATGGGGAGAAGGTTTCAAGGACAGACTAGAAGAACCTTGAATTTTGCAACAACATCTGATGAAGGAGAAGGGAAAGGAAAGGAAACAACGGTTCCGTCAGAATTTGAAGAGGAGGAAGAAGAGGAAGACTACTATGAGGAATAGTATCCTCCAGTTGATGATAAGTACAGACACCTCGAAGAGCGTTTGAACGCAATGGAAATACAAAGGGTACCGGGCCTAGATTTTGAAGACTTGGGACTAGTATATGGGATTGTGATTCCCCCGAAGTTCAAAGTACCTTTGTTTGCAAAATATGATGGAGTGTCATTCCCTAAGATGCACCTCCGATCATATGTGAGAAAAATCCAACCACACTCCGCTGATAAAGACTTGTGGGTGCACTTTTCCAGGATAGTCTATCTGGAACACAACTCGACTGGTTTTACCAACTAGAAAGTGCCAACGTCCATAATTGGGAAGATCTCTCCGCAGCTTTCTATAAGCAGTATCAATATAACTTTGATTTGGCGCCTACCCGTACTCAACTTCAGAGTATGGCTATAGTTTCCAATGAGGGTTTCAAGGATTACACACAGAAGTGGAGAGATCTGGCGGGGAGAGTCCAACCCCCTCTATCTGAAAGGGAATTGGTGGACATGTTATTATGCACTTTATCGGGGCCCTTTCTTCAACCATTTAATTGGAAGCTCATCTGCAGGATTTACTGAGTTAATACTGACCGGAGAAAGGGTGGAAGCTGGCATAAGAAATGGAAAGATTCAGAAGGATTCTCCTTCTTCTACAGTTGTGAGGAAGCCTTTTATCAGTAAGAAAGAGGTATCTGCTGTTTATCCACAAATAAACCAAGAGAGAGTCGAGCGCCGACCAATGGTAGGGGCTGTTATGATTCCAAATCCTGCGTCTGATTAACAAAGAAGTAACCAACCAAGGGTGGAGAGGCCAGTCTGGAAATTCACCAGAATCAACATGACTCCATCTCAAGTATTACCGCATCTGTTGAGATCCAATTTGGTAACCCTGAAGGAAGCTCCAAAAAATCCCAACACGACATCCCCTCGTTATCACCCCAATACCCGTTGCGCATATCACTCCAAAAGTCCTGGGCACGATACCAATAACTGTTGGGCCTTGAAAAACAAAATACAAGATCTCATTGAAGCAAAGGAAATTGAAATTGATACGCCCGAGAATCCAAATTTTATCTCTGCTCCCATGCCCAGACATGGTCACAACACCAATGCTATTGAAGAAGACTTGTTTGTTACCACAGTTGATGAACTCGTGACTCCACTTCCAATCATTAAGATAAATTTGTTGAAAGTCAGTGTGTTTTCGAGATGTAATGAAATTTTCCACCTCTGCTTATCCTCACCAACTAATTTCCCTTTGTTGAAAATAGGCATTCAACGCTTGATAGACAACAAAGAGATTTTGTTTGAAAGTACTCCTGTTTCACCTGTTTCTGTTGAAGATATTTCAATCATTACCATATCCGCCAATTCTTTCAGGGTTTCCAAAAAACCGGTTAGAATTACATTGGTTCCGAAAGCAACTCCTCTAATAATCACAAAGCCTGGGCCAGTCCCATATGAATTAGACAAGACTGTGCCGTGGAATTACGGTGGGGGCATTTACTACCATGGCATCAAACAAGATGGGCTGGCCACCAAAGAGATAAACTCCGAAGAAGAAGATTCTGACATTAGCAATATTTCCGAAACCAGTAAAATTACCCGAAGCGGTAGAATCTTTTCTCCAGAGATTGCCCCCCCCCCCCCCCAAAGGCATTTTTTAGACCCGTGGCTGCTCTAAAGGTTACTTTTGTACCCATAATCATCTCTGTAAGTGCTCCTATTGATGAAGTCGTTACAACCCCTATTGTCATTCCTACCAACCCTCATACTGCTGAAACCCGAGGAAAAAGTATTCAAGAAGAGCCTGTCTGGACGAAGGCTCAATCACTGACTATTCCCGAAGCTTCCAAGAAAGAAATGGAGGAGATCTTAAAAATTATAAAGAGGAGCGACTACGACGTAGTCGAACAGTTGGGGCAAACTCCCTCCAAAATCTCCATGCTAGCATTACTACTATGTTCCGAGGCATATGCGAAAGCCTTGGTGAAGTTCCTTAAAACAACACATGTGCCTCAAGAGACGTCTGCTGACCAATTTCAAGATTGTATGGCCAGTATGACTGCGGATAACGGCCTAGGCTTCTCGGATGCTGATCTGACACCAAAGGGAAGAAAGCACAACGAGGCATTACATGTCTCTATGGAATGTAGGGGCACCACTCTGGCCCATGTCTTGGTGGATACTTGCTCATCTTTGAATGTTTTGCCGAAGAAAGCTCTTGATAGACTTGACTGCGAAAGACTAACGTTAAAGCCAAGTAACATAGTAGTAAGGGAATTTGATGGCTCAAAGAGGATGGTACACGGGGAGGTAGATATCCCCATAAAAGTTGGAACTCAAACTTTCAATTCAACCTTTTATGTAATGGACATCCACCCCTCTTAATCTTGTCTACTAGGACGGCCATGGATCCATAATGCTGGCGCTGTCACCTCTACATTGCACCAGATGTTGAAATATTCGGTTCAAGGAAAGATTATAACTGTCCATGGAGAGGAAGAATACATGATTAGCCATCTCAATTCCTTCCGGTATGTGGAATTGGACGGTGAATTCATTGAAACTCCTTTTCAACACTTCGAAGAGGTCCCCCAAGAGATTGCAGTGACCAAGACTGTGTCCCAGATTCCCAAGATTACAAGACCTCCACTTTGGATGTCATCTCTGAAGGACGCCAAGGCAGTAGTAGAGGAGGGTGGATGCACCATCTGGGGGCAGCTTCCAGAAATCCCGTATAAGTCTGATAAGTTTGGCTTATGTTTCACTTCAAGCGCTCAAAAGGATGTACGCCGTGCCCATGCTGGAGGGCCACCCTTGAAGATTAGCAACCGAGAGGTCAACGCGATAGAAGATGGTGAAGAGGATTGCAGTTTGGAGGATTGGATCTTTCCGACTATCAATGGAGGACTTCACAATTGGGAGGCCAGAGACTTTATCCTAATAACTTTCATCCCTCTGTAATTTATCTTTTCTTTTTGTTGTTGGATCTGTAATATTCACAAACAATTCGCACTCCTAAAACCTTGTGTCTTGCCCGAGGCACATTGGTCCATTTGTAAGGGTTGTTATTTTCATCTTCATATGACATTCAATGAATCATGGACATTTTTCGCATACAAACCTTTTGGCTCATTGTTTTTATTTTACATTTTTATTTTCTTTTAAAGGTAGATATACCCTTACACACACCCACACTCACAAATGCAGGTACCCATCCACTCTGGATCCCATGGGCAACAATGCTGCTATGGCCTTTTATAACTCTGAGGATCTAATCTACCAAGCCGAAGACGAAGGGGAGGAAGATTGTGAGGTACCAGGGGAACTTGCCAGACTGCTACAACAAGAGGAAAGAGCCATTCAACCTTACGAAGAACCTATGGAAACAATCAACTTGGGTACCGAGGAGGATAAAAAAGAGGTCAAGTTGGGTGCCAATTTGGAACCCAGTGTCAAAGAGCGCCTGATTCAGCTGTTACATGACTATGTTGAGATCTTTGCCTGGTCATATGAAGACATGTTGGGACTTGATACAGACATCGTGGTACATCGTCTGCCTACAAGAGAAGACTGCCCGCCAGTAAAGCAAAAGGTTCGCCGCATGAGACCTGATATGTCTGAAAAGATTAAAGTGGAGGTCATGAAGCAATTCAATGCTGGATTCTTGGCTATCACTTCCTATCCTCAATGGGTTGCCAACATTGTTCCCGTACCTAAAAAAGATGGCAAAGTACGAATGTGTATGGATTATAGAGATTTGAATAGGGTGAGCCCTAAAGATGATTTTCCACTCCCCCACATTGATATCCTGGTTGAAAACACTGCACAACACAAAGTGTTTTCCTTCATGGACGGATTCTCAGGTTATAACCAAATCAAAATGGCACCTGAGGACATGGAGAAAACTACCTTTGTCACACAGTGGGGCACGTTCTGCTACAAGGTGATGTCGTTCGGATTAAAGAATGCTCGAGCAACCTATCAACGCGCCATGGTAGCTTTATTTCACGATATGATACATCATGAAATAGAGGTCTATGTAGACGATATGATAGCCAGATCACAAACAGAAGAAGAACACCTTGATCACTTTCAAAATTTGTTTGAGAGACTGAAGAAGTATAAGCTGAGGTTGAACCCAAACAAGTGCACATTTGGAGTACAGTCCGGTAAACTCCTAGGTTTTGTTGTCAGTAACAAAGGTATTGAGGTCGATCCTGCCAAAGTTAAAGCAATACAAGAGATGCCTGCTCCTCGTATTGAGAAGGAAGTCAGAGGATTCTTGGGACGCTTAAACTATATTTCCATATTCATTTCTCACTTAACAGCTACTTGTGAGCCAATCTTCAAGCTATTGAAGAAAGATCAAGTAGTCAGATGGAATGATGAATGCCAAGTTGCTTTTGACAAAATCAAAGAATACTTACAAGAGCCTCCTGAGTTGATACCACCAGTCGAGGGAAGACCGTTGATAATGTATCTGACTGTTTTAGAAAACTCAATGGGGTGTGTATTGGGGCAGCATGACGAGTCTGGACGAAAAGAGCATGCTATTTATTACCTGAGCAAAAAGTTTACCGTCTGTGAAACCAGATATTTACTGCTCGAGAAAACTTGTTGTGCTCTGGCATGGGCTGCTCTCTAGCTAAGACAGAATATGCTGACTCATACTACCTTATTGATATCTAAGATGGATCCGATAAAATATATCTTCGACAAGCCTGCTCTTTCTAGGAGAATAGCTAGATGGAAGATGATCTTAACGGAGTACGACATACAGTATACTACCCAAAAACCTATAAAGGGTAGTGTATTAGCTGATCATCTTGCTCACCAAGCTGTAGAAGACTATTAGTCCATGAAGTTTGATTTCCCGGATGAAGACATCATGACATTAGACAACTGTGAAGAAATCAGGCCATATGACGGACCTGAACAAGGATCCCGATGGACCCTGTTCTTTGACGGGGCATCCAATGCACTTGGTAATGGTATCGGCACCGTACTCATATCTCCAGAAGGGTGTCATACTCCCTTTACTGCCAGACTTTGCTTCAACTGTACGAACAACATGGCGGAGTACAAAGCATGCATCTTCAATCTCAGAGCTGCCATAGACTTTGGAATCAAATCTTTAGATGTGTTTGGAGATTCAGCTCTGGTTATCAGTTAGATCAAAGGAGAGTGGGACACTAAGCACCCAAACCTTGTCCCTTACAAAGAACATGTTTTGACATTGTTACCACATTTTGAGAAGATCACCTTCGAGCATTTCCCGCGAGAAGAAAATCAGCTAGCAGATGCCCTAACCACAATGTCATCTATGTTTAAACTTAATTGGGATAACGAGGCTCCCCGGATCACCATCGGGCGAATGGATGGACCAACACATTGTCACGAGATTAATACTGAAGAAGTAGTGGACCAACCTTGGTTTCATGAAGTCAAGAGGTATCTCGAGGCTCAAGAATATCCAGAAGGAGCTTCAATCAATGATAAGAAGTTCTTAAGAAGATTCTCTGCTAAGTTCTTCCTTAGTAATGACATCATGTACAAACGCAATCATGACTCCATTTTACTTCGGTGTGTGGATAAGGTTGAAGCCGAAAAGATTATGGATGAATTACACGAAGGTACTTTTGGCACCCACTCCAGTGGGCATACGATGGCGAAGAAAATCCTACGGGAAGGCTATTATTGGTCTACCATGGAGGCAGATTGCTATCAACACTCTTGGACCTGCCATAAGTGTCAAATTTATGCTGACAAGGTGCATGTACCTCCAGTTCATCTGAATGTCTTGACGGCTCCTTGGCCCTTTGCTATGTGGGGAATTGATATGATTGGAGAGATCAAGCCTACAGCCTCCAATGGACACCGCTTCATCCTAGTGGCCATTGACTATTTTACCAAATGGGTCGAAGCAGCTTCTTTCGCCTCCGTTACCAAGAATGTTATTGCCCGCTTCATTAAGCAAAACCTTATTTTCCGGTACGATATCCCGGAAAGGATCATCACTGACAATGGTACAAATCTAAATAACACTATAATCACTGCCTTGTGCGAGCAATTCAAGATCCAGCATCATAATTCTTCTCCCTATCGGCCAAAGATGAATGGTGCTGTCGAAGCTGCAAATAAAAACATTAAAAAGATCATACAGAAAATGGCAGTCACATACAAAGACTGGCATGATATGTTACCATTCGCTCTCCACGGGTACCGTACCACGGCTCGCACGTCAACCGGGGAAACACCCTATTCTTTGGTCTACGGCATGGAGGTTGTCTTGCCTATTGAGGTTCAGATCCCCTCTCTGAGGATTATGAAGGATGCAGGCTTGAACAAAGACGATTGGATCCAGACTCGACTTGATCAACTGAATTTAATTGATGAGAAGAGACTTACTGCTATTTGTCATGGTTA